>JAPMIB010000001.1:2400000-3600000 GCA_034770305.1 Trichogramma dendrolimi
AAAACCAGTCCTGCAAAAAAATCCGATGTAGTTTTAATTGTATTATTAAAAATGAAGTATTTTATAGCCGTTTTAAAGCTATTGAAAATGATTATTAAGATCGATGATTTGTCAAATTGGTCGATTTAACAAGAAGATTCGTCTAGACTTTGAAAAAAATACATTCAAATTGACGGATGATTTTAGAATGCTGCAATGTGTGAGTATTTTTGTGTGAGGTTTCAACATAATTCATGCTTGAATAGGTTTTCAATGGAGAAAGAAAATGACCAATGCATAATATACAGCTGATAAGAGCGATAGGAACTAGAAATGTAATAGTTTATATTCACTAATACTACTTGAATTTAACCTGAAACATTTACTATATTTTTACAGAGAGATCCAAATTTTATTTGAAAATCATTTCCTGTTTCAATCAAAATAAAGGACATTTGAAAATAAAATTTTTTAATTTAATGGATATTAGCAAGAATGATGATTTTCAAATAGAATAGAGATCCTATGAAAGTATGGAAATAATCTAAGATATGGTATTTATAGAGCAAGTACTATTTTACATAAACAAAAGGACAATTAGGTTTTTAGAAGCCTTATATCTGATGTTTTTTCTTACAGAGTACCCTAAATTATTAGTCCTGCAAAATGAATTAGTAAATTATAGATTTGACAATTATTTTGAAGTTTATCATGATCAGGCTTTCGTTTAATCACAAATCCATCCTCAACGCAATTAGTTTCAATTGGTTTCATGAATTTTATTCAAATGCGAGGGCCAAGAGACTGCCGCTTTGATTTTGTTGTCACTGTCGATGACATAATACATGAAACTCACTTTGACTTGAGGACTGACTAGATATAGCAGAGGATTGGCCCTGAGTCTCTCATGTTCGTCGTATTGTCTTCGGATTTCCTCGCGCCTCATGCTGCTCAGTGCGCTGACCTCTTCCCTGGAAAGAGGCGCCGTTGCTGCGAGTTGTATGGGTTGCGCCACGTCCGGCAGTGACTTCTTCCTTTGCAGACCAAAGTTCATTGGCATTGCCTAAATAAAAAGGGTAGATGCAGTTGGCGTTTTTGAGATTTCGATAACTTCTACACTGTTCCACTTATATGAGATTCATCGTAAAAGGTTGATGAAGATTGGCAAGATTAGTCAAAGCAATTAGTAGTTAGAAAAATTTAGTGAAAGCTATCATAATTTTATTCGCGCGGGTATATTTTGGAAATGCCATTTGGACTGATAAAAGAACCAACAGTTAACTAAAATTTTATCAAAGAAATTATTTTTACGAATGGTACATTTACTTAATAGGATCCATTTTTTGAGAAAAACTACTTGCACTAACTGAAACGAAAGTCACTTCAATATTCATCATGATCGTCTGCAAATTTCTTGCTCGTATCAATTAGTTAAACATTGGTTACGTTAACTTGTATAAAGGGGACTTAATGCGACATATGTATTCATAAATTATGCAAATTTTTATTTAATCAGACTAGCTAGCCGAAAATGTACACATTTACAATTTATGTGCGATGCCAGTGAATGTTTTCTTGAATCCTTAGAACACGTCGTTGAATAAATCGAGATTTTGGCGATGCATTGCATCAAAATGTGCATTCAATCGAGCATGTATAATTAGATCAAATACATTCGAGAGTTTCAGATCAGACGATGCAGAGAAATTTTAATGTTAGTATCTACTATCGGTTTTAAAGAGCTCAAAATTACTCTGTACGACTTCATTGAGCGCAAAAACACATCGAGATTTAGTACCGATACAGAGTATCGAATGTTGAACAGCCTTCAGCTTTAATGACTATATTTTATATAATTGACCGCGTGGCCAAGACTATTTTTACGACTCATAAGCATGCATATCCACCAACTGAGCGTGGTGCGACAAAATCGAGATGAAAAAAAATTTCTTTAATCAAAAAGAAAATATATAGAAAATGAATTGAACGATAGTAGATACATTTTTTTTCGAACCGATATTCAGAGTATTCTCTCGTGTACCTCAACAGGTGGTGTGTCGATCCACGATTCTGAAGCTCTCCTGGACATGAGAGCAGGACTGCTGAGGAGTGCTTCTTCATCCTCGTCAGGCTCGACTGGCCAAAACATTTTCACTTTAATTTGATCAATTCACACTCAACACTGAATAACTATGTGACAAAATGGAGTTTTTTAAATAAGATTATAGCTCAAAAAGCTAGATTGATTTGGAATAACTTTTGCTTATAGCTATTTTTATCACAGTGCTCTATTTTGGAAAAAATGCTTGCTTTTTTCACTAAGGTGGGGGAATTTTTAAACTTTGCTTCAAGTAAAAATATGATGACACGAGCAGAGGCTAAACGATAGACTGAAGCGCTCGACAGAAATAGAGCGATGGTCGCAACATGAGCACAAACTATCCCCACTTGCGTGTCTTTTTACCTGCGCGCGTGTGTCATTGGGGTATGAAGCGTAAGTAGATACCCTTTTTTGTGCATAATCGCAATCCATCGGAATAATCAGTTCTGGGGGTGTAGATAATATATGATACGAGAAAAATATTCCGGAACGCGATGTCAATATTTGACGAAGCGGTTCGAGAAGCTTATTGTTAGAGGTTTTTACGAGAGTATTAAGTTGAGGAAGTAAACTCAAGGATTTTTAAGAGATAGTTCAGTTTTCGCCAAGAAATTGAAGGACAGATTGAAAAGAAACTGTATTATACCGTATACCACTATGAAACGATTTTGTATGAACTTAAAATGAATAAGAATTTCCCCTATAAGCCTTGATTCGCGTGACAGCTGTGATGAAACAATAATACACATTTCTGGGCTGCTCGCATTTTTTAAATATTTATCCGAGACAAAACCGTGAAAATAATAATTTAGTGACTCAAGTATTATTCAACTATGCATGTCGCCGAACGCGTAATATCTTAGTTTAAAATGTTGGCACGAATTTACCAAGAACCTAAGAAACTAGCCGATAATTCGTTAACATTTTTAGATCATTGAATGCATTGTTTCGAATAATTGAAAATAAATCGATGAAGAAAGCAAAAAATTTAGTGTGAAAATTCAACAAGTTTTAAAAACGTTCATGGGCATTTTGATTCCAAAGTGAACAGTAAATACGATATTTACAAAGAGATGAATAGTATAGATGTATAACATTATTATTTTAATATGCGTTTTATTTTACCCTGATATTGAAAAAGTAATATGTATAATAATTGTAAAAAACATACTTTTATGACGAAAAATTATCATTAAAACATCGCACACTTGGCAAGTCATTAGTTAATCACTTGTTTATCACAAAAAAACATAGTAGGCCTCGCTAAACTATTCAAGCTAAAAATCTAATTATTACATATATTTTTCACAAGTATCGAAGCATACATCAATTTAGTATCTGATCGATATTTCTCTTACTTGTGAAACGGTATATTTATTTTTACACGACACATTTTTTTACCATTTATATAATTCACATGTAGTACATATTTAATTTAGATGTGATTTTTTGGGCTTATTATTTTCTTGAGCTTACTTTTAAATAAATTCCGTATTTTTTTTTTATTATGACTTATAATAATATATGAAAATGTTTGTATAGCCACAAGCCTAAAAATATGTTTGAATATTCATTTTTCCGACAGTAAAACACTTTGCGATTCAAACAATATTTCGGAATATCTCGTTCGAAAAAATTATCCTATCTTAGTATGTTTCTTCTTCAAGAATAAAGACACTTCACATGGCTTGGCACTTGTTTATATTTATCCAAAAAACCTACTTCATTTTCCTCTTCGTATCAATCACGAGTTAAGTCGAACTAACTAATCATTTTTACTATAATTCTTATTCTTATACGTGTAGAATTTAACTTCTATAATTTGGCCGCAATTAGATGTTTTTATTGTTTTGTTAACTATCATACTGTGATGAGTTCACAAGTTTCAAAAAAAATGTTAACGTAGGACAATAGGAATTTTCTGTATGAAAGATATAACTAAAATATTTTTAGGTCGTCCTTTTATGGCACATCAGTGCTTCAACATTAATAAATCGAATATTTTTTCTGACGAATAAAAATAAAATTTGCGATCTAAACCAATGTTTAACTTAAAATCATGTTTTTTCGGAAAAAATGTCAGAAATTTTCCTGAAGATTTAGTTTCTAAATGTGTTTGAATGAACAATCTTGCGGAATGCCTAAATATTTTTTCAACCAAGAGTTATCAAACTTGCAAATCGCTGAATAATTTAAAAATTATTCTTTGATCAAGATAATTGGTTATTTTTCAATTCCCAAATTTGAATTCATTTTTCAATTTATATCGAGATTTATACATATCTGCAATCGTGAGTTTATCTTACAATAAACTAGTTGTAACATTGATAGATTCACTGTTTGCTAGGTATTTATGAACAGTGAATTGGACATGCGTAAAAAATTTAATATAAAAAAGTAAATCATTACAGGATTTCGTGTGGAGGTGGACATACTTTTTTGTTCATACATATCATGCAAATAAAAAAATATCTCTGTAAAAAGCAAATAATGTCTGTAATATTTATTGCAAATGAGAATTGTAAATTGATAAAAAAATATGTACACAAAGTTAAAATTTAATCTTTTAATCATGCGTTACACAACTTTAGAAAAATTTGTTGTTCTGGTCCCCGCCTCCACACAAAGCGTGAAAACCCAAAAATGCATACTTCACAGCTTATGCATCAACAAGATTGTACCCATGACAAATTTATATCAAAATATTCACAATAAAAGTGTCATAAGATACATGAAAAAGAAATCTAAAATGTTCTTGTTTTATCGTTGTAAGATACTTTGTACATTGAAGATTGTTATATTTTTATATAGTTTTAATTCTAAAACGCTCAATTCACATTTATTTTATTGAAGCGAATAGAAATAACAATTGGAAGTTTTCTATCTCGTATTGAGTATAAATCACTGTTGTAATTATTTTTTAAAATGCTGTAAATGCCTCTAAATAACATTCTCAATATGAGGTCAGTGAGTTCATTATTCGACCCTTTTTAATCTCGAGATGATAAAAATATTTGCTCATTAATTCAACGATCTTTTCAAAAATAGAACTTTTGCATAATCAATGAGCGCATACAGTGTAGAATAGGAATTCAATATTTGCTATTTATTATGATAGGCTATAGGAACGTTTGACTTCGCAGCCACTATTATTGTTCTTTCAAATATTAGTATATTTTATTTTTGACAAGTCTCAGTTTAGTTTATGAAGTGAATTATCAAACCTGTCGGATATACTATAATTACGATAAAAAGCTGTCCTGGCCATCAAACATTAATTTCATTAATTTATATCTACTCAATGAACATCTAGTTTCATTTTAGTCGAAGTTATTAAATACTAACTTTATCTAAACAAAATAAGCTCTCGAACAATTGATAAATAGCATGTTTCAATTTTAGAAATAGAATATTTATTTGATAGCTACCTAACATAAATTCTATCTATGCATGACATTAATATTGTGCTTTCCTAGGGAAGAAATCCTTACCTAGAGCCATTTATTTTTCATGCTTTTATATTCAGCTATAAGATATAAATAAAGCTCAAAAAGCTATATTTAAAAAAACTCTTTCGATTATAAACCATTGACCGCCCAGTGTATGCAGTGATTGACCAAAGCAAAATGGACAAATAACAATTATGAAAATGTCTCATACAAAATTTTGTTCCTATAAAAGCATAAACACTAATATATAAATAGTATATATAATTGAATTATTTTCATAAGCCGTCAATCCTCATCATAACATTTATCATACAAACTGTGATAGATTGTAATGACTGAGGATACTTATACTTTGAGGGTAGCGGGACCATTAGTTGTTTCTTCGAAGGCGAGGGCCGTCTGGCTCGCATCCTGCGGTGTCGGCATGCACAAAACACAAGTACAAATACCAAAACAGTTACAGACAGTCAAATAATAAATTTGCAAAAAAGGATTATAGCTATTAAAAAGTATTAAGGGAAAAAATTGGACTATAAATTATTTTTCTTTATAATGGGGTATCTGCTGGTTAAACTTTTATCGAAATATATCTAAACATCGAAAAATTATATGAAAATCGGATTGTTAATCATTGTTTCTAAACTAAAGTCTATTGTTATAATTAGAGATTAGCTTATATTTGTAATAAACTAATGCTACATTTTTAAACAATAGAGTTCCAACTTTCATGTCTCAATAGATTTTTAAAATGTTACCTCTAGAAGAATATTTTTTACAATTACAATTTCGTAAAATATTTCTAAGCTCTTATCATGTTTGCTATTTCTAATTCTAAATTAAGTTGAAATTTACAATAAGACTATACAGCTCTGTAAGTATCAATTTTTGGCGTCATGCAAAAATAGTATATTAATAATATTGACTAATTTTCAGCAAAGCTATAAAGTAACATACTGCAATAAAAATAATGTTAAGTGTGTACTTTGTGTGCAGCTTTTTTGATGTTTTATTTATTACAATCATCATTTGGTTATTCATATTTGTTTTGGCCCTATGCTTTAATCGTTTGTTTCATTTTGAACAAAAAGGTCGTTAATAGCATTGTAAAATATTTTTCAAAGAAAACCATTAAAACGAAAAGTCCTACCTTTCTGACAGCACCACCGCCGCCGCCGCCGCCACCTCCACCAGCAGCGCCACTACCACTGCCTCGGCCAGCTCCGCCGATGGTTGGTTTCGGTTTGCTACCACCACCACCACCACCACCACTACCAACACCACTACCACCTCCGGTGGCAATACCACTACCTCCTCTACCTGGAGTGACATATAAACTTTCAGTTCGTTTAGGTTGACCCAAACTGGGCAATATTTCCTGTCCAAGGTTTTTATTTCTCAGCAGAACATCCTCGAACTGACCGATTTGTGAGGCAGCGTAGGACGCGTTGCCGCTGTTCATAACCACGGAGCCGTTCAGCGGTGTGGGCGACCTCAGGACGCTGGAGCCCCTCATCGACCTACTGTTGTGAAAATGGAGAAGACAAATTTCAGCGAGACCCAAAATTTTCGCGACGAAATAATTAGTAATTTGATTGTATTTCTCACTTGTCTGGAATATCAGGCGTCGGTGACGATGGCATTTTGTCCATAGACGCTTGCCTCGATGAGCTTATGAGCGGATGCCGTCTGTATCTATCAACCGAATTGTCTCGACTCGGGGGTTTCTTGTAATGATCCAATCTGAAAATCCATCGAAATAACGAATAAGCTTTTCCAATGCAGTGCGTAATTAATCGTGTAAATAAATAAACTTCTGCCACGACGAACCTGTCAGAGAGGGTTTGCTTGACACCCGTGTCGGTGCTCTCCGTAGGAGTCAGCACTCGACTGGTTCTTCGTTGATTGATCGTGCCACCCGGTTGTGCCTGCTGCTGGTTCGCTTGATATTGCTGGTCAGGCATCTGGTGGTTCTGGGCGTAGGCGTTGGGCATCGTGTTACCGTACTGATTCTGCTGGTTCATCATCGGCCCGTAGCCGTATTGATTCGCCATCTGTTGCTAAAAATCGAGTCGAAGAAAATTCCCCCGCATTATTATTTGTTACGTAATGTTACGTGGTTCTATTTGCAAATTGCCTTCCGCATTCTAAGAACTAAGAAACTCGTAAGCTTTAAATGGGAAAAAAATGAAGAAACAAACACCTAACGTCGTCCACGTCGGTTACAAGATGCGTGCCAAGAGAGTTTGAGTAAAGTAAATAAGTCACTGTTAAATTGAGAAAGGGGGGTGGCTCAGGATCGGGATGTCAGAAAGAATCTGATAACGTGAATCTATATCTATTTGATTTTAGTAGCATTTTTTTACGACACGTCAAAACAATATACGGGCCGCTTACACCGTAAGGCTGTGCTCCATAAAGACTCATTTGGCTTAAGGACATTGGACTGTACGAAGTTTGGGGTGACTGTTGTTGCATATACATCTATAAAAGAGAAAATGAGAGAACAAAAACAATACATCCTTCGAGTAAATAATAATTGAGAGAGAAAGAAAAATTATGATTGCTTCTATGTAATGATATAACTTTTTCCTTGTCACCTGCGCATAAATTGTAACTTTTGTATTGCGTATCGGGTTTTCCGTCATAATCGCATCTTAAAAAGAACATGAGCAAAAGAGAAAAGAATATCTGGGGAAAAATAATAATGAGCGATGACAATTGATCTGGAAACGTCGTACCTGATGATTCTGATATCCTTGGCTCTGATACTGGTGTCGCATATCGACGCCGAACGAATTGACCTGACTCTCGTTGATGTACTGCATCGGCTCGTGTATCGGGAACTGACTGTACGGCACCTTGAACAGATCGTTAACACTCATCGGCTTGAACGGCTGCTGCTTGCTGTTGATAAACTGATCCGACATCCCTCGAGGGCCAGTGCCGTACATGTAGGCGCTCTCGCTGGGCGGATTCGACGGCGTCCCCGGCTGCGACGTCATCTGGGCCTGCATCTGGGCCTGCATCTGCTCGGCCTGCATCATCTCGAGCTCGAGCGTGTGCTGGGGCAGTGGCTTGCCGCTCGCGCGTCGATTCATCAGGCTCTGCAACTGCTGCTGCTGCTGCTGCAGGGTTGGATTCGTTTCGTTGTCCGACGGGCCGGACGGCAACTGTTGCTGCTGTGACTGCTGATGCTGCTGCTGCGGTTGCTGCGGCTGTGGCGTCTGCTGCCTCATCGGTGTCATACTGTTTTGATGATCGACGCTCGGCCTCCTCTGTACGCTACGGCTACCAGCCACCGAGGCTGGTGGGGTATATTTTGGCACTGATGACTCTTTCACTCTGGTGGCGGAAAATGACTCATTTGTAGTCAATAAAAAACTCGCTAGTGAGAATTCTTTATTTCTTTTTCACGCGTGTTGTGGTCGTGCACTATATATAGCTGTAGTATATAGATATAAATAATATGTACCTTTCGAAATCGGGCTGCTTAAAGTCCGGCGCGAACTGCTTGGCCGTGGCGATGGCTATTTCCGAGTCTTCGCGGGCCGCCTCGGCGGCCATCTCGGCCGTCTCGGACTTGCCACGGGCCACGGCGGTTCGCGTCACGGCTATGTCGGCCTTCTGCAGGGCGATCTTGCTCGCGCGATTCGCCTGCTGCACGGCCTGGTCGATCTTCTCGCGGAACTTGGCCGAGCGCATGTAGAAGAGATTCTTCTTCTTCTGACTGGAAACGAGAATATTGTGCTTGTATTTACCTTCCTCCTTGCTGCCGTCGCGGAAGGTCGTCACGCCGAAGCCGTATTTCTGATTGTTGAACCACTCGCCCTCGTAGCGCAGCCCGTCGCTGCGCTCCGAGATTCCGTAGCCCGTGCGCTTGTCGTTTTTCCACTCGCCGAGGTACGTCTCGGTTACGGCTGGATCTAACAGCTCGTCCTGCCAATGGACAGACGATTGTCAGTATATAAGATTATATTTTGATAGATTTTTGCGATTATTATTAGAAGGAGAACTATGTTAACGAACCTCGACAACAAAGGAGGCGTTGCTGTCCGTGTGCATCGAGGCGGAAGCCTGGCTCTGCGAGCTCTCGGTCGACATCCACGACACGGTGCTCGCATTGCTCCGGATACTGCCTGCCGTGCCACGCTTTTCAAGATCTCCCGTGCTCCTTTGCTTACGCATACGCAAGCCCTGCAACATCGAATTAGCGCATCAGGCTCATCAGAATCCGGAAATTAATCCTTAACGTTATTGGCGCAATCGAAAAGCCCTCGAATCTCATCGTGTACTTACAGCGAGAAAGCCCCTCTTCGGCCCCTTCTCGGTGAGGCTGGCGCGCCTCGATGGAGGCGCGTCGCTTCTCGCTTTGAGCACGAAGCCTCCTCTGTTCTCGTTGACGCGCCTGTCGCGGCGATCGGTGGGTTCGGGCGTCGGGGCCATGCCCGGAGGTGCAGGTGCCTCGTTGCTCCTCAGGGACGACAGCGACGCCCGGACCCCCTTATTCTCCGGCTTGATGTACGACGCGATGCCGAACGGCGCGCTCGTACGTACGCCGTAACCGTGGCGCATGCCCCTCGACCATTGTCCTTGATACGTCCCTGCAACCAAGTTGAACGATATAAAATAACAGAATTTTTGCTTTTTCGAAAAATAATTAGCCGTTTGTAAAACTTAACATATTCCTGGTAGAAATATTCAACATTTAAGGCTAAATTTATTCCAACGAATGAGTTTATTCGAAATTTTATTCATACAATTTTTCTTCGCTGTTTTCCCTTTATGGAGTCATTTTTACTTTGTCATTTATAGATTTACGAATAAAGGAACTTTCCATCTAGTGGTGGAGACTGGTATGGTAGTCAATGGTCATTTTTTGATTATTATGTCATTATTAATATTGAGCCTTTATCTTTATTATAATAATTTTCTTTGAGCTCAGCAATTTACTTTTTAAATTTTATTGAAGAAAAAAAAACGTATTACATTGGTTTAAATTGATTAAATATTTTTACAGACGAGCGTATGAACGTGTTATTGGAGCCCAGTTTTGTATAAACATCTTGATTCGTTCATCAAGCCCGTAAGCGTTATAACGCGCGGGCAGATTCTTATGCACTAATGATGTAAGTATCATTGAAATTATAATTGCATCGTATTCCGCATCTACGAGTTCTTTAGAGCGATGAGAACGATTTTTGTAAATTACATTCATATTTGAATCAAGAAAAGGTAACATTATTTCTGTACCAAGCACAAGCAAACATTTTCTAACTTATTTATACATCTTTTATTTTTTCAGTGATATTATTTTTTACATTCATTTTAGATTTTTTCTTTTTTTCAAAAATAAATTCCAAGCAAACGAGGGGTTGAAAGAAAAGAGATGAAGAATTTCACGAGTGTTTAGATAAAAGGAGATAAATATTTTAATCATTTCATTTGTTTTGCAACGCAGGAATAAAAATTTAAATCCAAAGATAAGTGTGCACTGTGCAACGGATAAAGGTATGTTACAACTGAAATAATAAGCTTTGACATTTGTAACCCTGGGATTTTGCACTTTCACAAAGTTTTTTTTTAATAGAGCCACGCTTAGATGTATACAATTATTTTGACTTTACCACTTGCAGATTTACAGTAGTAGAGACACTCGCCATCTAGTGATGGAGATTTAAAATCTTATTATTATATTCAGAGTGTTTGAGAATTGATTTCAATATTTGAGTCAATGAAATTGTCATTTTTAGGTCATTTAAAAAGGGAATGTATTTTAAAACATTTAAAACGGTAATATTTCGTTTATTAGCTCATTATTAATGTTGACCATTTCTACCTGGGTCGTGAAATTTGAAAATCGTAACTTTTTTTGTTACCGAAAACATCGAACATATAATCCATTAGAATAATTTAAAACGCACACTTTTGACTCGTCTATATAGCAGTCGCACACAGGCGCGCGTGTATTTAACAGCAAATCCGCTTGAAATAGCGCAAAAGTAGTATAAGATGTTGTTGCCCCGCGTGCTATACTGCCTGTTACAGCTTAGTGCATTATAGCTACACGTGCCCGCAGGCTTACTTTTCGAGTGCTCGTTTGCATCTCTTTCTCTCATACAGCTGCAGTAGATCACTCGTGCTTAGCCACTATATAGTTGTATGGGAAATTGGCCGTATATTTTCGGTGTATGTGCACCTCTGCTATGTACGAGTGTACATTTACAACCGAACATTACGCGATCTTGGAGCTTTATGTGCGTATCGAGTATTTTTAATTTTTCCGAGGTTTCCAATGATAAACCAAAGCTATTACACAATTAATTTCGAGCAATTTATATATTATAAGCTTATAAGCATCGTCGAGCCTTGGAAGTAGCAAACGATGCACCTATTTGGCTGAGCGCGTTGCACACGATATCGCTAAAAATTAATTGTGTGGTAACGTTGGTTTGAAACTAGAGAACTCGGGAAAAACTATTAAACTTGATGCCATGTTTAAACTTGAATAAAACATACTGATACGGTTGAAAATACTTTGTATTGTTTTTTTTTGATATTGTTACACGTGATTGAAAATGGAAAAAGTACGGTTTTTTCACTTGAAATCTCTTAAAACTCGAGAAATATGCATTTTACAGAAATTTATCAAGAAAAGTTTTTTTTTAATTATCCGAAATTAACTAAATAAAAAAATGATCCAAGCCTCAACTTTATATTTGCCCTAATTGTTCTAAATGATCGATTGAAACAATTACCTACCACTTTTTTTACGTGAGACAGCTTTATTTTCATTATTAAAGGTAATATTTAAAGAGAAACCTGCAATAAGTTTAGGATCTCATTTTTCTCATTTGCACGCGATATTTATCACCTTTACTAATTGCAACATATCCGTAACGTTGTGCATCTCTTTCTCTTTATGCTTATGAAAGTTTCAGCAGAGGCCGAATTATGTCAGAGGGTGGTGGATTTCGTTCAGTACTGGCGTAGTCAGTGGCGGGTTATGGAGTACAGAATATGAATTATGAACTGTATGTTGTCAGCCATGAGTTTTTTTTTTAAGTACCTAGTTTTAGAAGGCCGAAAATTTCATCGACAAATTAGAATTTTAAATTATCTCAAATATTGTAGGGATAATGTATAAACAGATAAATCGGCACTTTAATTTGTAAACAATGTGATCATTTCAATTTTGACACACTGATTATGTTTATTATGTTTATAGTAAAAACAAATTAGTTTAAGTGTTGTCGTTCCCAATGAAACAAGTCACAAAACCAAAAGATAAATTTTACTCATTCAATTCCCGTGGCACGAAATAGAAGGATCCATAATAAACCTTAAGCAACAAAATGAGTGGAAGTGAGGAGAGATCCGTTGCCACGGTAAATAATTCAAGTGAACACGAAATTGTTTATTCAGACGACAAACAATACGTTTGTAATATTTGTCAGGAGGTATTTACATTTGAATCAAGTATGATAACACACCGAGTCACAATGCACAATAATCAGAAAAATTACGCATGTGACAAGTGCGAAAAGAAATTCGATTTCCGAAGTCATTTGAGTAGACACCAAATATCAGAACACAAAAACTGCGAAGATTTTGCATGCAACAGGTGCGAGAAGAGATTTGCGAAAAAATCGACTTTGTTTACTCACCAAAAATTAATTCACAAAGTTCGCAAAGATTTCACGTGCTAAAAGTGTGAAAGGAAATTTGAAAATAAATTAACTTTACTTAAACACAACAAAATATTTCACGAAGTTTTTAAAGATTACCTATGTGAAAAGTGCACGAAGAGATTTGGAAATAAACAGAGTTTACTCTTGCATATAAAGACGGTCCATGAGCGTTGTAAAAATTTCGAATGCGACAAGTGTGACAAGAAATTTTTGAAAAAGTCGACTTTGTGTACTCACCAAAAATTAGTACACAAAGATGGCAAAGATTTCACGTGCAACAATCACGAACGGAAATTAGAAAATAAATCAAATTTACTCAAGCACAAGAAAATATTCCACGAAGTTTTTAAAGATTACCTATGTGAAAAATGCGCGAAGAAATTTGTAAATAAACAGAGTTTACTCATGCATATAAAGACGTTACATGAACGTTGCAAATATTTCGAATGCGACAAGTGCGAGAAGATATTTGGAAATGAACATGGTTTGCTAGTGCACATAACAACAGTCCATGAGGGTTGCAAATATTACGGATGCGGCAAGTGCGGAAAAAAGTTTGGACATAAAGAGGTTTTTCTTTTTCATCAAAAGACAGTCCATGAGGGTTGCAAAAATTATGCATGCGATAAATGCGAGAAGGTATTTAGAAAAAAATCGAATTTGCTCGTACATCATAAGACGGTCCACGAGGGTCGTATTGATTTTGCATGTGACAAGTGCGAGAAGAAATTTGGACGAAAATGGTATTTGCTTTTTCACCAAAGGACAGTCCATGAAGGACGTAAAGATTTTGCATGTAACAAGTGCGAGAAAAAATTTAAACAAAAAACAGGTTTGCTATACCACCAAAAATCAGTCCACGAAAGTCACAAAGATTACGTATGCGACAAGTGCGAAAGGAAATTCGGACAAAAATGTAATCTGCTCGCCCACCTAAAGACAGTACACAAAGGTTGTAGAGATTTCGCATGTAACAAGTGCGAGAAAAAATTTAAATACAAAAAGAGTTTGTTCTATCACCAACAAACAATTCACGAAGGTCGCAAAGATTACGTATGTGACAAATGCGAAAGAAAATTTGGGATTCAAAGCAATTTGAAAAGACATCAAAAGACTGTTCACGAAAGCCGCAAAGCTTTTGCTCATAACAATTGCGATAGGAACCGCTGATTTACAATTATAAATATGTTTAGTTACTTTTACATATGTTTTTCTAAAATTTCAATAAAAATTATGCCGAAATAATATGTATATTATCCGAACTTAGGGCGTCCAACTATCATTGCACCTTTGTTCACTTTCATGGTGGTATACTTTATTATAAAATAAAAATTTCACGAACTTTTAATTACTACTCTCCGTAAATTCTTTGCTACTTGGTTGTAGCAGTTATTTATGGAACGATTAGATCAGCTCAACGTTATTTTTTCACGTTTTTTATGGAGCTGTGTACGAGACATATTTTAAGTTTGATACTGAACTTTTTATAAACCTCACTTTATGATATGCTGACTTTATCAAATATGCATCAGTAAAAGATTTTGATGAACTTGCTGAAAGACTGATGCTTAAATAGATGTGGCCGGTAATGACAATATTTTCTTACTAAAAAGACTAACCCGAAAACTATATAATAAGTTAATAATAACCAAAAAAATTTTTTTTATTTCTTCAAAATCAGTAAAAGAGCTCTCAAAATTGTTCCTCGTTACTCTTATCAATCCAAAATTTTTTATAAAAACTCTTCCAATTTCATGAGCGAAAAATGAAAGTTTGTGTGGGGTCGTTGCTTTTTCTAATCCATCACTGGGTGTAATGATGAAAGGGTTTGCGATATATGCGGAAAAATAAGGATGAATCCAAATATTTCGCTCTACGACTTGATCCGATTACGACCCGAAAAGGTGGTGATAATTCACGAATACGAACTACTCTAAGTTTCCGGGCTCGGATAGGTATAAATATTGTAAGGATAATGTATAAACAGATAAATCGGTACTTTTATTTGTAAACAATGTGATCATTATGATTTTGACACACTGATCATGTTTCATAGTAAAAACAAATTAGTTAAACTGTTGTCGCTCCCAATGAAACAAGTCATAAAACTAAAAGATACATTTTACTCATTCAATTTCCGCGGACGTATGTAGAAGGATCCATCGTTTAATTCAGAAACTAAAATGGATAAAAGTGAGAAGAAATCTGAAGAAGTTGCCACGGAAAATGAATTAAGTGAACGCGACATTGTTGTTTCATGCGACCAACACGTTATTGATATTTGTCAGGAGGTATTTAGACTGGAATCAAGCATGATAATACACCAAGACACAATTCATAATGAAAAATCAGATTTCGCATGCGACAAGTGTGAAAAAAAATTCCAGTTCAGAAGTCATTTGAGTAGACACCAAATATCGGTACATAAAGGACGCAAAGCTTTTGCATGTGACCAGTGCGAGAAGAAATTTGTGAAAAAATCAAGTTTGTTTACGCACCAAAAATTAGTACATAAAGATCGCAAAGATTTCACGTGCTGGAAGTGCGAGAGGAAATTTGAAAATAAATCACGTTTACTTAAGCACAACAAAATATTTCACGAAGTTTTTAAAGATTACCTATGTGAAAAGTGCACGAAGAGATTTGGAAATAAACAGAGTTTACTCTTGCATATAAAGACGGTCCATGAGCGTTGTAAAAATTTCGAATGCGACAAGTGTGACAAGAAATTTTTGAAAAAGTCGACTTTGTGTACTCACCAAAAATTAGTACACAAAGATGGCAAAGATTTCACGTGCAACAATCACGAACGGAAATTAGAAAATAAATCAAATTTACTCAAGCACAAGAAAATATTCCACGAAGTTTTTAAAGATTACCTATGTGAAAAATGCGCGAAGAAATTTGTAAATAAACAGAGTTTACTCATGCATATAAAGACGTTACATGAACGTTGCAAATATTTCGAATGCGACAAGTGCGAAAAGAAATTCGGAAAAAAAAGTAATTTGCTCTACCATCAAAGGACATTCCACGAAGGACGCAGAGATTTCGCATGCGACAAGTGTGAGAAGAAATGTGGAAATAAATCACATTTGTTGTACCACCAAAGAACAGTACACGAAGGTCGCAAAGATTATGTTTGTGATAAGTGCGAGAAAAATTTTTGTCTAAAATCGGGATTGCTCCTCCATCAAAGAACAGTTCACGAAGGTCGTAAAGATTATGCATGTGACAATTGCGAGCAGAAATTTGGACGAAAATGGTATTTGCTTTTTCACCAAAGGACAGTCCATGAAGGACGTAAAGATTTTGCATGTAACAAGTGCGAGAAAAAATTTAAACAAAAAAAAGGTTTGCTATACCACCAAAAATCAGTCCACGAAAGTCACAAAGATTACGTATGTGACAAATGCGAAACGAAATTCGGACAAAAAAGTAATTTGCTCTACCATCAAAGGACAGTCCACGAAGGACGCAAAGAATATGAATGCGACAAGTGTCAGAAGAAATTTCGAAATAAATCACATTTATTGTACCACCAAAGAACAGTACACGAAGGTCGCAGAGATTATGCTTGTGACAAGTGCAAGAAAAATTTTGGACTAAAATGGAATTTGCTCAACCACCAAAAAACCGTCCATGAAGGGCTCAAAGTTTTTACTAGAGACAAATGCGAGAAGAAATGATGATTGATAATTTTTAATATGTATATAGATACTTATATCTATGTTTTTCTAAAATTTCAATAAAAATGTTGTCAACATGATTGTTATCTCCTGAATTTTGTTCAACTATCATTACATCTTCGTACACTGACATGGAAGTGCTTAATTGTTAAACTTCATAAAATTTCGTGAACTGTTAATTACTACTCGCCGTAAATTCTTTGCTACTTTGAAGATTTTGATGAACTTGCTAAAAGACTGATGCTAAAATAGATGTGGCTGGTAATTAAAATATTTTCTTATTAAAAAAACTAAGCTGGAAATTAATAAGTTAATTTTGACCAATAAATGTTTTCTACATTTCTTCAAAATCAGTAAAAGCATAATTGTTTCTCAGTACTTTTGTAAATCCAAAATTTTACATAAAAACTCTTCGAATTGCATGAGCGAAAAATTAAATTTTGCGTTGGGTCGTTGCTTTTTCTAATCCACCACTGGGCGTAATCTCGAAGGGTTTGCGATATACATGCGAAAAAATAATGAGGAACCCAAATATTTCTTTCTACGACTTGATCCGTTTTCGACCGAAAAGGCGGGGGGACAATTTACAAATACGGACTTCTACAAGGTTGCGGTCACGGATAGTTTTTAGACCTCCTCAGTAGGCGCATTAAGTTTTGTACTCTGTATCTGTGCCAGGAAGTAAAGGAGACTTTTCGGTCGATGGACACTGGACTCTATGTTGGAGCTAACCCGTCACTGGATATCAATTTATATCAAATTTATATCACATTTACTTGGCGCGGCTACTCGTCGAAGCTCGTGATAGTGATACAATATTTTTGTATGTCATTCTATTATTTAATTGTAGATTTTCCGATTCAATAAATTAAATAAATGAGTTACTATTTTTCTATTAATAAGAAAAATAGTCTATATCCATATAAAAAATATAAATATTAAATGATTACATGACAGCACAGTCTTATAAGTTGAAATTCTCAAAAAAGTACAATTACTTGAATTTTCCTGACTCTGCTTGATTTGATAAAAATTAAAGAAAAATTGGAAACTTGAATACTTCCTGTATATAGCCTACATGTAGCTTATACACACAAAACATAAGACTGGATCTAACATTAGATTCCAGGATAATTTGTAAATCCAACTGCCTTTTTTTATTGTTCGTTGCGTTGCAGAGATTTCGTTTTCTTTTTTTTATTGTATTTATCTAACATACACGTTGATGCTTATTGTTTGTATAGCCAAGAGTCCAGCGAATAAGAATAATAATTTTTTGATTTAGCCACGCGCTCCGCAGTAAAGCTCTCCGCAGTATGTAACAGAGCTTGCTGCGCCGCACACGAGCTGCAGAGACGGACGAGATTTTAAGCTCACGCGCGTGCCAGTACGACGGATACGAACGCGGTACGATATTTTTCTATCTCGTCGCGCTTCCCTTTTTTTTTCTTGCTTTGTTTTTTTTCCATAAAACAACTACACTCAATGTTTCAGTGTATATTCGCTCCGTTCGCTCGAACATGCGTTTATACACTTTTTTGCGCGTGCATAGGGCAGTACACGATGTCCGTACGGTCGTTGTATAATCGTTACATATCTATATTTGTCGCAGCGTAAACGCAATACGATCGGTACGCGCTATGCTATGCTGCCTTACATATGCGCGCTCGCACACACACACACACACACACACACACACACACACACACACACACGGACATAGTTTTTGTTGCACAAAAAGAAAGAAAAAAGCAATAGGACGAGCTCGAGTTTTCTGGCACGCGCAAGCTCGTGCAAGCTCGTGCAAGCTTATTCATCTCGTTGATCGAAAGGGACATAGTTTCGTGTTCCCATTTTTATGATCTTTCGCACACACGCGCACACACATATAACAAATTTTTTGCGATGCAACGAGAAGAATAGAAAGAGAGAGAGATTCGACATTTTTCGCGCGTTATGTTCTGAGCGATCGCGACAATGCGGGGTCAGTAGTAAAAGTACGAGACTCGCGCGACGCTGCTGACGACGCAACGACGACTCGCTGGCGCCTACGTACTCATCTACGCGGCCATGCTTGCAATATAATGTATATGGCTCGCAGCAGATATTTTCTGTAAATATATATTACATTTGCACATATACGTCGTGTACGTGCATGAAGTTTAGTATCGTCATTCGATCAAGATGACATTTTTCACGCGCCTTATTCACAATTGAATTGTTCTTGAAAAAAAAATTGTTTTTTGGGGGGAAGGTTAGGGGGGACGGGCTAAATATTTGTTCAAATGCATAAAAGATCTATGCACAATAGACATTCTATTCTCTGTCGACGCAAGTCGCATCGAAAGCATCGAGCTTGCAGAGTCCGAGCAAAAAAATTAATACCTCTCGCTTTAGAAACCCATCTCTCGAGTCTTTTGTTATTCCTCGGTATATATAATACCAGTCGTGTATTCGATCGAATTAATCTTCGTAGTATATGAGCTTTATCTGTCGGCACTGGCCGGCGCGTCTGGGGGGCCAAAGTAGCACACACATAAAGCAGCGTGATCTCTCTCGTTTTGACTCGCCAAAATGCCGCAGACTATATATACAATTTTACGTTTCACGTACGTTGCAGTAGCTGCTCGCCCATTAATTTATATATCCGAGAGTATGGATACGCGTCAAAGACGAAACTTTGTATTGTGAATCGTTCGCGTGGGTTTATATATCACGGATTCGAAGAATATATGTGAAAATACTCTTGTTATTCGAAAATAGTTTCATTAACGAAGGGAGAATAATAGGTTTTGTCTTGTAGTCGTTGCTACATTGAACTACAAAACTTTATTAAAAAAAAGAATTAGTGACGAGGATACTTGGTCAGTTTTTATATACGATTTTAATCGATCGTCCGATAATGCACAAGCACAGTTTTTATCAAGCGATGTTATATCATTCTATCGCAGCTTCGTTCAATCATAAGCTCGCAGTAAGTCATGTGTAAACCCATATATTGGTTTCTATTTTAAATAATACGACGTAAATCTGCTCGTTGTTGCGAGACGCACGTATGAAAATCAACTCACGTGTTGGACGTTTACACATGTTATTATTTTATGTTTAGCTCTAGTAATATAGGACACCCACATGTTTATAATTGAAAACTATGGGTGTTATCTATCCTCAATTGGGCAAAAAAAAATTGTTGTATATCTAGTTAATAAATGCCTACCACTGTCGCCGTAGGTCTCGCTACCGTAGCCATCCTGAAGGCCGTTGGACCAGGTGCCCTCGTACTTGGCGTGCGATGATTCCGACATGCGCACGCCGTAGCGACCCTTGAAGCCCTGGTGCCACTCGCCCCGGTAAATCCAGCGGCCTCGCCTCTCCAGACCGATGCCGTGGCGCTTGCCGTTCTGCCATTGACCCTCGTAGCACGAGCCGCTAAATCAAATTTCGATGTAACACAGTTCGCAACGATTAGTCTAGCTGATCGATCATTGCACAATTTCTACATGTGAATGCTGCTAATGCGCGCACGCGCGCTACACACGTGCTGGAGTCATGCTGGTTACGGTGAAGGTTTGGAGCTTTAGCCGGGGGTTCAGGTACATAATTACTAATTCATGCTTATTGTTACGAATCGACATGCGAATGGCAAATTGACAAAAGCAAATGTATTAGAATTAAAAATATTATAATAACCTTTTTCAAAAAAATAGTGAAACAAAACAATGGCTATTGTAATTATAAGCGAGCATGCTAATTAAAGAAAACTTTTGTGGTTGTTATGCTGTTCCGTAGTTGTTTGAATCCGATTAGTTTTGTAGATATACATGTTGCAAGAACATTTATAAAAACAATAGCATCGATTGGACTGAAAAAATGAAATGTACTTCGTCTTCGTTAAAATGTATCCGTTCGCTATTCAACCTCGTCAAGAGCTTAAAAGCGAAAAATCTCGACAATGTGAACTACTTTGCGAGTTGCACACGTTTAAGGATTGTTCCTATTTATTCGTTATAAAAGTATCATAGAGGAAAAAGTTCAATGTCGAATCGACATTAGCGGCGTATTATTGCATTTCGCACGTACGAGATGGGGCACGTTTCGAATTATTGGGCTCGGGCATCGATGTCATCATTACTTCTCTTCAACGATGTTCAATATCGCGAATGTAGCAAAAATTTTACGCCAAGCTAGTATGCGAAATATTTTCTCGCGAGGCAGCTTGTGGCACGCGCGTATATCTATGCAGCGAATCACAATAGAACGAGAATTAGACGGAAAAAGAGCAGCGAAGAGGGAAGAAAGAGAGAGAGAAAGAGAGAGAGAGAGTGCGACAACCGCAATAGTGAGAAGCGTAGCCACCGCTGCTGTACCTGATGATACTCTCGGCGTTCTTGTGTATGTGTGAACAGAAGCGTCGGCTGCTGCCGCTGACCTTGCTCCGGTTAGCACGTTTTCAAGAGAGATATATCCCTCGCTCGCGCCTCACGCTTGCGAGCGCGAAGCTGCTCCGGCGGCAGCCACACTGGGCGCGCCGGGAAATTCGCCACACACGCACGATTCACACATGCACGTGTATACACATTTACATACAGAATTGCCCACAGCGCGCGCGCAAATGTAGGTTACTCAAAAATATCGAAAGCCACTCGATCGTCTCAACGCGAAACTCACTTTCTTCATTCTTCTCTCTTGAGCATCTCGTGCTCTCGAGCGCGTCGCTCATTAATTGCTTCAACCAGAGCCCATCAATTGATTTTTTTTTTCCATTCTCCGCGATAACCACACGTCCGCCGACGATTAGTAAATTTATATATGGCAACGACACTCGAACGTGCTTATTGGGTTAGCGAGCAAAGCCCCAGCCCGATTGGAGATTATAATACAAATCGTTTTTTTCACTCGAATAGAGGCACGAAAAAACAAAAGAAAGAGCAAAAAAAAGCGAAACAAGCGAAATCGCGAAAACGACTGCCAGTGGCAATTTGTATAAAATAACTACGGAATTGTGTCTGATTTTCGTTTCGTTATGTATATAAACGAAGCGCACACGGCGTGCGGTAAAATCGCGCGCAGCTTGTGCTCGCTCGCTCGAGAAAGACACGAGCTTTCGAAATTGATATTGGAGCGCGCGAGCTTTCGAGACTTCTTCCCCATTGCCACACGAGCACGAAATATATATACACGCATTCACGTGCAAGGTCGAGTTTATATCTTCCAAAAAAAATATACGTTCGCGCGCGTCTCGACTCGCGTTCCGAGTTTTAATCATCATTATTATTACGATGTGAATTTTTTCACGCAATAAGCTCGCAGGCTGCTTTCACGATATGATTTTATAAATAACATCGGTTATGATAATTCGTTCGCACGCCGCCGCCGGTCCAGCAGTATAGCCGTAAATCAAATCCTATTTACACGAAAGACGCGCGCCGAGAAACTTACGACTCGCGTTATATACGACTCTTTGGAAAAATGGAGCGAACTGTGTATACGAGCGCGTCTGCGAATTGCGGCAGTGGAACGTGATGAGAAAAATGCATTTCGCTCTCTCAAAGATATCGAGCAATAGCCTTGCCGCGCGAGCTTTTACGTGTGCGCGCATCTGCAGTTAATCATTTTTGATTCGGTATAATTCCGATCTCTTTTCTCTCTTTCTTAGATGATCCATAAGCCAATTCGACTTCTATATACGTTTGCGAGATCGCCCCACATCCCACACATACACACATATACACGCGCTTACTGTGCATTGTGCGCGCATGATGAACGATCTTGTGTTTTCGAAAAACAAGACCCGAGAGTCGTAAACGCGCGCGAGCGCCTCTCGTTTACGATATGGAGTGCAGCACACGATGATATCATCTCTTTGGAGCACACACACTTACACACACACACACACACACACACACACACACACACACACCACACACACACACACACACACACACACACACACCACACACACACACACACACACACATACGTACAGACGGACTCGCATAATGTGCGCTAAGTTCGCAGCGAGCCGACACTGAATCGATCGATAATGCAAGGTCAACACCGAGGAGTATAACAATATACCGCTACCGAGATAATGTCCCTCTTGCCCGATGTTTATCCGGTGTTTTATTGACTACTTCAGAAAAAACTACGAGTCGAACTTTTATTTTTCGTCGGAGGTATAGGTATACCGATATGTATCGTGAAAAATTTCCGAAACACTTTTGGAAAATGATCGACGAGCTCGCGTCGGCTTCAATAAAAATCTCCCCGAGTTAGATAGACATTATTCTCGTCGTAAAAAATCAAATTATATACAGTGTTCGCGATCGTGCTTTTGTTTGTTTACGCGAGCTCGCACATGTCTCATTCGGAATGTCAAAATGTTTGACGGATCAGCAACGGTTGGTTTATTTATTTATTTACTTTTTTATTTTATACTTTTTATCAAGAGTATAATCGACCAGTGGCCCGCGCGAGCCAATTCAATCATTATTCAAAATTTGGCATGGCAAATCGATCTATTAATATCTCACGACATGCACAGAGACTTCCGAAGCGACGAAACAAGTTAAGCTTGACGCGCGAGCCGCTGTCATATTTATAATAAGCGTTTCCGAAAAGAATCGATGGAATCGCGCACGCCCTTTGCCGCGAGCTTGCAAACCACGTGCTTAACAAACATTGCAACGAACATCTAGGACCTTTCCGAGTTCCCGCAGCATTCTTTAGACATACACACTCACGTGCTATGTGAGTAAAAAAAAATTACCTTGAAAAATCGAAGCCACCCCAAATTTAGTCATATACAGTTAATGTATCGGATTTCGGTAAGCTCGTATAATATATTAAGATTGCCATCGTCGCGCTTACATTCGTACTGTACATTCAAGCTCGTATACACACACAAACACACACACACATGCACACACACACGAGTATTATACAAGTATATTATACGCACGCATGACTTATGCATATATTACGGCAGCATCGAGGAATTCGTTGAAAGTCAATCGTTCGTTCGTTCGCTCGCTCGAGTCTATTTCGATCCACGGGCTATTTTTATGTTTACCCGAGCGCACGCGTTCTCTCCTGCTCTCTCTCTCTCTACCGCCGACCGCCGCACGCGTATATAGTAGGCGGCCGCGCGCATCTCGCGCAGAGCTATACAATAATATACCGACCGTATACGATATCGAGACTCGCCCGAGCTTTCAAACCTATAACGCGCCGATCGCGTTCACGAGCGAGCACATGTTTTATGTATAGGTACGAAATGCCGGCCCCTTCTTTTTCCTCTCTTTTGCGATTAAGTTCAGGTCCTTTAACCGATCTCACGACGGGTAATCTTCCTCTTTCGACACGAGCAGTGCAGTGGCGTGAGCTGCAGTTCGACAGATATTACAGACGATTCACGATATCTTGATTAAATGAAAAAGTCTTCAAAAGAGAAAGGCTACAAAAGAGCCCCTTCGATGGGATGATTAGAAAATCGATGAGGTGCCAAGAGGTGTAGGCGATTCAGCGTAGCCAATCTAATTTCAAGATTATTTTTGTAAGCGCGAAAGAAGATTCTCGTGTCGTTTCATCTCTCTTTTTTTCACCCCCAGCTGATGTATAAAAAGACCTTTTGCCAGTCCTTTATAAAGCGCACTGCAGATATAGCTGCTCGTCCTTCAGCCTTGAAAAGCACTGCTATTCAGAGAATAACTATATACAATAGCGGTCTCCGAGCTTTATATTCGAGTTCTTGTCGTCTCGGCCGTGGGCGCATTTGCACGAGCAGTAAAAAAAAAGTAGTATAGATAATTTTCCCTTTCCGCGAGTTCGTGTGTGTTTATGTACATACGTAAAATACGTAAAATACGACGACGACGACTACGACGTTCGCGTACAATGTATGCGGAAGATTAGCACGTGCTTGAACCCTTATAGGTAGGGCTTGTCCTTGCTCGTATCCACCCACGCTCTGTCGTGCTTTTCTCGATGTACTATATACGTGCTGTGTTAGCAGCGCCAACGCCGAATAGGATAATGCGTGCATTCGTGACCGAGAGAGAGAGAGAGGGTAGGGAAGATTGAACGAAAGAGAAGAGAGAGAACATTATAACGAGGGAAATGTGTCAAGGTCTTGTGCGGCGAAATATACTTCCTGACTTTTCGACGAAGATCTCACACTTTTAATGGACAAGTTTCTTGAGCTATATGAGCGATTAAGCAAATACCGACGAGTGATGCGCGCGCGCCTGACTATATAGGAATTAATCAAGCTCGAGGCTGTTTGACACCAGCCTTTATATGTATTACGTGTACGTATCAGAGCCACGAAAGCATTCAGGTATGTGCACGATCGAGTTTGCTCACTGTAAAAAGAGCAGTACCCTTGAATCCGTTACTTTGGAATATTCTAGATGCGCCACGTGCTATTTTTTTTTTCCTCTATTTGAGAACTAATACCGAACAAAAAATAAAGGAAGAGAGAAAGAGACAGACAGGCAGAAAAAAAATAAGCAGACACGTTTGGCAATTTGCGCAAGACGCTCGCGCGCCCCCGCAAAGCTTCGAGACTGAATCATGTCTGCTGCCTGCTGCCTTTTTTTTAAGATAACTCTTGAACACAGCCTCGGCAACGCATTAGCATTTTTCTTATTAAAATAGTTTTCCATAAAAGAAGTCCATTAGCCGAGATGCGGAAGAAAATTGCGAAAAAATAATTCTATTTCACGCGCAAGCTTCTGCGGCTATCGCGACGCACTACGCGAACGCGTGCGTGGTGTACATTTAATACGGCTTTAATTATAACGCACATATGGACTTCCATGAGAGCCGAGGCAGTGCAGCATATAAACGTTCGATATTTCGGCCAAATGGGAACGCGTGCGCGCGAGTCGCTTAACGCCTAGGCGAAGTCAATTTTAGACTATAGT
Organism: Trichogramma dendrolimi; assembly: GCA_034770305.1. NCBI lineage: Eukaryota > Metazoa > Arthropoda > Insecta > Hymenoptera > Trichogrammatidae > Trichogramma > Trichogramma dendrolimi. The sequence continues at coordinate 2,425,834 of JAPMIB010000001.1, forward strand.
ACATTTCATGGAATTATTGCTGCAATTGTTTATTCAACAAATTCCCGAGTGCCCCTTCGAAGCGTACGTACACCTCGCACACACAGGCACACGTACACTGCTCGAACTTCGGTTTTAACAAATCGTTTTCCTGGATTTTCGAACATAATATTATTATGGTCGAGGAAGGAGTAAGTGACGTTTATTGTGTATTGACCGAACGAGCAATTTTCACGTTCAGACGAAATAAACGTTCCGTAGTGTTTTAGTCGTGTGTTCGAACGTTAATGGGGCAGTTTCGCTATTCGCATTCAACGAAGCTGCCTCTGGTCTTTATTCAACTTTTGTTTTTTGTTATCTTTTTCTTTCAAGCGATTCGGGATATATATAACGTGGAGGAGGATATTGCATTGGATAAATAAATTGCGTGATATATGCAGGCTATGCACACATAAACATATAATACGGCCAGCGCCGTGCAGTCAGCGAGAAACACGTGCGATCGGCAGCAGCGGGGGTAGGGTACAGAGCGCATGCGGATCAGACGAACCTGGGCCACGAGTAGACGCCTGACACCTCGAAGCCGTAGTGCCAGCTGCCGGCGTAGGCGCCCTGGCTCTTGGGACCGGTGCAGACCCCGTGACCGTGCGCCTTGCCGTCTTCCCAGCCGCCGCAGTAGGTGCCACCGTCGTCGAAGTCGAAGCGGCCGCCGTTCACCTGGGCCCGGGCGCCGTACTGCAGCGCGTGCTGATGGCCCGGGCTCTGGGGCAGCTGGGCCCCGCCCGCCAGGCCGTTCGGCGCCGGTACCTGTGGCTGGTGCGGCTGCATGCTGTTGTTGCTGCTGCTGGGGGCGGTGGTGCTGGTGGCGGTGGTGCTGGTGTTGGTAGCTGCAGCGCTGCCGACGGGGCTGCCCCGCTTCGCGCGAAGCTTGGGCCAGTACTGTTGTTAGCGCCGAGGCTGCTGCTGCTGATAGTGCTGCTCGAGGCCCCGCCGTTAGTGCTGTTGTTGTTGTTGCTCGTTCTTGATTCGATGTCTCTTCACTTTTGTACGGAAGAGCACAGCAGTACCAGCAAGAGAGATCGCGAAGGCGAAATGTTAGTGTAATCGATTTTGTAGTGGGATTTCTCTTTATGAGGCATTGGGTCATGCGGAGTTTAAATGGGAAATTTGTCGATGTTACTTCAAACTTTTAAGTCATTATCGCTAAATTAGTTTTATCGTAAAAAATTGAATAAAATAATGATTTTATTTAGGAATGCTCGTCTACAATTCTAGATTATATACTTTTGCCGTATAATTACTTTTCATGCAAGCTTAATCATTTAAATTAAAGTTTTAGTAAAGCCTGGTAATTCCACGATATAACATGGAAACTATGCCTGAGTTTGGATTTTGTAAAATATCACATTTTATACATTTCAGCAAATTCAACCATTGCAAGTATCAGCTTTTCTCCTACACTGTTAAAATTAATGTAAAAATAGAGGAACTTCGCGCAAATGAATTCAATCTCGAGTAAAATCATTTGCACGAATTCGAGAATTTATACAACTATTTTTACTTTGCCACTTGCAGATTTACACATAAGTGTAATCGCCATCTAGTGGCGGGTGCTGGCTTCAAATATGATTAAGTTTTCATGACAATTTTTAGCATTTTCAATCATAATATTTCAATTTTAGTATCGAAGTACATTAATTTTCAACGGAGATTTCATGTGAAAGTACTTTAATTTAAATGCCTGATTTTACATTAAATCTGAATTAAACGTAAAGCTTTTTTAACAGTGATTTGAAATATCAGTAGAATTCATAAGCTGTGATAATGATAATGAAAAAAATATTGACAAAATGCGTGAGATTATCGACATAATTGGTAGAAAAAAATAATATAACAATAGCTGAATTTTTGATTACCTTCTGGGCTCGTTGGACTGCCCATACACACACATTCATAATCTGTTTCCTCTTCCTCATTCTTTTTTGCCTTTTTCCATCGTACCATACCTCAAAAACCTCGATTGACTCTGAAAGGCATACAAGATAAACCTTCATTACATAAACTATCTTTGAAGCATAAAGTGAGATTAAAATTATCAAATTAAAAACATCGAGAAAGAGAATAAATCCAATTCACTTTATGCGATATCGTACGCTACGCGGGAGAGAAATACGTACAAACGACTAACAATTTTTGATAAGAGCTGAGAGATATATTTTTTGGTGCGTTTAGTCAGCTGTTGCATCAATTCAAACCTGGCCCAATACTCACACACGGTCCTTGACATTTTTATTTACAACCCCCCTTCCCCTTGACAAGGTTCTTGAACTTTGTCTCGTCAACGAACCGAGTCATGTTCGATGACCTCTTCCCCCTCTCTCCTCTCACACTAGCTGTCTACCTGCCGGTATATAGTGCATTTTTAATTTAGCTTCGTGCTTTATATATATTACACTCATTTGAATAATGAAGCTTTAAGTTGATCACAGAATGACGACGAAGGGAGCATTCATTACTTCATTCATTTTGAGTCAGCTTGTTAAGGAGGAAAATTTGAAAGGTTTTTTTTACCCATTACCCCCGGACGACGTTTCTCGCTTGCAGTCGTGCAATTGATTAAGTTACTTTGTCGGGGTTTTAGTTATACCCGCAGAAGGTACATAATATGCTTGTTATTATTAGAGATCTCGGACTAATTTTGTGCTCTATTATAATGCCACGATTCCCCACCTTTGTTCAACGTCACTGCATTTTTTTAATATAGATCAGATAAATTGATAGCATTTAAAAATATCAACAGGTAGCCTCGTTGGAAAAAACACAATGTTTTGTGATTGGATATACAATGAATTTAGCCTTATCAAACATATCAAATAAATAATTAGAAAAAGTAATAATAGCCTCGATTAATTCAATCATTAGCTCTGTGAATCACCAGAAAAAATCGTAAAATAATAAAACTAACCGGAAAAATATCGCAACGCGTCAGAATTATGAAAAAGTAGAGTTACAGTTGTATGGTATTTTGGCACTTTACCGTTATAGTGTCTGCTTTCACACACACGTACAGAAACATACACACACATCCACACACACACGCGCACACATGATCGAAATGCACACCGACCGAGACACATATTTTGGACGATTTTTCCCCTCCGATGCCTCTTTTCAAGCGTTCCGTGCAGTCTCGGAAAAGCGCGCCTGTATAGGCTTACACACGGCTGCTGCTGTTGCTGCTGCTACTGCCACTCGCATGTGGCCATTACGCAATAAGAAAATATTTCTCTTTCGTTTGCAACGCACGCGTGAAGCAATTGTTAATCTCGGAGGAATGCAAATTTACATACGAACAAAATGAATAAAAGAAACTATTTCTTTGGAATACAAGATGTGCATTTGAAAGTTACTCCAAGGAATTTCTCTCACTTCGAGATGACATTTTACAAGTCTGGTCTGGCGTTCAAATTTTTCCCTCTCCAGAGTTGCTTGAAGTTAATTTTACATGACTCGTCGACGTGCATGAAAAATCGTCATCCTCGACTGAACGAGACGTGTCGATGGGCACGAGAAGCGATATTATTCGACTGAAAATTAACAAATGGGATACGTAGCTGCTAATTGAGATTCAGCTGGTGATCCTACGGTGGCGAAACATGCCGTGCACGATCGGACGATGACAGTGTTTATATGAAAAACGTTGGGCGAGAAAAAGAAGATGAAAAAATAAATAAATAAATAAAAAAAGTTACGCATATATACGCGCGAGGGGTCTGTAGAAGACGACGATGGTACGAACGATGATGAAGAAGAAGAAGATGATGATGAAAAAGAGAGCGAAAGAGAAAGAGAGAGAAAGGTTTGACCGTATAGTAGTACAGTAGGCTCTAGGCAAGAGCTCCGGAGCTGAGAACTATTTTTACTATGGGGTATACGTACCTCACTCACGCGCACACGCATACGCACATGCATACGTTTACGCACATACACACTCGCGCGCATACACACAAATGCACGACGATGCACGAATTGTTCCCCGCGAGAGAAAGAGAGAAAGAAAGAAAGAGAGCAAAGCTTGCTTGTAGTATTATGTGCCGGTGAGCGCGCACACACACACACACACACACACACACACACACACACAGACCAGCCAATGCTATTCTCACGTACGTATACGGGTATAAGATATAGACTAAACTCGAGTATAACGTACAAACCAATTTTATAAATAGTGAGACGCACGTCGAAAAGACATTATTATGGCGACGCTTTGACAGAAGAGCGAGAAAATAATATGTACTGGATCCTCGGCTCTCTGTGTATAAGCTATACATCGCGACAAGGCGTCGATGTGTGTTGTTGCACGAAGAAAGAAGGAGGAGGGGAGCTTGCGGAGCAGCGAGAGCTTTGAGTCGTGGAAAAGGAAAATTGTCAAATTTCTTTTCCAAAGGCCCGTCGATAACGTCAAAGTTGGGCGAGCACTTGTGGCCGAGCTTTCTTACTTTTTTCGTTTCATTGTGCAAGAGAAAAAATAAAAGAAAGAAAGAGAAACCTATTTCACGCACGCACCCACACGCACAGAGAGTTGTATAGTAATATATTAAAAGCACACGTACAGAGCGAGGCAATAAAAAAGCTTCTCGCAAAGCTCTCGCGCACTGACCACACGAAGTATAACATATACACAAATATAGCTCGGCCACGCTCTCCTCCTATCTCTTCCTCTCTCTCTTTCTCTCTCGAGGAAACTCTAAGGCGATATACGCACTCGTGACACATTTCTCGCTCCGAATACTTACTCGAAGCAGCAGCAGCACACCAACACGCGTCCGCTGAACTGTACGTTAAAAGCTCGTCGCGCACTCGTTTACGCAAACTCAAACGCACACCACACACATGTATGCATTGCAGCAGCAAAGTCCAACGATTTGTTTTTTCATTTTGACATTCAGCTCCAGCTTTTTTTGGCTTTTCATTAGTAAAAAAAAAGTATACCTGGACGAGTCTATGACCTGTAAGACAGAGGCAAATAGACGCACGTAAAAACTGCGAGGGCAAGTGACTCGGACGATTAGCAAGAGCTAACCTACCTTGGGTGCGCATACACGCTGCACTAGGAATATATAAGAGGCAGGTAGTCGCGTCGCGCGAGAGTCAGAAAGAGTAAAACCGGACGAGAAAAACGGAGATATGCAGTAAGCCAGTGAGAGAGAGTTTGCCTCGGAACTATATGTATATATCGATCTCAGTCCCTCCCCCCTCCCCCCGAGCATGAACAGTAGCAGCAGCAGTAGCAGCAGCAGCAGCAGCAGCAGTAGCAGAAGTGGTAGCTAAACAACACGTGCGGGACGATGTTGTACACTTTAATCGCGGCCATACGTGCGATTGCAAAGCTTTGAAAGCTCTACATTACAAATGCCTACCGCTGCTGCTGTGTTGCTTTGCGTTACATCGGACTTTTTATTGCAATAAATGGAGTTTCTTTGATAATTACGTACCTCGAGATGACGGACAATTCAGACTCTGATTGCGGAATACGCGAATGATGAAATTTTGCTCGATCTTTGTGCTCTTCTCTTGTTCAATCTTGCTTGCACTTCAATCACATAAAAAAATAATATGTGGCACAACCAAGCGTCTCGACACACTGTCACTGTATAATGATCAACTTTTTTTACAGCACTTTATTTCTTAATTTTTCTCAGCTTCATAAATAAAACAGCACACTACCGAAGCACTGCCGCTTATACATGTATGACACACGTATACAGGGCGCAAAATGAACAGCTCACTCTCACTGCTTCTTAATTTAAAAGCAAACGAAGTCGTGCGGCTCTATATCCATCTGTTGTAACTATATCGCGTTTTACAAGGATTTATAGAAATAATCAAAAGACTAGGCCCAATTCAGCAGACACCACTTTGACGATGCCGGGCAGCTGCCACAGTTTCACCCGACATACTGCGGTTCGAAGTGCATCACGCAGCACCGCCATACATACACACACACTCACACGCACGCACAGAGCAGCCTTCGTTGTCGTTGTCGTCGTTCACCTGCGAAACGCTTCGAGTGACTACTGCTGTAGCTGCTGCTGTGCCTCGGTCCGCGCGGCCCAATGCGACTATAGCACACACGCGCGCGTTATATGCTCGCGCACCGAAAAAGCTCTCTACTCCGCGGGGAGCAACTGTTGGCGACGTGGGTCGAGCAGCCGTCGGGAGCGAGGCGGGGAAGAGGGAAGGCGGCAGCGCAAGTTCGCATGCGCGTTACAGGTATACGAGCTTACATATACCAGCGAGTTGTGCGGCCGGCACTGTATGGGGGAAGAACTGTTTTGTACAGCTTTGATTGGTTTGTTTGGGGTAAAGACGTTTTCGATGTGACATAAACGAACAAGAAAAGAAACAAAAAAAAAGACATGATGTTTTTACACTGTACGATTTTTTCAGTGATGGTGGTTTTATCGTTATTGACCAAAAACAAATGTAAAGCAGCTTTCTGTAATGAAAATTGCGTGAAGTCAGTTGTGCAGATCGATGCTGATAATCAACAGTGGCGCCGCTCAACCAACTCCTTTCGTACCAAACATCGATAAATGATTATAACCGACTGCAAGCTCGACTTGTGATCTGCTGTTTCGAGAAAGAGTAAGAATTGACCGCTGTCTGCAAGCTCGCCGCGACGGTCAGGCTTTCGCAGCCGCTGTTGCAGTTTCTGCAGTCGTGTACTTCGATTTCACAAGAGATGGCAGCATACGTACATCGAAATAAGCGCCTGGCGGATAGGCAATTCCACGTTTCGCTCGCGCTTAGCTGCCTATCGCACAATAATAATAGAGCTCGCAGATTCGCTCGTCGATGTCGTAATACGCGTAATATGCAAGTATTTTTCTCATGCAAGAATATCTCATATGTGCAGCGTACGAGAGATAATCGTGTGTCACGAATCGCCGAGAGAAAGATACGGATTATGGAGAAAGAGAAAGATGCATTTTGTTCGCCAATGAACTTGCGCATCAGTGTCGGCGCGCAAGTTTATAACAATTATTACGAAACTCGGGCGGCGCCGCCTTCGGTTCCAATAGCTGCTTTTAACCGAAAAATTATTGCGAAATTTCGGGGCAGATAATCGAGGGACCGCTTTATTGTTTTTTGTCTTTTCATCACTTTTTCGACACTTTACATCAGCTTAGTTAACCAACATCGATGTCATTTCAAACTGGAGATTAGTCAAGAGAGACGGAGAGAAAAGAAAATATAATCCGTCAAGCGAAATATTTACACCAAAATTATATACGCGAATAACGAAAACATACGAGGGAGCCTCCGCTTGATAAATAAACTACGCGTGCATGGGCGTGTGCGCGCGGAAGAGTAATAATACAAAACTCGTCGGACGTAAATATTTTTCAGATTCAACGTGCAGCTTCGACGAGGGGGGACCATCAATACAAAGACGCGCGCGCGCGCTTATGCAAATATTTTGCACGTAAAACACGCGAGTGCGTTATATTTGTGTTATATGCCTCTGCGCGAAACCGCGCGATTCTCCAGTTGATATTTTTCAACTTATCGAAGCGAGGATCGATCGTCACGAGCAGATTTTTCTTTAATTGCTTTTCGTGCACGCAATCGCGGTGGTCGCGACAATAATATTTCATTAAATCGTAGCTTCGCTGCTACTACAACTAACCGTCACTGATTTCGTCATCGTACATGCACTATACGTATCAATGCGCATATTATATATCGATAATCGCGAGGCGCAATAATCAAGCATCATCGTGTAATCGTCTTTCCCATACATAAACAACAATTTGTCAATCGGTTCGATGAATTACGTGTTGCATGACGAGCGATTGACTCGACGTATTGTATACGGAAATGCAAATTTTATGTATATAGTCACCGAAGTAAAAATGAAAATCTCTCGACGTACAGGCGATGATTTTGTACACGCGAGCTTTATTTATGTGTCAAACGCCTGATCTGCGCTCATCGACGAAAGCTCGAAGTGCGCTGGATCGTAGAGAAGCTCATTAGCGCAAGCAATTCAGAGAATACCTCAGCTGCCGCGCGCTACATACGATGTATCCACGTAGAGAGAGAGAGAGAAAGAGAAGGAGCGAGAGAAAGCGCATATGACAGTGGTCAGCCTGTATAACTGTCTCTTTGAATTAACTCGATGCAGGTGTAGCGCATAGTGGCTCGTTAATACACGTACATAGTCCCGCGCGCGTGTATCCCGCACCTTGCTGCATCGCGACAACGACGACTACTGCTCCGACTATACTACTACTACTATCGCATACACCTGTATATAGAGGCCGTACGTACTATATACGCATGCGGCCGCAAAAGGTGTTGGGTTTCAGTGGCTAATGGAATTATACCTCTCTTCTCTCTCTGTACTCCCTCTATATAATACGCTCTCTCTCGCTCACTCTCTGTCTCTCGTGTCTCTGCCCGTCGCGACTCTCTACTCTCACTTGCACACCACCGCACTGTCCCTCTCTCGCTCTCTCTCTCTCTTTCTCTCTCCCCTTTGCTCTTTTGCTCGGACTCGACCGTATATAATATACCTGTAACGTGCTTGCGTGTACACGCGATGATGATAAAGAAAAAAAAAAGATCATTTGCCGTCGCCCTGCGACGTGTGCGTGCGTGCCCACGAACGCGCGCACGTCTATAGTAGTCCATAGTCTTGTCTACGACATGTCAGTCAATGGATGTCCTCATGCTGCTTCCGAGCATTTGTAAGTTAAATCATTATACGAATATATATGCACGTTTGTACGTATAGCTTGGTCTATTCGCTTCTGCAGCTTTACGATGTAATAGTAGTTATATGTGGGCATGCCCGTAGAATATGCCAAGCCGCGTAATAGCCCTTGCTATGTAGTCAACGATTAACATATCCGCATACCAGCTGCAATAATTTGCATCATTGTAGTTCACGCGCACACACACACACAGACAGTAGTACGCGTATTGACGTGTGTCGCAAATATATGTGTGTGTGCTGCAATATTATACATTTCGAAGTTGCCGCAGTTACACTCGATAACAGATAAGAGAATTTCGTCAGCGTTGTAGTGAATCGTGTGCTGCATATACCAGAACACGTGTTTTCTTCCCATCTTCCCTCTTCCGCTCGCAATGCAGCAGCCTCTCTACATTAGCTTATACTTATATTATATGCCACCGCCGCGCTCGCGCTGTCGCTAGCTATTTTAATTATTATTTATTATCTACTCGACTTCTATGTACCGTGTGAGCTTACATGCATTAACATACATGTGTGTCTGTGTGTGTGTGCGTTCCGTACACACATGCATCCGCGTGTATTTTGCATATCGGTCTGTTACTGCGGCCGCTGCTGCTGCTCGCTCGAGCTGCGCCGCCAGAAGCTTCTCTGCCTCCGATATATATAAGCCCGGGCTGGCACGTGTGGCTAACTCAGTCCGGTATCTAATATCATCTCAATTGCACACGCGGAGTATTATACATTATATGTAAATCAGCAGCTGAATATTAGCGTATAGGCCGCGATCTATATAGCCGCGCACATTACGTACACATAATATACTCGTTCGCGGTGTTCGACTCTATATCGGTTTTCCCTGCCGAGGCTGCTCCAGCGTGTCGATTATTATTAATATTGGCTCTCTGTGTGCTCTGGGCAGTGGTCGTTCCGTAACGGCCGAGATTGCTACGGCTACTACTACTACGACCAACGACGGCAACAGTACCTGCAACAGCAAAAAAAGCAACTGCAACAGCAACATGGAACTCTCGACGCTGAGCCTGAACTTCGGATCGCTGAATCTTCTCGAGCTCTGGAAGAATCGCTCGGGCGCCACGGCGACCAGCAACAACGGCAACGTCGGAGCGACGGACGAGAAATCCACGACCTCCGGAGCGCCGGAGCAGCTGGAGATCATCACGCTCGACCAGGTTGCCTGGCACGACACCCTCGAGGACTGCTGGCTCGTCATCTGCGACTACGTGTACGACTGCACCGAGTTCCTCAGGAGCCATCCGGGCGGCCAGGACGTGCTTCTGGAGTACGCGGGCCGCGACGCCACTCTGGCCTTCGTCGGCTACGGTCACTCCAAGGGCGCCAAGAGGATACTCAAGAAGTACCTGATCGGTGAGCTGCCGCTCGAGGAGAGGATATTCCGCACCGAGAACGGCATCAAAGTTGGTGACTTTGATTGAAGTGTGTCCGCCCCCAGTGCTCGCGATAATCGACTCACTTGACATAATACATTTGCTGTTTCTCTCGGCTAATTTCGTTTTTCGAGGAGCAAAAAAGTTGACGTATAGCATTTTTGTTTCGAACCTACTCGAAAAGCCAAAAAAAATTTTCTCTCGATTGAAAAAAAACGAAGAAGAATTTCAATGATTCGTGTAATGCGAGTGCGATTATTGTCGGTTTACGGGCCTTCTCGATCATTAAAAGCATTTATCATGCGACGAACTGATGAACAAGGTCGTGCGCGCGTGTATCTATATGCGTGCGCGTGCTGTGCGAACCGCTGCCTTCGATATATTACACTGCCGAATGTACAAAAAAAAAATAGTGAAATTACATATCGTTACACTTACGCAAGACTAAATTTTTCTATCTCTCTCTTGTAACGAACGACATTCGAGGCGTGATATTACTTTGATTGTATTTATTATTCAATAAGCAAAAATATCGTGCACGATGAAAAGCAGAACGACGTACGTCACATTATAATTAAATTAAGGTAGTTATAGATGTTTAAATACATTAAAAAAAAAGAGCAAGTGTCAGTGATCAGCTAAAAATATAAATACGTGCCAACAACGTTCTTATATTATGAGTTTAACGATTAGTCGGTAATGTTATTAATGTCCGTTTGTTCAACTCGAATACTCGATCGGCACTCGAGTGAGACGTATACGAAGAGAGCAAATGTGCAACACGGATAAATACACAATATGTATAATCGCGCATCGGAAAATTTATTTGCGAAAATTTCTATTTGCATGTATACGCGAGATGGGGCGCTCTCGGCTCAATACGAGAACAAATAATAAGAGTGAAAAGGACGTGAAATCCATTTGTATTAAATCTCTTTTTGAGTTGTTTTCTGCCCCTGAAAATTTAGTCTGGAATAAAAAAAAATCAACGACGAAAATTGTGGCCATATGTACTCAATGTTACTTTTAGTACGTTTTTTATACGCAATGATATAAACTTAATTGCTCATAGCTATTGTCTCACATAAACTAGGAACAGATCTAATTTTAAGGAAAAAAAGCATCAACTTGTAATTTTGTGAAACTAGTCTTCTGTTTTTTGATACTTGATATATAAAATAAAATATAATCAATCTAAAATACATATTCATTTATCTTCTTTTGACATATTATCAATTACGTTATAACCACAGATAAATCGATAAAAAGTAATAATAAAAGCATTTGAATCAATCATCAATATAAACCGAAGTCGCACGAGCGCACAGTAGCAATGTCAATTCAAAAAATATTTGCTCTAACACGAGCAAAGATATTGCAACCTGGCCGCAGCTAACAGCTTCACATACGACATCCACGTAGATGACACAGATTTGGGTGCAATTTGATAAGGCAAGAGCAGTCCTGGATTTGAGATGCCCACAGACATACATATAGACAGATCCCCGAGCTCGTGTTAGTGTGTTGCGGCTTGCGCGGACCTCATTCTCATTGCATTGCTCGTACGTATAGATATAGAAAGTCCACCGCAACGTTTCCTCGGGCTAGTGTGCGCGCATCGATGTTGTCTCACGTGGCTCCTTCGACCAAAGATGATAGAATCTGTGGATATATATGCAAAAAAGGGGGGAAAACAATAAAAAAAAAGGAAATAAGGAAAAGCAATTGTTTTTCGTTTCCAACTTCGAGGGAGCGAGTAGTGATATTGGATGTTGGATGTAGATATATGCATATAAGGTAAAAAAACGTATCTTCGATTACGAATGAAGAAACTTCAAGACATTTTCACATTTTTCAAGTTATATTTCTTGGTCCTCTAAACATTTATACACAACATTCAATACAGTATGTTTTTTTCTTCTTTTTTTGTCAATTATTTTTATAACTCGTTATATTATATAATATGGTATACGCATAGAATTAAGTGTTGAGAGTTCATTTCGTCAGTTAGTGCCATTGTATCTTATATGCGCGCGGGCGAGCTGCTGCCAAGCAATTCATATATTATTATATTATAATCGGCTTGAGCTTGCGCGCGCGCATGTACACAATTCGTTTATTTCGATACCTTGATAATGATAGCTACAATCTTGTTTTTTCTCTCTGTTTCTCTCTATATGAATTTGGCTTATCATCGACTATATTTGGGTAAAGTATTGTTTTTTTTTCTGACCCTTACTGGACGAATCAACGTTTAGTTCCCTCTCGTCGCTTCTCTCCCTAGTCATACAAAAATATCAAGTCTTCGCACGGCACTGCACTGCATTTTTTTATACAATAATCTATCTGTCTCACTCGGCCAATCGCCAGAACCGTTCGTGCGCCGTTTCCTCAGCCAAGTTTTGCTTATATATTTACGTAACGCATAAACCACTCACGCGTCGGAATCGTCGACTTTTCAAAAGTATCGTAACGTGCATAAGCGTGTATACGTATGCACTGGAACATTACATATCTTACATATATAGACGTACTTGCAACTCGTTTTCTGGAACAATTGTAACTCGATACATTATTTACATGTGTGAGCGATATAATTGCATAATCGTTACGGTGGGCATGCACACCCACACACGCATAGCTGCGAAGATCTCGAGCTACCTATGTGTGTAGGTGTGTGCACGAGCATTAATACATATTAGTAATAAAGTATCCGTACAATCGATACTCGTGAATTATACATAGATGTAACGCGCAAAACAAAAATTAAAAACAAATATACATATATTTTCTGAGCCGCGAGCGAAGTGTATCGAAGAAAAATATTCATCGTATATATTACAAATATATTTACCAATCGGACGGTGTAAGGTGCAGTGACCAAATTAATCCTTTATGCTGCAAATCCGTTGTTGTAAGCCAAAAAGCTCGCTCTCGTACCATATATATATATATACGTACCGCACATTCAGCCACGTAGGTGTATAGTAATTTCAACGCAGACAATTCAACTCGGTCTCTCTCTCTCTCTCTTCCTCTTTCGTCACTCATTTGCATTTTAATAAAGCTTGCGATAAAAAAAAAATGCAGACACGTATATATACAGGAGCTCTGGGCGAGAAGAATGCAGCGAGCAAAGTGTTTTATTAGCATATCCTATAATGTATAGTGCATATAATCGGAGCCAGCTGCAGAGCTTTTGCGCGAATCGCATCTTTTTTAGCACCTGACGCAAGCTTGCGACATGTTCCATGCATCGGCGGGCATACACAACAAACACGAGCATACAATTTTGTCACGAAAGCTCCCGCCGCTCCCTCGCATTTATGTACACGTATCTCGAATTTAAACTGACATATTTCATATTTGCTTTCCGGCTACGCTTTTTTTCTTTCAAACTCTGACTCTTTTTGTTGTATTCGATGCTTCTCGGTTCTCGAATCGCTTCAATTTCAGCGACGTTAAACAAGATATCGTGCATTAGTCGTTACATGTATGATGGACATTAAACTCTAAGTTATTGGATTATATATAAATAATTGTTCGTTTTCTAAATTTTAATATAGTTATGTAAATATAAATAAATTTACAGCGAACCTGCTTCAAAAGTAATGCTCGACTTGTAATACTACCGTAATAGTGGAGATTCGTTCCAGCTCGATCAAAGTTTTGTACTTAATATAATACGGGCCAGCGATCAGCTTACACATAGAGCACTAAATGCATTTACCCACAGCCTCGTAACATTTTTAATGTACAATTATAGTCGTTCGTTTAACACATTTTTTTCTTCGCTTATAATAAAAAAAAACATGAAGAAATTTAATCCCTTACAGCGAGGAAAACCTTTAAATATTTCTCGTTGCAATTTTATTATATTACACTACACATGCATCGAACTCGTACACATATATTCATCTGTTTTCAAACGTGTTTTTAATATAGGAAGTAGACTTACGGTAATAATGTTTTATGTATTTTTAGAACTTTTGCGCTCCTGGCAGTTCTATGATCCAAGTGTCTTAATAATATAATATTCATTCTTTTCTGTCGCCATTTTTCTCGTTTTTGTCCAGCCCGAGATTTTCATCTCTCTTTACTTTAGACATATATAATTAAGTGTGCGCTTAGACGTAACGCCGACTGCAACTAATTCGAATTCAGCTGCAAAGTTTCATCATATATATTTTTTTTTCTTATAAAACCCATTTACTCTAGAAAGAAGCATTCAACCGTTGGAACAAATGAATCCGAATGTCGATCGGGCATTTTCAGATCGTTTGAAGGGAGGGAAATAAGTGGCCACGCAACAATACAAGTACTAATCGTTTACGCTAACACATTCTTAAATTTTATTATTAAATCTTTAAAACGTACCGATCCACGCCATTTTATTTTTTTCTGTTTCCGATATTAGCCGAGCTTTAAACTCCAATTTTGTATCATATAATATCGCGTTTGAACGGTTGTATTTAGATTTATACGTGCTCAAGAGTCTCTTTTGTGTGTGCGAACTTTTGTTTTATTGAAAACAACGAAATCAGTTGCCACAAAAATAAACTATGGAAATTGTTAATATATATAAAACTATGCATTTACATTTAAATATATATGTATAATATATGTACGCGCATTGTTTGTTCATAATCGTTACCGTAATCATCCATACGCATATGAAAATATTAGAATAAAAATATCATCGTTTTTTTTTAAGTTTTCTTGATTCATGTGTATTTTTTATATTTATACTTCTCAACACGATTATTAACACGAGTTTTCGAATGACGACGAATCAAAGCGAAATCATTTCTCAATTCCGTCGTACTTTACTACTTTTCACGAGATGTCGCGTGTTTCACCTTTTTCATTCTCTTTTCACGCTAACTTATAAATAACGTATATCACCTATTTGTATGTATAATACTTACAGTTACTTAGGAGCTATATTCATTTTTTCTCTTAAGTATAAAATGAAAAGGAAACTTCCGTTTGTTTCGCACGCGCGTGCCCGCTCGCGGCAAAAATGTTTCTTTTGACGGTATAATCCAGAGTTATAATTGTTACGTTAGTTCGTCGACTAAAAGTTGGAAAAAGAGCTTAGAGGACCAAGATGTACTTTGTTTTTATAATATAGCCACATCTTCATGCACGTGCACGTATAATTCATATATTTTATGTTTACATTATAATTATTTTTAATATATATTGTATACATTATCATTAAAGAAGTTTTTCCGTAGGTCGGTTCTGTTTGCGTGTGATTTTGCGTAAGAGTTTTTGTCGCAAGTGTCTCTGTGTTTGTGTCGTGTGTATGTGTGTACTTCGAGAAAGTATCGATTCGTTGGCCTGGCCAACTTTATAACATTTATATACGCGAGTGTAAATCGCGCACTTGTGTGTTTTATCCATCAGCAAATGATGTGGGCTAGTATTTGTACAATCGAGTTTTTGCGTTTGCACGATGATGTGTGTGTTCGTGTGTGCGCGCGTGTGTGTGTGTGTGTTGCACGTGAGTGCATCGAATGGACGTGGGAGTCTGTTACAGGTTTCGTGCGGTATATTGTGCGCGTGTCGCGGTGTTAACACTTGGGGATCAAGTCATTTGTAAACAGTCTCTACAGTAAGGATTTTTTTTGTATGTTATACACGAGAGCTAGTAGGACGCACACTCTTTTTTTTTATATTTTTTAGTTTTTTTTATCTTTTGGGCTTTTAGAACTCTGTAAATCTCCTATATCAAATGCGCTCCAGGTTGTTACAGCTGAAAGAGTGCGATTCATAACGCACCGGTCGAGCAGGCGACCGGGATTCGTTGCCGCATTTTACCTTTTATTTTTTTGTGCACAAAGACGCACGTGGATATACGTGACATATTCTATTAACTACCAGTTTGTAACACGTCTAATATCGTATATATTCATATGTATTTCAATTTTTTAGTGTTTCACTCGTTACTTGGCCGATTTTGGTATCGTAATGGTTTAGTAGGTCGATGAAAATTATACATCAATAGCTGAGAAACATTTTCGTAACATATTTTATATACTTTATATCGGTGCTCTTTTGTTTTCTTTTTTTTCTTGTTTTTTATTTTTTAACAATGATGAGCGAGAGATCGATCGGGCCGTCCATTTGTCTTTTTTTTTTAATCCGTACACGTAACTTATTGGCGAAACGATGCGAACGTGCTCACGCACGAAATAATAGTCGTGAATACTAACAATGTAATTTAACGATTTTACAGTCAGTGCGTCGTGGTATACCGTACGTACGTATTTATGTATTTGGAAAAAGGGCGTCCGCGATTCTGTTTTTCATTCTCGTGCTGGCGCAGTAGCGAAATGTTTTTTCGACGTTTTTTTCTTTCTCTCTCTCTTTCTCTCTTCGGGCCGTAATGAAGTCGCAATCAGTGAATCTACTGTATTTCATAGTCAAAATGAAAAAAAAACGAAGAAAACGTATACGTAAAATTTGCATGAACTCGACACGCGTCTGGTTTTTACAATGTTCGCGTATACTTGTCGTTACAGCTTCGGATTTCTCGACGCACAAGGATTTTTTTTCGTTGCACACTATGATGCATCGATCTCTTCTGTTTTTTTTCGTATTTTTTAATTTATTTTTCTTTCAACGAAATAAATATACTATATGTAGATTGAAATATACTTACAATATAAAAAATACATTTCGTTTCGATTCGAAAGCAATCGGTCATTCTTGTACTTTGTACTGGGCATCTGTGAATGCTCTAAATTTTTCGCTCATTCTCTTTCTCTCTTCGTTCATTCAATTAAAATATACATTCGTAAAAAGCACTGCTTCGTTTTGGTATCTACATGCAAAAATATATCGTAAAATTAATATCGAAAATATCTCTTTCTTTTAATCCCTAGTTTTCATTCGCGCTCTTACTCGCTCTCTTTCTGACCAGTTATAAGTTTTCACCGTTCCCATCGGAATGTATGCTCGATGAAGAGTTGAAAAAAAAAACGGTTCATTGAAATTTCAAAACTTACTTTTGGACTTTGCTTCTTCTCTCTCACACTATTGAATTATCTCTTCGAGTTTATTTCTCGAGAAAAACGATTAAATGTGAGTTTGTTTTTTCTTAAATTGTCCAATTTGTAGAAAAAAACCGAGGAGGTTTATGTAACAAAGTTCACCTATAATAGCAGAATAAGACGCCGGGCAAGTCAAAGAAGGGGAGTAGAAAAAGGCGGTGTTTGGTCAGCCGAGTGCTTGAGCCGTCTTCTGAACCAGCCAGAAGTAAAGAAATAATGAAGCCGGAGCCATTGAATTTTTTTTTTTTAGTTTTGTGTTTTCTTGTATAGTTATTTTTCGTTTGTTGTAGTTGATGTTGTTGTTTCCTTGCTGTTCTTTTGTTAGTAGTTTTTTGTTAACTTCGTTATCCCGCGCTGAAGTTGCTCGTTTTTCCCCCATTACTATTATTATTATTAATTTTTTTACATGAGACTGCAGAACGAGATTCCATTGTCGAAGGCCGACTGAATCGCCGTTGTTTCCATGCAGAAAGCGGCGTCCGCACACATGCGTTGCTGTTGCGCTCGGCTTTCGCTCTGAGATCTGCAAAAATACACCAAAAATTATTTTCTTTAGTTTTTTCTTCTTCATTTTTTAGCTCGTATTTTTTTGTGGCAAGTAACGAGTTGCCGAAATACATTGAGATATCTTTCGAAGAATTTATTCGTCATATATATCCACATGCACACTTGTACGAAGGCATAATTCATCCCTGGTAGACCTTTATTTGACTAAAATGAACCGAGCACTTCATCTTGAAGATTTATGCTCTATTTTCTCCGAGAAAACGACGATGAAATTATCATGCTTGGTCGGGAGAGTCGTGGTGCACTGCACATATCAGGCGAGTGTGCTCGCTCGCGTACAGCCAACGGCCAGGATTTATGTTTATGTCGATGCGTCCGTAATCAATTCGAAAAAAAAAGAAAAATAACAAAAGACACGACGTAGGACAGAGCATTCTTGTAAATCAATTACCTTGATAAAAATGTTCCATCTTCAATAGATCGCAATAGCAAGTAGAACAAGAAATAAAAGAAAAACTGTTCGATCATTATATACATTGTCGTGCTTCGGGGCATACGGAAAGTTTCCCGCGCGTCTCTGGTAATTTGAATAAGCAGCTCGACGTCCGATATATACTTTTGATTCGCTGATGCGCGTATGCAATCGGTAATGTCTCTTACGCTAACTTTCAGGCAATCGACGAGATGTAAAAACTACTACGGCCAAAGAAATAACCGATTGATCCGAAGTTTTCTTTCCATGTTTTTAACTGCTGTCTACTTATTGTAAAAAGAGCAACGACGTAGATCCGGCTCCGCAGGCTAAGGCATTGCGCATATACTGTGTGTACCGCGGCAACGAACATAAATTCATTATTCACGGGACTTAGTCGAGCTAAGTTAGCCCAACTAAAAGTAAACAAACTCGATCGCCCGCGCTGCGCCTTCGATTGTTTAAGCTTCGTTCAACGAGTAGCCCGAAACAAGACCCCTCCCCGCGGGTGCACTTTCGGCTGCGATGGCTTAAGCTGTACAGGCACATGCACACTCACAAACAGCCGCTATTCTTGCGAATATTCTCTTTGTGACTCGGCTTGTGCTGACAACAATGTTTATAAATGTTTAAGCAGGCTTAATTTGCAGTTCTTTTTTCGTAGCTTACTGCAGCAAACAATGCTTGACGCCCTGTATCGGTAATCGCCGAAATGCTGCTTCCATGCATATATTTCTGCGTTAAAGTTGAAATAAATTCTACACTTTCTTTGTTAGTGATCATCATAAATTTAATAAACTCGTTGGACAATTCAAGAAACAAATAAAGAAGAATAACAACCATAATTTCCAAACAAAATAAAAGTTCGAGTGTAGCATTGAATATTTTTTGTTAATTTTTGTATGTGAAAATTTTTAACGAACATCTCCAGTCAAATTATCAGAAATAAAATTCAGCATCTTTAAGAAAAGTAGAAATTCTCAACATTCTATGGGTAGATTTTGGGCAAAATTTTCTTGGACATGAAAAGGTCTATTAGAAATTAACGTATACTAATTGGAAGTGTGACATTTATGACACCATCTTACGGACATATATTATGATGCGACCCTTTTTTTTGCTACTGAACTTATTTATTTTTACATTTTAAACGTAAAAATCATTTAAATTGGTTTCGGTCGCATAAATATAGTATAATTATCTTTAATATTTAAATTTAGGAATAAATCTAATGATGACGCATTTATTACCAATGTCGAAATCGTTCGTTCGTACATCGCGATCCCTGGCTGCTAGTGATTGGTTCTTTATTCGGGAATATGTACAATCAATTTTACTTCGTCACTTGCAGATTAGAAATAAAGGCACTTACCATTTTGTGGCGGGGGCTTAAAGTAGTATTCAAAAAGCTTGAAAACTAGTGTAAATTTTTTGAAACAATAAAATTGTCATTTTCAGGTCATTTCAAATGCGTTGCATATTTCTAATGCAAACAAAATAGAAAAGTCGCAAAAGCGCCAATCGATGAATATTTTAAAACATTTTTAATGATCTTTTTTTCCTTGTAGGACATTATTAATATTGAGTATTTCTACCAGGAGTAAATTTCTTTATTTTAATGTCTGCTTTTTCATCAAATTTGCATAAAATTAATGGTTCTTTATTTAACCGGTGTATTATTCTCTCAGTCCTCGGGTATCTAGTGTACTAGACGTAAGTGCGCATAAAAATGGCCTCGCAAATATAAGTTCCGGCAACAAATCACATACTGGTGAATTAGGATTCAGGTGTCAAACCTGCTTACATACATACGCACATACGTCACATTACTCTCTGACGCGCGAGACCAGATTATTACGGCGCATTCGAGGAAATGATACTTGGGAGAGCTTATGTAAGAAAATTAAAATATAGGAAAAAAGATTGTTTCTTTTACACTCTTTATTTCAGAAGATATCCGTAAGCCAAATTTCAACTGATCGGCATGCTTGTGGGTTTAATGTACAAAAAATGAAATAAAAAAATAAATAAAAAATTGCAACATGGTAATTAAATTGTTCCTTGGCCATAAATTGTTGCCGGAAGCCCAACGATTCGTCTTGGGCTTCCCTCATCGGCATCTCCTATATATCTTTCGTTGCTGCTGCTGCTGCTGCCGCTGCCGCTGCTGTTATTAAGTTTAGCAAACTCAGAACTGGCGAACTTCATTTTCGGTTTAAATATCATCCGTGCCATTATCGTGCGCGGCACCGCGCGCCACCCACCGCACACACGCGCGAATGTACATGTGGGTGTGTATACGCTACTGTGCATGTACCTATCCTCGCTCGCTCGTTGCCGCTAGTCGTTGACTTTATATCTGATTTAATTAAACTCGGCTGTAACTGGAGCGGCAACTGCTTAAAATTATCGATTACGCGCCGGGCTATGTACGTACGTACTACGTATGTGGCCGCAAATTTCGAGCGCAGAGGCAAATTCGCGCTAAAGGGCAATCCCTGTATACATACGCAACCGCATCGTCACAACATTAAAAATCATAAGAACGAAAAGAAGAAGCCGTATACCGTACCTGGGCGGCATGGCTCTGGTTCGCTGCTGCCTGGCCGCCTGCTTCTTGAGCGCCTGATGCTGGCTGAGCAGCTGGTGGTACTGCTGGGCCGCGTGCTCGGCGCCGGCCTGCAGCGCGAGCTGCGTCAGGTACTCCCTGAGCTCGGGATGGCTGGCCAGCAGCTCGCGGCCGACGCTGTGTATCTCGAGGCTGTTGGCGGCGTTGTTGGCCGCCGTTGTCGTCTGCAGCATCGTGGACGAGTTGGACGAGTCCGTCCAGGGCGGCGGTGGCGTGTGCGAGCGCTGCAGCAGGCTCTGCTTGTGGAACAGGTACTCCTCGTACGAGGGTGGTAAGCCCGTCTATACGTAAACAGAGTAGCATCATGGTTGTTGTGTTATTAGTTTTTTGGCCGTTTGTTTTGATATTAAGGATTACCGTGTAAGAGTATAAGAGCGAAAATACATGGAATTATGCATATTATCGCGAGGGAGCAAGCGCGCGGGTGAGATCCAACGCACACACGTATTCCCTATACACTATAAGCTGGTGCATATCTTGTGTGTGCGTGTGTGGGTGTATGTTTTAGTACAACACGATCAACCACCACCAATAAACACATACACGTACGTAATCTGATTAAAAGTTATAAGCCTCTGCAGCGGGGCCGCTCTCGCTCGTATACATCGAACAAACGCCAAGAATGCGCCACGACGATAATGCATCATTGTATATAAATATACAGACGTATCCGTCTATTACGTGGCTGCACATTTGCCGCGATCGCGCGACGAGCTCGTGCCCGGGCCATGTATAGCCTTGTGTGTACATGATGCAAATCATCGCAGCAGTTCGCGTAGCGTGCATAGACGCGATAAGAGAGACTGTCTCGGTCAGCGATTTATTAAAAATAAACGATCTCTCTGCCCTACGTAGCTATATACGTCTATGCTTGTCGATATGATGCAACTAGATGAAATTGCGATTGTGTCGTGTGTGCAAAACCGCGAAAGCCGATCGTGATGTAAATATCTCGACGAATTGCAGCCGAATGCGCGTTAACTACACACGCGACTGATGCAAAAACGATACGGTATTATAACAAGCCTATCGCTTACGTGCACACGCTGCTGCTGCTGCTGCTGCTGTGATCTCTGTACGTTTGTAACGCTGCCACATATATAATCACGTTCGTCGAAGCGAGCAACGTAATACGTATCGCTGGCGTTTCTAGCGCTATACGAAGCATTTTTTGCGCTCGCAAGCTCACCAGTCTGGCAAAAAAAAGAGCAGTCACGAGAGAGAGAGAGAGAGAGAGAGAAAAATTAACTAGCCACGTTAAAAGTCAGTTCTGCGCAAGCAGTGGTGCGGTGAGCCTCCACTCCAGACTTTTGCCTTTCATATCCGACGGCCAAGTTTTCTGGGTTTTTTTTTCTTCCTTCTTTTTTTTTCGTTACTTCTTTGCAAACCCAGAGAGCTGCGCATTATGCACACGATGCTGCACGTAAGGAGCAATCAAAAGAGGAAAAGAGAGGGAGAGAGAGACAGAGAAAAAGTGAAAAGCGAGTAATGCGAGTAGTACTGTGGCTGAAAGGAGTAGTTTTAGAGAAATGCTCATATGCGCGCGCGTGTACGAGTATACTTATATTCCGCGCCGCACACATTTAGATAGATATGCTCGTGCTTTTTATTTTTACCGTCCTTCTTTTTTTATTTTATTTTTTTACGCATGTATTTCTGTAAAATTACTTTCATGCACCCGTGTGTCTCTTCACTAGGTAGCGGTCTTTTGAATTTCATTTCTTCCTTTCCTTCGAATCCGCCCTTACCTTTCCCGCATTCTATATCATTTCCACTCTTTATATCTGCGAAACTCCAAAGAGTAGAAGCGTATATAATGGAGTCTTGCTAAAGTATATATACTTATAAATACGATTTTTATTGACGAAGCTCACTAACATGTTTCGATTTAGCAACATCGTTCCTATATCCTTCCTACCTCTTTTTTCAGAAATAACTTTGCACTCGTGATTCCTTCTGCACTTTATTCCACGTATAGTTTTTACCAAGTCGCTCGCATTGCAAAAGTATCCGTCGGTTTAGAATTGTTCGCGTGCCGGATGTCAACGTCTCGTTGGTCGAGTCTTACGTGTTTCCGATTTTTATCCCAGCCTTTTCTTTTCCCCTTTTTTTATTCGAAAAAAAGAAAAAAGAAACGTCTAGCCGTTCGGAACTCGTACACGGACAGTGTAAATGTAACTTTTCGAAAGATAAAAATACCGATGAAATTTCACGTGAGCGCGCGTAGGTGTATGTATTCAAAAGGAAATTGTGGAAGGAAAAAAAAATTCCTCGCGTAGGTGCGCGTTAAAGCACGTTGATACGTAATATGTGTAGCTACGCCGCAAGCTCGGATTCAAATTTTGATGTCTCGTCAAGGCGATGAAAAATGTCGTTAAGATAAGATTTTGTTTCTCTTTATTTCATTTTTTTGGTTATTACTTTCTTACGTCATGCTTTTATTCTATTGAAAATAATTGCCCACGCTGGCAAGCCGTGCTAATGCAGTTCATTTGATATCTGATATAAAAATGACTTCTCAATATCTAATTTGATGCTATATTTATAAATATGAAGCAATCGTCGATAAGTCAACAAGTCAAGAAGAAAACTCCTCTCTCTTTTTCCCTCGATACAGGCAATGAATGAGATTTAATTTTCCTTCTCAAGTTTTGAGCTTTATCTATTATGATCGAAAACATAACTATATTATGTCCTTGGCGCGCATTAAAAGAGTCGCACCTCGTAATGTTACAACGATCAAAAATCGATATCGCTTAGAGCCCAACTATACTCGAGCCAATTATATTTTTAATCGATTTCTACACTCCCACGTGCTCGCGCTCACGTATGCGTACAAGACCTGCGAACCTAATGAGATCGCGCGCTTCTATTCGCCCGCTTTAATCCTTCTGGGAGCTGCGTCACAAGCGATATCAAATCATTCTCAAAGTTGCCGTACGTTTACGCTGTGGCTTGCAACTTCTTTGCGAGACTCGAAGAAAAAAGTTGCGCAAGCAGCAGCAGGAGCAGTGATCGGATCCCAAGGGGACGATTGAAATTTTCCTCCTTCGAAACAGCTCGTTGCGCGAGTGCGAGTCGTTTATTATTTAGTTCTTATATTTTCTCGCACTCATACAAGCATGCATACACTCACGGACGAAAGCATTGACAGCAGTGTCAAATGGCACTTATGAAGCTCGCTCTTGCCGTATTTATGAGTGTACATATACGTGTGAGCGAGTGTGTCTCAAAGTCTATAGAGCGTGCATATAGTGGCAAACTTTTCTACATCGTTTGCTATTGGCGAGAAAAGCTCTCCTGCGAGTATAAAAAGTATACCCACACACGTGCACGAAAGCTCACACACATTCTATCGCGCTAGTAGTCAGGCTCGCTCTTTCTCTCTTTTCCTCTCGCGTTCCCCACTATGTACATAGTTTACGAAGCATTCACTCGCATATATCTATACCTGTACACACATTGAAAAATGGAAAGAGATAGAGGCTTGAATGCGCGAGCTATAGTGAGAGAGCGCGAAGTAGAAAAAAAAATGAAGAAGAGAGAGAGAGAGAGTTAGAGAGAGTCGAGTAAAAGGCACGCCCGCGGAAGAGGAGCGAGAGACGGAGAGAGTCTCAGCAGCCGAGCAAATGCACTCCTAGCTATCGATCTGCGACAAAAAGAAGACGTCTCCGCTCTCTCTCGCTCTCTTCTTTTCTTTTATGCGCCGTTGCAAGCTCGCTGCTGCCTATATGCCACCGCTAGCAAGTGAAAACGTGGACGCGCCGACAATTTTACGTATGCATATACTACATCCTCGAGTGGGCGTAAAGTCTATCTTTGCGCGAGTAAACGCATCGCCTCGTGTGCTGTTACTGTTGCTGCCACGACTAAATATATTCTCCTCTGCCTATACAACACTTATACGCCATCTCGTTGCGTCTGCGATGAGCATGTATAATAATAATAAAAAAAAAGCTGAGATGAACAAAAAGGCGGCCCGAGTGTTGCAAGCGTGAAAAATTATATTCCGCTTGACTTTTGACAAGCGTTGAAAGAGAGTGTGTGTGTGTGTGTGTAAGTGCGAGAAGGAGAGAACTATTTTTTTTCTTCCAAAGATTTCGTGCGAATTGATCGCAAAGCTATACGAAAGCACGTACGACGTCGACAAAATGTTCTCGCAGGTCGTTTGACAGTTCTTGCAATGTGAGAAAAATCGAGGCGTTCCAGTCGATTAGCCACGCGCTCATAAACTGCTACTGCGATAACAAAAATCAAACCAGCTCGAAAGCTCGAGCTTAATAGCGTCGAAGGCTGCTCGAGACAGCGCGCGAAGAAACACATTCGGTTAATTAACATCTATCTCATGTTGCCGTCGCTGCGTGCGCCGAATGCCTATTGTTCAAGTGGCTGTGTCTGTGTGTGGGCTATAACAGCTGTAACCTTCGTCACGTCAGTTTCAAAACGTCGGGTAACATACACTTGCTTTTGCTCACAGGTCTTCGAGCTAATTCGTATACCTCGCATTGTGAGTGCGACTCGTGGCTATGCGGAAATGCAAGCTCTGCCTCGTGTGCCAGGTATACAGCACGCGCGTGCATGGAGTATTTATAGACAAATGTGTCCCACGTAAACTAGAAGATGCCATTGAGAAATTGCAGCTGCACGTCCCAAAGTTATACGCGTATAAATACAAATATCAGCAAGCGTCGCTCATTGTCTTGACCGCACTCGGTTTGAAGAGCGTTTTCGATGCAACAAAAGCTATGAGCTACGGGCTGCATTCTACCATTGTGGCATATTAATCGAGCCCTTCCGCTTTACACGCGTATCGCTATTGAAAACTTATGTCGATAGATGATATCGCTGTAATGATAAATGTCTTTTGGGTCAATGTTTTAATGGCATGCAGTGCGACAGTCCACAGTCTATTACGATCGCCGTCGTCTCTAACTGATTACGAATTTTCTTCCCCCTCTCTTGCGAGCCCATTTCACGATCAATTTTCGATATTTTACCGTAACAGCTGTACCATAAGAGAAATATTATCCTACGTCTAACACGATGCATGAAATATCTTACGATTCAATGGTGTTAATACGCGTTAAGAATCTATGAGCTTGCGGAGAGCTGCCTATCGATCGTCGTAAAATTTCACGAGATGCCATCGTCGATAATTGAGGAACGCGCGTCAATTTATATACGACCTGTCGTTAAAATGCCGACATCCATACGACGACGGACAAGGATGTACATAAAAATGTAATAGTCGAGCTTATAAAAAAGCTGCTATGGGTGCATCAAGGAGACGAGTTTTAGAAATGCACGCGCGTGTACGTACCACGTATGCAAGCTCCTACTTTCTTTTCATCTCGTCTGAAGCTGACCCCGCTCGCGTGCGCGCGCGCGCTCGTGTGCACTTTATCATTCTCCTTTATACTTGAGCCGGGCGCAGAGATGTAAAAGAAGGCTGTACGTGTGTAATGTGTGCAGCGTCTGCCACGCGTGCCTACACACAATATATATTATTATAAAACATGTTTAGAGACAGAGCTAAGTACCCGGAACCGAGGAGTACTTGCACGTTTGTTCGCCACGCACGTCTGCACTCGCTCGAGCAGCAGCTAAGGCAAATGCAACTTAACGTCTTATATTTAGATCGCATAGGCTTTCCGCAACGTGTATCTCACAGATCGTTTTGCCAAAACGAATAACGCGCAATAACGCGCGCCTTTTTTTGTTATTTGCGAATCTACGATAGCAATTGCTATTATAGTTATTCGAATCGGCGCAACTCTGCGTTACCCTATATGCGTCGCTTCAAACGAGCTTTTGCACAATACGGAAATAACGTAAAGTAAGTAAGCTCGTGCTAAGCGAATCAAGTCTTTTTTGAGATTTTGCACAAAATGTATACACGTAACTCGTAAACTCACCCGTGCACGCGCACTTGCGGCATACGTAGTACGCGCTATTAAGTGTAGCACGCCGCCGCGCTGTTCTTGTCTTGCGATGATTCGAGTGCCGCTGTATACATAGGTATACATAAAATGCCGAAGAGTCGTCTCTGTGCGAGGGAAGGCGCGCGGCGCCTGCGCCTCGACTACACTCGGCCAGACGCGTATACGATATGCTTAAAATGTAGGTCAGTCTCCGAGAGAGAAAGAGAGAAAGCCAAAACCATATAACCGAATTTTGATAACTCTCAAAAAGCTCGTTGTTTTTTTTGTTCGTTGTTTGTTTTTTTTTACTGTCGTAACTGTACGAACCGAGTTACAGATTTCCATTAGGTAAACGGGGGATTTCATTGATTGGTGACGAAGAGATGGAAAAGAAGCTGGAAAAATGCGTCGGCGTTGTTGCGAAATGGTGATTATTGTGTTGGAGGCGTATAGCGGACATAAAATGAAAAAAATGATAATAATGATAATAAAAAATAAATAAATAAACCCGTCCTTCACGTTTTTGAAATTTGGTGCAATATAGTTTGACTCGAGTCTGAGCTTTTACAAAAGATAAAACACGTTCAAAAACTAGGCTATTCCAAAATTCCTTCTAAAGCTCGTCACTTTCAAAACGCTGGGCAACAGTATACATTTTAAATTTCGCATAAATATAGCAAATATTTTGTTTTTACGACCTATCTTACTTTTAAATTGAAATAAAATCAAATATGAACTTATCTTACAAGTATTTTGAAATCGCGGATCATATTTAAGTGACATTTGGAATAACCTACTTTTTATCTCTAGTTTTGATCTATAATATAAATAATATACATCGACTAGTCTGTGGTGGCAATTACCAATTTACAGCTTAAAAGTTTCGCAACGCGCCGCAGCCTAAGCTCCGAAAAAGCTCGCAACAACGCGTTCTTATAATAACGCCGGCGCGACAGCAGCATGTTTCGCAATAATCGTTTTGTTATTCTTACGCTACGTTCTAAAAGACAAGATAAAGAGAGAAGCTGCGAGTAACACCAATTTATTTAATGGTATTTTTGCTCAATTTTCTCGAAAGCCGATGCCTATGCGTACGATATACCGCGTGCAATGGTCCAGCCGCAAAAGCCCGCCGCTCTCTCTCTCTCTCTTCGACGCTCGCGCGTATCTAGTGCAATCAATTACAACTCGCGCGTCGTAGCTGCTGCTTCTGCGACGTCCATTACGGCAGCGAAGTGCATGCACATAATCTACTTTCATCTCTATACAGGCGTCGTCGTCGTCATCGTCGTCGTAGTCGCCGCCGTCTGCGCGTCTCGATATTACCTACATGTGTATTAGTGCACACACACACACACACATACACACGGTCGCACATGTACGCACTACACGAGCTGCTTACCAACGTACCGCGCGCACTATTGTACCATAACGCACGCGACAGCTAAGGGTGTATGTGTATGAATGCAAGCTTCTCTATATATCTCTCTGGCTCTCGCCCTCGTACGCACACACCCACGTATAGCGCTTATATGACCCAAATTAGGATGGGCATTCGAGACTCCGGGGAATTTGCATTTCTCCCTTGACTCTACGTACTACCTACTAGCTCGTGCGCTATATTGCGCTCTCGTGGCCTGCGCGCTGGATGTGTGTACATATTCGGCCAGAAGGGGTAGGGGAAGGGAAGGGGAACGGGGACCAAGGGCATCGGGATGCCTAGCCTATTTGCCACGTATTTTAAAGCTCGTTAAGCGTGTTTTACGAGACTATATACCACACGTGTATAAAAGCTCGCCCGAACCGAACGGCCACGACGCCATCGCCACCGCTCACACCGCTGATTCGAAAAGCTTATTATTTTATACACATTCCACGCGCGCGCGGATATAACGAGATCGTAATTCTTTTTTGTTTTTGCTAAATTGGCCGGTGCTTGTGCCCCAGGTGCAGCACCGCGGAGAGCAGCGTGTTAATAATACGAGGAAAAATGCTTCCTAACTCGATTTATGGACGCGTGCTCGCATCTATTCTATGTTAATACGTATCAAAATATACGTAGAAATATCGAGTTTACAGCATCGGCTTTGCCCATCGTCATATATGCCGCGTGTTATGTATAAAACGTAGCATGCGTGCAGATTCAAAAAGAAGTTTGATGTTTGAACGCACTCGTACGCGATTGTTAAAGGGTGATGGCTAATTGCGTGTCTGTTTTTGTCCGTGTGATTGAGCAGCGCCACATATATATATATATATATATACTCAGATTTTGTTGAAAACAAACGAGCGAGCAGAGCGGCCACTACTGCGTACGTCGCGAGGGGGGTAACATTTGCGAAATTCCGTGTACCATTAACGCAGCTGCGAGCGGGGAGAAATTAGCGAGCAATAAAGCTCGAGCGCGAGGCCGCGCCTTTACATGGCATACATTTAAAGCTGATACATACCTAATCGCGAAACTCTGGCACGATTATATTATAATGTTACGTGCGCTTATGTACACGTATACGAATGGGAATCCGAGCTTTGTGTGTGTGTGTGTGCTGTGTTTGTAGCATCGAGGCTCGCGACGCATTATTAGCTTATACCTGTGTGCTCGAGGATCAACGAGCGGCTTAATTAGCTCTCTCGATCTATAGTCATATTGCATTTAACGAATTAATGAGACATTTGATCGGAAAAAAAATCGAAGAACACGACGGATTTTTTTCTTTAAATTAATTGAATCTCCTGTGCACTTCATACCTGCCAAGTCTTGGCGATGACGACGTCGTAAGTAGGCGGCGGCGAGGTCATCGATGGGATCGCGTGCATCGGTCGATTGTTCTGCTGCTGTTGCTGCTGCTGGGCGGCTTGCGTCGAATGCTGCTGATTAATCGCGTTATTGGACGCTGTCGTTGTCGTCGTCGTCGTCGGGGCTGACGCCGCCGTCGCCGACGTTGTGGACTGTTGTGGTGGCTGCTGCGGGGCACGAGTCTCGACGATCACGTTGTTGCCGTCGTCGTCGTCGTCCTCGCCGTCGATCGTGCAGTACAGATGCTCCGCTATGGCGCTGTCCCGAATGCTTGCGATACTCGAGCCAGAGTCTGCGCATACGTAATAAGAGGAGACAAAAATTATAAGTAAGCGAATTTGATATTGTATAATACATTTGTACGGGTCAATGGCATTATTTCAAGATTGAATCTAAGCCGTGTTTTGACTTATACAAGTATTTTTACTTTGCCACTTGCTGGTGTATTGATAAATGTATACGCCATCTAGTGGTGGAAACTGGCTTTTAAATATGATTACATTTTTATACGTTTTTTGCAATGGAAGCAAAAAAATCAATATTTATGTATTTTCAATCCTCTCATTATATTTTGGGAAAAACTTATTCATAAAAATATGCATACCATTTTTAAAACAATTTTATACTGTATATATTGAAACCACATTATTTCCAAGCTCAATTTTCAAAACTCAGCAGGATTGACTTATACACACACATTCAATCGTGTACAAATGCTCTTAAAGGGTAGCTCAGAATTATGGAGCTTGCAATGTTGCACAACAACAGTGTCAGCGGTTAACTCGCTTTATCCATAGCCATTTAACTTAAAAGGCAGCAACTTAAATTAACCCTCGTCTCCGCGCTTTCCGCGCAATTTATTATTTCAATACAGAGAGAGAGAGAGACCTGCATGCCCACGTTGACTTTTTTCGCCAAGTTTTAATTAGGTTAGCAGTCGCGCGCAAAGACGAATCGATAACCTATCGTCTATACACGCACATACATATATACAGGCGGTACGTATTTGTATATACTCGCGAACACTGAGAGAGCTGCGAATGTGGCAGTGCCTACATAACGTTCGTTCATTGAATAAATATAATGTGCAAATCGATGATTTTATAAAGGATACTCGTATAATGTACATTGAAGCAGAACCCCGCGCGCGGTCGCATGCACAGCTCGACGTTTCCGTTTAATTAATGTTTGGCCTGTCACGCGCTCGCCTGCTCGCATGCGTTAAACATTTTATAAGTTGGAATTAATGTGAATTACGCGCTTTACTCGGCCCTCCTCGCCGTCGTCGTCGTATCAAGAAGCTACCTTTTCCATTCCCCTACTCTCTTTTTACCTCTTGTACGAGCGCCGACGCGCGCGGAAATCATATTTCAACTCTTTTGCGACGTGCTCGCGGTTGCAGCGTACACTAACGCACCTTATCCTCGCACGAATAAATTATAATGTGGAAAAAGTTGGATGCGAAAGAAACTAAAAAAGGATTAAATTTTTAACTTTATATGTTATGTGCTAACGGCACTGGAATCTCCCGATCATTGTCATCGACGTTGTCGCTTCATACTCTTTATACTACGAAATGTTCAAAGCTAAATCGACCGTAATCGTGCGTACAAAGACTACTTCAAAAACTATTACTTCTCTCTCTCTCCCTCTTCACCGCGATCCCCATCGAAGTGTATAAGCTCGCTTGTCTTAAAGTTCGTTTTCTTTACGGACGTACTTTTTTATTGTTCATATGCGACTGATTTTTTGTGAAATAGAATGGACCAACAAATTTTTTTTTGCTTTGAATGAAAAACTTGCTGTTTTTGATGTCACGTATGTTCCCAAATTTTATAAGAATTTTTGAAGACTTGCTAAGATTATTTTTCAGGGGCCCAAAGTTGGTATTTTTCCAAAATTTATGCTTTTTGCGATTTCAAAAAATTCCTAGCTTCACCCTGAGTAATTTTAGGAAATAAGTACAATAGATAATTTTAAAATTTTATTAAAAATATTAAGCGCATTTTAAATCACCTGAAAATGACCATTTCATTATTTCGAAAATTTTCAACCCGTTTTTGACCACTTCAAACCTCTACCACAAGATGGCGTGTACCTTGGTCAGTAAATCCGCAAGGGGCAAAGTGAAAATAATTGTATATGTAAAAAGCATAAACAGGCACCAAACATAACTTTCAGAGAGAGAGCCAAGTTAAACAGGAGCTCGTATATTTTCCGATGATATTCAGGTACACGACGGTATGCATTGGCGAGATTCGGCACTCGCGACTTATTTGGTGGCTACTCCGACTGCATCATTCGAGATAGTATCCGTATTTAAATTAAGCAAGTAGCATTCACCGATCCGTCCCATCGTCGCGATAAATTTATAAATATACTAATATCTTTTCTCAAGGACTCACCGATATACGTGTAATGCGACTCGGAGATCCTCTCGGCGCTGCGCGTCCGCCTCCCCGAGCTGAATCGTTTGTCTTTTTTGTTGCTGGCGTTGCCGTTGCTGCATCCGCTGCCGTTTTTACTGCTATACCTGGACGACTGATGCTCGGCGACGGAGCTGGTGCTGCCCATGTCGGCGGCTCTGCTGTTGGGCCCGCGGCCCCTCATCGACAGATGCTCCATCGATTCCGACGTCTTTTTCGTGGTTTTGCTCGAGCGATGATGATGCCCACCACCGCCGCCGTTTTCTTTTCCATTTCTCGGGATGTATATGTTGCAGTTACGAGTCGGTGTCGTGGCCTTGCCGTAACGAGCCTTCGGCAGGTCGAGCACGACCCCGCAGCCGCACACAGTCGTATTGTCGTTAGGCATACTGCTGCAACAAACATGAACACGTACGGAAACGTTAGTAGAAGTACTAAATGTATTATAATATAGTATGGTACAGAGCAGTCGAGGGTCGAAGATTCTCATCGGCCCAACGACTCGGTCATTATCAAGAGTGGCTTGTTAATTAAAAGTTTCTATACTACACAGCACCCGCCGAGAGAGCTTAGGAGCTCTCTTAGCTCTCTTTATAGTAGTAGTTGCTCGGCGGCAGCGGCCGTCGTCTTAATACTCGCCAGACGCACGATAGCCGTATATAATTATATATAATAGATGTAGCGCGTCGGGTGCCAACCGCAGACACAACACAGCCCCCAAGCCCCAGGAAGCGTTACAAAATCGTCCTAATTACTCTCGCTTTTTCTCTCTCTCTCTCTCTCCTTATTGTCTCTCTTTGAGCTCGCTTATAAAATCGTCAAATTGGTCCTTACAGCTGACTACGAAACGCAAGGATTGTTGCGCACGAAAGCTCGTTTGGGTACGGTTACGTGCGCGCAGCAGCTTTGTAGTTGCGCTGCTGGCTGCTGCTGCTGCTGTATGCAGGAGAGCTCGTGCTACTATCCGCGCGGAGCTTTTCGTTTAATTACTGCCGTGAGTACGTTTCGCACTGATTGCCATAAATCGCTTCCGCAGGAACATATATATACATAGGTATATGCGTGTACAAATATACGAATTTTCGGAAAATTTAGCTCGAGCTCCGCTTGATTTACAATGCGATTAGCAAATGAGTTGCTTTTTTGGAAAAAATTGACTTAATTTACGTGCACGTGCGCTTCACGGAGCGCAACATATATAGTAGAACGTATACGCGATTACGTTGCACGCAGCGATATTAAGCTTCGATCTCGTTACAGCGTAAACTTGAACATGTATACATAAACTGTGCATGCATCGGATTTATCGATTCTTAATTAGAAATGATTCCACGTTTGGTTTAAACTTTAAGCTCTCGCGCGCATGTCTAGTTGCCTTTATCCAAGAAGGGGGCAAATTCAGTTAAAAACTCGAGTAATATGCACAAGATCGAAAAGCGCAAATTTAAGCCGATTTCAAAGTTTACTCTCACCGGAGCCCGCATGGCTCATTCAAAGGTTTCCCTTGTGATGCACACATACAAACACACACACACACATAAATGCACGCAGGCGCGATCCTTTTGACAGATGAAATATTGGAGTTGAAAAATAGTTTTACGAAATGGGCAAATGCGCAGCAACAGCAGTAGCAGCAGCAGCGGCGGTACGTAATGCCATTCCCCCCACTTTTTTACGTTTTTTTTTCTTGCTGCTACAAGAGGGAAACTGTTGTTGAAAACTACGTCAGGAATAATGAAATGAAGCGAATGAAACAATACGAGAGAAACGAAGCTACTTCGTGGAACTACTGCGTCTCGAGGCGCGGAGGAGTGTACCGGTAAAATGTACGTGGGAGAGGATTGCGCTCCGCACTGATGGAAAAAAGAAATTGCTAGGTAATTCGCGCGCCAATGAAAGGATTTTCTCGGAGTGCGCGTCTCGCGACGCATCTCTGATTTCTATGTTCTTACTTTTCTCTTTGGTTTTGTTATTCTTGTTTTAGCCCGAATGCGAGATTTTTTGCGACGTACTCCAACTGATCGGGAGAAAAAATAATGTATACAGACAGTCGTAATGGAAAGCAGAAGAAATAAAGCAGATTGGCTGGTATGAGCTCATGAGATCCAACGCAGGACTACTGATCCATGAATATTCAATAAAATTGGGATTAATTTCTCCGAAAGAACCAACAAGCTCAAATCCAATCGCAATCATGCAAAGCCGCTTTTCTTCTTTGCAGCCAGCAGTCACTCTGCTCTTTTTCTCTCTCTCTCTTTCTTTCTCTTTCTTTCTCTTTCTTTCTCTTTCTTTTTCTTTTCTTTTCTACTCCATCAACGTATTATATGGCAAATCATTGTTGACTTTTGGAAAAAAATTTTACGCCAAGAAATGTATTTAACGATTACATAAGCTCGAGGGTACATGAAAAAATGTCGAACGCACTGTGGATTGGCTAAAATCAAATAATTAAAAACTCAATCAAACATATTTTTACGTATATGTAACTTGACGCTACATTTTTCTATTAAAAATTTCCATTATATGAGCAATAAATTCGTCAATTCTTTTTGTCTGTTCTCGCGCAACAATTTTCCAATCGAGAAAACTTTAGAATTTAAGAGCTAGCAAAAATGTTGATCGAACAATATAAGACGACCTTGGAACGCCTATAGGTACTCAAAAATCTGGCGAAAGAGAGAAAGAGAGAGAGAGAGAGTAAGAGAGTCTGTGAGTCTGTCCTTAGGACAGCTAAGTCGGCTAACGGAGCAAAGACCAGAGCGAGATGAAAACCGGGTCATACCGGGCTGGAGAGAAGAGTATACGTGAGAGCGAGCACGAGACTGAGTGAGTGAGTGAGAGAGAGAGAAAGAGAGAGAGAGAGAGAGAGAGAGAGAGAGAGCAAGAGGATTGCGATAGCCGCCCCCAAGCGTTAACTGGGTCGCTTTTCAACCCGGTTTACCCCCTCTCGATTCATCTCGCTCGCTCACTCTCACTCTTGCACTCGCTCCCACACACAAACATACACACACATAGCATACGTACACAGTCTTCATTTAGTTGGCCCGTTTCTTCACAGAAAATATTCTCAGCTCTTCTCGCCGAGGTATTCCCTTAAGTAGTGCCGCTGCCTTGCCACTGCTGCCGCAGCTTCGACTGTACCACGCTGCCTCGCATTTGCACTGCTCGCGCGCGAGTGCAGAGCTTTGATTTCGCGCCTGCAGCTCCGCGCGCTTGCACTACTGCCAATATAGTGGCTATATAGACACACACACACACATACACACCTCCTTCAGGATGACATATATTGTGTGTCATCAGCCGCGAGTACTCCTGCACCTATACATGTACATTCAATCCGACAACTGTTATTTGTTTCTCGGCGACGCAGTGGGAGGAAAAAAAAATTGACGTAGCCGTCAGAAGAGCTGGAGAGCTCGAGCGCGCGCGAGGGTGGATGAGCCGTCAAAATTTTAAAGCTCCCAATCAACTGATTCGATAATAGATATCGAATATCTTCCTCTTACAATTCGAGTCCTTTTGATTTATTTTTCTTCTCTTTCTTCCTTTTCTCGCTCTTCAAAGCCCCTGATTATATACGAGGGATTCGGGAAAAGCATTTTTCTCCTCAAACAAAAGTACCCTCGCCGCTCGAAGAGTTTATCTCGTGGATGACTTTTTAAAAGTAGTAATAGCTTTTTACTGCGAGAGCGATGGAAGAGGAGCGAGCGAGAAATAGAGAGAGAAAGTGATATGAAAACAAATTCGCAAAAAGTATCTATTGGGGAGCGCACTGAGCTTTGCAAAAGCTGACATTTCAGCTTGGGCGATATCGATAGATGACTTTATCTCACTGTCTCTCTCGCTTTCTATCTTTCCACAAAAGCACATGCTTGATTTCACTCGAGTGATTAATATCGCTTATCTTGGTAACACGCGCACATGCACACATCTGCACACAAGTACAAAATATTCTGTACGTATGTCCGTATGCAATATGCGCGTTCGTAACTTGTACAGTTCTCGTGCTCCACTGCCAGTATAGGCAGTAATGGAGCTTGTGCACATACACACATAGAAGCAGCAGCAGCAAATAGTAGCTTTTGATCGATGCTCCCCGAGTAATTGAGACTCGCGGGCGAGCGAGTGTTAGAGAGCGAGAGAGAGGGAGACAAGTTTGAAAGGCATATTGCCGACTGACTATCCAGCTGCTAACTTGGGAGTCTGATTGCGATTACCGTTCGATTGATAATCCCAACTACGTGACCTTCGGCCTCGGCTCGGACGCGTGCTACAGTACATACTACATAGTGTCGGAGAGCTTTTTTCCCTACCTTTTTTTTTACTCTCTAGTACATCGCGCCTTTTCACGCTCTCTTTATAACTTTTTTTCGTTTGGCGTACGTAACGAGCTCAATTACGCTGCCGCGCGTGCAAGTACACGCTTGCATGACAGAATTATTGCGCGTTAATTTGATGCTTAACGAAACGATGACCACAACAAGCCGCGTGAAAAATTTTACTCGTATATAATGTACTTTAGTTTTTGCCTCTCTCGCGCGCACATGCGCCGTCCATCAATTTTGTCAACAGCAGCGGCCGGAGGTACGCGGCGTATAATACAGTTCACTCATCGTATCGACAAATTCTACTCGCACGCGCGCGCTCGCTCGCGTACACGCATATGCAAACTGAATTTCCGCGCTCAGTTTGCTTCCACGGTAATTTCGTCGTATTTTGTCCTTTTTCCGGCTCTCGAGACTCTTTCAACTAGCTATTGGCGAGTAGAATACGCGTGTATTGTACATACGCGGCGCTTCACTTAACGCGTACAAATAGCTAAACATGATTTTCCCCTTTTCTTTCATTCGCAGCTAGCTGCTCTTTTGTGAACGTGTGTAAATATGCGCGCTCAAATAATTTTGTATGATAAATTGTTGCTGCGTAAACTCATAAACTATAACAAACTTGTACAAGTAACAACGACGAAAAAAATAATAAAAGAAACGCGACTCCGCGTCCCTTTGAACCTTTTTTTTCTGCGTTTCGCGTTCTGCGTTGAAAGCGCGAAATGAAATTATTCTGAAAAATCTAGCTCACGCGGGCACGCGCGCGCGCGCGCTCTCGCACGTCGCTGCAGAGATTTGTGAACAATTTTTTTACACTCTTTTTTTCCTTTCTCTCTTTTTTATTTTTCATCGAGTGGTCTATGTGTCTGCGAGCGTGGAAAAAAAAAGTTGTCATTCCGAATGAAAATTGAAGTAAAATGACAGTTTAACGAAAGAAATAACAAACCGTTGGCGGGCGCGATAAAAGTGAAAGACAGTATCGACTAAAGGTTTACGATTTTGTTTTAGTTCCGTTTGTCAGTTTGTTTCAATGTAATCTGATGTTTTCCGCATCGAGAGCATTGCAGTGGCAGCTCGGCATATAGCGCGAGGAGACACGGCACTTTTTCTCTTTTTTGATAAAGCATGAGAGCTATCGGGTATTTTACCCAGTGATTGACCACTTTCAACCAGTAAATGACCAGTTTTGGATACATGCAATAATTATAATTTTTTTATGTTAGATACGAATTGACATGAAAAATAAGGTGCATCGTTAGATACAGATTCCAATAACCTCCATGCAAATGTACTCTTAATTTTTTTTTTCACCGCATATTTTTTATAGTGGTTATAACAAGATTGTCAATCACTCAAAATAAGCCGCGAACAACGTCGAAAAGCTACGCCGCGAGCTTTACCGTACGTATATTAAAGTTCACACATAAAAATAATGAGAGACGCAGTGTTCGCTAAATTTGACATTATCAATTAGATTTTTTTTGGTAAATCGCATCTAGTAATAATATGAAGAAAGTACACGGACCAGTAGGTCAGGTTGAAAAAGCTTTTGAAATA
Organism: Trichogramma dendrolimi; assembly: GCA_034770305.1. NCBI lineage: Eukaryota > Metazoa > Arthropoda > Insecta > Hymenoptera > Trichogrammatidae > Trichogramma > Trichogramma dendrolimi. Next base: position 2,463,687 of record JAPMIB010000001.1, read on the forward strand.
CAACGCGTTACGTACAACACAGCGGACGGCACGCCCGAGTCGAGAAAAAGCAGTCGCATTCATCTATCTATAATGGGCACATCCATCCCTTAAAAATTCTAATAACACATATTTCCTTTGAACGCAGTGCGTCGCTCGGCTTCTATCTCCTCTAGCTTTTTCGATAGAACACCTCGTCGAATAACAATGTCCTTCGCGCGCAAAAAGTGAGAGAGGAGGAGGAGTAAAAGAGCTTTTTTGTAGGTATATAAGAGTGCGACGTATTATTTTTATGACTGTTTTGGCATCTACTCTTTTGTCCCTATCGTGGACAAAAGGCAGCTGCTGCTACTACTACTACCACCACTTCTCTCTCACTCACTTCTTTTTTTTTTTTTTGCATATATAGTCGCGTTTTTTTACTGCTACCACTGCTACTGCACACTGCGAGCTATGCAACTATACTTCTTATTCAAATTTTCTGGCTCCAGTGCTTTCGATTATAAAAACCTCTTTTTCTCTCAGTCGCAGCTCGCTCGCTCACTTGCTCGGGGAATAATTTCCGACTGCCTTTCTCTAGCGCACGAGCGCGCGTATGTTTTCTCTACGTTAACATATAAATGTGCATGGCCATGGGCGGTACTGCCGCGCGCGGCCCGATGGCAGTGCAGGCTTATACACATATATATAGAGAGCTCCGTGCTGCAACTGTGGCAATTTGCGCCCCGACTGTATACCCTTGGCATTTCTAATGAAAAATTATGCTAAGCTTTATGGGCTTGTGCAAGCCGCATCGTTTGGCGCGCGGGCATACTACCTATTTCACTTTTCCTCGATTGTTTTTCTTGGACCAAGTCCGACTCTTCGCCGCTCTTGTTGTAAATTGCTGTAAATTTATCTCGGCTCTCTTCCTCCACGGCCACCTACATTATCAAGTAATTAAACTTCGTCGAGTGTATGTCGCCGTAAACGCGCATCGATTAACACTCGAGAAAAAAAATTACAGATAAATGAATACTTTTACGAATTGCACGTACTCTATTTACCGAGCAAGTACATCGAATCGTTTGATAGTGATTATACTCGACCGGAGCCAAGAGTTTTCTGAAGAGACTCGCGAAATTCATCGTCGGATCACTTGATGCCATTCAGTAGCAACACAGCAGCATCAGCATTCATCAGTAGCCCGGTATATTCATATTTTCGTCGTCGTCGTCGTCGTCGTCGTCGAAGCAAAAATTTCCGTCGTGTATTGCGACCGAACTCATCACTCGTTTTGTGCATGTACGGATTAAAATCGAGATCAAGCACGACTGCTACGACTACTACGAATACCACTACACTCGCAATTTTGAAGCATCGACGGTTCCGCCTCTGCCCACGCTGCAGTATCTCTGTCTCTTTTTATAGCTACTACTCTTCAATCAACTGTCTCTAAATACCTCGGTTGGCAGAAAGCACATATATATCAATTAAACATCGCGAAATCTTCTGTGTTCCTCTGTGTTACGCGAATTTCCGGCTTGCCTTTATCGAGCGTACATACACACGCCCTTTATACGTAAGGCATATATAACTACCTAGTTAAGGTGGGCTTGCGCGCGTTCTATTGTACAGAGGGTATGAGCATAGAGAGAGAGAGAGAGAGAGAGAGAGAGAGAGAGAGAGAGAGAGACCAAGCGCGTAGCAGCGTTACTGCACCGAAGTTCATTTGTAACATATATAACGAATCGGTACGCGCGCCGACGTCTGCACATAGGTGGACCTTACTACTGAAACTGTGGCGAATTTCTACGTCGCGCTTTTTGTTTGACCTACTCTTTCTCTTTCTCTCTTTCTCTTTTCTCTCGATCGCATGAAAGGCAGATTCGTTCGATTGAAGGGCTTAGAGAGCTGGGGCAAAGAATTGCCCGGGTGGCCTTGGGTATAATACTTTTATATAATGATGTTTTTACTATTGAACATGACACGTATGCACATTTATATACGATTCTTTTTATCAATTAACGATGTAAATGTGATGAAACATGAGATAAAATTTAATAGGTATACCAAAACTATATTTCACTCTCGATATGATCTCGGCTAATTAGGTTGAATTTTCACTCGTGTATCGAGATAAAAAAAAAGCCACTCGTTATATCTCGAGTCGATATAGCAATATGCAGTATTTAACTACCGTAGCTAGATATAATATATAACACGACTAAAAAGATAGAGAGAGAGAGAGAGACATGGGTTAATCAAAAAGGATCAGGATCTGGATTAAGAATATTGAATGATGCGCAGCACGGCGACCTTTATGCATATTATATACACGTGTACAACGTACATCCACGTCATATCCATCTCGTAGTAATCTCTTTCCCTCGTCTCTGTCTCGCCTCTCTCGTATGCCGGCCGTCTCGTGCAGCTGCGAGGCAGGAAATCGGGGTCGGCACCGACCAGTATATAAATATATACGTACATAATACAAAGTGGCGCACGCCTACAGCAGCTATATAACGTGAAACGCCGCTTGTATTTGTAATATGCATTGCTCGCCCGGCCGAGTCGTCATTCCTGCCAGTAGGCGTTTTATATATCGCGAGTAACTTTTGCTCTTACGCTTATGCACTCCCTCGTATACCTTTCATCGGCTCCTTCTGCGTACGCGCGCGTTCACAGTCAAAGATGATGAGGGATTCATTAAGCTGTCTCTCTTTCTCTCTCTCCCTACCATATGCTGCGCAGCTTTTTTACGTGTATAGAGCTATATACGAACCATCGCTTTTTCCCAGGAGTGACGGTATAAAGTAGATATAGCATACGGTACGACGACGATGATTATGATGATCAAAAGGACTTTAACGATAAAACCAATTGATCCTCGATGAGATCGGATCAAGTTCTTCCGATTCTTTTGTTTGAGATTTGCTTTAAAATTCTTCTTTCTGCATCTCTTACTTGCAGTGCGCGCACGTGCAGTTCTCGATGGATCAATTACTTTTTATCTCCTTCTTTTTTCTTCTTTCTTTCTTTTTTGACCCCCTCAAAATTAACTTTTATCATCAAGTCCGGGAATCATGGTTCCATTTCAATTTCAAATAATTGCCGATCAAGCGGAAAAAAGCTTAGAAGTACAAGCGCTATATTAATTCTTTCATCTGTCGGGGTCGAGCTCGCCTGGTGGTACACACGTGCATGATTTACTTTTTAATTGCATCGCTAATTACACAAACTGCGCATGGACACTTTTATCGAGCAATTATTTTCTTATGCGATCCTTTTTATATGAACGGATCGCTTATAATAAGCTTATCATTGTCAAGAAATTTTTTAACCACACAAACACCACCCATACATGTAATAGTATTCACGACGATGAATTCAACTGCTGGTTTGTACAACCGAGCAAACAATTCGTCGGACAAACGAACGATTGGACATAGCCGCATCACAATAGCGGCGTAAAATCGAAAAAAAAACAAACGCGAATGGACTGGGTGTGTGTTTGTTCGCACATAAGGCGGAACAGTTCATAAAAAGAGAAGAAAAGAAAAGTATCCTGCCACGGCGCTGTGCATTGTATCGATGTTCACCGTCTCTCTCTCCCTCTCTTCCCCTGAGTTATAGATGTAGACCCAAGTCGGATTGAGAGCTTTTCGATATTTCATATACATTGGCAAGGCAATTCGATTTGCATATCATTCCAAATTGATTCAAAATGCATGAAAAGAGCTATCCGTGGCCATCGTATGCAGGATAAATTTGTGTGCGCATGTACGCGTTTCTTTTGCTCGAAGAAGCCGCGAGGCAAAAAAGCTCCCCTCTGAAAATTGAATTAAATAATGGATCATTTTTCTCGCTCGTCCAACAACGATGTATCGAAGCTGCGTACACGAGTCGAAAACAGATATACATAGAAGGACGAGAGAATACATTTAGAAATGCTATACACTCGGGTACAAATGCTATTCATCGGGTCGAGTCACGACGCGTTGAATTTTCGTTAATATCATTTCGATTCCTAAACACACAAACGAAGATAAACGCACGACGATCGCTCGCAGAGGCACGATGGTACATACCTCATAGACGTGAGCCTCCCGCGAAAGGATCTCGCAGCCTGCCTATATTTATATATACGCGATCGCAAGTTGCTAAAGGCACCGGGCGGGGATAAAGTAGGTCGTTCGCAGGTCACTGAGCTGTCAGCAAACAAAACCCACTCGTTCGGCCGTGAATTAATTATAAATTTTGTATAACTGAACGCCGCTCGATTACATCCATATATTGTATATCACTGTTTTGTGTTATGCACTCCGGTATTGTTTAGTTCCCGCACGCATACAGACAAACATGTATCATTGAGTACATACATTGTAAGCGTAGATGTATAGTATGCTCGTGGTAGACGTCGTCGTTGCGTGCCATTTTGCTCGAAGAGACAAAAGGCAAAAAGGAAAAAAACAGGAGGAACCGTCGGCATATAGGTGGGTATTTATACGCGTGCGCGCAGCAAGTGCCACGGCAATTTTTTACGTTGCTCACGTGCGCGAGAGCGTGCGATGCGTTGCAGCTCGATTTGGGTCGATGTACAGTGTGTAAGCCAATTGTAGCATTTAACAATGTATTTTGCATATTTCTCCCATTGTCCTGCAGACAACTGCGCAGTTTTTTGCCACTCAGCCGTAAATTAACCCTCGAAGACGCGTATTTTTATTCTGAAATTTCGAATTTTAATACATGACGAGAGTCCACTTGCGGTCGATCGAACGATTGTTGTATTCACGTGATACACGAGGAGACAGCCGAAAATTAAAAGTAAACTTTATGAAAATCGGCTTCATCGTCCACGAGAACGAACGCGAATAGATTTTTAACAACTGCAGGGCTTTCGAGCGTCGATTCTCCATTATTGTACAATTAATGATACAAACACACACAACAAGTGCCTGCACACTGGTACTGCTACCTCTGAGCCCACTTCAACAGAAAAGGTATAAAGCATCAATGTTGAATTCACTCGAGTATTACGCTTATAATGAATTTAGGATGAACTTCGATCATTAGAAAATGTTCTCTCGCTTTTATACGTACGCCGCGAGCTTGCACAAACGTCAAACGCAAACCTTTTGACGCGCGTCATTAATTTTCGGTCCAAAAACTTTGTTCATTGCTTTTGGATCGCGTTTGTTTATGTTTTATAACGTTTACGTGTATACCTTGTGCTAGGTAAATTGATAAAGTACGCCGTTGTTGTTGTTATTGTTGTTGCTGCAACAAATCGTGAAAGTAAGTCATAGCAGTCGTTATGTAAAGTCCAACAACGATATTTATGCTTGAGTAATTTTTCACACAATTTTTTTCTCATACACAAAAAACGTGACTACCCTTTTCATGTTTAATTATTCTGAAATTATGAAATTGATCGAAAAAGAGCGATCTCGAACTATAACTCAAGTATTGTACCATCAAGTATAATCTATAATTTATACTTCAAAAACAATATTAAATCACCAAAATTCATAATCATAATTCTTTCATTAACATACGTTATTAATCTTCTCTGAGATGTTATTATCGTCATTAACATTAATTAGTTCGTAAGTAACCACTAGATGGAGCATCTCCGTATTCTTGTAAATCGCAAGTGAAAAAGCAAAGTTCTGTAAACATAAAAGAGTAACCAATAGGTTGCTTTTCATTATTGTAATATTTGTATTCAAATAACAATTGATGATTACACTTAAATTTAGCCTCTCTGTTCAATACTGCCGGTACGCCGTGGCATGGTTGGCGTGCTCTATAATTCAATGGACGGATGATAGACGGAGAAATTTTATAAAAAACAAGAAATTGGAGAAAACGTAAAAAAGAATAAAATTTAATTCAAACCCGAATACTATTTTTTTCGATTTTAAGTCCTCTACAAGGTCACAATGTAAGGTGTGACTCTGACACCCGATGTAACGAGCTGGCAATGGTTTTAATGGTATACACGATATACGTGTCGAGCGCCGCTCGTTAACACACGATGTCGTAGCGCCGCGAGTTGAGAGGCTAACTCCGATTCGTGGGCTAAACCCGTGTGTACGAGCCTTTGGCCATAATCGTGCCTCTCGCGTGTCTCTGTCAGGAGCTGAAACTTTATACCGTGCTTACATACGCGTTGGAGAATGGCTCCGATACGAAGACAGTGGCGCGCATTTCGTAGCTGTGCACGTGTACGTAGAACGAGTCTCTAGAAACGTGCAGAGATGAAGGGCAAACGTTAAAATATCTTGACTTTCACTGTCACACTTGTTGCAACGTTTGGGGCAAAAGCCCCAGTGTAGTTAATTGTCAACGATACATGCCGACTATTGATGCAGCGAAGTATTTCAAATTACACAAATATGTTGGTATCGATGTCGTACTTACCAACAAACTACCCAGAAAAAATGCATTCTGGATGATTTGGATACATCCTAAATGTACGAATTTTTGTAAAATTCCAAAAAATACATAAAAATTGCATCTTTATTAGGATCGGCTTAAAAATACTGATCAGTAACGCCTCTGATTGAAAACAATATACTCGGAAAGTTTTAGAACCGTCTTACCGACTAATAAATGTAAGTGTTTATAGACATCTTTCGAAAATCACAATTTTGTCCATCATTTCAAAAAAGACACATTGCACATTAAAAAGCAAAATATTTAACGCAAAACCAAATTATTTGCACTGAAAAATTCAGACTGGTTGATTTAAAACATATAAAGTTATCACGTAACATTGTAACGCATGAAAAGTACGAAAAGCCGCAACGTCACGACTTCGCTGCACCCGAGCTTAATAATATACGTCACGCGTGCTGCTACAAGTGCTGTTGCGACACGTCTCTTTGAGAGATATTTCCGAATGCTCAATTTCGTTAAATTAACTTACAAGCTAGAGCTCTAGGTGCGGTAGTTTTGCACGCAGCCCTTAGCGCGTAATGAACGCGTTCATGCTACGCGCCCTTCATCGCATTTTGTACCCCAAGAATTTAGATCGTACCTGCTTTCATCTCCGTCACGAATGAATATTATATTTATATTATGTTTTCAAATGAATTTCATAAGTACAAATTGCTTTCAACGTAACAAAAGAACCACAACCATTAACTATCGCGATGGGCAACGACAATGACAAAGATACTCGATATAAGACCGATAGTTTCAAATTCATTCGCGATCGAATCTCCTATTTGCTCGTGTGCAATATTGCTGGAAGATATATAAATATTCGCGTCACATTCGCATGACTATATTTGCTCCTTTTACATCAGATTTTTTTTATTTCTTCTCTACCCAGTACCTTCAAAGGGTTCAAATTTCAATTTCCTCATGCAAACAAAGCCCGAGAGCAAAAACGATCGCGTCTTGCGAGGGGCGTGCACCAGAGTCAATAATTAATAATGCTATATAAGATTCGAGCGCTCGAGTCATGCGCGCGACGCAGCCTAGCGTAAAAACACTTGGCTCGAGCGTGAATCTGTCGAATCATGTAATCTTATTACCATACGTGCGCGACGAATGCGTACAACACGTGTTTACGTTTGCAGGTACATTTAAATGCGAAAACGTTGCTGACGACGACGACGAACGAGTGAAAAACTAGCAGAAGGCGAGCAAAACGTGTTTGCGTCGTCGCGTGATGTCGCGCACTCGTGATGCACTACTGCAGTGTTTACGTGTATTATTATAAAACGCGTTGACGAGCGACGAGGTATACGCGTGTTTCGTTGATTTAATGACACGTGTAATTTTAACGACACTCGTTTCTACGTATATACACGGAACAGAAGAGCGAGATAATTATCCTTGCGCAAACGACTTACTCCTCGCGCGTATAATCCCGCAACTTCTTCGTTGCCGTCGCCGCTATCTCGCGCGACTTCTCGTCCTATCTATCTGCGCCCCCCCTTCATTGCTATTCTTACCGAGGAAATTTCATAATCAGCTTAGGTAGGAGTGTATATAAAAGCTTATTCATTCAATATATGGTTGATTCTCCCGAAGTCTGCTTTTTGCATGTCTACATGCCATGTTCTTAAACTAGAGAAGATAAGCCAAATCTGGATCGGTCATTCATTCAATATTGTTGTATTCTTAATGATTGGACATAAATATTTCAATTTTTTAGTGCCAGTTAAATTTGCCGTGAAGATATACATGCCAAATGTCACCTCCGTGGCATGTCTAGATCACAAAATCAACTCTGTTTGCATATACCATGCATTCTCATAAGCACCTAGCCCTATAATAACTACGAGACCAGGTTCTATACATCCAAAGTAAAGTTTAAGTCTATCGTAGGGCTTTGAAAAATGTTTTTAAAAAATTTCCCACACAATTGAAAAATGTCTCGGATTTTAATCATGCTTCTGAATAATTTCAAATATACTGCCTGGTTTTAGTCGCTAACTCATTTTTGATGTCCCTGGCTACATAACTGTCAAGTATTATGACCCAACTTTCGATTAGTGTAGGTTGCGGGTTCAAATTTTACATTTTAGCTATGTAGCGATAATTATTCTATTGGAAAATTCACGTGTTTCAAAAAAACTGTCACCTCCGTGGACATGAATATCTTGAGCTATGGTCATTCTTTTGAACCGCTCGCCCCGTCAAAAGACTCGTTTTTCATGACCGAATTTCGGGTTGTACGGAAAATTTTGTGCATTTCTTATTTTTCAAACGTAGTTTATCAAAGTAGCGATTTGTCACCTCCGTGTGTGTCACCTCCGTAACCGAAAATAGTCAATTTTAAGCATAAAATTGGACATAGTTTTCGTAAAACGAAATCTCAAGGCCCCAGATTCAATGATTACTCATATTTTGGTTTAAAAAAGGGTAAACTAGTTCGCGCCGTTCAATATAGGAAAAAAAATTTCACCATTTTTTCATTTTCCATACCCGAAAAAGCAGACTTCGGGAGAATCAACCATATACAATGTGGCTGCTGCGCTACCCGTGAAAGCTCGCACAAAGTAAGAAATGCTATACTCTATGGTTGACGTAAAGACATTCATGGATGCGCACGCAATTTTAGCGCCGATCGTTTTGAAACAGCAGCCGTAGCTCTTTTCATTACCAAAAACCAACTTCGAGAAAGCATATTTTACGTGTTAATGTCAAACTTTTTGGTCTGGCAATGACTTACGCTTCTCTCTTTTTTTCTCTATAATTTGAATATATTTCTTCCCGCATTGGTTCGAGTTTTTTTTTTTTTTTTAATACTCGTGGACAAGTAGTACATCCAATTTTCGAGCGATTCATTCATCCTGTAAATTTTTGGCTCGTTGTCAAGTAGATAGAACCCTTTCTTGCACACACTGCCACTGCGTGGTTCAAGCGACGCGAGCATAATTTATAATTCCTTGATCGCGCGTCGCTGAGCCTCGTACCGAGCTTCGGCGCAAAAACGATTATCAAAGCGCGCCACCGCGCTCGGCATCCCACATTCTGCACGTTTTGAGATGCACATACACACACACAAACTTAGCGCGAGCCGAGCAATGTTACGTATTTGACCCAACGAATCGCGAATACATAATGCATGCCAAGGCAATTTGCCCGTGGAATAAAATAAAAAGAGGGGATCCTTTTTTTATGCTTCGCTAGGCGATCGCTGCATACCGTAATAGTGCTAGTAGTGGTAGTGGTAAAAGTGGTATATAGAATACGCCAGTCTTCACGTGCACTCAAATTTACATCAGCGAATAATGTTGCGTAAACATTTCTTGATTTTCTTGGTTAGAGGCGTATATTTTTAATTGAAAATGCGCTCGGTGTAGCAGCAATGAGCGAAAAAATGAAACTAGCGCAGTTACGGAAAAACGTAATAATTACGCAAATATAAAAAAAATCTGGACGAATGCATCTGCAATCGATATTCGATCTAGGCAAGGAATTTTTTTTTACAATCATAAAATGTAGAAAAAATCATCAGAAATGGAAATGATTTTTATTTCCATCGGAGAAGATCGAAAATGGAGAAAAAAAAATTGATACTCGATTGAACGCATCGGCAGTTTTCCCTGATATAAAACGCGGTCTTATATGCACGTTTCTCGGTAATTCCACATTCGACTTTATCCCTGTTTATTGTTGTAATTCTAACTCTACGGTATTTGTAGGGCAGGAAAACTCGGACGATTCATAGAGTCTGTTTAAGCGTAAAAATTTCGAATGGAATTTTAAAACCAATGGAGCTTGCAAACAGTCAAAGCTTTGGGGCTTTATCTTTCTCTTGTTGCAATTGCGGCTGCACATCGTGATTGATACAATTCCTTTCTCTCAAATATCTTGCAAGCTACAATTGTTTAGGGCTCAAGAGAGCAGCGCTCGGCTTTATATATGACCGATTCTACGTCAAATCGAATTTTTTAGCTGACATAATAAACATGTTGTCTGTCGTGTCAGAAATTTCCAGACTTTTTTTATCCTCATATAACCTTTTTCACAGAGACCTGACTAGAGCAATGTTGCTAAATTCTTGTGTTTTTATAAAATTAGAAAAATTCCCTGGGAAAGCCTGAAGAAGACCTTCGTTACAATGTGAAGAAGTATTCTGAATATTTTGGTCACCGGGTTGAGCTTGATTAAGTTTTAAATTTTATGTCACTTTAGGTGGGAGTAACTTGTCTGACTCATATCTTTCTAGAGTATATTTTCTGAAAAATTTGTAAAATTTTCTGCAAAATACGTGAATAAATTTAGTCAAGTAGTCATTGTAGGTCACTAAAAACGAGTCTTAGAAGGACTCAAATGCTCTAATAAAATTCAAAATTATCTTTAACATGACACGTTCATCGTTTCAGCTAAAAAATGTATGGTCCATTTAATTTGAACAGAGAATGGGTCACATTCATGGAAGTGCGCGGGCCATACGGTCTCTCTCTCTGACATCTTAATCCAACATTACGACGTGCATAACATTCCGAACAAGTGTGCTCATTAAAAATTAGTGCGGATCCCGATGCTCGGGAGAAGCAGCAGTAGCAGTTCGGGGCCACACCGCCGTGTGCACTTAACGTATATCGCTCATTATAATACGTGATCGCCAGCAGCTGACATGGAGAGCTTGCGAGCTCTCCTCCGAAAGGCCGTTTTCGTTTATTATTCTGCATTTGTCAAGCTGTCCCCGCTCGGTGACTAAAGTCAAATATCGTGGCTCCTTTCCTCCGCGACCGTACTTTATTATATATTTTTAATTGGTCTCTCCTTTTTTTTCTTTTTTTTTTTGATAATCGCAGAAAGAGTAGTGGTGACGTCGAGACGCAGTAGAACAAACAATCCAAGCGCGGCTACTGCTTAATTATTTAATGTCATTCAACGACTTGAGAAAGAAGAAAAAAATTCATAACGTCGTAGCAATTTCATATACGTTGCGCGCGCAAATTCGTTAGCTCGCGTGTATTTCGCAAAATCGCTTCGAAACTCTCATGGACGATCCGACGGTGTTCTTTCTCTCTCTTTCATATTTTCTCTCGCAACGAGCTCGGACGACTATAACACACTATAAGCACGAGCTTTTGCGCATCTCGTTTTCTCCGGTCACTCGATTAAAACTGTTTAATGAGTTTCGTCCGGGTTTTCTCTCTGTGCCATGCTTCTTCTCGCTTTTCTTCTCGCGAGCGCACACGGCCAACGCCACGTATTAATTCGCATTCGTTCTCGGCGCCACGTGCGCCGCGCGAATCCCTGCCATATATAACGTATAATGATTGAGCTAAGCCAATGAGGCTGTCATCATTGGACAACTTTCCTTCGGGCGGTACACGCAAACACCTACACGTGTACACATAATAACACACGTGGTTGATTAAGTCATTGTGTTTCGGAGCTTTTGTCTTTCTTTAATGCACTGCCTGAGGCCTTCTATACGGCACTTTGTCGAGAAAAATCATATCGTTGCAAAGATCATTGGTGCTCGATGCAGCACACAAACCGACAATCAATTAGTGTTCAATGAGTACGAAACGTTATGAATTATGTTGAAATACAAAATTGATAAAAATTTGAAAACTTTTTATAAAATTTCAGAGGCTTAAAATATTAATTTTTTAAAATTGGTTTTGTATTGTAACAAGATTGATCCTATAATCAAGGTTTGATTGTAAGTTTTTGATTCTGTCAATAGATGGCGTATTGTAAGCTCGCAAGTGGCAAAAAATTCCCTATTAGTATAAGATCAATGATATGCACTATAGATTTACCGGATTGGATACACTTTTGCGGGCCATTATAGTTGTAGCCCATATACGTTTACCCACTCGCTTGCTCGTATGCCTTCCCTACCGCGTACATTATCCCGACGTCGGGATACGTTTCTTATGTAAATCCGCAGCAAACTAGCAGCGTGTACGGCTCAAACTTTATGAATTTGAGCGCACATATATGGCAATGTACATACCTATCTCATCGGGCCAGGGGCCGAGTATAAGTAATAAAGTGTCAAATATATAGTCCGCTGCGAGCTGTTAAGTACACCTACACAGGCGCGCGCACACACACTTAAACACTCCAGTTGCAATATAGAACTGGAAGCCGAGGATTAGCATTGTATTGTGCAGCAGTGGATGCTCAGCCTTTCGCTCGAGAGCGACTGAAAATCTTCCTTCGACTCTCGCGCGTGCAAATTTTAAGGATTTCCCTTTTTCGCAATAATACACGTATATAATACTGTATACATAGTACTCGTACTTTGCGCCTTACGTTCCAGGCTCCCGCACTCGTAAAAGAGAGGAGAATCATTCGAAGCGTAGGAAAAAAATCATTCGCTTATTTCGAATATAGAAATTAATCTTAGCGAAGTTCTTTTTCCGGCGCTCTCTACCTCCTCTCTCTCTATCTCTCGCCCTCTGTTGCGTGAACAAAAGTCTCGTTCTTAAATTAAAAGCAGATTTGCTACGAAAGTTTCGCTCAACGCCGTATTACTTTTCTTCTGCTCCCTTCTTCCTTCGAAGTATCTCTAAAAGCTTTGAAATGAAAAATTATTACTTTCAATAGCAGGTTATAACGTAATGTATTTATTCGCGATTCACGAGTCCATTTAATTCTCGGCAAATTTCACTTGTTATTCTTCATTTTAGTGCAGCAACTAGGCGTTATTACTGCCTTTAATGAAATTATATGTAAACCGTATATACGCGCGCCGATCGACCTATGCTATGCTCTCTCTCTTTCGCGTGCAGCAGTAGTAAAGCCACCGCTGCACGTCGACGCACACAGACTTTTTTTCCCTCTTTCTCTCGCATAGCAGATGTTAAATAAACGAGGCAATAAAAACTCGGGAGGAAGATTACGACTCGAATGCGTAAGTCCGTGGTACAGAAGGAGGAGGAAAAGGAGAAAAAAAAAGTATAGAGAGAGAGAAAGAGACTCTCGTTCAAAGTTCGACTCTCTGGAAAATAGTCCGAGTTTTACGACTTGGATTATTGCGCGAGCTCGGCCACTGTATGTGTACTGTGGCGTATATATTATACGCGTCACACAGCTACTACCTCATGCTCTTATGCTGAAAGACATTTCGCGTAGAATTTTTCGAGGGAGAAAAAAGAGCAATCGTCGAAGTAATTTTTTTTCCCTCCCTCCTCTTCGAGATATTTGAAATTTCATTCGCAGCCATCGACTTTTCAACTAGATATACGTACGTACGTATATGGCTTTTAGAGGTGAGTTACGCAGTTTGAAAAGTAGCCACGACAAGACGCGCGCGCACAGTTGCCTTGCCCTTATAACTTTTAGATAAATTACACGAAACAGCACTGTTTTTGGCGTTTATTTACTTCTTGCTTCGAGTTGCGACTTTTGGTAGCAGTTCTGTACTTTCGCATTTTGACCTAAAAGTAACGCAAAAAATGTACATAACGAGCAAAATTTCATAATGGTTTTTTTGCATCCTTCTATACTTCACATAAAAAACAGCTATCCGGCTCATTGAAGAACACGAAAGAATTTCATGAAACAAAATATTGAAATATACGGCGAGTCAGGACGAAACAAAAGAAAAAGTAAATAAATAACTAACGTAATAGTCGTTGACAAGAATTAATGTCTCTTAACACGTCGTCGTCGTCGCTGCAGTGCATTGTTTGGTGTTTATAACGTCGCGTCGAGCTACGCTCGCGAACGCAAGCATCAAACAGCAGCACACCTGTCCCCGGGTTTTCACTCGCTCGCGCTCGTCTCTCGTCCGCGCTTTTTGCTCTGCTGCTGCTACTGTTTGTGTCTGTGACACGTGAGACTTTGAACTAATACGCCAGCTCAACTTTTCAAAAGGTGTTTAAAGGGTTAAAAAAATACCTCCGGCTTTCCAAGGAATTACCACGCGCTCTCTTTGAGTATTCGTTTCTAACGAGAAAATATTTTTCGATTGCTTTTCATACATTTCGTTAGTTGACTTTTTCTTGTTTAGTCGATGGCGAAGCCGTAATCGTCGCAACGGCATACAAAAAAAAGTTTTCGAGCATATTGCACCGAAAAAATCGCGCAACCATCCAATTCATCCGCGATAAAAGTAATGAAAATGACTCGAGGCAGAGGTAATGAACGATAGGAATGGAGTGGGGAAAAACAATCGAGAACTTTTCATCGTTTGTTTCCGTGAACGCACACGAGCTATGTAACAAAACGACGAAGCACGCTGGAAAAATCGAAGAAACACAAGAATTTTTTCCATTTTTCCCTCCTTCCTTGCCCATATTACTCTCTAACAAGCTACTTACGAATTTTTCTTTTGAAACTTTGAAACTGAATGAGATCTCGCAGTCCCGTCTTTTAATTTGAAAGCATCGTATTGCATCTCGAATGTGCACACTCTCTCTCACTCTCTCTCTCTCTCTCTCTCTCTCTCTCTCTCTCTCTCTCTCTCTCTCTCTCTCTCTCTCTCTCTCTCTCTCTCTCTCTCTCTCTCTCTCTGAGTGCCTGCACGCGCTCATCGGAAATACTCCGTTATTCCATCGCAAAAGAATACCAATAGCTCATTTGCCTTGTTATTCACTGTCTAAGCACACGTGGAGCGGTGATTCAATTACGCGCCATTCGGAATTTAATTTACAAAGCATATTTAATTTACGATAACAATCCAGGGGGGATAGCTTGAGCTAGGACTCTCGAATTTCACGAGGAGGGGGACTATTCACGGTATTCATTTGATGGAAAAAAATAAAAATAAATTACTCGAATTTTAACTCGCACAAACAGAAACAATGCTTCTTGCGCAGTAAAAACTTGAATTGATATTTTGTAAGAAAAATTCTGCTACAAAGTGCTTTTGTATCCACTTTAGAGGGAAATTTGAATCATTATTAGAGTTGAAAATGCACTTTATCATAATCCTAGACATCTTTGAACAAGTAAGTCTCTTGTCTTAAAAAGTGAGTGAAAAATAAATTAATTTTTCTTTCTAATTGAGAATAAAACAAACAACTTTATGAAATTGTGTGTTTTTTTTAAATTTACTGTCGCCCTCCTTATAAGTTTGCTATAATTTGTTTACTAACACTACATTATACTTTAAAAAGCACGTTGAAGTACTTATTAAGCAGTATTGGACAATTTTATCGCTTCATTGGAAAACTCTGATTGCACGGTTGACCGGAGCATGCTCAAGTGGAAAAAATGCATCATAAGTTTATCAACAAAAAAAGGATATCAAAAATTGTACCAAATAGACTTGGTCTCAGTTTTTATAAACTTCGTTTTTCAACAATCTTTAAAAATGACTCATGTGCGAATAAAAGTTTCTATCAAAATTGAACCATATGTAATGAGAAATTTTTTGTGACTGACCTGTGATTTAATGCGTCCGTTCGGTAACGTAGACAAGAGCAGCATCGAACATCGTTCTCTCAGCTGACTTTTTTTCCCTCGGTTCTCTTCTTCTGCACTGCAAGACAAAAATCAAGATTGATGGTGAGTGATGAGATGACTTTGCAAGATCGATGTATTATTTGCATTGCAAAAAAGCTCCATTGCGAAAAATGCTAATGCTAGGAAAGGCATCAAAATGCACTCGGCAACTCCCAGCTGACGCGCAAACATATTTTATAAATTTTTTTAATAGAAAACAAAAATAATGATAAAAAAATGTAAAAACAAATGTGATATTTAATTACAAAACATCGAGATGAAAATAATTGAGTATAATATTACGAATATAAATTAATTTAATACAGACGAGAGAGATGCGACAACAACAATATAAGTACGAAACTTCAGTGGACGAACAGAATTTATAATCGTGTACACACACGCGCGACAAGTGCAGTATGCCGAGCCATTTCAATTTTCACGGCGAGGCAAAACGTATCGTGCGTATATGTCACTAACTATTTAGGGTCAGCGTAATTTGGAGCGTAAAGTTTGTTTCCGTTCACTATAGATATGATGCACGATATGCTAACTTCTCGTCGCGGGTGCATTTTATCGCGGGCGTGTCGAAGGCACACGATTATAAACACGAACATATTGGCACTTCTCGGAGCGCGGGCGATGCGAATCTAACGTTGTAGGTCAATAAAACACGTGATTGAAATATTTTGTTGTGCGAAAATAGAAAAGAAATTTGTTTTGATGATAAAAATCGACTAAAAACTTCAAGTAAAATGAAAAGCTTTACCAAATTTGCAAGTGAAAAACATCGAATAATGAAAAATGGAATAAACCTGAGAATTTCATTGTGGAATTCGAATGAATTGAAGAATCAAAACAACTAAGAACAAAATATGAGAATGGATAAAAACACGAAAGAACGCGCACACTCACACATGTATGGAAAACCGAAAAACAGACGATGATATATTATCAATTCATAAATTTCAGTTGATCGAACAAATTAATACAGATAGATAGATAGTGAGTAATAGAGATCGAGTGAGGGAGAGACACCTTTGAGCGATGCTTTGGCACGTGAGCGCACGAGGCGTACTGAACTCGGCTGACACCGTGCAGCACGAGCAGAGTGCACATTACGCGCGGGACGAACCGGCCGAGTTCACGCATACACGCGAGTATAAATGTGTGTATGTACGCGAGGAGGCGCGCGCTGGCTCGCTGGCTCGCAAGCTCGTGGCCCATCGCACACAAACACATACACAGAAATGCAAGCGAGCGTTGATAGTGGCGCGCGCACACGATAATACACGTTTGTATAGGTAAAGCTTTACAGTTGTGGGTGGCATAGTAGTGCAGCAGCATAGGAGCTAGGCCTGCTGCTGCTGCAGCCGCCGTCGCCGCTTTCGAGAGAAGTGTGTTATGGATTGGGGCGCAGATTCCTTTGGCTGCGCAAGCGCGCCGTTATCTACACACACGCGTACACATTCACAGAAAGAGAGTGAGCGCGAACTATAGAAAAAGAGAGAGGGAGAGGAGAAAGTAGTAGCAGAAGCTCGAGCTTTTGGCCACAGAGACGAAGAGATCTTTCGGACACTTGTTTGATTGCGCCAGCGCTGCTCCTGCTGCTACGAAGCAGACGCGCGCGCACGCGCTGCCTCGAGCATGTATATTGTACGACATCGTTTTCCCTTCATTCATTCATTCATTCGACCCTTCTCCGAAGAGAGTCCGCGGGATTTCGTAATTCCCAAGTCGAGTTCACGTCGTTTGTCCTCCGCGATGACGTGTGCGGCGCAAGCTCAAAGTCGGAGACGTCAAGCTCGAGCTTGCAAACCTACGTACGACTTACGAGAGACATATACGCGACGCGAGAAAGGCATCTTCTATACGTACTTGGCAAATGAGCTAAGTACCTTTGGTCTCGAAGTTGAATCTCGCTACTCTTCGCCTCTTGCGGACGTTTTAATTGAGAGACGTGTGCGGCGACGGAATCCGCTTCCAACTCTCGAGCGAACCTTGTCGACCGCGCTTAATTTTCACTTTGCCAGCAGCAGAAGACATGTCTCCGGCGCTACATGTGCCCGCTCGAACTCGAGCTGCCAGAAAGCATGGCTCGGATTGCACAAACCGAAGCCCTTTGAAAAGTCAGCCCCCGCGGCTCTTAACGAGATCCTTCTCATCTGTACGATGTAGTAACAATGATAATAAACGACGTAGGCGTGCGTGGGTTACAATTGTGTACATATAAGCGCGAGCTTTTCGATAAGCAAAATGCCCTAAATTAGATTTCTTTTCAACGCAGTATTTTTTAATAATACCAACAAAGTCGGATGAACTTGAAAATACCATGACCTTTGTGATTTTTATCTATCTTTGTATTTGTGGATTTTGATTAACGATTTATACAGCCATTTTAACCATGCAGTTATTTAAACCAAAAAGGTAGTACTTTTCCCCCATGAGTGAGCAAGTAAGTCGCGTGGGCGACTTGTAAGCTCTCGTGGCTCGCAATGTTTTGTAAAATGTACAGTTTGATTTCTCTGATCCACACGCCATCAGCATTTCGCGGGAAATATTGTCAAAGACCATGTATTACACATTTATTTCATTTTACTAATGAGTTTTTTCTTCTAATTGCGTCTACATTCGTAATGATGTTGAAAGTAGTCGGCTTATAGCGGCTCTTATTAACCCATTCACATTTTAATAAATGCTAGAACGTGAGGGAGAGTGGAGAGTGAGTGAGTTCGAGTTAATTTTGAAACGTCATATAATTTGTCCGTTATCCTAATTACGTCGAAATTATTTCTTTCGTTGCTACGTACACGTCGTACGTAGACGCGACTATTTCACGTTTGGTTATAGAAATTTTATTTGATTTCAGTTGTGAAATTCTCATCCACTCGCGTGGATAAAACTTGAGCCTCGTCCTCCCTCGGCGGTCCATGTTTGTTGCTGCCACTAGACACGCGCTGCGCTTAATCTCATATAGACATTGATACAATTAAGTAGACTGCAAGAACTCGGATGAGTTTTTCGCTCTCAAGTTAGTAATTAAATTTCATTTTTTTTCTTTATAAACCGAGTAGAAATCTTGAAATTGCCGTTGATCAGCACACGTGTAGGCAATGAAGCAAAAAAACTTGATGCTACGTTTTTTTTTTCATTTTTTCATTTTCAAAAATGATTGACTATATAAAGCGCGTGGGGGTTCCTGACAATTCATTATATACACGAGTTGTAGGAGCGCAAGCTGCGCTGCAGAAAATCCGTGGAAGCTCTCTCTCTCTCTCTCCCTCTCCGTATAGAGCTTGATTCCAATCGTAATTTATTCCAACCGTACACTTTTCTGCTCCGTTCGGCGATGCATACACAGTGAAACGAGCGGGCGGGCGGGCAAAACAAGAAAATTGCATTAGCACGACGAATAATCATGACTGCCTGACTGCCTTTCTATTAGCCATTCCGCCGCTGAGGTGACAGATGTTTTGACATTCAATTTGTCCCGTTGGTTCTTCTCCCGATACTGTATACGGGCACGCTTGTTTATTTTTCATCTTTTTTTCTCCTTTTTGTCTATAACCAGATTATTTGAAATAAAAGTTTGCATTAACTCCGTTTATTTTTTCTCGCTTAGTTGAGCAAAGTCCCGGGGCAGTATTTTTTCTCTGTGATTTCGACGCAAAGTTATATTAAAAATATTATAACTGCAAGACATTAATAGTCATTTGAATTTTTTTAAGCAAAATCTTCAACTATATAACTTGAAACTTGAAAAAAGAGGGAAAAAATTCTTGAAATCGAGTGTGATTTCCAACAGTACAAATCAACACATTCACCTCAAAGAGGGTTATGAATTCCTTCATTGGGAATTTAGGGAATTAAAACTTTTTCGTCATTAGCGAATTTTCGATACCAACTGCGCAAGCTCCAAATCCGATTATCTTATTTTCCGTCAAATCGATGGATCAGTTTAAATCTTTTTAAAACATTTATATCTGCAACGACGTGTAGCACGTTAAATAGTTTGGAAAAAAAATCGTTCATGGAAAGGAATTGTAGTATGTTATAATATAAAGCATGCGGTTAATTTCGTTTTTAATTGATAGTTACGAATAATATTACGAATAATAGAACAAGAAAATTCTTGATATTCGTTGTTTTAATTGAAATCCGGTAAAAAAATTTTCTTGATATCGCATGGAATATTCATGAAATAAAAAAATCTCTATCAACCGCTTTTAGCTGAAACAGATTACCAATAATTTAAGCATCATTTTTCCAATATAGAGTATGACCAAATAACTCAAAGCATTATGCATCTTCCACGACAAATATCTGCTGGTGGCTAAAACATGAATGAAATAAAATAATACTCTCGCAAAACCGAAGTTTCTTATCGTTAACAAAGTTATAAAACTCAGGGTAAAGACGGGAGAATGACAAAGTACTTATTTTCAGTGTCAAAGGATAGTCTATAATAAAAACTTTTTATCTAGGCGCGAATGAACGAGAAAATAATAAGTAATTTCACGACACCGAACTTCAAGTCGATTCAATTTTTCTCCATCTACTGTTTTAAAAGCGGTGAAACTTTTGCTTTTACTTCAAAACCCGGGCATTTTAAATTTGATCAAATGAATCCGGAAAAGTTGTACAATATAGTTGTATAATTGCGTCGGCCAATTTTTTCCAAAAAAGGTTCGATACCTAATAAAGCGAGTGTATGTGGCGCATTAAATCGACGGCGTAAATTTTTCTACGTTAAACTCTGATGATATCACAAAGAAGTTTTTCTTTTACTACTTTACTGCTGATTCCAAGGAAAATTGAAAATTTTTTTTTGCTTAATATTAAAATAAGTAATTCGC
Source organism: Trichogramma dendrolimi (assembly GCA_034770305.1). Classification (NCBI taxonomy): domain Eukaryota; kingdom Metazoa; phylum Arthropoda; class Insecta; order Hymenoptera; family Trichogrammatidae; genus Trichogramma; species Trichogramma dendrolimi. The sequence goes on from JAPMIB010000001.1 coordinate 2,484,389, forward strand.
TTTTTCTCGATTTATCAAAATCTCTTTTCACCGTAAAACTATCTTCTCCTAAACTTTTCGCATTTTCTATACTCTTTCAACGAAGTAGTATTAGCAGTACTTGGAGGAAATAGGTAGCGGAGAGTGAGATGAAATTTTTCTGATTTAGGGCGTTATTTTTCTCTCTTTTTTCACGACAGGTTCCCTCAGAAAAAAGTTGCAATTTTATAGATTTTCATATACTTACCTTTAGGCGCATACAATTTTTTCTTTAACATGAATGCTTTAAGAAAACTTTGCGATGGATTTGAAAATAACTTATACACCGAGTGTCATGGGACGAACCAGTAAATTTTTGATAAATATCTATAACTAGTGTAAGTAACATTTCTTTATGTCGTTATTTAGTTTTTGCGCTTAGATATGTTCCACCGCTGACACTCAGATTTCAGATATTCCGCTACTTTATTTGTGAAAAGTGAGATTGGAACACCCCACTTCTGAGTTACAGGTAACAAAATATGTACTTGTACACTTAATGTTGATTATAAAGGTAAGTCTTTCCAAAATTCAATATCCCTGGTAGAAATCGAACATTTTTTTGGCATTAATGAAACGTTTTTTCGACTATTTATTGGCCAATTCGCCGTATTGGTCATTTAATGGTCAATAAATGTTCAAGAAAGCATTGATGCTTTGAAAGGTTAAATTTCTATTAGGGATACTTCATAATCTTTAGTTCAATATCGGTTCGGGGACAAATTTTGAATACTCACCTCAAACAAGATAAAAAAAGATTTTTTATATAATTATTATTGACGCATTAAATCAGTATTGGAAGTAATATTCCTTGTTAATAGAGATTATAATCGAGGGTCTTCGAGGGTTTCACAAATTATGAAGGAGCGGAACATTACGTTTGCCAAACCCTCAGGATCAAGTAAGTGAAACAAACTTAAAATTTTAATCTATAAAAATGAGTTCATAAAGATCAGTATTATGTCACCATCATATTTAGTAAGTTTATTTGTTTTAAAGTGTTACGATAGTTTTAAGAGCATTCAGTATTTTATTAAATATAATTCTAAACTCTAATCATTTTTATTTAAGATGCCCTAATAACATATACTAAGTTCAAGGGACATTTAGAAAAGTATGAAAATTTTTTATAATATATCATCTAAAATAGCTTCTAAGATTTACACGTCTTATCGTCATTTCCCAAAAACGCGTTCGATTGACTTTAACGATCGAGCCCACGCGCTAAAAATTTGTATACATAATAAAGCCCAAACCACTGTAAAAGCCATGTACGAACAATTAGAGAACCTAAACAGCCTAAGGGCATGCACGAGAGAGCGAAGAAAAAGAAAGAGAAATAATTGGAGAGAGAGAGATAGAACAGAGTAGGCGACTCGGAGGCTTGCGAAACGTGAACTATATAGGCGGAGGAAAATGATCGATAGGGGGTAGGTATACATGCGATGGTACGGCGAGTCGACGCTGCCGTCGGACTGGAGCCACTTGCAGCGATATCGCACTGCGCCTATGTGTCGTACGTACCGTACCTCGCTCGGAGCGCAATACTATAGCCCAGCGTCGTCGTCGACGTAGCGGGTGGGAGCTTTTTCCAAGATGGCCGCACGGCATCGCTACAGTGTGGTCGGCTTTAAAGCTCGAGCAGCGCCGCCGAGGATTTTACGTTGCTGCGCATAACAGGCAGCAGCAGCAGCAGCAGCAGTAGCTTCGTCGTGCCATATATCTGCTTCCTCGACTATAACTGCTGCAAAACAGCAGTGCTGAGTCGTCCTATCTCCTGGGCTTTTCTCGACGACGACGTTTACGACGCTGGACTATCCTCGACTCTGCACGCTTCTGCTCGCAACTGCTTTGGATTTTCGATTGAACAAAAAAGTACACATTCGTTGGAGGGTCAAGCCTCTCCGTTTACCCATCCTGTATCAGCAGACAACAGTAAGTAAATCTGAATATTCTTTGCATTTTGGCCTATGGTAAAGCCTAGTAATTACTGCTGTTTCTTTGATAGTAGCGGTCGAAAAAATTGACGGACGACGGTGTATAAGAGTAAAATACGTGTATGCGTATGCAAGAGGGCGCGCGCGTGTGTGCGTGTATGCGTGTGAGTAGGTGTGACATTTTCGAGCGTGTATATATATCGTACAGGGTGCCGGCCGTCGCCTTTATGTTTCACGATCGATATTTTTTATGAGACTGTGAGAGACCACCTTTAGTCTTGCGATTTTGGATGAATGAAAAAATTCATTTTGACTTCGCCGGGATCACGTATTTCGATACGCGTTTGTTGTAATTTATTTTGCGATCCCCGAGTTTTCGCTTGAGAGGCAGCTTTTGCTGCGTTTCAGGTGGCGCATAACGGCTCGCTCGATGCAGATATACTCTGCACCTGTCAACAAGTCGTGTAATCATAGTTATACTTCTCGGTGTGCTCTTTGTTCGCGACGGCTTTGCAAATTGTTACAAAATTTCAATAACCGATTTTGTTTACTATCCCCGCGCAGTACATTCAGATTACTTTTATACTTTTAGACTGGTCCATTAGCTCTGTAAATACGTGCCAAAAGGTGTTCTGTATTATATATAGACATATATTGGGTGTATGTGTGGGTGTATAGTTGCTCGCTCGAGCCCCGCGTTGTTCATATTCGCAATGATGAATAGCTTTAAATTAAGCAAGATGGATCAAGCTCGAACAAGTGTTCATAGCTTAAGTTGCTCGAGCGCGAAAGAGAATTACGCTGTACACGTTCAAGTGTTCAAGGACCAATTGGATAGTAAATGCATCGCAATGATTCGCTTCGAGTCTTTGTTTTCTCTATAACACGTACGCGCTAAAAAGCCTTTATAGGTAATCGATGTGAGTATGTTGTCAACTTCTTATGCTCGTTTTGTTTACATACACACAGACACACTCGTTGACGCCGCTTCCGCTGATGCCGCTACTGCTGCTGATGCAGCTCGAAAAAAGTATCAAAGTTAAAGCTTGGGTGTAGCCTCGGGCTCTTGTAGAGAAAAAAATGATAAATAAATCATTTCATGATGTGAGATACAATAGGTGCAACGACGTGTTGTGTATAAAAATAAAAGAAAAGTTATATAAATGCAAACCAAGGATTTGTTACGACGACTCCACTTTTTCTTTGTAAGACGTCATCGAATATTTTCATAAATACAATAAAATACGATAGCACGCGTCGAGCATAAGATCGTCAAAATATTATACGTGAGATTGTTAATTTACAATAAATATATTTCATTTTATATGAGCGGCGTATGAAGTAAGACGATGACGACGACGACGTGTATCCGTAAGAAAGAAGCCGAGGAATATTATCGATATAAACCTCTTTGACTAGATGCCTCACTATACAGCTCTGAAACGGTGAGACAGAGAGAGACAGAGAGCGAATCTTCACACTCGACCTGTCCCACAAGGATTTTTTCCAGAACATTTTTTCAGGCGTATGACCTACTGCATATGCGAATCATTACTCTCTCTGTCTCTATCTCTATCTCTCTCTCTCTTACTCACTCATACAAGTCACTGTTCACAATGCTTTATCGAACTTTGGCTGTATTACATGCTCATGTAATGTCCCGCGTACACTTTCCGTTTATACGTGTGGGCGCTTTCGCGAAAGCTTTTACTACTTCAACTCAAGCATTCCACGGCTGGATTATTATTTTAACGATTATACATTGGGGCTAAAGCTTCTGTTTTCAGTTGAATGATCTAGGGGCGAGCGTGCAATAGCTGTACTTTGAAGGCACGTTTATTGTTTCGAATCAAAGTAGCGAGCCCACGGCATATCTTGGCCAATCACTGGTCGCGCGACCTTCCCCCTCTCGTGCAATGCTCTGCAAAATTTATAATATAATGCTAATGATCTATATTGGCTTATTGGATTTATTTTGTCGAATTCTTTACTATTGAAATTAAAGTCTCTGGCGTCATTCGTCATTATTTTGAAGTGCATAATTGCATTCTGTGTGTTAATATATTTTTTTCGCTGTTTTTTGATCTCCTTGGTTTACTCGCTCAATGCAAAAAAGAAAGTACATTCAAAAATGTAATAAACTCAGAATTTTAAATATTACTGTTGACTTAAAAAAGTCAATATACAGCTCAAAGCAGCCAAATAAATTTGATATAGCTCTGCTAAGTTAACACGTGCGAAATTATTCTTCATGCAAAGTAGAGCTGTTCTCTTTGCGTATACACGTTCACGTGCTATATTGAAATGTGCAATATCACTTGAAACCACGTATTTATCCTGAAATAGTTCGGTATCTCTCGTAGATCGAATGCTGTAAAAAAGTAAATGCATAAAACCCGGCAAAGAGAGTTCAATCGATAAAATTGATTGACATACGTGTCGCATTATATTAACATTTACATCAATAATGATAATCCTACTTTGAATGCAGATCGTAATAAAATATAAGCTCTAGATTTAAATTGCAAAAAAAATAAAAAGTAGGTGCGAAAAAAAAACTGGGACGACGCGATACCAGGACGTTTGCGAAAGACTACCGATACGGATCCAAGCGTCAATAGCTGATGCCGCCCGATATACATGTATATCTTACAAGGGGGCCAATGCGCGAGTCCACTATTAAACGTCGAAAGACCGGGGCTATGCGCGCCAACCATCGCGTAGTTGAGCTGAGAAAATTAAAACGTTGTATGTGTATGTAATTTTCAGCCTTTGTTCTGCAGCCCTTTGACAGGAAAGTTTATATTTTGCTTTCTTTGTGACATCGAACATAATAAACACGGCGTTACATGAAAAGCTCGCCCCAAAGACGGCGACCATGCGTCTTTCTCGCTAACTTTTTTCTCTCTCCAAGCTTGGCGATACTGGCACATGTAAGCCCTACACGCAGTCCTCTTCAAAAAAATTGTTTTGCATTAATTAGCGTCCGTATACGTGTACATACGTGAGTATCATCGTACGGATCATCATAGGTACGGATTTTCCCTGAAGTTTATACCCGAGAAAGTTACACTTCAACATTGGTAATTTGGCCAAGGTCTTTAGACACGAATACATGACATAGTGCGAGAGTTTTTTTGAAAATTCATCGCATACGCATCTCTACCGCAGCGAGGAGCACTTCAAAGGGTGTGCATAATTATAATCTCTTAATTGCGTCGATTCGACTGAATTTATAAGCTCCTCGTGTGTCCTCGACGATTTTAATTCTCATTTGAATCTTGTTTAAGACTTGTTTCTCTCGTCGTCATGTTTGCGAGCATTGTTACGAACTCTTGATGACATATAGTGGAACATTCGGAATTGTTTCGACTTAAATCCTAAGAAGCAAGCCATTCTTTAGATGTATTGCAGCGCGTCCATGCAACTTGACCCGTTTACTTTCGAGGCAGCCGTTTTGCCCAAGAAAAGTACTCCCTCTTTTTTTGTGCGAATTCAATTCGTTCATTATTAGGACAAAGCAAAAAATAAGGGAGAGCATCCTCCGAACTCGAGGCATCTCCCCTCTCGCTCTAATTATAGAATTTTTATTACCCCTGCAAAAAAAAAAATTGAAACGCACTTTCGGAAAATGGCATGTCGGGATCTGGCTCAGCTTTACTAAGAGGAGAAAATGATTACATATAATAAAAGTAAATGCATGTACATAGATATAGTTGCGATGCGTACCAGAAGAGATGAAAAAATAGGTCAGAGTTTAGTAACTCGATGAAACGTATAAGATACAAGGTTGCCGCGCCTGCCCAGCGCAGCCAGCTCTACGTAGAACATGTAGTTTATACCTTTTATCAAGTCTTCCCTAACAAGTTTTGATGAGATACTTTGCTTGCACTTTCAAGCTCTGCGCGTCGAGTGTAAAAGTTTTTCTCTTTTCATCTCTCTCTCTCTCCCTCTCTCTTTCTCCATGTGCTCGCGCGTATAGTTGATACGTACGCTTCATTACAATCACATGTAGCTTTGTTTGTCGTTGTATCTCAAACTTGGTTTCGGCAATATGATTACACAATATTATAAAAGAACATTTTGATCATTCTCATATTTGCGACAATGACATCGACGATCGTATCAGAAAAAGAAGAATAAGAAAAATGTTGTCGGATCTTGAAAGCTCGCATCCATGGAGACAGGCAGATAATTTATTTTGACGCGCTAGTGACACGATTATAATACTCCGGCAGCATATCTGAAAGTCGGCCACTGGGTCGATGTACAAAGCAGCGGTGGCAGTAGCAGCAGCAGCCGCCGCCAGCCCCGACGAGATTCTGGTTTGATAATATATATCCTAGCGGAAACCTATCTCTGGTCGTTTCCACGACGACGCGACAATGTATATAGGATACAGATATACATTTCGTACAGAAAAATTTGCACGTACGAGTGTATAAAGCCTCAGAGGGAATGTCGAGAAGATATACATGTACACAGTCGTGTACGATGGTACATTGTTGAGAGGTGTGTGCAGACTCGACTGCGCGAATAAGTGTGAATGCGCGAAGAGGCTCTCGTAAACAAGAGCGTAATTATAATAGCGGCTCGTCCGTACGTATCCCTTCAGTTTGTCGTATGTTTTGTTGCACCAGTCTAAGCTGGATGAATGCAATTTTGCAAAGAATACTTTTAGGGTAAAAAATATCAGCATTGTTCGCGATAAGAATGTGTACACGCGTAACCAATTTTCTACCAAAACCAGCATGTATAGCAGTCATAGAATTCAATAGCACGAGAATTTCATTCAGATGAACATTATGGCCTTTTATTAACCTTTTACGATTGATTTTTAAAAATAAATTTTGAATAATTCTAATCGAATGTAATATTTATTATTTCTAATCGAATGTTTATGGGGGGAAAAGTACCTAAAATCTCAAAAAAATTTTTTTTGCTCATTGACTTTTTAAATAGGGTTTTTTTCTCAGCTTTTCAGTGTCGTAATCAGAGTTTTTAAATTTTGATTTTATCGAGAGGTATAACCTCTTTAGTACCGATACTTTTATGATTATTTTAGCAAAAATGAATGAAACGACCCAAAGATATCGTTGCCGTTCTTTCATGAATCTCCGGACTTTCATAAGTCGGTAGCGCCATCTATTGATACTCGTTTTATTCTTTGGTTATAATACATCCAGCAGAAATTTGTTTGTTTACATGGCTACAGGTGTACAGTAACGCCACCACTCGCAGCACGTGGCTTTGGGCATATCTTCTGTCTCTCTCACTTTCGTTCGCGAGCCCGGATCAAATGTCAACAACAGTCTGCTGACTGCTTCTCGATTTTTCCAATGGCTAAAAATTACATTTTTTTGAAAGTGAAAAAAGTATATGTAGAGTGCAATTATATCTTTGCAACTCAACTTAGTGTTTCATAATAAAGCTATGAAGAAGTTTCAATAGCTTTTTATGAAAATGTGACATTTTTAGCAGTTCAAATTCAAGAAATACAGCAGTACATTATGTAAATTGACATACAGGGTGGAGAATAAATATGGAAACCCCTGGAAATCTCGTAGAATAAGTTGGAAAAAAAATTCAAAAACCTCATATCCGACGTATTTTTTTACGGGGAATCCAATGGTGGCCTTGAATTTGACCTTGAACATGACCTTCACGCTCCAGCGATCCAAAAATCGATTTTTCAAATGGAAATACCCATTTTTTATTGCAGATTTGAAAAGAACGCATAATTGTACGTTGAAACATGTATTTTATTTATTTTTTCAAGGTCATTTTAAGGGCGTTACAGACGCAAATAAAACCCCAATTTAACCTAAAATTAAGTTCGAGTATGGGCTTTTTTTCTAACTGTACCATCTCCAAAATGACCTTAAAAAAAAAACAAAATACATAGTCGAACGTGAAATTTTTCGCTCTTTTCAAATCTGTTATAAAAAATGGGGGTCATCGTGCGAATAGTCGATTTTTGGTTCACCGTAGCTTATAGGTTATGTTCAAGGTCAAATTCAAGGTCACCATCAAAAAGAGCAGAAAATTTTACGTGAAAATATGTATTTTATTATTTTTTTTAAAGTAATTTTGAAGGCGGTACGATTAGAAAAAAAGCCCTTACTTGAACTTAATTTTAGGTTAAATCGAGGTTTTATTTGAGTCTGTAACGCCCTTAAAATGACCTTGAAAAAAAAATAAAATACATATTCTAACGTAAAATTTTTCGCTCTTCTGAAATATGCAATAAAAAATGGGGATTTCTATTTGAAAAATCAATTTTTGGTCTGCTGGAGCTTGAAGGTCATGTTCAAGGTCAAATTCAAGGTCACCATGGGATTCCCCGTAAAAAAATACGTCGGACATGAGGTTTTTGGTTTTTTTTCCAACTCTTTCTACGAGATTTCCAGGGATTTCCATATTAGTTCCAGTTCCAGTTTCCACATGAAACCCATATTAGCGTATACTAACATTTTAGCACAACTTATAAAATGTAGTAATGAAATTGGCGCATTTGGCTTTGTTTGGCTGTCTGGGATAATTGAACATTGTCCTTGTGGGTCCAATATGTTGAAAATTTATATTGAATAGCTATTTTTCTATCGCTCAAAAAGTTTTAAGCAGTTTCAGTGCATAAAAGTATTTTGATTACATGTGTTGGGGTATTTTTGTTTTTTTCAACTGTGAGGAAGTTATATTACAACTCAAAATTGCTCTGTTGCCGTAACTTTCCATGTGAACCCTTTAAGCAAATGAGCTGAATTTTTCAGGGATTGTTCTACATGCGAATGGCTACAAACGCAAGCACTTTCAAAGGTATTGAGACAAATGAGCACTTTTTTCAGGCTATTTTGTAGCATAATCTGTCATTTTATCATATTATACTAATGAATAAAAGTGTGTGTATATATGACTGTCAAATTGTGTATAATTAATTAAAATATCTAAAAGTGCTTGCGTTTGTAACCACACATCTACTGAACAAAATGACACCCTTATGACCATGATTGAATCATCGGTTCTAGCTGGATCCTACGGCAGAGGTGTACCTCTCAGGACTGTGGGCTTGCTTCATCGAGGAGGGTTCTATGGTGACTGGGACCTTAATTTTCATATTCCAGAGTGAAATACTTTGGAAAAAGAGTGAAAAAAACAGAGTTTTCTCTGTATAGTCCAAAAAAAATTTTTTTTCTTCATTTTTAATAAATTTTTGATAAACGAGCTTTTGCAAGCTGAGTGCACCGCATGTTTTAACAATTTGTGCTATTGTCTCTACTAACTTTTGATCCGATTATACGAGTTATAATTTCTGCTTTAAAAAATGCATATCGAATGTTTATTGGTTAATTAGTCGCTGGAACTTTGTGAAAGTTTATAGCGAACTTGCAAAAGTTTTAATTTCAAAGCTTTTCGTTTGCCAACAAGGAATTTTTGATTTTACTTTTGATTAAAAGTTGGGGATCGATTTCGTTATGCATCAATTTTCTCTTTGTAAGACCAAGCGAGATATATTGTGGAGAAAAGATACGTTTCTAAATGTTCTTTTACCAATAATTTAATACGTAATGAGCTGAATGATCAATACATTATTTCACAATCTAATTATTTTCATCCGATTGAACAACTGAACATTATTACGTGACAAAAGGTTTTTTCATACTCAGTACATGAAATGTCACATTTCACAAAAATTATCAGGCTCTCTTACGATCTTTTTTTCTTTTGTGCAGAATCAATTTCCACTCGCATAAAGTATGGCACCGTTCAAGATTCGTTTCTCGAAGATGGGCAAGTCGCGCAGCGGCGACAGCGGCTGCAGCGCCGGTGGCAGCCACAGCAACAGCATCGAGGTCGAGGAGTGCTGCGCACCGGCCGAGCAGACGCCGCCGCGGCACCATCGTCATCTGCTGGGCAGCTCGGAGAGCGTCGAGAGCGGCAGCGGCGATCTCATGGCTCTGCCGACGCCGCCTCAGTCCCAGACGCAGCACGACGGTAACAATTACGCGAGCTTGCAGGACTCGACGATGCCTGCCTCGTCACCGCCGCCCTCCTACGAACGGGTACTGGAGGAAGTACGTGAGCTCAGGGTTCGTTTGCTCGCCTCATTTTTCCATTAATCGTATATTCATTATATTTACCTTTGTCACACGGCATCGACCTCGTTCGACTTCACACATTTTACACAACGTTTGGAGTTCGCGATTTAAATGGCCATAACCGATTACGTGTCGCTTTATTTTGTACGCAGACGAGACTCCAGAGATCTTTAGCCGAGGAAGAAGACGCAATCGAGGAAAGCAGCAACGGCGAGGTTGAGGCACCGCCTCCGGAGACCAAGAAAAAACACAAGAAAAAGCCACCCAAGCCACAGAAGAGTCAAGAAATCGTGTACAAGTCGAGCAAGGAGTTTTATCGTGCCATGGCCAAGCAGTGGGGCATCACTTGCAAAATGAGCGACAACTGTAGGTGCCTCGATTGTCAGGTAAATAAATTTCATCGTACTCGTAATGAAGAATAAAATAATAATTACGTTTTCATCTCGAACTTGTTTTTAGTCGCGATACTTCGACTGCGGCTATCAGGAAAAGTACTGCGGTACCGGCGAGTACGGCGAGACCAAGTATCACGAGCAATCGGACGGTGGCCTCAGCGCGAGCACACCCATGTTCGTGTCAGAAATGATGCACGGCTCGGCTTGTCTACTACTCTAAATCTACACATACTTGATCCACAATCTATATTATAAATATATAAATATATCTATCGATATGATACAATATATATATGACTCGCGGGCCGATGTATATATGCAACAGATCGAGTGTAGCAACCATACTAGCATGTGTCGATGTATGTGCGTACGCATGTGTTTGTCTATAACCACTTCTAGAAAACGAGCGCACATGAACTCTGGTTATTATTACGATACACACGTCAACATGCATGTACACCCGAACTAGCAGCAGTAACACCTTCGTCCCGAAGAACTGAATCGGAAAGTGATAGAGAGTAAGAGAGAGAGAGAGAGAGCCTGTGTGCAAACAAAAGAGGCCTTATATGCATGCGACGACGATGGCTATATACATTGCGCCATCTGTTTAAGCTCCTTGTTGCTTTTCGTACAATTATATCTCCTTATATACCTGTATGAACAATATACAATGTATGTGTACTTTGTCCATGCGAGAGTAAAGCTGTGTGTAAATTTGTGTACCGTACGCGTATACAAGGTGCATCCACTAGCTGCGCTAGACGCACGTTTCATCCTCTCTTCCCGTCCCCTTTCCCACCATCGAGGTGAGGTTTATTGTTTTTATCAAGTTGTAGAGTCATCGCAAGCTCGGAAACATACGACATATACACAACTCAAGGATTTAACATGTACACATGCAGTGCATACTCGAAAGCTCCCGAGGCTTGCAGAACTTGCAAATTCAACAATCTTGAATTTTGCTACAGTTAAGTATTTAACTGCAGTTTCCGAGATTGGGTTGTTGCTCATTACGATGTATATTTTTTTTCTCGCAAAAATTGACGTTATGAAATACAAGAATAAACTTGAATGAAAAATTCGATACGCTCCTACATCTCGCTCATAAGTCTAGATATAATAGCGACTCATTTTTACTGCTACTAAATGAGACGCGATTGGCGCGAGCTCAGGGTGAACTTGAAATGAACTGTCTTTGAAAAAATTTTTGTTCGCAATACTGGTGTTATTCAAAAAAACCGACCAAAAATGTTGTTATTTTCATAAAATCATTTGGATACCCTTTTGTAAATTCGATTGGATTATAATTATCCAATATTAACTATTGTATGTTTTTCCTCTTGTTGAATTGTCTATAAATTTACGGAACTGAAAAAATTTATTGAACATAACACTAATATTTGAATAATTATGGTTGCTTGCATATTTTAAGAGAATTATTATTCTTCTTATTAATGTGCATTTGTCACATTTCTATTCGGTTATTTGATAAAAATTTAAACACTATGAAGTCACTTGAAAGTAATGCAAGATGAATATATTTTGAATGAAGGAAGAAAAAAAAATACATTTAAACCATTTGATATTTCAATCTTCAGTGAAAGTACAGATGGAACCTTTAATAATCTTCTCTTTAAACTTTGAAAAAAAGCAAGAAGAGGTTGAATCATAATTGAACGACTTTTTTTTATCCAAACAGTTATTAGTAGTAAGAAATAATATATAAGATTCTTAAGTGATGTTGACGCAAGCACAGACAGATTACTCGTTTTATTTTCAATCAAACTGCAACCTATACAATTGGATTATAAATTATGACCTGAATTAGACTTAATAACTGAAACCAAATCGAACTAGAAATTCATGCGCCGTTCAATTATACAAGTGAATATTTCATATTTTATTAGCAATATGAATAAATATTAATAAAAATAATTGAACTTGAGAATAATCAATCGAGTCTCGAGTATAAAAACATAATTGAGTAAAAAATTACTTGACCATTTTTCAACTAGACTATAAATTAATTCTACTTAACGGCAATGAAATATCTTTATAATTAAAACAAGAATTTGCCCGTGGTCAATGGGTTAAGTACGTATTACTAAATTAAACGACCACTGCAACTATTCAACATGAAACAACTGGTCAATATATTCAATCAAAATTTGTCCATTGTATACCCGAATAAAATCACTAATGCAAAGCCTGAAGCTGTATGCCGCTAATACTTATTGAAAACGAAGAAACATTGTTATGAAAGCCTCACTAGTATTCATAACGTTTAGCGCTAAGAAAATTCATATTTCGAGAAATGGGAAAATTTCATGACGCTGTCGTGTCCATGATTATTGAAACTTATTTCTCGGAGTACACATGTATCAATGTTTAGAATTTTCCTAAACACGCCAACGCAATTGACTGTTTAGTACATAAGAATTACAGGATAAACCAAACCCACTCTTACCCATTTTGACTAAAAATCATTTAAATGTTCGTAAAATGGAAAAAAACATGCCCAGTGAAATTAAAATGAGCACAACAAACTTGTCACATATAACGAGTGGCTGCTCGTAAATATTTTTGAACTCGTAAAATCGTATTTTGCAATGGATAATGTTTCAAATGAAGAAACAAGTGTAAAGAATTTTTGCTCAACTTTGTAACTTTAATGATAGGATGAGAATTAAAAAAAGAAAAACATAAACGCACAGCGAAAGAACGCATATAATCAATAACGATGATTAAGGTATTGATGAAAAATAGACATTAGAATAAATTGTAAGTTGATTCGTACTACTATATGCGCAGTTAATTATATAGAAATTGTACAATTATCAAATGTTTCCGTATTCGTAACTAAGTTTATCGAGCTTGTATTTCAGCAAATTTTGAGTCGATGTTTGACGAAACAAACGATAATTCGTTTAATTACAATGTTCAACCAGCAATAGCTCAAAGAGAAAAATAGCATGGCCTAAATATGATATGTCAGTTCATAATAGTGAAATATTTTATTTACTAAAATATTACGATCTGTACCAGGCTCGTGAGCACTTATACTTTTCAGGAAGTTTATTCACGTGTTTTTGTAACTCCGGAAGTTTTAACTGTTAATTTTAAATAAAACTTAATTTCAAAAAATACTTTCATAACTTATTTTTGACCTATTTTAATTTATTGAGATAAGTTGGCAAAAAAAAAATCATTGTTCCTTACTACTACTGTGTCGGTTAGGAAGAAATTGTTTCTCTTCGTTGATAAAAATGTACTTACCCAATAACTATTATATACACATATTTTACTGTTTTACAAATTTTCAAATGGTACCTCAAACAATTTTTTTTATATTGTTAATATGTTATTTTTTTATTTCTCGTCAATTATTGCTCGTAATTTTTCGATTCCATCTTCATTTTTAGAGCTCGAATGAAGTACATCTTCGATCTGAATCATCCACCGCTAATCAACTCACAGTCGCGAGCTTTACGATTAATCGATGAAAATAACGTTTGTTTCAAATATCATCATTCACGATGCATTAGGTCTACTCGAAATAAAAAACATATTAATCTGTTTAGCGCTTTGAGCCTTGGGAGCGAAATACAACCCGTAAGTACAGTGTAACCCGACTCGTGCCTTTCTGTTTCATTTTTAGTGATTTCCCGATTTACGGCGTAACAGGCAGGTTGATAACGTACATACCTACCGCTCTATAGCTGCTCTAGGCATGCTACTTTACTATGCTTATGACGTTACTTACAAGTCTGCAGCGCGGTACAGTTCTTATCACGTCGTCTGTTTTGTTTTGTTCAGTTCGCATTCTGTCGAGTGGTTTTTTCAACATTGTGACTTTTTCATTCGTAAGCAATAAATATTAAAGTCTTGGAATTAGTCAAAAATACGCATACATTTTTTGGAATTTTTGAACCCTTTTATCACCTATTTTTAGATGCCCGAATTTAACGTTTTTGCAAAGAATATAGAGACCTTAAAAAGTGATAGCTGGTCTTCAACTGCTTTTAAGACTTTTTTGTTTTTATTTATTCGTGACTTTTTCAATTTTTTTTGGTTTCCTGGCACCTAATCATGGAGCCCAGTATATTTAGTTTAATCCCATGGGCCCTATAAGTCATTTTTATAAACAGTATCCAGCACGACTACTTTTTTTGTTTTTGCATCTGAATGCGCTTGGATGGAGTTAAATGCACTTTTTTGCGTTTTTTCAAGTCACGTTTAAATTAATGTGATTTAGCATTATTTTGAATACAAAGAAACTCGCAACCAAGTATCTGGCACGAATGTTTCCTGGGTTTTGCATCTGAACGCACTTGGATGCAGTTAGATGCACTTTTGTTACAATTTTTTCAAGCTTCTTTTGACTAATAGTATATATCACTGCGTGCGGAAAGTGCTACTTTCGCGCACGACTGGCGATCTTAAAATCGACTTTCCGCAAGTTGTAATGAAAATTAGTGTACGCAACTTGGGCGGTTGTCAAACTTGACACTCGTGCAGATCGACAACCTCCTGCCCCCATTGCATAATCTACAATTTCAAAACGGCCTACAGAGCGCAACACGGAGATTGAACCTGCAACAACTTCCAAATGTAAACACAGTGAAGTCAGGCTGCCTATGTGATTAACATAGGCTTCAATAATAACAATGATATACAGGCTGGTACAGGCAAAGGACCCAAATTAGCTCTATTAATTTTTAGAAGTTGTTGTAGATACGATTGCCCTGTAGTGTATATTCGATTATGATGAACAGATAACTGTTTATCTAACACACGTGTTGGTTTTGTTGAACACATGTATTTGATGTATTGAACACATGTGTTGGATGTGTTCAACATACGTGTTGGATTTATTGGATGTATTAGATGTGTTATATATCAATATATGTTTTGGATGTAACTCCGCTACGCCGGTCTCACCCCCGCTGCTCGTTCAGCCAAAAGACAGAAAAGGAGGAGAGGGAGGAGTAACACACTTGTTTAAAAACCAAAGCACATCTGACCCAGATGTTAGCACCTTGTAAGGGTTTCTGCGGTGCGACCCGTGAGCTGAAAAAGGGAGATCTTAGTTGGAGAGATTATCCGATTTTACGCGCTGACGTGTCCTATAGTAGGTAGTTAGACCAATCAATGACCGGGTACTAGTGAATGACCATTTTGGAAAATACCATTTGAAAAACAATTAAAAATATATTTGTATGGATGTTATTCAATTCTTTAGTGAACGGTACATCTTGTTTTCCATATTCGATCATAATTCAACAAGTAAAAACAATAATTATTGCACATCAAAAAGTGGTCATTTTACTGGTCGAAAGCGGTCAATCACTGGTATAAGTACCCTATATTACTTGCCTAGAGAGCAAAAAACTGGAAAGCCTCAGAGCACGTGTAATTATTGTCCAAGGCGAAACCGAGAAATTAATAAATATAATTTAAATATTCAAAATGGTAGACTCCAAAAAATACACTTTTCCAAAAAAATTACTAAAACATGTTCCAAAAAATATACTTTTTTGTTCGAAAACTATCAACATTAGAAAAAAAGTTATTGAATATTCAAATCCCACCTACAGTACTTTAGACTGTAGGTTATTATTCCACAATTTTGGGTATTATTGGCCACAGTTCAAGTCTCTTTCATAAAAAAAATTTGAATCAAAGTTTTTTTTCAAGATTCAAAATCGTGTTTTTTCGCAGTAAATTGTTTATAGCTTTTTTAATATTTATCATTGGTTAATTATAAACCCATATTCAAAAAGTACATTAAATTTTACATAGATAATGAGTACTCAAGAATTTTTCTCGCTCCGATAAGATGATTTAAGGATCCTCTATACACACTCAGTCGGTAACGTTAGGATATCACGAAAATCCGATCAATCGTAGTTTTCGTTTTATTCCTCTAATATCGCACGGAATTTGATGAAAGTTGACTACAATGTTAATACGTACATTAGAAATGTGCGTCAACTCGAAAATTTGAGAATGACACTCTAAATTTTTTTTTCTATGATATACGATGCACATAGGGGCAGTCGTAGTTTTCGTTTTTCTTCCTCAAAAATGGACAGAATGAAATGAAATTCAAGCAAGATGCTCTTTAGACTATAAGAAATGTGCCTCTTCTCACTTTTTCTCCATAATGTAACACAATTGTTCATAATCGTAAGCTTTCGGCGTCTATGAAAACCTTCAGAACACTAAATTATTATCTCACTCAAGAATCCCATAGATGGCGTAGCAAAAGAATATACTATGTATTTGACATTTCAAAATCATCACTACTAGTGACATCCCTGTAGTTGACATAAATAATTAGTTCTGCTTTCAAAGTTTTAGTTTTTGTCAGTTTGTTGTGGACAGAATATCAACATAAGAGCATACCAGTCCTCAACATTTTTGCAAAACACTTTGTAATAATGTAAAGCCGTGTAGTGCCAAATCCAGAAAAATTTGTGCAAAGTGTGACTTTGAATATTGTTCAGTAGGCTATCGCTTCATCAGACTTGATAGTGCAATGGCAATGAATAACTTGGCCATGATAAACTGACTGAACGTACTTGCACTTATTGTTTTTAAGAAGTAATGAAATATAACAAAACCTTAAAATTTCGGCTCCCTCCATGTGAGAATTTTGGAGCAGTAAGTTCGGAGCTTCGACATGGAAGTAATGACGAGAGAAGACGTTGAAAATTTATTCCAAATTTGGAATCTTTATCAAAAAGTGATTGAGCTGTGAAAGAAGTACAAGACGGTGGTGGGCAAAGCCCCACATTCGTCACAACTATCTTACTGGATATGGCTGTTATCGGAATGTCTTTTTTTATTTTAAGATGAACAATGAAGAAGAGTTCTATTCATTCACAAACTTCACGATCCATCAATTTAATGTAGTTTGTGATATGTGATTGCCATATTTGGAGAAAAACAGCATTCGATCAGCTCTACCATCTAAGCTCCGATTTGCAGCTGTCTTGAAGTAAGTACAACATGTACATATATTGAAAATAAAGTAGGCAATTTTATTTGGAATAATTATAATTATTATCATTGCAGTTACCTGACCAAAGCTGATAGTGTTCACAAAAATGCACTATTCTATGCAATTGGCAAATCAACTTTATATGGTATTGTGCCAAAGGTGTGCAAGATCATGTGTGCTGTTCTAGGTTCAAGGTATTTGCGTAAGCCATCTACTGAAGACTTGAGAATTAAGTAATTATTCATATTCTGTGGCAAAAAATTGAAAAATGCTTCAAAAAGATTGTATCTATAGTGATGCGCAGAGATAAAATTAAAAAGTCCTTCATAGACATTGATTTGTTCGAGGAAAATAATTATTTACCTTACGAAGATTTTTTAATAGAAAACGAAGAAGAAGTACATTCGCATGGCGATCAATTATCAGAATTTTATGTACATGCCTTTAATTTTGTCATTGGAGTCGCACTGTACTATCAAACCAATTTTAAAAAATTGAATACACTATTGCTAAAAAGTATCAATTGTTTGAACCAAAACAACTATCTGTCAGATGGAGAACGAAATCTAGAACACTTTGAGAACTTAAAAAAGTGCCTCAAAGTTCTCATACGTGACGAAAATTTGTCCGAGATATTATCAGAGCAATGGATTGCATTAAAAGAACAAGAGTCACTGAACAAAAACAAAATTATAGTAGACTTTTGGATGGAAGTTGGACGCATCGAAAATAACAAGTTTATTAAACTTTCAGAATTTGCCTTACGTGCGCTCGCAATACCTCACGCTAATGCCGGCCCCGAGAGACGCTTCAGCGAAATGAACTTTAGAAAATCAAAATTAAAAGGAAATAAATTAAATGAAACAATGAGTAGTGAAATGCATACTGCGCAAATGAAACAAATTTTGCAAAATAATACTTTCTCAAAAGATATGATGACAAAAAAGATTGCAACTGGAAGATTTTATAATAACAAATATAAGAAAGAGTAACGCATTTCTTTTTAATTTTGTTGGTACATAATAAAATATAAACACTGATATTGTACGTGTATAAATAAATATAACATAAAACAAATAATTTTGATAAATCATGTAATAAAATAGTTATATAGACTAATTGTATTCGGTTGAAATAACTGTTTAGAGGTGTTTGCAAAAATATATGAAAAATTATTATTTGTCTATCAACAAATGGATGTAATACTTTACCTTCATTTATTTTCGAGAACTCAACAAAGAAAAAAAGTATTGATGTTTAAAAGGAACTAATGTTTAGTTTGGAATTTTGAGATACGTTTCGTTAGTGAAATGAGTTTCTGAAATGAGCATAATGTCTATGTTTTTTCTTGTTAAGAATGATTTTAATTCTAGGCTACGGTCAGCGAGTCCGTTGGCATTCCATGCTGCGATGGTAAATTTTTCGTGAACAGGCATTTATAATTTATTGATGAGTTTTGTTAATAGGTCTAGCATAACATTCATAGTAGACATGAGTTGTGACATCATATTTTCTAGCTTGAGTATAGAGTTATTTTGATTATTTTTTTCGATGTTATTGTTATTGCTTTCAGCGATAGCCATTACCTCTGGAATTGTATTTTGATGATCTACGGGTGATTGACCTGGTAACCCAGTTAAAGCTTGTGCAAATGAGACGTTTGGGGTAATGTTTTTAAACTGAGTTGGTTAAATATAATTATTTCGATCATCGAGTTTCTTTTCGCGTAGGGCCGGATATAATTTTTGTAACAGCTGCTTGCGGACGATACAACCTTTGTAGCTGGCCGGGTAATTACCTTGGCAATTAGCGCAAATAACTTCTTTAGTTTTTACTTTTATTGGACATAGGCTTGTTAAGTGATTTTTTGCGCATTTTACGCAGACAGGCTGCTTATTACAATAATTTTTAGTATGACCATACTCTTGGCACTTCATGCATTGCGGGATGTTTCTGTTTTTACTTGTGTTTAAAAGTCGGTTTATTTCGTAAATTTTTTTTATTGTTTGGATTTATTTTTATTTCCACGAAGAAAAGAGGAAGTGGATTTTTCGTGATGGAATGTCTGATGTTCGAGATTTCGATTACCGAGTGACCGTGTTCCTCGATAGCATTTTTTAGGTCTACTATTTCAACCGAAGGGTGCATACTTCGTAGTACGGCTTTGAAGCCCTTTTCACGGAAAGAAATCCCGAAGCGTTTAGTTCCCACTCATGTCGTATAGCGCTCCCATCTAGTCCGGAGAGAATTAATAACTGTATTGGTACTCATACAGCTCTATTTTGGGTAGAATTCGTTCCCAAACATCTGGAGCGGAATAGACCCCAGGCGGTGATAGTGAAATCGTTCTATGAGTAGGAAGGATTTGAATGTAATACGTTATGTGTTATGTAATAGGATTTAAATGATTACGAGCTCATACTTGTATGACATATTTATACAAAGATAATTATTAACATTTTAAAACATGAAAAAGATTGAATTACAAAGCATTTCTAAAAAATACATAGTCATAATCATCTATTTTAATTCTTAAGCCAACTGAAGTTGATGCCATTGCACGAATATCGATGATCCTATCTTTATCAACATTTCGTTCAATTATATATGCGTGGTGATGTTCATCAAATGTAACTTCATCATATACTTCCATAGATATCATAAAACTATCATTTGCTTTAGTGATTGATTTAATGACTCCAAATTCAAATTCAATCGAAGATTTGTTTATAACATACATCATACCAATTTTAAAAGTTATATTGTTCATTTCAATCCATTTATAACCAGTTTCTTTATCAATGTTTTCTCGCATAACGAGATTACTTTCATTTTTTAGATCAGTAATATTACTTATATAACACATGTGCATAATTTGCTTAATGGCTACAGTGTAAGGCAAATCTTTCCAACTACTAGTTGAGATTGCGTTAGCTTTGATACGTCTGTGCCGAGATTCGTATCTTGACGAGTCGAAATTCACACGGACCGAATTTTTCTAATAATCTAGAATAATGCAGCATGTGGTGGAATTTCGGTTGTAAATGATTGTATAATTTTAAATATAATTCATGGTGTTCTTCCACGTAGATTTTAAGTAATCTACAATCGGCCAGTCTGACGCGTGGTGAACATACAATATCAATAATTTTACGTAGTAATTTATGTAACTTCCAATGCTCATCGTCTAGCGGAATCTTATTACCAATTAATACACCTAAATAGCGCGTAAGACACAATGATTCTGATGCTGACATCTTGAGAGTCGGGTTGTCATGTAAGCGCTTTAGATTTATGGACGGGGGTCTATTAGACTTGTCCAAATAGCCAAAATCAAATTTCTTTACTTTTTTATTTAAAAAATCTAAAGTAAAGTATTTTTTCTCAATTACAAACGAGTACAATATTTGACGTAATTCATAAATACAAACCCCTTCGAGAACATCATGAAGCATATCTAACGTAAAATGGATCAATTACGTGAAAATTATCGATAAGATTGAAAACACAAGGTTCATGGATGCCCGATTGACGATAATCGTTTTTTTCTACGTCTTGTCTATAATTTTCTTGCGTTCGTAATTTACTCGAATCTTCTTCGAACATAACAGATGACTCTTCGCGAGTTACTTTACAAATCCTACATGCATAATCTGATATGAAAGATGATACGAATCCTGATATAGTATTTAAACCTAAGTTATCACCTAAAATTTGAACTAATTGAAATTTGACAGTACATGTTTTATTTCCATAATTAATTTTAATTCCTTTTCTTCGCAGTATATTAAGCTCTGTTATAACTTTCCCGAAAATCTCAGAGTTACTCAAATTTTTGATATCATCAGCTCGAATTAAAAAACAGAACATAATATAGTCTAAACAAGATGCAATTTCTGGTGGCAAGCATGCAATAGACGAATAAACGCATCCATACTTGTTCGATCCTGCATGAGAGCCCAAAGGGTTTCCAACCTCTATTTCATCGAAATATAAATAAATCGGAAGGATTACCTCATCTGAAGTTGGAACATTTTCTTTCCAGAATGCAGTTTGCATAACATTTTGAACAATAACTTTTTCATTGCTTATTATACTAATATAATCTAAAATATTTTGAAACATTCCCGGAATTTCTAAAAAATATTTGAATGATTTTTCTAATGGTACGTACCAACCCTGACGATCAGATGAATCTAATTTAGAAGAGTCTTCTTCAACAGCAGTTTCTAACGTGTTACCAAATTCAATTTTTTCCGGGAAAAAAAATCCCTTATGTTCTGTGAGTAAATCAAAACGTTTATGCTCAGTACATATCGATTCAAGCATTCTATCGAGTTTTTGTAAAATATCATTGAATTTAAAACTAAAGTGGGCTTCAACATTATCACTGAACAACGTAGACGTAATAATTTCAAGAATATTTTGTTCAATTTTGTTTGATTTTAAGATTTGTAAAATTTGTTCTTTTTGTGATTCTTTTTCGCGACTGATAATTTCTAAAAGTTCATTTTTTAAATTATTATTGATAATATCTTTAATTAAAATTTCCACTTTTTTCAAGACCTTATCAACAATACTTCTTGGTAAACTAGGATCACTATACAAAAAAAGTATAAAATTTAGGAAATTACTTAAAATTTTTTCGAAATTCATTTTGAATATTGATGATAAAGAAAAAAAAATTAAGAAATTCAAATTACAATGCAGTTTTATTGTAGTAATACTAACAACTCAATAAACTTCGTGTTTATAATCAATTCAATAAATTATCGAGTACTCAATAGTAATGAAAACATAAAATTGTCTACAATAAGAATAAAGAAACAATAGAAATTCTATAGAATCATTTCAAACAATTTTAAACAAAACAATTTTAGTAGAAAATGGAAATATGCAGAACGATAATCAGCGTTAATTTGGTACAACTAATCTTAAATTTTTAATTGTGTTTTTAAATGTTCTAACGTTCTGGCAAGCTTTAATGCAAAATGATGACGATTTTGCAACAGGCTGTATATCGTAAACGAGCATTTGAATTAGTAGAAAAACATAACTACACAGTGGAGACCAGGATCTGAGTACTGCTGAACACTTAAAACAAGCTTCAAATGCTTTTAAAGGGTCAAGGAACTCGTACTCTTCATCGTTTAAAATTAAGATGGCTTTGGTCACGTTGTACAAACTGCCGCAGTAAATGACGTAACATAAGTTACTGGTGAAATAGAGATCATTTATCGCTTTTAACTCTTTTTTTACTGCAGAAACTTCAGATTCACCCTAAAAAATAAAAATTATTTAAAAATTTTTAAAAATTAGAGACTTGGGTAATTTTATAGAGGATCGAGTACCTTCGCAATTGGAAAAAATAGCTTTTGCTTATGATCTTTTAAAACTGTTACATTATCACCATTCGGTTTTTTGATAATTTTAGTATTTGTTATCATCCATGGTATATAAAGCGTAAGAACGCTGCGATTTTGAACTTTAAATTCAAATAATTTTAATTAATGAGATTAATATTCATTATATATATATATATATATATCCATCAAAATGATTGAGAACGTTACCTGTCACTTGAGCTGTATTATTCCATATTTCTCGAATTTGATCGCACTTATCTACATAATCTTTACTGACTTGAAAAATAATAGCAGCTACAGAAGGCCAGTTATCAAAAATAAATTTCTGTAGGATTCAAGTTCATATGTTCGGACGGTGTCGGATAAATTTGCGATAATTTTCATGAAATCACTTTCAAGCTGTAATTATTAATTTTACTTTTATCATGCTATATTAAAAAATTGACCAGTAAAGTGGTAGTTTTGTAAAATATTTACGATTCCAACACCATGCGGAGCAGTTATGCATTTGAAGCTTTGAAGGTATTGTTCCGGTTTCAAAATTACTCTTTATTTTCTTTTTTGTATAACTCGGCGTGTCTTTCTTTAAAGGTATTTGTCCAATCTTGAAGTACGGTCACTATTTGTGATTGATCATTTTGTCGTAAGTTAACATAGATTTGAACTTTTTTTTGGAAAACCTTCTAAACCTATTGCTGAAAACATAAAATTCAGAATAGTCAATTTTCAAATTTATTCTTTTCATTTTTTAAAAATAAAGTAGCCTATTCAAAATTAAAATTATTTACCTATAGATGTCTCAGTAACTTGGCAGATTCTTTGCCTCTTATTTTTAGAATACCGGCGACAGTAATTGCGTCCTTATTCTTTTATATGTAGAGTAGAGGTAGCCCGAAGATGAATTATCAGAACCGTCGTAAGATGAAACAATTAACGGATCTTCGCTGGGAAATAGCTCCACTATTTCATCCCTCAGTTTTTTGAATTCTTCCGTTTTTACACTGCAAAAGTTAATAGGATGAGTAAAATATTATGCATGTGTAATTATAAAAATCTGTAATTATTAATTATCAGTTTAAAATTACGATTAAGATATGAGTAGAAAAAGTTTTTAGTTCGCGAAACTCACCTAAACTTATATATTCTATTCTCTTTTAGTTTTGTGTTCATAATTTCAGATAAATTAGAACGTAATAATCTGCCTTTTACTTTATAAGTTTCTAAAATTATTTCTCCCTGAAGATCTGCCATTAAAAAAGCATAAAGCCTAGTTTTAGGAAAAACGTAATTGCGATCTGTAAAATAGCCAAATGTCCGACAAAAATATTCATCATCAAATTTGTACATAGCGAGCAGATATATTATTTTAAAAGTCTTCTTAAAAAGTCTAAAACATCATAATGACCTATCACAGTTTCGACACTACAAATAGCTGACTCATTAGAATTTGCATTGGCGGTTGCATTCTCTGCTTCATCTGCATTCGTTTCTAATAAAAATTAATGATGTTAATTTTATATTTTTAGTTTTAATAATAATGGACATTTTTTTTATAAAATATAGACCTAATTGTTCATTATTTTCTTCTACAACTTTAGTATTAAAACTCTGTTCTACTTCTTGTTCTAATTCAGAACTATCATCGACCTCCATTGCATTGTCATGTTGCTACCAATTCCAGTATTCAAATTTTTTTCCAAAGAAAGAGACTCCCAAACTACTTTCTTAATGTTTTCAGAAAAGTCATTAAAATTAACGATATTAATTCATCATTGGTTGTAAAAATATATCTTCATCAATACCACTCTATAGATATCCAAAAGCATAAAAATATAGTGAACAAAATATTTAAACTTTTTTTGCTATTGATTTTAATGAAAAATAAGTTTGGACAATTTGATCAAGAAATATGTGAAATTGTGTTGTATAAATTTGGTGGTAACACTCAATCATAAAAGGCTCAAAAAGGGCATATATTTTTAACATTTTCCTATTTACAGTATTAAGTTGTAAAAGTGAAAAAAATTTTATTTTGAAAATTTGGTCCAACAGTCCTTTTCATCACCTTATACTAGAGTACTTTGTGCACTTAGATGCAAAAAAACAGCTAACTACAGTGTAATAAAACTTTTGGCCCTCAACGTCAAGTATTTCATACATTTAAGTTTCCTGTCGAATAAGATTCCAAGTGTTCGCTTGATCAGTCATTATAGTGCTGAACTCACTAATACAGTCCTTGACTACTATAGTATAGTAGTCAAGTATAGTAACTATACTTAATTATTAACTAGGAGATCCCGAGAAGTGTATGAATATAGTGATACGACATACTTAAAGGAATATGCAATCGCTGAATGAAAAATATTTGAACACGAGACTGTACTGTATTGAAATATTTGGACACGACATCGTACTGTATTGAAATATTTGAACACAGCATCGTACTGTATTGAAATATTTGAACACAGTATCTTTCAATTAAAAATCATTACACACTGCTAATACGTTTCCAACTTTTACTTCCACAATATGGCAAGTTATTTATTTACATCCACACCAGCGTAGCGTACAACTGCTAAATTATGAAGTAAATGTTGCACGGTTTATTGTGGTATAAAACCCAAGGAATAGTAAAATAATTAATGCTAAATATTCACTGCTGATAATGTTTTTAATTAAATGTACATATTTAATAACATAGTTTACATATTAATATGTTTGCAACAAAAATAATGAATTTTAGGTTTCAATACATTAATTGTATTTAAATGTAACAAAATGTTGGTAATCTCTGCACCAAATCGTTTTAAATTTTTTCTCTCCTGCTTTTTGAAAGTTTCCACATATTGTATTTTTATTGGAACAAACTTTATTAAAATAAGAAATCGCTGGTAAATAAATTATAATACGTCCTAGATAGCGCGATCTCAAACAATCTATATGGTGCAAGAATTTTACAGCTATAATGACGGCTTCTTTCAATTTAATGTCATCGACATTATAATCCAATAATTCAGAATTATGGGCAATCCATTCGGCAAAAACAGTTTGCAGATAATCAATTAAATCGCTTTCCATTTTCTTTACAATTCGTGTTTTAGTGTCAATTCTATCAGCAGTAACTTCCATATTAATAGATCGTCGAATGATTTCTATGGCGAATTTGATACGCTTTCGATGATCCTGATAACGTTGTTTATATTGCGATCGTCTCAGTTGAACCTGATTCCAAAAATTCTGTTCGGCTTCAAACCCAGTTTTTACTCGGGTTCCGCCTGTAAATCAAACATTTCTAATTTATTTCTGTATAAAACAAAATTTTCAATTAATTGTAATTCGAAAGCATAAAGATGTCTATCATAAATGTTTAAAGCCTGACGCAAACTTTCCTCCGTAGTTGGGGCAAGGTTTAAAAAACATTGATTACAATACATACTCCGAAGTGTAAAGTAAGGTCTGTTAATACGATCGCTGCCATTACGAAGTATTTTTTTAACTCTATTGATCATACCTTTTTTTAAGGAACGTTGCACCGTGGGTATATCATTTATGTTACGCAATACTATATTAATATTTATATTGAACATATTAGAAATCAAGTTCTTATAATTCTGATCTAAAACGATCATCACTTCTAGGTGATTTGTTACACCATCATATTCATGAATTTTTAGAAAATTGATTTGCAATAAATACAATAATATTTGTTGAATACATATTATCGGCAAGTCGCTAAGGGCTGCAAACCCATGATATTTATAAAATTTCTTAGATACCGACAGATCCGTACCGATTCCGTACAACCATAATTTAATCTCGTCTAACGGATAACATGTATTCATATTATCAATATCTTCCAGAAATTTTACAATTATTTTACATAAATCAGTACATGGCATGAAAATTGTATCAATTCGGTTACAATTATCGCAATTTTCGCACGTTGTTGAAAGACTATCTATACGTTGATCAAAATGAAATTGCAATAACGCGTGTCGACATATAGATACATTTTCTAAAAACTGGATCATATTATACATTTCATTTAATTGCAATTTCTTCTGGGATTCGTGTGGTTTACCGCGAATAATTAAACTTTTTATAATTTTTCTCTGCGCATAATGATATAATAGATAAACATAACTAATATTGCCATCACGACCAGCACGACCTATTTGCTGAGCATAACTGCTTAAAGACTCAGGCATTTCTCCATGAATTATGTATCTAACATTAGCCTTATTTATACCTAAACCAAACGCACTCGTTGCAATTATTAAATTGATTTCATTGGACATCCATAATGTTTGTGTAATATCTTTCGGAGATACCCTCGAAGTATATAATAATGCCGGTATATTATTCCATTGCAGGTATATGTTAAATTTTTCACAAGTTGATATAGAATTAAAATACACAATCCCACATTCATCTCGGTGATGGTACAATATGCTCATGATATGACGCAGGGTATTTGCGGTAAATCCGAATTTGTTATCAAATTTAAGGAATGGCACTCTTCCATACAATGGTTCGGCGGTTTCTCGCAGGTACAATATTTTAATATTTAAATTGTTTCTAATTGTGTGGTTGATTATTTCAAACTGATTGCCTTCAATACCTAACATAGTTTAATAGTACGCAGTTGCGGTTTGGTTATAGTAGCTGTATATAGATGTAGGCACTTATTGCCTAAAGTTTTGATACATTCCATGGTTTTGGCAAAATCTTCACGAAAATGGCCCCATTGCAGAACACAATGAACTTCATCAATGACAATACGGCGAATTTTATTTTCTCCATTCAAATCGACTATCAAGGACCGATAATAGCGAACGAACGATTCAGGCGTCATGAAAATGAATGGACACAGATAATTGTAATTAAATTTATTTCCGTCTCTTGTAAAGTAAGACCGCTTATTTTTATTAGTGCCATTGAATAATAAAAATTTAATGTTGTGATCTTTCAACATTTAAATTTGATCACATTGTAATGACACGGTAGGCTGTATAATTACAGTCGTTCGATTGGTTAATTCAAAATCGGTTATCGCGGGCACCAAATAACACGAGGACTTGCCCCAACCCGTAGGCAAAACGCATGATATATTTAAGTCCCCAACATCGGCTTTCATTAACTCTAATTGATTTTCTTTAAATGTCTCTAATCCAAGGTCACTTGATGTTCGTGAGAGTCTTTCTTCGAGTTCGTCCATGTTATAAAGGGAATATTTAATTTTCGAGTCTTACAAAGAAAAGAAGTTGGGTATAGTTCGTCCTTGTTATAAAGGGAATATTTAATTTTCGAGTCCTACAAAGAAAAGAAGTTGGGTATAAATATAGAAACCAAAAAGAACTTTATTAATATAACGCAATTTAAAATATCAAATGGTCGTAAAGAAATGTGATTCAAATATTCTTACACACTATTGTTTAGAGTCAAGATATTGTAACCAATGTTTTCGAAATTATTAAGTAGACAAATATTTCTAACTTGAATTTAAAAAAAAATTTATGGTATACTTTGATATTAAATCTTTTCTTGTTACATATAGTATTTACATAACATTGCAAATAAAACATCTTGCTGTTTTACATTTTTCATCATAACATTGTTGATATAGATTACCCGTACTTATATCATAAGTGTAATAAACATTATTCGATTTGTGCAAACGTTGTTCGAAGCAACAAAATTTACAGTTAGTCCTGAAGTAAATTTTTTCTGAATTAGCATCAGTATGATTTGATAGAATTGTCGAAGGATATCCTAGTAAAATCATATGGCTTATAATTTTTTCGCATATTGATTTTGTATCTACTGTTGTAACTAATTCCGAGGCAAGACATTTTTCCGGTTGTGTAAAAAAATCAGCTTCAAATCCCTTCAAAATATCATTAGGAGGAACCGGAATTAATTCCATTTCGTTATTTGCAATTGGTGGAACAATAACATTCGGACGTAAGTAAGTAGAATTAGAAAATACAACAACATTTTTTATAATTGGCAATGTTACGAGGCAATGTTGTACAGAAACGGAACTACTATTTTTTAAATAACTAGGTACAGTGCATCGAAACAATTCCAAAGGTCTAATTTGTCCATACTTTGAATGACCGTACATACGAAACTGCTGATTAAAATGATACACATTTAAATCTACATTTGTCCCGTTATCGACTCCGTTCCACGTTGACGCTTTTTTAATTACTACGTCCATATCGCAAGTTTCGTGGGTATCATCACCATGACCCATTGTTCTACGCAAAAATGAATTTTTAAACTGTTTAAATTCCCTAATATTTACTCGGTGATTCAAATATAAATTTAAAACATATATAATCGATGTACATAAGGTGTTTACAGGATTGATCGTTCCTTCCGACATGAACATCATTTCAGATGAATAAGAATCATTGAAGCATCTAATTAATATATGCGCAGAATAATTAACATCGCTATTGCTAAGTAAAATTGCCTCACGTAATGCCAACTCTGAATCAACGTAACGATTTATTATGAATTTCGCGAGACTTACTACCACATTTACAAGCAAAGGAAAACTCTTATTGACAAAATCAGATTTACGGACATCGAGATCAAAATAAACTACAGAACGATTACGAATCACTTCGTATAAATGTTTATAAGTCAATTTCTGTTCGTTTTCAATGAATTTATCAATCTTGTGTTTAAAGAACAAACGACCATTATCGTATTCGCAACTAAAAATAATAATTTCTTCATAATTGCCTAAGGTAATGGATGCTACGTCGTTTAATCTTTTCGGGCCCCAGCCAAACAATTTTAACATTTCGTCAGCATGTATTTTTTTACCTTCGACAGCAGATGCCAAGACTACTTCGGTGCTCGTCGATACCGCTGAACTCATGATTGCAAGGTAGGTACGTGAACTGCGAACAAAACGAGAAAAATAATAAATAAAAACCGATTTAAAGTATTGTAGAACATAAAATTTGTACACGGTTTCATACCGTGTTTAAATATTATAACACGTTGCATCAATATATATGAACACAGTTCGTACATGTGGCGAAATTTTGGAACACATTGTAGCAAAATATATCGCCACAGTTCATACATGTGTCGAAATTTTTGAACACATTGAATAAAAATAATAACACGATTATTTTGGTACAACAATATAACGCAATATTACTTAATTTTTACTCACAATTAACACCCACATACTTTGGAGCACACTATGTGTTTCATTATTGCTTATATATTAAAAATATCATGAAATAATTGAGTACGTACTTGGAAAATGATGCAAAATTCTTGCCAATAATCAACGAATAAAATTGAAGATCAGAAACTACACTGTAAACGCCGATTATATAAAACAAACTCCGGAAAAATTAGATCACAAGAGCTCCAATGTTGATATGACGTTGAACAAAACGACACGACTTGGCACTGAACTATCAACGATGTGATGCGCTCCGATGACCAGAGGTAAATGACGATTGTATGCCACAC
Source organism: Trichogramma dendrolimi (assembly GCA_034770305.1). Classification (NCBI taxonomy): domain Eukaryota; kingdom Metazoa; phylum Arthropoda; class Insecta; order Hymenoptera; family Trichogrammatidae; genus Trichogramma; species Trichogramma dendrolimi. The sequence goes on from JAPMIB010000001.1 coordinate 2,514,713, forward strand.
TCGCTCCTTATATACCTAATGAGGGCGCTACTGGCGACATAAATCATCTACCCCCTCCATAACCAATCACAACGCCCTCAAGCGGTTCAATAATAGAATATAGTTAAAAGCGTGTCATAATATTCTAGCACATATAATAAATGTATCATTATAATCCAACACGAATGAGAAAAATTTCATTTACAACGAATCTAATTAAAATAATATACAATATAATTAATGCAATAAAATTTTAGAACTTTATTTTAAGTAATGAATATTGTGAAATTTAATCAGTTCACTAAATTAATCAACAACAATGTGCCTTGACCATATCATTGGATGCAGCTGCAACTGCATTTACGAAAAATTTTAAAGTTAGATTTTCTTTAAGGGATCTTTTAGAGAAAGGACCTCGTACTTATCCCATGGCTTAATATCATTAACGTTGGTAATTAAAACATGATTATCAAGCACAGGATAAAACGCCACCTTAACACGATCATCGTAGACTTCTTTAATCCGAGCAGGCCAAAACATTGATTCAGAAGAAAGAGCTAAAATAACTTGACCAGGAAAATATTTTCTAGTGAACCCGTGATTTTCACTGTACAAGGGAGCCGGAGGTATTATGGGAGGATCTGCATTGGCATTGCAGTTATTTTGATGATCTTCGGTGGAATTATCATCACCGTCGGGTTCGTTGGCTTTCGACGTAGACGCGGTCACATCCTCGGAATCAGGTGGCATTATATTAGCGGGTGGAACTGGTATATCATCGACGGCATCCCCTTGTCTGAAAAATTTTTCAACTTAGCACAAAAAATAATACTGGTTATATGTTAATAACTTACATTGCATGAATGGACAGATTTCGAATTGTTCTCATTTCATCTTCCCCCAATAGCAAAGAACTAACATACGTTCGCAAAGTTTCTACGTCAGCACGATCTCGGGTAAAAGTTTCGGTCTTGAAGAAGGCACGGGCTAGTTTAGCCTTATCATCATCCACACTTGCATTTTCAGGAAGGTCGAACAATTTCCGATAATGGATTTTGGCAGAATTTTTACTGCACCCATATACAGTTGTGTAGAACTCACTAGATTCATGTGGATATATTAATCTTTCCACCGCGCACATCGCCAAAATTCCCATATTTAGTTCGTACAACGGAGTGGCACGTAATCCATTAATTGTAAATGCGATAAGAGTTTGCTTAAAAACATGTACTTCCTGTTTAAGTGGATGAGATCGCACAAATTTTCTCATGCCTTTACGCAAAATTTTCAATAAGGTCTTATGATTATATGTGACGGACTCGTTGGCATTAATTTCTTCTAGGTAATTCACCAAATTGAGCAAATGTATACCATTAGGCTTCCTTTGAAAATATTCTTTAGAAAGATGTATCAATGGCATCTTGGAGAAAGAAAATTATAGGTTAGAATAAACAAACTTCTTGATCGACATCTGACCAACAACTAATTAATTTATATTCATAATGAATGATATTATAAACAATACACATCTCATGCTTGGCAACGTGATTTGAACGAACGTCGCATTTTACTCTGCAGAGGACGCTACTCTATTATCACTAAGCTTGTGTTTCAGACCGAAGCGCCACCGTCAGGCGAAGGTATTGCAGAAGTCCGCGCTCAAGTCTCATTCTCTCTGGACGTACTAGTGCGAACAACGAGTTTTGAGGTTACCAGTGTTATTTTGTGTTCAAAATGGAAGGTGAAAGCAACTTGAGTCAGAACAGCGAAGTAGTTTTCCAAGAAAAAAGTACTTCTTGGAACAATAGTGACGAAAAATGGCATCGCGGGTGCTACTATCTGTACCACAATTTTCGTGAATGGGAAGTTCACAACACAGTACCAAGCATTACGTTCCATAACATTTTTATGGAATACAAATGGTTGCAAGCCATGAACTTTTCAACTGAGCGAATGAACGAAAATGCAAAGTCCATTCGCCAGGCAATGATGAAGGACCAGGACACAAAATACTTCGAAAGATCCTTCCAGAACATCCAAAGTAAGTAATTTTTATCATTTGACTTAAAAATACTATACCACGCAATTTTTACTTGAAAATAGCTATTTTCCATAACGTGATCAACTATTTGACCACGACTCGATAATGTGTTGAAATATTTCGACAGAACACGTGCACGTGCAAAAATAATACAACACACTCATACAATGTGTTGAAATATTCAACTACATTGTGCACAGATATTTGACCACACCACATACATGTGTCGAAATATTGCAACACTTAATTTCAAAAAATTTAAATACTATGATACACCGTGCTAAAAACTTGTAATACGCGAAGTAGATTCAATGCAATAGTCAAACATACAAATACCTTGATTAAATTTTTTTTTTTTTTTTTTTGCGGTCAACTCATTAACTCTGCAATACTTTTTATTCCTTTTTTTTTGTAAAGGTGCTGCACTTAAAGGAATTCCTTTCCATGAAATACAACCCTTGTTACCACCACAAAATTTTTGGGAATGGTACAATACCGTACTTCCTCACATTGGTGAACTGCAAGAGTTGTACAATGAGGCATACGAAGTCTATGCACAATATGGTATGTCAGTGGAACATAAAAGTATTCCAAAAGAAGACGTGGAGTTGTACAAGGCGGCAGAGTACATATTAAATGGCAATGTAGTCAACGGCAAATCTCCAACGGGCAAATTGCATGAACTAATATGCAATGCTGAATTCGAGAGACTGAAGGTCACAAAAAGAGGACGTGTTTACATTTCCGATTTGCTCCATTGGATGGCCCATGACCATAATACTTTTAGACTACCAATCATGCAAGCAGAGGATTTTGCCCTATGCGACGCAAGTGCGAAAGTTTTGCAATGTGTAGTACCGCTTATGGCACCATTCCATGGCCTTGCATCTGCCTATGAATCCTTCGATTATATAATCGAAACTTGCCCAAGAAAGGACGAAATTCTCACTCTCTTAAGAGTGATGAAGGCTTATTCGCCTAAAGATGAGTTCTTCTTGAAAGCCAACTCATACATTGAATTGCTGCAACGCTGTAAGTGTAATTTATATAATATAATATCTTAAAATCTTGTATTTATAATAAATTAAAACTAATATAATTTAATTTTTTTAATGTTTCATAGGTTTACACCAAGCCGGATGGCAAATAGCTTACGATATGCGTAAGCGAAACAACATGACGTGCTCTTGTGGGGAAAAATTTCCCGAATATTCAAAGCCATCGCAAACAGCGCTTGAGTGCCTCTTCAAGGGAATTAAATACGTACTACGCGACACGGCTTACCCACTTTTGCCCGAACATAAAGACAAAGAAGAAGTAACTTCCGATATAATCCAGGATGTTGGCGAGGTGTACGAGGACGCAATAAAAAAATACGACGTCGAAGGTTTTGAGCAGAAAACGTTTAAGGCCGCAGGATTAATTGACGTTTCTCGTAGAATGGCCAATCCATCTGAAGTGCCAATTTTACCCTTGCCAACCCCTCCCTCATGGAAAAAGGCCTGGGGGGGTGATAAATACGTGATGGCTGCTCTTGAAAAAATGACTTTTGAGGCTGCCCCGTCCATCAAAACGAACGGGGTAGACGTAGCTGTTGGCAAACAATTTGAACGTTTGTGTCGATTGATTGATGCCGCCAAAAAACAAGATAATGCTGCAGTCGATGAACCCGTTGAACCGGAGGAAATTGGACCGTCCGATTCAACTTCGCAACACGGAGATCCTGTTGACGACGCACCCTCCACGGACTCTGACTCAACATCCGATACATCGGAAAAATATGACGAACGACAGAAAGACTCTAGTTCATCAAGCTCATCCAAGCTTGGAGGCATTAAAAAACGCAAGTAACGATTAAGCGTTAAAATATGTGTACTTGCAGCCTTGTGATTTTTTAAATCTAAATGTGTACGATTTTTTTTGTTTGCTGGTGCATTGTCATTGCATTCAGTTGTAGACGATGACGCAGAAGCATCGGCCTTCCTGAAGTATCCGCAATTGCTGATATTTCATTTTCGGGAAAACTCAAAATCACCTCTTGCAATCGTTGAGGTTAAACTTCTGTTCCAGCCAATTCATTATACCTATAAGATAAATTAAAGTTATTAATAGTGTGATTAGTTTTTATATGTTAGAAAACAATACACAAATACTTACTGCGTTGCAATGCTGCTCTCCAAATCAGTTTGATTTTGCGCCGAAGTTGATGGCGACTCATCTTTTGGGATGGTGTTGTCGATTGCACTGTCGTTCTGTGAAGATTTCAGTTTCTGCTTTTCTATTTTCTGGACTATTGGTACCATAGCTTTTAAAAATTGTGTCGCATGTGCCTGTGCTTTAGTGGGTTCAACTTTTTCAATATCTTTGTTAGAATCATGCCGCTCGTGTGGAACTTTCCTAATGAAAAATTCTTCCTCTTCATCCTCTTCTTCCTGGTTTTCAGATTCGAGTTGGCTGTTTCTTGCAGCGATCAATGGACACGTGCTGGGATTCGAACAGTGAGACCCAGAACTTGATGAACTAGAGTCTTTCTGTCGTTCGTCATATTTTTCCGATGTATCGGATGTTGAGTCAGAGTCCGTGGAGGGTGCGTCGTCAACAGGATCTCCGTGTTGCGAAGTTGAATCGGACGGTCCAATTTCCTCCGGTTCAACGGGTTCATCGACTGCAGCATTATCTTGTTTTTTGGCGGCATCAATCAATCGACACAAACGTTCAAATTGTTTGCCAACAGCTACGTCTACCCCGTTCGTTTTGATGGACGGGGCAGCCTCAAAAGTCATTTTTTCAAGAGCAGCCATCACGTATTTATCACCCCCCCAGGCCTTTTTCCATGAGGGAGGGGTTGGCAAGGGTAAAATTGGCACTTCAGATGGATTGGCCATTCTACGAGAAACGTCAATTAATCCTGCGGCCTTAAACGTTTTCTGCTCAAAACCTTCGACGTCGTATTTTTTTTATTGCGTCCTCGTACACCTCGCCAACATCCTGGATTATATCGGAAGTTACTTCTTCTTTGTCTTTATGTTCGGGCAAAAGTGGGTAAGCCGTGTCGCGTAGTACGTATTTAATTCCCTTGAAGAGGCACTCAAGCGCTGTTTGCGATGGCTTTGAATATTCGGGAAATTTTTCCCCACAAGAGCACGTCATGTTGTTTCGCTTACGCATATCGTAAGCTATTTGCCATCCGGCTTGGTGTAAACCTATGAAACATTAAAAAAATTAAATTATATTAGTTTTAATTTATTATAAATACAAGATTTTAAGATATTATATTATATAAATTACACTTACAGCGTTGCAGCAATTCAATGTATGAGTTGGCTTTCAAGAAGAACTCATCTTTAGGCGAATAAGCCTTCATCACTCTTAAGAGAGTGAGAATTTCGTCCTTTCTTGGGCAAGTTTCGATTATATAATCGAAGGATTCATAGGCAGATGCAAGGCCATGGAATGGTGCCATAAGCGGTACTACACATTGCAAAACTTTCGCACTTGCGTCGCATAGGGCAAAATCCTCTGCTTGCATGATTGGTAGTCTAAAAGTATTATGGTCATGGGCCATCCAATGGAGCAAATCGGAAATGTAAACACGTCCTCTTTTTGTGACCTTCAGTCTCTCGAATTCAGCATTGCATATTAGTTCATGCAATTTGCCCGTTGGAGATTTGCCGTTGACTACATTGCCATTTAATATGTACTCTGCCGCCTTGTACAACTCCACGTCTTCTTTTGGAATACTTTTATGTTCCACTGACATACCATATTGTGCATAGACTTCGTATGCCTCATTGTACAACTCTTGCAGTTCACCAATGTGAGGAAGTACGGTATTGTACCATTCCCAAAAATTTTGTGGTGGTAACAAGGGTTGTATTTCATGGAAAGGAATTCCTTTAAGTGCAGCACCTTTACAAAAAAAAAGGAATAAAAAGTATTGCAGAGTTAATGAGTTGACCGCAAAAAAAAAAAAAAAAAATTTAATCAAGGTATTTGTATGTTTGACTATTGCATTGAATCTACTTCGCGTATTACAAGTTTTTAGCACGGTGTATCATAGTATTTAAATTTTTTGAAATTAAGTGTTGCAATATTTCGACACATGTATGTGGTGTGGTCAAATATCTGTGCACAATGTAGTTGAATATTTCAACACATTGTATGAGTGTGTTGTATTATTTTTGCACGTGCACGTGTTCTGTCGAAATATTTCAACACATTATCGAGTCGTGGTCAAATAGTTGATCACGTTATGGAAAATAGCTATTTTCAAGTAAAAATTGCGTGGTATAGTATTTTTAAGTCAAATGATAAAAATTACTTACTTTGGATGTTCTGGAAGGATCTTTCGAAGTATTTTGTGTCCTGGTCCTTCATCATTGCCTGGCGAATGGACTTTGCATTTTCGTTCATTCGCTCAGTTGAAAAGTTCATGGCTTGCAACCATTTGTATTCCATAAAAATGTTATGGAACGTAATGCTTGGTACTGTGTTGTGAACTTCCCATTCACGAAAATTGTGGTACAGATAGTAGCACCCGCGATGCCATTTTTCGTCACTATTGTTCCAAGAAGTACTTTTTTCTTGGAAAACTACTTCGCTGTTCTGACTCAAGTTGCTTTCACCTTCCATTTTGAACACAAAATAACACTGGTAACCTCAAAACTCGTTGTTCGCACTAGTACGTCCAGAGAGAGAATGAGACTTGAGCGCGGACTTCTGCAATACCTTCGCCTGACGGTGGCGCTTCGGTCTGAAACACAAGCTTAGTGATAATAGAGTAGCGTCCTCTGCAGAGTAAAATGCGACGTTCGTTCAAATCACGTTGCCAAGCATGAGATGTGTATTGTTTATAATATCATTCATTATGAATATAAATTAATTAGTTGTTGGTCAGATGTCGATCAAGAAGTTTGTTTATTCTAACCTATAATTTTCTTTCTCCAAGATGCCATTGATACATCTTTCTAAAGAATATTTTCAAAGGAAGCCTAATGGTATACATTTGCTCAATTTGGTGAATTACCTAGAAGAAATTAATGCCAACGAGTCCGTCACATATAATCATAAGACCTTATTGAAAATTTTGCGTAAAGGCATGAGAAAATTTGTGCGATCTCATCCACTTAAACAGGAAGTACATGTTTTTAAGCAAACTCTTATCGCATTTACAATTAATGGATTACGTGCCACTCCGTTGTACGAACTAAATATGGGAATTTTGGCGATGTGCGCGGTGGAAAGATTAATATATCCACATGAATCTAGTGAGTTCTACACAACTGTATATGGGTGCAGTAAAAATTCTGCCAAAATCCATTATCGGAAATTGTTCGACCTTCCTGAAAATGCAAGTGTGGATGATGATAAGGCTAAACTAGCCCGTGCCTTCTTCAAGACCGAAACTTTTACCCGAGATCGTGCTGACGTAGAAACTTTGCGAACGTATGTTAGTTCTTTGCTATTGGGGGAAGATGAAATGAGAACAATTCGAAATCTGTCCATTCATGCAATGTAAGTTATTAACATATAACCAGTATTATTTTTTGTGCTAAGTTGAAAAATTTTTCAGACAAGGGGATGCCGTCGATGATATACCAGTTCCACCCGCTAATATAATGCCACCTGATTCCGAGGATGTGACCGCGTCTACGTCGAAAGCCAACGAACCCGACGGTGATGATAATTCCACCGAAGATCATCAAAATAACTGCAATGCCAATGCAGATCCTCCCATAATACCTCCGGCTCCCTTGTACAGTGAAAATCACGGGTTCACTAGAAAATATTTTCCTGGTCAAGTTATTTTAGCTCTTTCTTCTGAATCAATGTTTTGGCCTGCTCGGATTAAAGAAGTCTACGATGATCGTGTTAAGGTGGCGTTTTATCCTGTGCTTGATAATCATGTTTTAATTACCAACGTTAATGATATTAAGCCATGGGATAAGTACGAGGTCCTTTCTCTAAAAGATCCCTTAAAGAAAATCTAACTTTAAAATTTTTCGTAAATGCAGTTGCAGCTGCATCCAATGATATGGTCAAGGCACATTGTTGTTGATTAATTTAGTGAACTGATTAAATTTCACAATATTCATTACTTAAAATAAAGTTCTAAAATTTTATTGCATTAATTATATTGTATATTATTTTAATTAGATTCGTTGTAAATGAAATTTTTCTCATTCGTGTTGGATTATAATGATACATTTATTATATGTGCTAGAATATTATGACACGCTTTTAACTATATTCTATTATTGAACCGCTTGAGGGCGTTGTGATTGGTTATGGAGGGGGTAGATGATTTATGTCGCCAGTAGCGCCCTCATTAGGTATATAAGGAGCGAGTGTGGCATACAATCGTCATTTACCTCTGGTCATCGGAGCGCATCACATCGTTGATAGTTCAGTGCCAAGTCGTGTCGTTTTGTTCAACGTCATATCAACATTGGAGCTCTTGTGATCTAATTTTTCCGGAGTTTGTTTTATATAATCGGCGTTTACAGTGTAGTTTCTGATCTTCAATTTTATTCGTTGATTATTGGCAAGAATTTTGCATCATTTTCCAAGTACGTACTCAATTATTTCATGATATTTTAATATATAAGCAATAATGAAACACATAGTGTGCTCCAAAGTATGTGGGTGTTAATTGTGAGTAAAAATTAAGTAATATTGCGTTATATTGTTGTACCAAAATAATCGTGTTATTATTTTTATTCAATGTGTTCAAAAATTTCGACACATGTATGAACTGTGGCGATATATTTTGCTACAATGTGTTCCAAAATTTCGCCACATGTACGAACTGTGTTCATATATATTGATGCAACGTGTTATAATATTTAAACACGGTATGAAACCGTGTACAAATTTTATGTTCTACAATACTTTAAATCGGTTTTTATTTATTATTTTTTCTCGTTTTGTTCGCAGTTCACGTACCTACCTTGCAATCATGAGTTCAGCGGTATCGACGAGCACCGAAGTAGTCTTGGCATCTGCTGTCGAAGGTAAAAAAATACATGCTGACGAAATGTTAAAATTGTTTGGCTGGGGCCCGAAAAGATTAAACGACGTAGCATCCATTACCTTAGGCAATTATGAAGAAATTATTTTTAGTTGCGAATACGATAATGGTCGTTTGGTTCTTTAAACACAAGATTGATAAATTCATTGAAAACGAACAGAAATTGACTTATAAACATTTATACGAAGTGATTCGTAATCGTTCTGTAGTTTATTTTGATCTCGATGTCCGTAAATCTGATTTTGTCAATAAGAGTTTTCCTTTGCTTGTAAATGTGGTAGTAAGTCTCGCGAAATTCATAATAAATCGTTACGTTGATTCAGAGTTGGCATTACGTGAGGCAATTTTACTTAGCAATAGCGATGTTAATTATTCTGCGCATATAAATTAGATGCTTCAATGATTCTTATTCATCTGAAATGATGTTCATGTCGGAAGGAACGATCAATCCTGTAAACACCTTATGTACATCGATTATATATGTTTTAAATTTATATTTGAATCACCGAGTAAATATTAGGGAATTTAAACAGTTTAAAAATTCATTTTTGCGTAGAACAATGGGTCATGGTGATGATACCCACGAAACTTGCGATATGGACGTAGTAATTAAAAAAGCGTCAACGTGGAACGGAGTCGATAACGGGACAAATGTAGATTTAAATGTGTATCATTTTAATCAGCAGTTTCGTATGTACGGTCATTCAAAGTATGGACAAATTAGACCTTTGGAATTGTTGATGCACTGTACCTAGTTATTTAAAAAATAGTAGTTCCGTTTCTGTACAACATTGCCTCGTAACATTGCCAATTATAAAAAATGTTGTTGTATTTTCTAATTCTACTTACTTACGTCCGAATGTTATGTTCCACCAATTGCAAATAACGAAATGGAATTAATTCCGGTTCCTCCTAATGATATTTTGAAGGGATTTGAAGCTGATTTTTTTACACAACCGGAAAAATGTCTTGCCTCGGAATTAGTTACAACAGTAGATACAAAATCAATATGCGAAAAAATTATAAGCCATATGATTTACTAGGATATCCTTCGACAATTCTATCAAATCATACTGATGCTAATTCAGAAAAAATTTACTTCAGGACTAACTGTAAATTTTGTTGCTTCGAACAACGTTTGCACAAATCGAATAATGTTTATTACACTTATGATATAAGTACGGGTAATCTATATCAACAATGTTATGATGAAAAATGTAAAACAGCAAGATGTTTTATTTGCAATGTTATGTAAATACTATATGTAACAAGAAAAGATTTAATATCAAAGTATACCATAAATTTTTTTTAAATTCAAGTTAGAAATATTTGTCTACTTAATAATTTCGAAAACATTGGTTACAATATCTTGACTCTAAACAATAGTGTGTAAGAATATTTGAATCACATTTCTTTACGACCATTTGATATTTTAAATTGCGTTATATTAATAAAGTTCTTTTTGGTTTCTATATTTATACCCAACTTCTTTTCTTTGTAGGACTCGAAAATTAAATATTCCCTTTATAACAAGGACGAACTATACCCAACTTCTTTTCTTTGTAAGACTCGAAAATTAAAATTCCCTTTATAACATGGACGAACTCGAAGAAAGACTCTCACGAACATCAAGTGACCTTGGATTAGAGACATTTAAAGAAAATCAATTAGAGTTAATGAAAGCCGATGTTGGGGACTTAAATATATCATGCGTTTTGCCTACGGGTTGGGGCAAGTCCTCGTGTTATTTGGTGCCCGCGATAACCGATTTTGAATTAACCAATCGAACGACTGTAATTATACAGCCTACCGTGTCATTACAATGTGATCAAATTTAAATGTTGAAAGATCACAACATTAAATTTTTATTATTCAATGGCACTAATAAAAATAAGCGGTCTTACTTTACAAGAGACGGAAATAAATTTAATTACAATTATCTGTGTCCATTCATTTTCATGACGCCTGAATCGTTCGTTCGCTATTATCGGTCCTTGATAGTCGATTTGAATGGAGAAAATAAAATTCGCCGTATTGTCATTGATGAAGTTCATTGTGTTCTGCAATGGGGCCATTTTCGTGAAGATTTTGCCAAAACCATGGAATGTATCAAAACTTTAGGCAATAAAGTGCCTACATCTTTATATACAGCTACTATAACCAAACCGCAACTGCGTACTATTAAAACTATGTTAGGTATTGAAGGCAATCAGTTTGAAATAATCAACCACACAATTAGAAACAATTTAAATATTAAAATATTGTACCTGCGAGAAACCGCCGAACCATTGTATGGAAGAGTGCCATTCCTTAAATTTGATAACAAATTCGGATTTACCGCAAATACCCTGCGTCATATCATGAGCATATTGTACCATCACCGAGATGAATGTGGGATTGTGTATTTTAATTCTATATCAACTTGTGAAAAATTTAACATATACCTGCAATGGAATAATATACCGGCATTATTATATACTTCGAGGGTATCTCCGAAAGATATTACACAAACATTATGGATGTCCAATGAAATCAATTTAATAATTGCAACGAGTGCGTTTGGTTTAGGTATAAATAAGGCTAATGTTAGATACATAATTCATGGAGAAATGCCTGAGTCTTTAAGCAGTTATGCTCAGCAAATAGGTCGTGCTGGTCGTGATGGCAATATTAGTTATGTTTATCTATTATATCATTATGCGCAGAGAAAAATTATAAAAAGTTTAATTATTCGCGGTAAACCACACGAATCCCAGAAGAAATTGCAATTAAATGAAATGTAATATGATCCAGTTTTTAGAAAATGTATCTATATGTCGACACGCGTTATTGCAATTTCATTTTGATCAACGTATAGATAGTCTTTCAACAACGTGCGAAAATTGCGATAATTGTAACCGAATTGATACAATTTTCATGCCATGTACTGATTTATGTAAAATAATTGTAAAATTTCTGGAAGATATTGATAATATGAATACATGTTATCCGTTAGACGAGATTAAATTATGGTTGTACGGAATCGGTACGGATCTGTCGGTATCTAAGAAATTTTATAAATATCATGGGTTTGCAGCCCTTAGCGACTTGCCGATAATATGTATTCAACAAATATTATTGTATTTATTGCAAATCAATTTTCTAAAAATTCATGAATATGATGGTGTAACAAATCACCTAGAAGTGATGATCGTTTTAGATCAGAATTATAAGAACTTGATTTCTAATATGTTCAATATAAATATTAATATAGTATTGCGTAACATAAATGATATACCCACGGTGCAACGTTCCTTAAAAAAAGGTATGATCAATAGAGTTAAAAAAATACTTCGTAATGGCAGCGATCGTATTAACAGACCTTACTTTACACTTCGGAGTATGTATTGTAATCAATGTTTTTTAAACCTTGCCCCAACTACGGAGGAAAGTTTGCGTCAGGCTTTAAACATTTATGATAGACATCTTTATGCTTTCGAATTACAATTAATTGAAAATTTTGTTTTATACAGAAATAAATTAGAAATGTTTGATTTACAGGCGGAACCCGAGTAAAAACTGGGTTTGAAGCCGAACAGAATTTTTGGAATCAGGTTCAACTGAGACGATCGCAATATAAACAACGTTATCAGGATCATCGAAAGCGTATCAAATTCGCCATAGAAATCATTCGACGATCTATTAATATGGAAGTTACTGCTGATAGAATTGACACTAAAACACGAATTGTAAAGAAAATGGAAAGCGATTTAATTGATTATCTGCAAACTGTTTTTGCCGAATGGATTGCCCATAATTCTGAATTATTGGATTATAATGTCGATGACATTAAATTGAAAGAAGCCGTCATTATAGCTGTAAAATTCTTGCACCATATAGATTGTTTGAGATCGCGCTATCTAGGACGTATTATAATTTATTTACCAGCGATTTCTTATTTTAATAAAGTTTGTTCCAATAAAATATTACAATATGTGGAAACTTTCAAAAAGCAGGAGAGAAAAAATTTAAAACGATTTGGTGCAGAGATTACCAACATTTTGTTACATTTAAATACAATTAATGTATTGAAACCTAAAATTCATTATTTTTGTTGCAAACATATTAATATGTAAACTATGTTATTAAATATGTACATTTATTAATAAAACATTATCAGCAGTGAATATTTAGCATTAATTATTTTACTATTCCTTGGGTTTTATACCACAATAAACCGTGCAACATTTACTTCATAATTTAGCAGTTGTACGCTACGCTGGTGTGGATGTAAATAAATAACTTGCCATATTGTGGAAGTAAAAGTTGGAAACGTATTAGCAGTGTGTAATGATTTTTAATTGAAAGATACTGTGTTCAAATATTTCAATACAGTACGATGCTGTGTTCAAATATTTTAATACAGTACGATGTCGTGTCCAAATATTTCAATACAGTACAGTCTCGTGTTCAAATATTTTTCAGTCAGCGATTGCATATTCCTTTAAGTATGTCGTATCACTATATTCATACACTTTCTGTCAACCACGTCCCTCCATTTACTTCTCTACCCCTATTACTTGACCTTTTTTGGTACTTATTGGACTTAAAATTTTTTTTTTGTGTTTAAATATATTAATACAATTTTTTTTTGTTTAAATATATTAATACACCTTACATTTGTGTTTCAATATTTGTATAATTATAATTGGTTTTATTTTTTGTGCTAATAAATATTAATCCAAGAATCTGGAGAGTATGAGTATCCGGCAGGTCTTGGGTTACTTGGGTTACTTGGATTACTTGGATTACTTGGGTTACTTGGGGTTACTTGGGTTACTTGGATTACTTGGGTTACTTGGATTACTTGGGTTACTTGGGTCGTAGATTCAGGTGGAACTTAGAAACAGGCGAGTCCGAGATTGCGGCGAGTCCGAGATTCCGGCGAGTCCGAGATTCCGGCGAGTCTGAGAATCCGGCTAGTCCGAGAATTCGGCGAGACTTGGGTTACTTGGGTTAATTGGATTACTTGGGTTACTTGGATTACATGGGTTACTTAGGTCGTAGATTCAGGTGGAACTTAGAAGGATCGTACTGTATTGAAATATTTGAACACGGCATCGTACTGTATTGAAATATTTGAACACAGTATCTTTCAATTAAAAATCATTACACACTGCTAATACGTTTCCAACTTTTACTTGGATCCGATATTCCGGCCGGTCTTAGAATTAGGCGAGTCCGAGATTTTGATGGGTCTTAGAATCTGGTGTGTATTAGAATCTGGTGTGTATTAAAATCAGGTGGATCTTATAAGCAGGCGAGTCCGAGATTCCGGCGAGTCTCTCCTAGTTAATAATAGTATAGTAACTATAGTTATAAAACAGCTGGCTATATTAGTCAAGGACTGTATTAGTGAGTTCAGCACTATAATGACTGATCAAGCGAACACTTGGAATCTTATTCGACAGGAAACTTAAATGTATGAAATACTTGACGTTGAGGGCCAAAAGTTTTATAACACTGTAGTTAGCTGTTTTTAGGCATCTATGCGCACAAAGTACTCTACTAGATGAAAAGGACTGTTGGATAAATTTGTTAAAAACACTGTTAAAAATTTCAAGCTCCCTTTGAGTCCTTAACTTTGTTTTTTGAACTAAAATTGTACTACAATTAGTAACTTATAGTTGTTGAATGCCATTAATTGCCAGTATAAGACTCACTTGTCAACACTTTTTAAATATTTTGTAGTTATGTTTACTATTTGGAGAAAAGCATTCTTTCACTTATTTTTATCAATGGCTCAAAACTTATTATGTTATTGATTTTAATGAAAAGAGAGATAGAAATGATGATAGATAGATAAAATCTGAAACTAAAAAACGTAAAAGATTTACTTACTCAAAAATTTCTCTTGGACACTTTGAGGAAGATTATACTTTTGAAAAAACTGAACCATTGTACACACAATAAAAAATAATAAGTAATATGCACTGTTACTGCGGATCACTTCCCAAGAGTAGTTGCGTCGAGACACTAGAAACGGAACGTTACTATAATCACACGAGTAGAAATAAAACACTCTCAGTCCGTTGCGTTTTGCGTTCGATTTGGGCGCGAAATCAACCCAGTTGGGAAGAAAACAGCACTTGACGTCTAGGACGGTAGCGCCGCCACGCACCGTAACATTGCGTGTTCGAGCGGGAGTATAACCGCCTGAAACTTTTTTCCGTGTTGGCTCTTGCACTGATATGTGTGAAACTCCGTATTCTTTTGTTTGAGCATTTCGATCGCGGCTTTGTAATGATTTTCAACTGTAAATTGTACTTTAACCGAGTTATTGCTGAGGATTTTAATATAAAAATCGTTTCCGGCTATTTCATTTAATTTAGTTTTTAATGGGTTTACGTTTTGGACCTCGTTGACAAATATCGGTGGTGGTTTGTCGTTATTGGCGGCAGGATTACTCTCTGGCTTTTCTTTGTCGTCTTCTTCCTCTTCCGCTATTTCTTCGGTAAGATCTTCATTTAGGTTCTGCAAAGGTGAGAACGCATTTTCCGTTGGCACTGGTTGAGACAGCCAGTTTCTAAGTAAGGTTTGTCTTTGTTCGTGGGTGAATTTTCTTATCAGGACTAGCGTTTTTTCTTTTCCTGTTGATGGTCATAAATGACCTGTCTGCACTAGCAGCTTCAGTGGTATTTTTATCCACTTCATCTGCCATTGCAGATTAATTTTTACTATACTATTATTTTCACTAATGCAGTTAAATGCACTTTCTATGCAGTTATCATGCATGTTTTATGCAATTTTTTGGACGTTTTGTTGATTGTTTATGGATCGAGCCACAGAAAAAATATCTTTGCACCAGGTCGCCGATCTGGCCCCAGAAATTCTAATTCATAATGAACCTTTTAATTTCTTTTGTTATTTATTTACAATAAACCCCCCCCCCCCCCCCTCCCCCCCAAGTAACCCAAATGCTGCCACATGACCATTTATGCATTCGAAAGTGCACGAAAATGCATTTAGCGGCAATAAACAATGATGTGGCCCAAGAAAAAAAATATTGTTAATAATATATTATAATTAGCAATTTCACGACAAATTGTCAAAAATATTATTTCAATCCCTCTCTTATAATATACATTTTCTTGAATAGTAAAATGTATCATAAACAAATTATATATATTTGAAATTGATTCCTTGGGTTACATGGGTTATGTTTTTGCTTCGGTGAAATAAAAGGCAGAAATCGAATTAAAAGTCGGTTTTATTATGGTTGTTGACCGATCGAAATCGTGCACAAGAATGAGCTAAGGGAGAAGAAAAATTATATTAACATCGTGTTGCTAAGCAACCAACAAAAGAAAATCAGTCGACTGATTTTTCTACCACGCTGCATGTGGTGCCTCCTCAGCATAACGTCAACGCCAGAACCTTGTTCTGACGTCACGTAACCTTGTATGCAGCTGACTGCATGAAAGGCTCATCTGTGCCCGATCAGCTAACCACCGATCGGCACTGCTTGATCGTGGGCAGATGCACTCGTGTAGAGTAAACGAGACGGGTCCGTAACAGGTTATTTCAGTGAATCTATAAAAATAACTCGAAACGATTGTAAACCGTTTAATAAACTCTCATAAAAAACATTTCATATATAAGCCGATCTGTACCACAGCAGATAAGGCGAATTTTCAACCCAGTGTTTTGAAACTTATACTGCACATTTTTCTACAATGTTCTATGGGAAAATTGAAAACATAAAAATGAAGGAGATAATGTGCGTAGATTATTGTAAAATTTATATGCCATTCTAACTAACTTCGCTCAGCTTTATGCAACGAATGCTGCCACTAGTAGTAATTTGTTGGAATCATACATGGCCATTTTAAAAAAAGCCTTTAGCAAAATTCGCCCTGGCGAAGAAGTGGTTTGTCTCGTATATGTTTTACAAAAGTTAAATGAGTAGAACCAAGCAGTACAATAATATTTGTACAATGCACACTATTACTACTACTAAGAGTTATTATCTAATCTAATTACTAATGATACGCATAAATATTAATTTTTGTTCAAATTCATTTAATAATATATTTAAATTGCAGAATAAATACACTTTGAAAAAACAAGTGCTTCAAGTATGTAATTAAATGTGTATTTGTGTGTTTCTTAACAACAATAACATTTATACTGTTGTAATAAAAATAGCATATAAAAAATAGAAATTGATTTTAATTTTTATTACCCTTGCACTTTCATGTTATGTTATTATCACCGTTATCAAAAGAGATTGATTAATTGAACACTTGTTTATTAATTTTTAAATATTTGTTTATTTATTGCTTTTTTTCAGTACAAAAAGGTATTCAATAATTCATTTAATAATAACGTAGAAAAATCACTTCATTTGACGTTTTAAAACTGTTCAATGCTTCTTATTATCTTTTGGAGTCTAATCATTTTTAATTTAGTGGTAGGTAAAGACTCGATGGCATCATTGAGAATTACACAGTGATGCAAGCTTGCTGCAGAATTGTTGAATACCTTACGTTTAAACTTTGACGAAGACTCCTCGCTACCCTTATTTAGAGTAGTTTTATTTTCATAATAACTTCCTATACTGTGTTATCCCCACTCACTAGACAAGACCACTGCGTGCGTCCCCACTCAAACGACGTGCACTGCTGCACTCGTCCCCACCTTGCGCCGACGGCCAATCAGCGCGCTCTTGCTTCCTATAAGCAAGGCGCCCGGCCAAGCCAGGGAAGTCGTCTATCGGCCACCGGCCAGAGCACATCGACTCTCGTCTCCGCGTTCGCGTCGACGGGCACTCGAGAGTTTTGACCTAGGGCAACTTTTCAATAGTGAACTTGGTCAAATTACAAATACTCGCCTAATTATTTCATCACCTTTCCCGACTTTTTGACTTTTCAAACTTCCAACTCAGCCGCCAGGTGGCGCGGCGCCACTAAAAAGTCGTGCCTGCAAGAGAAAAGGTCGAGTTCAGGGTACTAGTATAAGTGCCTCTCGATCTAATTCAATCAGCTTTTGACTGTTCGACTTGGTACAAGTGAGAATAGAAAAGTGGATCGACTTTTGACTGTTCAACTTTTCAAGTTGGAACAGAAAAGTGATCGGATTTTTTGTCACTCAACTCCCCACGAGTGAAGTGACAGCCAAGCATGCCGAGCCAACAACGACGTCATCGTTCATACAACCATCACCTCCTTGGAGAAGACTGACCTTACTGAGGACTACGTCTCCGCTGCAGACGGTCACCATCGGTCACTGACGGTCACCGTCGGTCACAGCGGTCACAGCCAGCCATCCTACATAACTTGACAGCCTGCATCCAAAACTCGTCCTTTTCAGGACTACACGTAGAGTTGAAAAACTTTATAAAATAAGAGGATGTCGACGCGACTCTGCAAAATCTTGCAGATTCGCTCGAAATAGTCCCCTCCACAATCCATTGTACAACAACTGGAAGTGCATCTCATTTTTTCAAAAGCTGTGGTTGAAATTACTTTGTTCTTTTCAATTGAACTTAAAAACTTGTTTGTTTTAGTTTCTTTGAAATGGTGTTTAACATAGGGCTTCAAAAAATACAATCTTCTATAAATTTGTGATTCCCAATAAGTCACATTTTCCTTTCTTAGATATTTATTGTCTATTTTGCAAAATGATTGTCTAAGATCAGACCACCTTTTTTTAATTTCTTCAACTGCAAAATTCAAAAAACAAAAAACTTAAATTATAGGTTAAAATAAGTTATCTAATATTTACAATAATATAAACATTACCAGTTATTTGAATTATTAACGTTGTACTTAGTTTCTCTTGTAACTCTTTGTAAAATTTGAATTTTACTTCTGGATGATCGTATATTTTATGATCTTTATCATACATATAACTTGCTTTTGCATACTGCTGGATTATTATGTTGTCCATTTTCCCTATTAACGCCTCTGTCATTTAACAGGTTATAAAATATATTTTTTAGAAGTCTATATCTTCAAGGTTGGTGCTCTATATGCGCACTGTGGTTGCATCGGTCGGTGTTGCGGAACCGATCCAATCGAAGTCGCACTCAATCCAAGTTATGTAGTGACAGCCCTAGCGTGAACGAGGGCCTCCCCGATCCATATCGTCCCAAAAAATCGCCCGACCAATTCAGAGTCTGTGGAGATTACCGCAAATTAAATGCAGTCACTACGCCGAGAAAATATCCTGTCCCAAACATGCGGGACTTTACCAACATCATAAACGGGATATCGGGATATAGATCTGTTTCAAGCTTTTAATCAGATTCCAATGGCGCCTGAGGATGTACCCAAAACCGCTCTAATCACACCAATTGGGCTGTTTGAATTTTTGTTCATGCCATACGGCCTTCGAAATGCCTCACAAACATTTCAGAAGTTCGTCAACGAGGCAGTGGGTGATTTGGCGTTCGTATTCGTATACATCGACGACGTCCTAATCGCTTCAGAATCGGCCCAAGAGCATGAAAAACATCTCGAGCTAGTTTTCGAACGTCTGCAAAAATATAATCTACAACTCAACATTGATAAATGCGTGTTCGCACAAAAACAAGTTGTGTTTCTTTCACACACAGTCAGCGCCTAGGGCTACTCTCCCCTTCTGGAGAAAGTATCAGCTATCCGTGATTTTCCTGAGCCTACAAACGTTGATGAGCTGCTTAGGTTTCTGGGACTCTTCAATTTTTACCGCCCTTTCGTTCAACATGCTGCAAGCCTAACGGCACCTTTCACTGCACTCGTCGTGGGCGCTAAAAAGAAAGATCTAACGCCGATTCTTTGGCCAGACGCAGACGCAACAGCTTTATAAGCTTGTAAAGAAGCTTTGGCCAACGCAACTCTCTTGGCGTACCTTCAAAAGAACGTACAGTTACGACTTGTCACTGATACTTCTTCTATAGCAGCGGGTGCCTCTTTGGAGCAGTCGACGGATAGGAGATGGCAACCCTTAGGGTTCTTTAGCAAAAAATTCACCTCTGGGCAGCGCAAGTACGCGCCATACGATCTGAAGCTCACAGCCATCTTCCTGTCAATTAAATACTGGAAACACGCGCTTTTGATGTTTGGTGCGATCACAAGCCACTTCAATACGCGTTTGTGGAATCCCCAGAACATACCCCCATCGTGAGACAGAGACAGCTCTCCTACATCTCGCAGTACATTACTTCAATTGTTGTAAGTTCCAAGTTGCCCTACGTAAGCAACTTGGTGGCCCTGAGATGGGCCGATGGGTTTAAGAGTTCAGCAGCTATTTACGCCGTGTCTTTGCGTTCTTCCTCTTTCTTCTGCTTGAGCTTCTTGATATAAGCTGCCTTGCGACCAGCGTCACGTCGTAGCGTTGATGGATTCTTCGGCCGGGCTGGAGTGTCTGTTGGTAGAGTTGCCGTTATGATTTCGGTAGAATGAAACAACTCGCCGAAATGTCGACGGGGCGAGTTCGACCTCTCTCTTCGCTGTGGGAGTTTGTAAGACCTTGAGACTGGTCTCGCTGCGACCGTTGGTTCCAGTCGCAACTTCACCGTCCGGTGCAAGTGTGAGGGCACTGGCGGGTATAGCCGAAGGTAGGGCGAGAGTGAGCGAGCTCGAGCGGGCAGAGGTAGCGGCTGTCGTAAACCCGGCGACTGACGTCTCGGGGCACGAGACGGTGGCACGATCAGCTGTGGCTGTGTCGGGTGACGCGTACACACGGCTTCAGCGTCTGCCTCTGTATCGTGACGGAGGGACAAGCCACTTCCCGGAGGAACAGTTACGACTGAGCGCAAACGTTTGATGGTCGTTCGCTCCTGTTGTAGCCGCGAGTATCTTGTGTCTGCTTCCTCCGTTGCTGATTCGTCGGAGACGAATGTATAGCCCTGAGAAGGACTGTTTGAGTTTTTATTTTCCAACGGAGCCACTCACGTTGGTGCCGATGTCCGCTCGTTGCTGAAAGGTCGGAAGATGACGTCGATGTTGCCTGCGGTCTGCGATACCTAGCCTTGAGGAGGTCCGTGTTCGGGTAGTTGGAAGGAGATAAGAAAGAGGCAGGACTCAGATTTGAGTTTAAAGTTTTTTATTTCGAGTTATCCCTAGCCTAAACAACTCTGAGAGATCCTCGACGATGTGTCGTGGTGGTTGCTCGGAGAGCGAGTGAGTGCGGCCGGCGAAGCGCGCGCTACTTATAGTCACGAGCTCGAGCCGCTGCGGCCGCTGGCACAGGAGTGGGGAGCCGCGAGCTCGTGCCGCTGCGGCTGCTAGCGCAGGAGTGGGGAGCCGTGACTGTGCGCGACTTGTCCACGTTTGTGCTAACAACTTGCGCAGTTGTCTAGGGACCTTTTAAGGGATATCACAATCAAGTACCTACCTGGCGCAGATCCAGTGGCAGACGCCCTGTCTTGGATAGACTTGCCACTTCCATTTTCCTCTTCAACATCTCCTGCTGACAACTTCATTTGGGTCGACGCCTTTGCTCTTCCAACTACTCTAACCCTAGAAGTTCTCTCAACCCAGCAAGCTTCGGATGAACAGCTTCAGCAAATTCTGGCAGATCCAAATTTTTCCTTTCAATTTCACGTGGCATAAATGGGGCAATCAGCTCTTACCTATTTACTGCTCGCTAGTCAACGATACAATTCGTCCGTATGTCCCCGAATCTACGCGCGAAGCAGTGTTCAAGATCGTTCACTCTCTTGCGCATCCTGGCCCTGCGGCTACGAATAAAATCATTCGGAGAAAATATGTATGACCAAACATGTCAAGGCAAATTAGCACATGGTATAAAAACTGCTTGCCATGAATCCGTAACCACAGATCAGGGCAAACAATTTGAAGGCGACCTGTTCGAAAATCTCGCGATTCTTCTGGGGGGTAATCATATCCGCACCACCAGCTATCAACCGCAGAGCAATGGGGTACTCGAACGCTGACATCGAGACTTCAAAGCAGCTCTCATGTGCCAAGCGAACTCCGATGAATGGACCCGCACTTTACCTTTCGTAATGCTGGGCTTGCTTTCAAAATGATGGTAATCGCCAGGACAATAATGTGATTGTTAACGAACAACAAGAAAATCTTGAAAATAATTTCGAAAATGTAGGAAATCTAAATGGTATGCTAAAAAAATTCTTTATGCTTTTTTCTGAGTATATCAACCTATTTTCTTTTTATTATTTATTTTTATTTTTTCGTTTAGGTTTTGCAATTGTTGAACATGAAAATGGCCAAGGCAATAATCGGATTATCATTGATCCGCCTCAAAATGTTGACAATCACCAATTCAATCATCAGCTTATAAATGAATAGCAATTAAATTCGATGTTTGACGTTCAAAGTGTAAACATCTCTGAAAGCCGATCTCTGTCGAGTGATAGTTCTTGTTAATAAACATGGATTGGATAAGTGTAGACCCACAGGATGTCCCGCCGGATAAGTATATGAAGTAAGCATGTCATAAATCAGTGGAAGTTCGAAGTGTGGCTTGCTTGTTGTGTGGTGCAGTCTACTGCAAATCTGATTTCTCGAGGAAAGTAAATGATGGCAAGGCTTTCTTCATTACAAGGCATATTGGTGTGTGCCCGGAGCACAGTAATCTAACGTATCCCAGCGACCTTTCATGAGACCAAAACAATAAAGAGTTACGTAATTTAATATTGAAGCTTGTGCTAATTCATAATCAAATTAATGATGCTTTAAACGATGCTAAAACAGCCGAGGCGGATAAAGAGATGGATTCAGCCTCTCAATGTTGTGACGATAGGAGCTCTGTCGTGAGTGAGCGTAGTAAAAAACGTGTGCCTGAAGATTCTAGTAATGATTGCCAAAATTGTGTTTACTATATAAGTGTACTAGAGCACAAACAGGAATTGAATAGAGAACTTACTATACATAACAAAAAGCTCAGAGAACACAATAGTTACCTACGATCAGTTGCTGATAATAATAACATTACAAAGCAAAACGAGCGATCATATTCAAAAGTTCTATCAAATGTACCAGTGAAACTTAACACAGTACAATTGATCTTTAAACCAAACAAGGACTTCAAAGGTGACACATTGAAGCTTATACAACAGCAGGTTGCCTGTAAAACACACGCGAAAGTATTAAAATTGAAAAAGACTGATAACGGTAACGTCTACGTTAAGTGCCAGAGTGATAAGGATTCCCAAGACATTGTGGAAGTGTTGAACAAGAAGAATAAAAAAGAGATTTCTGCAAACAAATGTGAAAAAATAACCCTCTTATAAAAATTACCAATATTATTCCTAACGAGAATCTTACAGAAATTGCTGCTGACATTATTACGAGAAATAACCTCCCGTCTGATAGCCTCAACATAGTACATACCTTTAAACAAAAAAACAACAATATGGCAGCATTAGCACGGGTGACCAGTGATGCATACGCTGGAATCATGAACACAGGCTATTTATTTGTTGGATTCCAAAACTGTAAAGTCTATGACTATTTTAACATAAACAGATGTCATAATTGTTGCGGATATAATCACAGTAATGAAAAATGCAAGAATGTATTCAAAAAACCAGTGGTATGTTACAAGTGTGCTCCAAAGGATTTTACTTCTCAACAAAAACAATGTACAAATTGCATTAACGCCAACTAATACCTAGTCAAAAAAAGACCAATCGATCACGAAGCCACTGATAATGACAAGTGTGAAACTTATAAAGCAAAATGGGAACAATACATCAACAGTACGGATTACCCTTGGTTGCCACAACCTCAGCAATACATAAAAATTAACAACATTCAGATAAATAAAACCAGTAATGTCTAATGCATTCAATGGTTTTGATGTACATAATTTCAATGAAGAATTAGTTATTAACGTGGCTGGTGAAATTGACGAAGAAGTACAATTTGCTAAGTCTCAGTTGCTAATTTATCATGTGAATATCCGTAGTATAAGTAAAAACGTGCATGAATTGTCTATAGTTATCGGCTCACTTATACGTAAGCTGATGTGATTGTATGCTTGGAGGCCTGGCTCAAGGATAATTTGATGTTTGTGGATCTGCAAGGGTACAAACGATCCGACAATCAGAGTCGAATTAACAGGTCTGACGGAGTCGTGATGTATGTCAAGGACTGTTTGAATTTTGATTTTTCAATTGAACAATTTGAATTGCTAAGGGTTTTGAGTGTCACTATACGACTCTACAAGGATTGTATATTTACTGTATCGGGCCTCTACAGGTGTCACGATTATGATGTTGCGGAATTCACGCGTGATATAACTGACTTCTTGAATGGTAATAAAAACACGGAAAATCACATAATATCTGGTGATGTGAACATCGACCTTATGATACCAGAGCACAGGAATATTTCGATATTCTAAGTAGAAATGGTTATCAATAAAAAATGAACTCCATTGCGCATCCGGCTGCTATGCAAGGGACTGGTACATGTATAAATCATGTGTTTGTAAAAAGCAAGATAGTTACGTTCGCTGCGAAATGCATGAACATGCTTACTGATCATTACCCTATCATGCTCGCAATTGATCGAAGAAATGATGATGTTGGTGAAACCAGACCGTCCAAGTTATCTGTGAAGAAATTCCTAAATGCGTGCAATGATGAGACATGGTATGAATTGTACAACATCAATAACATTGAGGAAGCCTTGGGCCTTTTAATTGGCAAAATACAGAGTATATACACTAAGTCTCAGCTGCCAGTTACCTCAAAAAATAAATCAAGAAAAAATTGGATTACACAGGCACTAATTTACTCTGTTAATAAGAAGAACAAACTTTATAAGAAATGGAAATTGGAACCATATAACCTTGCTAAAAAGAATCAATATATGATATACAGCAAGGCACTCAAATCCTTATTGGGGAATGCTAAAAGTCAATTCGAAAAGAAACAAATGCTAAAAGCTGACCCCAGAAAGCTCTGACAATATGTACATAAGAAAATTGAGACCAAATCTAAAAATCAAAATATTGGAGGAATAACTGTCGATGGTGTTTTGACACACAATGACTACGTTAAGGCTAATATTTTTAGTACATATTTTTCCGAAGTAGCTGGCAATCTGGGTGTTTCAGTCGCCCCTCCGATAAGTGCACAGCCTCCGCCGGAATTTAGGATTAATGATAATTCAATCTATATGTACCCAACAAGTCAACTGTAAGTACTTGATATAATACAGCATCTAAAAGATAAAGCTGGAGGATATGATAATATCCATGCATCGGTACTG
This sequence comes from Trichogramma dendrolimi, assembly GCA_034770305.1. Classification (NCBI taxonomy): domain Eukaryota; kingdom Metazoa; phylum Arthropoda; class Insecta; order Hymenoptera; family Trichogrammatidae; genus Trichogramma; species Trichogramma dendrolimi. Next base: position 2,539,992 of record JAPMIB010000001.1, read on the forward strand.
AAACTCGCTGCTGGTCATATGGCAGCCCCGCTGGCACACATCATAAATGATATTATTAATCAAGAAACAGTGCCCAATCAATTCAAGTCGGCTGAAATCTGTCCAGTGCATAAAAAAGAAGCCAAAACAGATGTTGGAAACTACCACCCAATAGCGTTGATATCGAATCTGGCAAAGGTGTTTGAGCGCGTGATATACGTTCGTATCCAAAAATTAGCCGTTAAACATAAATTGGTTGAACCAAATCAATTTGGTTTCATGAAAAACCGAGGTACAGATGACGCTATCGCACTTCTCTCAAAATTTGTATATGGTGGACTCTGTGCAAACAAATCAACGGCTGTTGTGTTCCTGGACTATGCGAAAGCGTTTGACTCAATCGACCACGGACTGTTACTGTCGAAGCTCTGGAATATGGGAATTAGAGGAGTATCTAACAAACTTTTGGAAAGTTACCTGAAAGACAGACATCAGGTTGTCAAAGTAAACGGTGCGAAAAGTGTACCTGCATGCACGAACACTGGTGTTCCAAGAAGGGTCGATTCTTGGTCCCTTGCTATTTGTTCTGTTCGTCAACGACTTGCTCCAATATCAGCCTGACCTGATTGCGTATGCAGATGATACAGCGGTGGTCATGAGTGACAATACATGGACTGAGCTGACGTGCAGACTATCGCAGAGGTTGGATCGGGTTTATTCCTGGCTGTACTACAATAGACTATTTCTTAATATTTCTAAGTCAGCGTTTATTGCTTTTGGCAAGACGCGTGGTTCCCTGCCTCAGAGCTTGAATATATACATGAATGGTTCAATACTGACGAGAGTAAGCAGTGCTCGGTATCTTGGAGTGACCTTTGACGAGATGATGAAGTGGGATTCGCATGTCAACGAAGTTGCGAGAAGAACGAGATATTTGATCTACATATTTTATAGACTGAAGATAGTATTATCCAGGAGCCAACTAATACAGATAATGCATGGCTTGTTTTATAGTTTGGCCACATATGGTATCATTGGATGGGGTGGTACATTTAGCTCCAAACTATTACCCTTTCTTGCAGTGGAAAGCAGACTGTTTAGGATAGTGGGCATTCGTGCAGGTGACTGTGATGAGCCCCTAGGAATCAGAAGGGTATTCATGTGGAGGTCACTTCTTAGACAATATTATGAACTAAAAAATGAATACGATCGTAAGATCAAATACGCCGTTTATATATCTTTCAGCTGTTAAAGAAAGCATAAATAGGAAAATGGAGAATAAAACACATATTTAGGAAACGTATTGAAAATTTATTAATGATCAATTTGCTTCCTCCTAGAGGAAGCTTTGTGATAGGCGGCAAAACGAACTTTTTAACTAGACGTCGTAGGAAAATTTCGTTTATATATATGTAAACTACATTGAATTTCTGACAAATGTCTGTATGTATGTGTGTGTGTGTGTATGTATGTATGTATGTATGTGTGTGTGTGTGTGTGTGTGTATATTGAAGCGGGTTGGTTTTGAAGAAGCATCATTTTTGATAGGAAGCACATATTGAAATTTGGTTTGGCTCATTTTGTAGGGGTTGCGGGTAGCAAGATGTGTTCAAAGTTTTGGTAGGATTCACCGAGGGAAAAAAAAGTTATGAATGTTTTTGTAGGCGAAAAAAATTTTTTTGTTTCGAATGTGTTGGTCCGGAACCAGCATAACTTTTGAACGGAGGCACGTATTGAGATGTGGTTGGGTTTATTTTGTAGGGTTTACGTGTAGTATGAAGCGTCAAAAAACAATTTCAAGTTGTACCGACTATCAAAAGTTTAATGAGCTGTTTTTTCCCGCTCAGTAATTTTTTTTTTGGCCATTTTTTGTTATGTAGGTTTTATTATTTGATTAGGTAAACTTTAGATTTTTTATTGAAATTATTTTAGTTTTAGACGAAATCGTTAAGATTCGTTATAAATTTCAAAATTCATGGATGAAAAATTAAAATTTTTTTTTTTGAAAATTTTTTTTTGAAAAATTTTTTTTTTCAGAATTTTCTTCGTATTTTCTCCTCTTTGATGTAGATGTAAAATATTTGGAAGTTGATGATGTTTTTAATTTTTTAATACTACTTATGAAAAAATTATTGTTTGTATTAAATAAATTGTTTATAAAACAGTTCAATTTTATAAAAAATCAAATTTTTTATTTAAAGACCACAACAATATTTCCTGTAAATGTATGAAGTATAAGTAATAAATTTTTGGAAAGGAAACATACAATATTATGAAATGTTATAATTCTTACATTAGAATATGTTGGGTTTTAATATTAAAAATTTCCTAGTGCATGTGTATTAAAACTTTTTATATTCGTGACATTTATCGCGCACAACGTTGTCGGGCCCTGTTGGATTGTGTACAGGGCAAGCTACTATAATTCTTCGCCCTTTTTTGCCAACTTTCATCCAATATTTGAAACGTTCTTCCATCTACGTAATAATAAATGAGATATTATAATTATTTTCAATATAATTTATAATTTTAAATAAACTATTACTTTTCTTTGTTCTCTTTCTCGATCGGTCTCCTCAGCTTCAATGAAATTCTTCTCCATTTCCAATCTTAAATTTCTTAATATAACATGACATCATGCTTCGTGGTACATTAATTCATACCTTTTTTAATACTGAATTAATTGAACAACAATAAATTATGTATCAAATGATTTTTTAAAAATCTACATTACGAATTCAATCAATTTTCTCATATACAAATGCGTATCTATATTTCTTAAGTTGTACCGATTATTAAAAGTTTAATCAGATCTTTTTCACGTTTTTTCTTTGTAGACGTAGCTTTTTGGCTATATAATTTCTTTTAAAATAATACCCTCATTACATGAAATTTGGAAACTTATAAATATTTGAATGATAAATGCAAATTTAGTCTAAATAAAAATTATGTATAATTAATTACATCTCTCTCAAAAAGAGGAAGCCATTTGCCAATATCTTGGCAGCGGTTTTGTTTATTGATAATTGTTGAAATACAATGTTATAACATAACACACGATATTATAAGTTGACATTATATCATAGAGCCATATAATATATTAAATAACGATAAACAATAGTTTCTTACACTAAACACAAATAATAATCGTAGATATTAAATATTCAAAAAATTATGAATTAATTAAACAAAAAATAACAAAAGAGATATCATCAAAGTTATTAATTGACGTTGAAATATTAATAATAATAATAATAATAATGTTATTTCGTAACACACGAAATTATAAGTTGACATAATATCATACAGTATAACGCCATATAATGTACTAAATAACGATACAAAATAATTACAAATAATAACAATAAATACAAATCATAACAGTATAAAAAACATAATAAAAAAACAACGTTAACTTCATTAAACAACAAAAAATTATGGTTTTCACAAAAACTTGAACTATAATTAAACAAAATACTAAAAAAAAGCTATCATCGAAGTTATTAATTGACATTGAAAGTCATACAGATTATTTATGCTACATGTCTAGCCAGATACAAATGATATTTAATATCGTAACATTATAAAAAAAATAATTAAAAAACAACGGTAACTTCATTAAACAAAAAAAAAATTATGGTGTAAAAAAAACATGCACTAATATTAATAAATGTAGATTGCAATCCTAAATAGAAGTTACTTCTCAGTTGGAAATAGTCTATCGATCGACTTTCGTAACCTAAGAACGAACAGAAAAGTAAAAAAAAATGATTAGAATGAATATTACAAATAAATATGTAGAAAATAATTAATAATGGAATATAATAATAAAGCTTACTTTTTGGTTCTTTCGTTGTTATCATTTTTAGTAAACACCGTGGATGCAAATGATTTCAGACCATAAAATCCCATGTAGTGATTTATGCCGACTCCTTTTAAAGTCAAAACATCCTTGATTTTGTAGTCCCAAGTATCAGCTTGTGTGTTCCACATGGTTAATTGTATCTGTAACATAAAATATAATAAAATATAACTAATCTAATAAAAAAATATACATGGAATATAATAAATAATAAGTGAATTGATTATATTATATGTGAAATTAGAAAAATGAATGAATTTTAGAATACCGTGTTTTTGGTTTTCGTCCATCAATGTAACAGCCCGTTTTCGCAGATCATCACCAGATTTGGAAGTAATCGATTCTATTTCTCCTATGTGCTTCAAAATTCCAACGACGTCTGAGGAAAAGATCATATTTGAATTATAATATGGTTTTATAAATTTTAGCATTATAAATTAAACAAATAGACATACTTATAGCTTTGTCTTTAGGTTTATCACAAACATCGCTGAAATTTGTAAAAAATGATTCCAAGTCGGTGTTAATTTCAGGAGAATCAAATATTTCATGTACTGTGGTGTAGTCGGCGATTACGAGATCGTAATCATTGTCGATCCCATTAAACGATAGGCTTGCAAGCCTTATTTTAGTATTATAAAGTTGTAAAATCATGTTCACCTACAAAGAAACAAATAAGTAAATAAAAACATTGTAAATTTAAAATATACACACATAAGGATATTCACCTTGATAAACGGGAAAATTTGTTCGGCGACTTCGTTGTATGCTACACAGCGTATAATACCCAAATTATCTTGTAAATCAAATACAAATAATGTGCACTTATTGCACGTACGTAGAGGCGTGACTGTTACGACCTTTCCTACAAATCGTAATCTAATGAAAAAACGATTTTAGTTTATAAATTTATAAAGGACGTATGAGTATTGTGCCATCAAGTGCTTTAATGATTTGCCTCCAACTTCTAAAAATAAACAAATAAAAACACATATTCTCAAGAAGAGATTGAAGGCAGAAGTAAGAAGACTCCATGTCTTTCAAGATCGTTCACTCTCTTGCGCATCCTGGCCCTGCGGCTACGAATAAAATCATTCGGAGAAAATATGTATGACCAAACATGTCAAGGCAAATTAGCACATGGTATAAAAACTGCTTGCCATGAATCCGTAACCACAGATCAGGGCAAACAATTTGAAGGCGACCTGTTCGAAAATCTCGCGATTCTTCTGGGGGGTAATCATATCCGCACCACCAGCTATCAACCGCAGAGCAATGGGGTACTCGAACGCTGACATCGAGACTTCAAAGCAGCTCTCATGTGCCAAGCGAACTCCGATGAATGGACCCGCACTTTACCTTTCGTAATGCTGGGCTTGCTTTCAAAATGATGGTAATCGCCAGGACAATGTGATTGTTAACGAACAACAAGAAATCTTGAAAATAATTTCGAAAATGTAGGAAATCTAAATGGTATGCTAAAAAAATTCTTTATGCTTTTTTCTGAGTATATCAACCTATTTTCTTTTTATTATTTATTTTTATTTTTTCGTTTAGGTTTTGCAATTGTTGAACATGAAAATGGCCAAGGCAATAATCGGATTATCATTGATCCGCCTCAAAATGTTGACAATCACCAATTCAATCATCAGCTTATTAATGAACAGCAATTAAATGTTGTGAATGGCCAACACAACAATGAAATTATTACTAATCCAGCTCAAAATGTTAACAATCGCCAGTTGATGATTGCTAATCAGGATTATAATCCTGATGTACGTATAAGAAACTTTGTATTATATCGCTTAAGAGCTCCAGGTATTTAAATTTTATGCCCAAATCTAAAAAAAAAATTAATGAATTGAACATTATTATTTTATTTTCAATCATAGGTGCTCAACTTATCGATGATGAAAATTTAGTCCATGTAATTAATATTCCTGATGGTGGATTGAACGTTTAACCTAATTTGGCAGCACGAATTTTTGGAGCAATTTGAGGATAAGGTAAAAATTTTGATTGCTTTGAACGGTGACGAGCTACTGTTAAAGATATATACCTGTGCAGGCTAGAGTCCTGCTATCCTCCTTGTACATACAATACGTACATACATATCTTATCTAATGAAATTGTAGTGCATATCGTGTACATATAGGACGAAATATGAGTTAGTTAACCGATGCGTTAACAAACGTCTGTTTATTTGCAGAATAGAAGTCCACGAAAACAGTTGGAGCCTCCCAAGCACAGATGCTTAAAAGGTAAAAATTTAATGTAAGGTACTGGTACCAGTGATTGACCGCTTTTGGATGTACAATAATTATTATTTTGACTTCTTATATAATGATCGGACCTGAAAAGCTGAAAATCATATTTTTCAAAATGGTCATTCATTGATAACCAGTCATTGATTGGTACGAATAACCTAGCAAAATTAAATATAATTAATTACATATAACTAACTTTAATTTTTTCAGATATGGTCGAACACTACATGGATGGAAGAGCCGCCTTGATTGCTAAAAAACAAACAATTTTATCTAAAGTTAATATGCACATTGGCTATAAGATTAAAGATTTGAGAAATGCCAACTATGTTGTAGCTTAATTACAGATATTTTTGTTATTACTTCATGGCGTTATTTTCTAAAGATGATGTTGGGGAGCACTTTTTTTTATAGCTATGAGCAGCTGTTCTGAATGTTAGCCAATTGCTCTGGTAGTTTTCTCAGAAAACAGGATAGAAGTTATGACAGAAATTCGAAATTTTGATCCTGTTTTCCGGGAAAGCTACTGTATAAAACTAACTAAAATTTATTATAGTTGTTCACGCCGTGCGTGTGTACGTTATCGAGTGTGCCAAAGTATCGTGCAAGCACGAGGTAGTCCAGGAGACTATCTACGTCGAGCCGCAGGTGTGTGTGTGTTGTCGCGGGAGTGAACCCTAAGTCCTCGTGACGAGGAGAGAGAGTGTGTGCGAGCTCGAGGTCGTGCTTGAGTGTGTATGTGCTGTGCACGAACGAGTCGACCCGATCACCATTGCAGACGTGACCAGCGCCGTACTCAAAGAGCCACATCACCCATTTGTTCCAGGAACCAGGGGAAGCGAGGACCAGCCACAGCGACCACCAACCGCGACCACCAGGCTATCTCGAGGAGGAGACGCTATCGACGGTGAGCTGGACGGCAGGGCCGTCATACATATAGTTTAATTGTATTGGTCGTTCTGATACGCTCCAACGAGCTACGTTGTCGCGAGAGCCGTCGACGGTTCCGGTCTCTCTCTCTCCCCGAGACCTGTGTAGTTATTAGTGTTATTAATAAACCGTTATTGTTAATTATTCAAATAGAATATAGCGAGAGTTATGATTTATGAATGAATGTGTGTGCGGCGATTTTACCTTCCCGTGTTGCATGCATTTCACAGGTGGACTCTAGACATACTAGGTTACAAGTCATTTAGAAGATGCATTGATATTTGATAAAGAAAAAATTAAATGATAGTAGCGCGCATTAATAATAATTATTGATTCTCATTCGGTATGCTTGAGAAGTAATTGGTATATTATTTCTAAGCTTTTATCCCAACCTTAACGCTTTTAAAAATACTCAAAATGGCTTTACTCGCGAGTTAAACACATAGTTCTAATCATATTTTGAACGATATGTATGCAGGATCTAGGCGGGGGAGGGGGGGGGGGGGGGGGGGGGGCTTAGGAGGGCTGAAGCCCCGGGCCTCAACCTCTTAGTAACCTGTTAGGGTTACGATTTTACAATATGAGTTGGCGGTACCATCAATGGAAAAACCCCGGGCCTCAGATTTTCTAAATTCGGCCCTGGATGTATGCATCTGAATGAAAGAAACAGTAGTGCCGGTAACTGGGTTGTTATAATAGAGCTGTATTTTGAATTTGCTCAGCATTATGCAACTAGAGTTGCCGCTAGTAGTATCTACTCATTCAACTTCATTAATTCCGTGTCTCAACTTAGTCGGATCGCTGTTGAACCTCTGTTAAAAAAAATCGCTGGAGTTCCAGGTGATAAATCGAGCGGGATTTGACTGGAAATCGAGCCGGATTTTTGACATGAAATCTAGCTCAATTTTTTTTTATTGAAAATGAAATAAAAAAAAACATTGCACCGACCGTGTCACGATCCCAAGGAGTCGAGCACGTAAGCGTCCGCTCGCTTATCATCCCGACGCCTTGGGATCGTGACACGGTCGGTGCAATGTTTTTTTTTATTTCATTTTCAATAAAAAAAATTGAGCTAGATTTCAGGTCAAAAATCCGGCTCGATTTCCAGTCAAATCCCGCTCGATTTTTCACCTGGAAATCCAGCGACTTTTTTTAACAGAGGTTCAACAACGTCTCTCTCGATACTTAATTTTTTCGTTCAAAGTTAACTAATTCAAATGAGAATTAGAGTGATCTATATCGTCGAGAGCAAGTAGCCGAAAAAATGGCATCTTTGAAAAAATAAACGCAAGCTAGATCTATATTTTATTTATTAACAGGTTTATGCACGCGCGCGCACAAAAGGGGGCCAATGCATGGGCGACGGAGCACGAGGGTGCACGCAGACGTCGAGTATTACAGTGGCACGTATATCCATACGCAGGCAGGCAGCAGCAACAACCCCATAATAATACTCGCGGCGAATCCCCGTGCGTGTGTATACCTCGCCTGAGAGCAGTAGTATAGCGCCGACTTCAGATCAATAATTCCTAAGGGCACGCAAAAGGTGCTGCTGCCGCCACTGGCACCGCCGCCACCACCACCGCTGCCGTTTGCAAGTGCACGAGCCTGCGTGCACGCTTCGGCTTGGCCCTTTTCGCCTGCTCTCGCGTTCAAAGCTCACGCGATGCTTGTGTGCTGTTCTCTATTTGCACGAAAGATCAGCTGTTATGCACGTATTATGCGTGTGAGTGTACGCGTATAGCAAGCCTTTTGCCTAGAAACTCTGCCTACGCTCTCTTGACGTTTTTTTTCTTGTTGTTGTCGTTGTACATAATACGTTGAATAAGCTCGAGCACTATGGAAATGAATAAGAAGCTCGATACCAGCAGGCAGACTATATAGATGAGAAAGGTAAAAAAGGAGCCGCTCGGCTGTAAAATTATCTGCCTACACGTAATCTGGGCTACTTGATTTTATGCCAAGCCAACAGCAAAAAGGGACACGTGTTTGGTGTATCAATTTTTCGCTTTGATGCTCAATGATTTTAGCTAATTTGCATACTACGAAGGACAAACTAACATCCATTCGATGTGCTGAAATCGTAGATAAAATTCTTTAAGCGGCCACGAGCCGCAATATATATTTCAATAAAAATAAGGGACTCGATGCCACTGGTGGTGAAAATCGTGCTTATACCTGCATGCTGTCGTCGACCGGAGCTATCCTGGCTGGTTCACAAGGCAAACGTTATAATAGACATGATTTACCTTTACCATAAACAGTACACGCACATGCAATCGCGTCTGGAATGTGTCTCTTTTCTCATTATAGCCATACGCAATATGACGACGACGACAACGAGGACTGTACGCGACTATACGAGTCAAGTATGGGGACGTTGCATAAAATCATAATATAGGTACGCGCGTATACATGTACGTAAACAAAAGCTTGCCGCGCTCGCTCAATGACGAACAATAGACACCGGCGGTGAAAGCGCGTCACCCGCGAGTATATTACAGCCAGAAGAAAGAGATACATTTCTCTCGTTCTCTCTTCTCTATACAGCGTGCTGTATGGAGGAAGTGCAGATGACGAGCTTGGGCCAGTCTCGAATGTTTAGAGTGCTTTTTTTCTTTTTCTGTCTCTCCTCTTTTCCCTCTCTCTCTTTCTTTCTTTTCTTTTTCCGATATAATCGCGAGAAACGTACATACGTGCACGCGTTTCAGGATGATGATACCGCGTATATAGATATGCGCGCGCTTTAACAGTAGCAGCAGCAGAATTGCGGCTTACTCTTTACCTTCTGACTGACTTTTCCGCAACGAGCAAGAGAGAGAAAGAGAAAAAGAGAGGTCAACGAACTCGCGCGCGCAGAAACGTACTCTTTCTCTCTCTCTCTCTCTATCTCACGTCTTTTTTCCGCAGCTTTCAGAATTTTTGTTCACAATATAGCTATGCGGATATAAGCGCTCTTCGTAGACGGTGTATGCACCCGCACACACTTACTCCGACAAAACACGTATTTATGTACTCTCGCGGGTTACTTTTTTGAAAGGGCTCGAGTACGTTAACTGCTCTACGTTTCCGTATACTAACTGCACGCGGTGCAGCAGTCTTTCAGCGTTATGAAGAAAACGAGTTGAAAAGTGAGAGCAAAATAGCAAGTAGCAGAGCAGCGCTTTAACACGTGTCCAACTAGCGGGCAAGTATAGTCATGCTGTACCTAATAAGAGACACTGAAAATTGCTCGTATCGTACATCGAGACAGATCAAATTAGAAACAAACACTAACTTACCTGATCAGGATCGCTGAAAGAAAAATAGATCAAATTAAAACGAAAACTTACTTACCTGATCAGTGTCGCTGAAAAGAAAAAAATGTCAAATTGGAAACGAAAACTTACTTATCTGAGTAACAATTTTAATGCTACCCCTGAAACTGACCTTTTTTGTCCCGGCAGCCAAAATGAAAAAGCTAATTTCTGCTGGGGGATTCATGAAAAATACTTTTCATACCATCGGCCCAAAAGTGACTACTTCCCTGCCACTGCGCAAAGCGGGAAGAGTGATTTTCGGGACACTGTGTATGAAAAATAGTATACAGGCATATGCCGCGAAAAAAGAAAGCCCCAGAGCACGTGTTTACCGGCCTCGGCTTCGCCTCGGACACTAATAACACGTGCTCTGGGACTTTTCTGTTTTTCGCGGCCTAGGGCAGTAATATACTAATAAGAACCTAATAAGCAAAAACGAAAGCCTCAGAGAACATGTTATCAGCCTCAGCTTCGCCATGGACGATAATTGTACTTGCCGCTTCTTCCTTAAGATCATATGCGTAGTCCCTTTCCCCCGTGCCTACTTCACCACACATTCAAAGCTAAAAAGTGGCGCTACGCTCGCTCAGCCGCTAGGCCCACGACTGTGCGCGCCACGATTTCATTCTTTTCCTTTGTGACGAGGACGCCACACAAAGTACGAGCTAACCTCCATTACGAAGAACTGAAAGGTTAGTCGTTATAATGCCGAAACATAGGCGATCGAGGAAATCAACGAAGAGGTCCAAGGAAATTGCCCGAGAGGTGGAAAAACTGTTGAAGAGGAAGCAGAAGAAGATGGAGCGATATAGTTCATTGTCTCTAAGCATCAGAAGCTACAAGCGTGCATGGGTGGTTTATCAAAGATCCTGGCTGAACTTGTTGCTCGAGATAAAAACGACAACATTCAATTAATTCAAGCTGCAAGCGATGTCGCACGTCTAATAATTGACGCCATTAGCGATGAGACGCTCATCCGACGCAGCTTAATTTTATCGAGCATTAATAATGCAATAAGAGACACATTAAATGCAACAGAGGCCGATGATTGGCTGTTTGGTAAGAAATTATCCGAGAAACTTAAGCAAGCGAAGCTGACGGGCCAGGACGCTCGTTTGCTAGCGAAGAAGAATACATTTGCACTAAGTCCAAAAAACATAAAGACCCCGCTTCGTCAATTACAGAGGTCAAAGATAGAAGCACAGAAGGGGTATCAACGACCTGCAACAAAGGCACCAAGCCGCCGTTATTAGAAGGACAAAACTCCGAATTCTCCAAAGAAATACTCTGCCAGGCGAGAGACGAATGCAAAACGTCGAGGTTAATTGAAAGGTGATATCTATGGCTGGAGGATTGAAATATTTTCATGACAGATGGGTAAAAATAACTACAGACAGAAAAATTCTGTCATGGATAAAGGGAGTTAAACTCTCATTTATCAAAAAGCCGTTTCAAGCCTGTTCTGTCAAAGTGGGAACGTACTCTGCCAAGGAGGAAAAAAGTGCTTGACACTTTGCTCAAAAAAGAAGCTATTGAAAGCTGCGTAGCAGTCGAAGATCAATTTTTGTCTCCCTTTTTTATAATTCCAAAATCAGACCGGCTCATATAGATTTATATTACATTTAAAAAATCTGAACGAATTTATTGAAACAAAACATTTCAAGATGGAAACTCACAAAACAGCGATACAACTCTTAGAAAAAGATTCATGGATGACAAAGATTGATCTTCAAGACGCGTACTACGCAGTTCCAATACATCCAGACTTTAAGAAATATTTACGATTCATATACAAAAACAAACTGTATCAATTTAATTGTTTAGTATCCGGACTTAACCTAGCCCCATATATATTCACTAAACTATTGAAGCTAGTTATGAATATTCTTAGACTGGCGAGATTGACATCAATTATTTATCTTGATGATATATTACTAATGAGTCATTCGGCTAATGAAGCTTCGAATAATTTTAATTCAACAAAATGTTTATTAGAATATTTGGGATTCATTATTATTAAATCAAAGAACATGCCACTTCCCTGTCCAAGATGCGAGTGGCTAGGTTTTATTTTTGATTCAGAACAAATGATATTAGTACTCCCGGTATCGAAGAGAAAGCATTTGGAAAAACTTATAACGAGATATAGTTCACTTAAGAAATGCAAAATAAGAGAGTTCGTGGAAATAACGGGCAGTTTAGTTGCAAGCTGTCCAGCCATCGAGTATGGATGGCTTTATACTAAGGTTTTCGAAAGAGAAAAAACTCTTGCTTTAGAATCGAGTAATTGCAACTACGAACCACATATGTATTTAAACGACATATTAAAACCCGACTTTGATTGGTGGAAGAGAAACATTCTCATTCGTTCGAAAAATATCGATTACGTCAAATATGAAAAGAAAATTTACTCCGACGCATCTTTGACGGGTTGGGGAGCTGTATGTGAAGACAAAAAGCACACGGTTTTTGGACGTCGTCAGGACGTAATAATACTAACGTATTATTAGACTATAAAATTTTATCAACTGACAGGTATACTATCTTATTTCTGATTATATTTTGTATGTATAATATTTACTGTATTTTTGTAACTTTACTATGATATTTGTATATAGTTCTCCTGAAGAGGGTTACGAACTAGTGACCGAAACGTAGAGAAAATAAAAAACATCTATTTTAACTTGTGACCTTTATTCCAATTGACGATAAATTTAACCTAACGAGAAATTATTATTCAATTTAAAAGTTAATATCACATTCTTTTATCTCAATCCACCTTTGATTAATCGGTTAGATATGATAGTAATGAAATCAAAACCGCTGCTAATGTATTGGCAAGTAGCTTCCTCATACTTTTGTTTTAACTTGAAAATAATTTAGAAATATTAATATCGTCTTTTCTAATTTGTTCACAAAACAGTTTCAATAATAAATTATTTCTCAACCAAACGATACAAAAAAAAAGAAAAAAAAATTGTTTGCTTCGTTTATTGCTAAATCAAATTTTTTGGCTTCATCCTTACATCATAACGAACAAAATAAGCCTTCTCCTGTCACGATACGTACTACCGTCATCGAGGAATCACTCTACACATAACACAGACATACAGCCGCACACATCGGGTTCCTTGACTCAGTGGTTATAGTTCTTGCCTGCTGATACAAGGTGTGCCATAGGGCGTGGGTTCGATCCCCACTGGGCAAATTTTCGATGGCATTTTTTCGCCTTGTGTGGTTGAGCCCGTGCCCGAGGTGGAGCGGGTACCACTCAAAAAGAAGACCCAGGTTATGTCATCAGCCCCCGAAGCGAGCTGGAAACAAAAAGGATAATCATAAGTAGCAACCCGAGGCGAGGACTCACAAGGCTGGCAATAGACGGGGAGCACAACCTATGATGAAGTTAGAAACGAGAACCACACTCACAAGATGGCGCCGGATGCGGGGCCCCGTTCGTGGACGCATGATGGCGCCTGAAGCGAGAACCAAACTCACAAGTTGGCACTGGGCAGCGAGTTCTAATACTTAACTCAGGAGGAGACGCCAGTAATGTGTGAACACGCAATAAGACGGCTCCGAAAAGGGGGATACGACAATCGAGAGATGGCATCGCGCAGGGTCGGAGGTTCACCAAGAAGAAAAAGATGAGTCCCTGAACCCCTAATCATCGCATATCACTATGCGAAGGATGGGGGATGTATGGAAACGACTTACAGCGAAGTAGCAGAAATGCTCAACTAACCCTGGTCACCGAAGCAATGCCTAGCGGCGGTTACCAGTGAGTGTCCGAATGGGGTGGAGTAGGAAAAAAAATACATACCAACATGTGTCAGAAATTCGATCTAGTATATAGAAATATTATTAAATATACCCTAAGATGATTATATACGAAAGCCAAAATGGAGCCCATCACAAAGTTTCCTCTATGAGGAAGCAATATATTGCGACAACTATTCAGCATAACTAAAATTTTCATTTTTCAAACTGTAAATCCACGGTAAGTTTGTAATACAATAATTAATAACACAATGGTAAAAATCATAACAAACTTAAGTTTACTTATGACTCTACTTGCCCGGCCACCTCAATACAATTTTGTACGAATCATACAATATCATGTAGTCTATAATTTTCACAACATTTTTTTGTACGAATAGCTGTAAATATTTTTATTTAAGATTTTGAAAATTTTCGTGTATATGACGAGAGTGGAGTGACACTGCTCTCGTCTATCATAAAATACTTGCCATTCGGAGCGCGGCACGCGCTCCTTGAAATTACCTTTCCACGAATGTCCTTTGCCGAGTCGTCAGGTTGAATCTTTTTTTACCATGGTACTCAATTGTCCAAGCGACTATCATGCAAATCGATCGATCGATTCTTCACATGTCATTTATATAACGTATATTAAAGCTCGCGCAAACGATCTCCGGTGGAAGAGAGGCAAAGGGGCAAAAAAAAGCAGAAAAGTACGATGGTGATTTCCTGCATACAGAGTGTTCGAGTCCGTCAGAGCCCAGAAGTCGATAGACTAACTATTAGATATGCGCGCTCGATGCCTATACTAGATGGGCTCGTTTGAGCGAGCTCGTCAAAATGATTGCGATCCGGCTCTCTCTCTCTCGTGCGCTGATACACATATAATCAAGTAAAAGTTCGCTCGTGCGCTAAATAACTAATATCCATCGAGTCTATTAGCCTCGGTGCCTATATATACAGGCTAGAGTATAATCGGGCATTCTGCCTGCTCCGCGTAGCACATTGGCCTGGCGCGATCGCAAGTCCAGATTTCACCCCCGCGCCTAGTACAACAGTATTATGTTATATATCGAACAGAGAGAGTCGCGCGCGTGGCCTTTCCTATGTCGATGCATTGTACAGGATAGTGTGCATGTGATCGTGCGTATGTAGCTGTGTGCAGGAGCAGCAAATGCAACGCGCCCCAAAGTGGGGTACGTAACCGGGCGGCCGGCCCTGGCGCGCTGGTGGCCATCCCGTAGCCCTATACGTATCCAGCATGGGTGTATATTTAATGCTAGTCTATGGTGGTGTGTATGTGCGCGCGAGCCTGCGCAGAGTCGTCGCGAGCGGCGGCGAAGGAAGCGGCGGCGGCGGCGGCGGCGGTGGCGGCGGTGGCGGCGGTGGCGGACGAGAAAGCCGTAAAACACACGGCAGCGCACAGCCGATAGCATGTTACAAAAGTTCAGTCGGGGTGCGCGCATTCGCCCGATTAAAGCTACTGCATACGCGTATAGAGACAAGTTCGGGTAGGCGAGCGGGGTGGCTGTGTGTACAACGCGTATACGGGTTTATTGGCTTTTGTTGTCGTAAACCACCCCTAACTCGCAGGACACTCGAGCTGCGTACGAGTTCTCGTGTGTGCCGCGTTGTTCTCGCGATTGTTGCTGGCCCTACATATTTATAAAGTGTGCGTCGTGAGTGTAGTTTATCGTAGTGCACATAATACAAAAAATGAAATCGAGCTCGTCGTACTCGTGAGCCACGCCGCGAGTGGGAGGAGTGCAGTGCTTTAAAAGTGGCGTTTTGCGTGCAGCAGAGGGCCTGCGGGCCGCCGCCGGCATCGACCGCTAGCAACGGCGCGACAACTGGCAGCAGCAGCAGCAGCAACAGCAACAACAGCGATGCCACCGAGAAGTCGAGCACGACAAAAAAAGCCGCGCTCGTAGCGTCGGCTGCTGTCCTTCAACGTCGCCTGAGCATCGGCGACGTCGAAACCAGCCATCGTGTCAAGGGATGCGGCCCGAACGACGAAGCCGCCGCGGAGGCCGACGACGACGAGGAGCAGCTTACGGTAGACCCGACAGAGCTAGTGCTGACGAGGCACAGGATGCCCGTTAACGCGACCACCGCCAATGCGTCCGTTCGCGGCTCGGTTTCGGCCTGCTCGAGCCCGAGGGCTAGTATGGTGAGTCCAACGACGTCCTTTATTCCCTACTTACGCGTTGTTTTTTTTTTGCTCTTTTTTGCGAACTCGTGCGCGCACTTGGCCATTGACTTCTTTATCGAAGTGTGCGTACGCAAGGGTGCGAAAAGACGTGCCTGTGTATAGACCTTGTGTAAGGAATAACAACGCCTGTGTCGCAGAGGGCGTGCTTTCGGTTGGCTTTTTCCCTTTACTCGAGAATACGATATATCTACTACTACCACTACTGCTGCTACTACTGTTGCTACTACTACTCGACGCCCGCCGCCGCCGCCTACTACAACTACGACTCCTATATCTATTCATGAACTTTTTGTTATCTAAACGCTTGCATACCTGACGAGCGCTCGCAATCACGTACGAACAATAAACGAATTGGATTTTTCATTCGTGATTTCGATCGTACTATTTTCCGTTCGATGTACACTGCATCCAACTAGTTTTTGCAATCAAAAATGAACGTGTAATATTCAAATAAGAGAATTTATTTGGGTTACAAGCTTCATTTTTACTTGAACAGATCATAATTGTAGATCTTGACAAATGATCATATTTTTATTGAACTCGATGTGAGGATTCATAATTTTTACTTTGAAATCTAAACAGAATTTCGATCAGTTCCCGCGTTAAAAATTTTGTTCCCTAAGTTCAAGTTAAATTTTTTACTCGCGCAATAAAAAAAAAATAAAATGCTAAAAAGTCCTGTAACATCAATCGAGATAAAAAATGATGAATAAACAATTTCAATAGATCGGCTTATCGCCGAAATATTACTTTGCCATATACCATGTACATTGCATGTACTATCTGAATTATTTATTTTCTCAGCGCAGAGGGTAGATATTTCTATCGAGTTTATAGTATATGCCCTATTTTGTGATCGAGTTGTGTGCAAGTACATGATCGAAAAATGACTGCAATGCTGTATACGAACATCAAAATTTGGCATACATCGCTGAAAATAAATAAAAACTTCGTATATTACATGTAAACACGAATTGTTATCATATGATTACAACTGAATACAAGCTGTATTATTCGTAATAAAATATTAAACTAGTTGTGCGTAAAATTTTACAAACTATTTTTTCTCTGAAGTCTTCCATTCGAACGTATAACTCGGCGGTCGTTAAAATCTGTCATAATTTTCTAAACGTGAAAGTCAAAATTTCACCACGTATGACGCGATCGGCGCGTTGACGTTACATGTCAAAGAGTCACACGGCAATTAACTCGTTTCAAAAACATTTTAATTCCAATGAATCCTTGCCCAAACACGGGCATGTATATTAGAGAAAATACCACGTTCGACCGTGTGTAGGTAAGAGCTCCAGTCTCATCGAAAACTCCATGAACCCATCGGTCAAACGCGTATACCGCACGACAAATTGTCATTCAGATTTGATAGCCGTATGCCTGCAGTTTATATCCGGTGGGGATTGGATGGTCGCCGGGGTCAATTAAGAGGTGCACTTGCCATTGAGCCTTGGCAATATATGTATTTCGCAGTCACGGATTATAATTAAATCAATACACGCTGGTACCAAAAATAACTCACGGAAAAAAAATTCACGTCTGCGGCTTGACGAGTTGATTTCGGAAAGGGAATGACAATGCGCGGATATAGGCGTTGAAAGGCAGCTCGTTTCATTTATTATACATAGAGGTAAATTTGTGAATGCAGAGAAAGAGAGATATAGAGAAAGCGTAGCAGGCGCGTCTAAACTAATTATTATCTCGCTCGCGCAGTCGGTTTTGGACAATCAATTAAGGCTCCCTTCGTCTCTCTCGCTCTCTTATTATACAGCGACAAAACGTGGAATCAGGCAGAAGCAGCTCTCTCGAGTTATATAGCATAGTAATATACGTTACGCCGGTTTAGAATTTGCGAGTCTGGTAATATATATAGCAATCGTGTTTATCATACGCCACAGGGCGTGAAAACCCTCGAGGCGTCGAGCATTTGATTTCCAACTTCTTTTTTCTCATTATGCTGTGCTATACTAAACGCGATACGCAAGATATTATAAAGTCATTTCGACGGCGCGAGGCCTCGGGATTTAATTTTCGACACTCACACGCAGCACTCGCGCAACACAAACTTTTCGCTCGCAATCATCGTGATTAATTTGAATATTAGCACCTTGGCGAAGAGAAAACGCGCGAAGTAACTCGCGGGGGGGAAAGAGAAAGAGATATGTCGAGTGTCGCTTATCTTTTAAACATGCGGCGCACTTGCGGGATGTACATAAGAACAACGGTCACGATATATATTCGAATGAGATGATAATTTTGTTGTAGCTCTTTTTTTTGACTTTTCGCTCAAGGGTTCAGGTGTATTTCGTGCCTAAAAAAATTGAAAACAATTAAAAATGCTTTTGCTTAAATCACGTTGTTGCATTGCAAAGATCTTGAAAAAAAAGATGAATTTTTTTTATTGAATTGCCATTATATCAATTTGGATTATTTTTGTTAGCGTGTTTTACGTCAAAAAGTTCAATTTTATCGCATTTCTAATTATTCGTAAAAAAAAGGATAATTATCATTTTTCAAAAAATGCTTTTAACCTGAATATGACACACTTTCCTGGTGTAACGTACTTGACACGCTGGGGTTTTTTTGTACCCCATCGAATGAATTATTAATAAATAAATAATCTCTTAAATATTTCTGTTTGAAGTTTTTTTACGTGCTTTTGAAAAGTTTATTTTGAAGACTGTATAAGTTTGATATTGAAATATTGAAAGTAAATATGTTTAACAATAGATTTAATTTTTGTCGATTTGGATATACTTTAAAAGAATGTTGAAAAAGCGTGGGGTTGATTCTGCCCCAGTGTGTCAAGTAAAAGTTAAATAGTTGATTCTTTGCAATTATTTATTTTTGAAATTTTTTCTCTCCAAGTGTACAAAAATTTACATGATAAAATAACTTGCATTTAAATTATAAAATGACTGTATCACTTATTTCACGAATGAAGTATTAGAAAACATCGTGTGCAACTACTGCATGAGGTAGATGATTTACCCAGAAGTCATTTTTCCTAGAAAAACGAAAGCCTCCAGACAACGGGACAACAATCAGGCTAGTGTGGAGCATTGTCTCAGAGGAACCCGACTATTGTCTGCGCGAAGCTCTATCGTCAATAGAGTGTGGGATTAATAATGGAAAATATACACGGCAACTATATACGGTTCGGACTGAAGGCTCTTATCTCGAATAACTGCACTTTGCAGCTTTTTGCGGAGCACCAATGGAACGTCCCGAAGAATCGCTCGAATAACAACAATCAATAAAAAAAAAGAACCTACGTAATAATTCGAGTAATTTGAGCGAGAGTAAAGAATAAGAGAGGGTGAAAAATGCTCTCTCGAGATGATTCACTGCCGCAAAAAAGAGCAATCGCACAAATTGCTCGAGTGGATTTCTTGGCCGGCGCTCTGAATTCTTTAAATCGATCCTTTCCATCTCTCGTGCCGCTCCGACTCTCTCTCTCTCTCTCGCTACCATGCCGTGGCTATTAAAAAGCTTTTAAAGGGCGTCGTTTTCTTGATTCCAATCGGCGCGTGCTATATTTATCCAGCATCGAGCTCTGGATCGCAATTCCGATCGCATTCTTTTTATGCCTCGGCGCATCGGTAACTAAAAAAATGACTATTGCGAAAATTCTCGCGCTCGTTTAAGAAAATACATAGACATATAGCACAGAGATTATTATAATACTAATATCGATGGAGTCTGTTTCGCTGGATTTTCAGTCGGCGGAGTCGTCGGAGGAGCTGGTGCGACGACTGCTGGAGCGCGAGCTGCGCCTCTTCGATCTGATCGATCCGCGCGATCTGCGCTCGTACGCCTGGTACCACGGCAGCACCCTGCCCGGCGGCAGGAAGGGCGCCGAGGCCGAGATCCCGAACGACGGCGACTTTCTGGTGCGCGACTGCGCCAGCCAGCCCGGCAATTACGTGCTCAGCGTCAGGCACAGGGGCCAGCCGCTGCACTTTGTCATCAACAAGGTATGCATTGCGACGTATCGCTATATTCGTATCGCGGGATCATATCTATATACAGGGGGGGAGCGCGCACATAGAAGGGGCAGGTACTTGATGCAGGCACGATGATACTCTTGTGTCTCGAATCTCTCCGGGTCTTCTCGATGCCGCGCTATACACCCGCGTATTATGCAACTCGACGCGAGCATAAAGATGTAAAGAGATATTCGAGTGGACGCTGCACAATGAGCGGTACGTCGTACGCTCGAGCTTTTAAAAGCTCTCGTGGCACACTTGGCTCGGCAAGACGCAGATCTTGAGCGTGGATTATGCGAGACGGGAGACGATGAATCTTCTTCTTTCTTTTTCGCCTCTTCTTTTACGATGCCGTACGATGCCATAAGAACGTGGAAATTTTTTCCAGATGATACTGCAGCCGAACACGGTGTACGAACGCGTGCAGTATCGCTTCGAGGACGAGGCCTTCGACACGGTGGCCGACCTAATCACCTTCTACGTGGGCAGCAAGCGACCGATCAGCCAAGCCAGCGGCGCCCGCATCGTCACGCCCCGCCATCGCAAGGTGCCCCTCGCCTCGGCCTCGGGCTTCCTCCTCTGCCCGAGCGCCAGCTCGTCGTCCTCGTCGCTGTCGACGAGCGCCGCGACGACCAACACGAGCCACAGATCGCCGCCCCACGTGCCTCGCAAGAAGGAGCGCAGCATGTCGCTCAGCGGACAGCAGCACTACCAGAGCCCGCCACCGCCCCAGATGATACCGCTGCATCAGATCGCGGCGTCGCAGATGCACGGCGGCGGCAACAACTGCTCGAGGACGCTGCCGCGGGTGCCGTCGTCGATGATGACGTCGAGCGGTGGCCTCAGCAGTCAGCATCTCCAGCACCAGCTCGGCTCCAACGCGATGATGAGCCAGTCGATCTCGTGCTCGCACTCGCTGGATCGACAAAAGATCGGCCGAGTCGTCACCGATCCGGCCCTCAAGTTCCAGCAGCTGCAGCGACAGCAGCTGCGCCAGCTTCTGGACGAGGCGGCCGAGGAGCCGCATTACCAGACGCCGCGGAACAACTCGGTCGTGATACCGGCCGGCTTGGAGGACGATCCCCCGCCCAAGCCGCCGCGAGTGCCCAGACACCTGAAGCCGGCGACGGCTGGCGGCGGACCCCCGTATCCGTATCCCGCGTCGTCGCTCGGCAAGGCGCGCCAGGCCTCGGGCAGCGACAGCGGCAACGGCTCCGGAGACAGCGAGTCCAGCAGCAACGGCGGCGGCAGCGTGAACAGCGGCGGGGCCGGGGCGTCGGTCGCCTCTCTGCCCATGCAGCCGGCCATGCGCGGCATCATCCTGCGCAGCTATCAGCAGGCCAAGGCGCTGGGCCTGAACGAGCTCGACATCAAGCAGTGGGAGGAGCTCGAGAAGAAGATCATGGAGACGACGCCCAACTTCGAGATAGCCTCGGTACTGGAGCCGGACTTCCAGACGGTGCTGCTGCCCAACGGCGAGCACAAGCCCCTCGACGCGATGGCCCTCAGGGGCATCTCGTGCATGCTCACCGAGACGGCCTCGCGCATACTCGCCCAGCATCTCACCAAAATCGACGTGGACATGCTCCTGAAGGTAAGAATATCTCGTAATCGAAATAGCAAGTATAAATAAAGATAATTGAATGCGACGCTTCGCGAACGCAGGTCTACGTGGAAGATCCACCGAGCGTGAGGGAGGGCCAGTGCGGCCTCGAGCTGCTCGTCCAGCCGTACGCGCGCCAGACCCGGCTGGACGTGATCGAGCGCACCGAGTGCCTCAAGCTCGTGGTGGGCGTGACGGTGCTGATCTGCCAGACGCCGGCGGAGCGCGCCGCGATGATCAGCCGCTGGATCCAGGTGGCCATCGACACCAAGACGGCCCTCGGCAATCTACACGGCTTCTGCGGCGTCATGCTGGGCCTGTGCCTGCCGCAGATCCAGCGGCTCGCCGGCACCTGGCACCTGCTCAGGCAGAAGCACACCGACGAGGCGTTCACGTTCGAGGCCAAGCTGAGGCCGACGCTGCGCGCCATGAACGAGTGCACCGATCCGCAGGCGCCCAACACGACGATTCCACACATACTGCCGATCGCCCTGCTCAACGAGAGGACTCAGGACGACGTTTTAGGTTTGCATATCTTTCAATGATTTCGTTATTAAATCGCTTTTTAGACCAATCGTTATCTGATCGATTGATTTTTTTCTCGCTGCAGGCAAGACTCCACCATCGGCCCTGGCCGCCGCGGTGCTGTCGCCCTGGGAGAACTCGGCGGCCGACTGCGGCCTGTCCATCATGTGGGCGCACCTCGAGGCGTCGCGCAAAATGACCGAGAGCCTGACGCTGTTCCGTCGCAACGCCGAGATCGCCCTCGACGGGCTGCGCAGCGACGAGCTCGTGCTCGACGCCTTCCGCACCGAGTTCCAGATGCGATTCCTCTGGGGCAGTCGGGGCTCGGCTGTGGCGGCCTCGGAGCGACACGCCAAATTCATCCAGGTGCTCGACGCCATGTACGACAAGTGCGCGGCCACCGAGCAGATATAAATGAATTGGCTGGGCCTTCGGTGCTGTTCGCTCTTTTTCATCACGATATTACATCGAGACGCGTTTAGCGGCGTTTTCTTTTTGCGTATAAAAAATATATAATATATCGTTGTGCGTATAGCGGCTTTTCGAGGGAATTCGATGCAGTCAAATCAAAGATCCTCGAATCTAATAAATGGCTATAAACTAATCTAACTAATTGCTGCGTGCAGTGTATCGTATATTATAATAATATTATATATGAGAATCAAACTTGACTCGAATTCGCTTAAAAAGCCATTCTATATGCACGTCGTAGACGAGGCCAAAAAAAATTCAAAATAAACCGCAGTTATGTAGCTATATCTCGTATACACACCACACCACACGTTTTGTATATCAAAATATAGCTCCCAAGACAATTGTTTACGTATAATTATTATACAAATATAAATAAAATATATAGATATATATTATAACTACTAAAAAATGCAATTTACAGCGACGTCTTCTACTGCCAACATGTTGTGTAACGTAACGAGCACTAAAAGTATTTTGCAGTCGAAAATTCTTGAGAGTTTATAAAATCGGGGGTGTACGTCGATGAGTACTGAAAACCAACTTTTATTGTACACATCTTGAATGCAATGTCAAAAAAAATCCCCCAAGCTTTTTCACTTGTATTTGTGTACTTTTATAAAACTGCGATGCCCGACCTGTCATCCTTTCGATTTCGAACGAGTGCATTTTTTATACATTTGTACATATTATGCATTGCCCATACTGAAAGCGGAATTTCTCAATGCAAAAGTTGGAAGATAAATAAAATATACATATTGCTCACATCATAATCAAAAGTATACGTACTACACATACTTACACAGACACACAATGGAAAAATTTGTGAATTGCCATTTTTTTCACCAGTCTAAAAAGTTTTTATCCTGAACGATACAATCATTATTGCAAGAAATTAAAAAGAAGAAAAAGAACTCATAATTTAATTCCAGTTCATGAATGTGATTCGAGATATGTAATGCATTTCGTCCTAAGTGCAGTTATCGACATAATAAATGAACAATTTTCATGTTCTTATTCGAGTGATTTTTACATTGAAATGCATAGATTTATATTGGACGTGTAATAATATTTATATTATATTATTATTATTATTATTATCATTATATCATTGTCAGGAATCATGACAATGTATATGAAAATTATTTGAAGAGATTATTAAACATACATCTACATCCAAAGAAACCAATCTACGTAATGTGCGCATGAAAAACAACACATCATATAAAAAAATAAATCAAGCGCTTGAGATAAACTCAATTTTCATGAAAAATTGTACTAAATAATTATTAATAATTGTATACTTAAGAAACAATTGAGAGAGTCAAAAACATAATAGATTCTGCTAAATTTATTATATTGTTCAACGGTGAGAGTCTACAACTCACTTGTATTTAACAGTAATTTACTCAAAAAACCATCTCCTTTGTATTCAAGTAGATAGCCAATTCATGAAAAAATGCTCTTTTGTTTGAATTTTTCCATACAATTTTTCAGTTATTTTAATTATAAAACTGATAATAGTTTTGAATAAATCCAGGACTTGATTTGATTTATTTTACATTTAAAAAAATTGATTATGTTATAATAAATTTCAATCAAGTACATTGTAATAATAAATCCTCGTTTAATATTGGAAATTGTAATAAATTAAAGTTTATTGTATACACTATGATTCGACCAATATTGTGTGATTGTACCTGTTGTTCACGTTTGTTAGTATCTTATTAAAGAACAGTGAATTCCACTATCATGAGCACAACTGTTGTTTTTCATTTATGCATCTATCAATCATATTTCACCAAATTAATAAAAATCATATTGATATATATTATCAATAAAAATCAAACAGTAACTAGGTCATCAAAAAATGATACTTAATTGTGCACTTATTCTTTTCAACAAAAATTCACTGTCTTGTATCTTTTTCAATAAAATTCCTTAAATGAACTGAAACTTTTTTATTAATTTAATCCATTCTTAAAATTATTACAGGAATCTTGTAACAACTTCACTTGTAAACTCTATTGTATTTATTTGAATTAAATTCTATAAATTTCATAATCATTACAGAGTTACAGATTAGTGATACTTGTAATTCTTATGGTGCTTGAGGCGGTTGTAGTTGAGAACATAGAAAAATACCATTCCACCGACAGCCAACTGGAAGAAAGGAGCAATGCCAGTGCGCTTGGGGTGGACATAGTTATGTTGCCAACGCCACCAACATCTTGAGATAGCACCAGCCAGAGCTTGGGGTGTCTTCTGTCGTCTTCCAAACCAGGCACCAACTTCACCAAGTTTCAGGTCGAAGAACTTTGTGTCCTCTGCATAAAAAGAAATGTTTACATAAAATTTGGAACAAAATGATTTCACGTTTTATTATTAACTGCTAAATTTCAATGATCATTGTTGAAAAAATTTGCAAGGTTGACCTCAACTGGTATAGAAATGACATACATACAATCTGTGAGGTTAGATTACACATTCAACTAATAATCGTCATAATGACATAACAAGTATATCAAACAGACTTGTAAACAACATGAATGGTCAACACTTGATAAAAACACTGAATCGAACTGGATGCAACGATGCAAAAAACGTAATTTATTCAACTCATGAACGTCGTGCAAATATCGTCAACCGAAATGCTAATAAGATTGATGACTTACGAGGTCCGTAATAACGAGCAGGATCGTAAGGTCCGTGCACGGATGGATTGTACTCCTTGGGGTAGTCACCGAAACCCATGATTCCGGCAGTTCTTTATATCAACAAACCAGCAGTAACAATAAATTCAGTCGTTCAACGGATACCAGACATCCGCCATAAAGCAAAGGCCTTTATGTAATCCGAACGAGACTGCTCAGCTGACGATTCTCGGGCAGTTGTGCGCTTGCGCGGCAAAGTCGATTTCTTTTTTATCAACGCGCGTAGCGCTGCAGACGACAGATCAGCGAGCTTTGCTCGAGTCGCAGAAACGAGATAATGTTCGTGAAAACACAGCAGGTAAATCGAATGTGGCAAGAAAGATGACAGCTCTGACACCGATACCTCTGATCACGAGGCTCTCCGGGAGGGTCATCAGGATTCTCGGCTGCAATCCCGGTCCCATGACCTTGCAGGGGACGAATACGTATCTCGTTGGTACTGGCAGCAAGTACGTAGCAACATGTGTGTGTGTGTGCGTGTAAATGGTATATAGATATATTCAGTCACATTGACATGTAGGTATTGTCATAGCGAGCTTTCATTCGGCTTTTCGTTATTATATTAGAATTGGAATTGCTTGGTTTCTTTTATAACTGCCAATTGCATTTAATTATTCGTGTTAAAACGTAGTTGAAATTATTATTTAATGTGGCGTGAATCGATAAAGAACGAACGATAAGTAAACATGCATGATAGCGCGAAAACAAGAAATTAATCTCGTAGTAAGCATGACTTTATAAATTATATCGATGCAGACGAGTGCTGATCGATTCCGGCGATGCGGACACGGCCCCCGAGTACACGAAAATCTTGGGCCAGGTCCTGAAGGAGGAAAAAGCGACGATCGAGCATCTCGTCGTGACGCACTGGCATCACGATCATATCGGCGGTGTGCCAGCCGTGCTGGACCTGATCGAGTCCCTGGGCGGAAAATCGGCACTCGCGACCGTCTGGAAGTTTCCGTGCTCTCCCGACGACGATCATCAGCCCGACGATGAGGAATCGGCCGCTCGCTGCGATCCTTTACAGGTGCGATCGTGGCTTCTGAAAAATGCGCCTTTGCTTAAATAATGAATAACTTTGGTAACCGAATATTGGCGCGCACAGGACGAGCAGAGCATCAGAATCGAGGGCGCGACGCTGCGCGTCAAGCACACGCCGGGGCACACGACCGATCACGCCTGCCTCGTGCTCGAGGACGAGGCGGCCCTGTTCAGCGGCGACTGCGTCCTCGGCGAGACGTCGGCCGTCTTCGAGGATCTGCGCGACTATCTGAGCTCGCTCGAGCGGATATTGCGCGCCGAGCCGCGAGTCATTTATCCGGGCCACGGGCCCGTGGTCGCCGAGCCCCGGGCCAAGGTTTTGGCCTACATCGAGAACAGGATGAGGCGAGAGCAGCAGATCGTCCAGTGTCTCGGCAGCAAAGCCGGACCCTGCGACGTCATGGAGATCGTGAGCGAAATGTACAAGGTGAGCTTGAGTGATTAGTAAAAGAAAAACAGTTTTTAGCGCTGATTCGTTTCCCGATGAGTATAAATTCATTTTCAATTAAAAATTTGTATGTTTTTCTTTTTCAGGATACCCCACAGAATTTGTGGTTTGCTGCAGCTACGAATGTCAATCATCATTTGGAAAAGTTGCTTAAAGAAAATCGTGTCGTTCAGGACGGCGAGAAATGGTTATTGAAGAGTACGTCATCTCTTTGACGTACTGTCACGTCCAATCCAAGTGATCATTAAATTCGTGATGGATTTTGTTACGGAATTGAACAAGATGTTGCATTGTTTTTTGAATTTTTTTTATGGACTACTGTATACTATACAATTAATAACAATAATTAAAGCACTAAAATGTTTGATATCATTCCACATAGTAGTGATTTTTACTATAATTAACAAAGTTTCAATCATGTACAGATGTATGTTACAATTTTATCAAATAAATAAATGTAAAAATGTGGATATGGAATCTCAAATGGGCAATATATAAAATTTTTGAACAAGTCAAAAACGCATATTGAAATTAAAAAACCATACGAATAACATAATATTCATGTATGCTGATAAAGAATAGTCTTTATTTTGAACTGATGGCTGGATATTGATATGCATGTAATGTAGTACAAAAAAAAAGAAGAACGCTCGTTTCAGCTAAACTAAACATTAGCATACAACGTTTAACATTTTCACATAAATATAAAACAGATTCGTCTAATAGTAAATATGGACACTTTTTTTTATTTCATATAAAAGAATTTATAACAATAACCAATTAAATGCTACATTACTCTTTTGAGTATTAAAAAAAATCGAAAATGTCTGCTGTTATTAAAAAGTATTTTATATAGATAAAAATGTGTCGATGAAACAATTCAACTTTTATAAAATAAATCGAAAACAATTGAAATAAGGTAAAGTTGTTATTCAAATTACTTATCATTATATTTCACATCACGATAAAATCTGTACTCTGAACTTCCATTGTGCTTATTTGTGTAATTAGGTTTAATATGCCTGCATAGATATATAATATTCAATTCATTTTCAATATTCCTTAAAAATATATAACCGGACAAGTTTACAGCTCCTTGTTGAATAATCATAAAAAAATAGGCATCTTTTCTTGTACTTGTCCGACTGTTTCAATTCTGATAAAATGTTTTTTCTCATAATAAAAATCATTTTTCCTTAATCTATACATATGAATATTAATATTAGTTCAATATTTATCGTTCCTTTCATTTTATGTCCATTAAATCACATTAAAAACGTTGAGTTAAGATCCATTCTGTCGAAAATTTTTTTTTTACACACTTCTCTTTGTCATTAATTTTCAGCAATTCACATAGAAGTCTTTCAATCACACGTCCACATCCATCACACTATTAACTTGACTGGATACTAGTTAACAAAAAATTGTTATAATCTTTGTCATCAAAACAAACTTAAAATTATCTTACAAAGATTATATATATATATATATATATAATACACACAAATACACACTTTTATATGCATATCATGTGTTAATAATAATCATATATGCTCAAACTAATGCAGCAAAAATGTATAACTGAATAACAAAATAGTCTAATTTACACAATGGTCTCTATGTAATAGATATTAGGCTGTAATACGGAACATGAGCAGGACTTATAACAAAAATCATTTGCGATTAATGAAAAACTCAATGTCCAGAGTTGATACTACCTTACATAAAAATTTAGTAAACACAATAATTTTTTCTCGATAGAGAAGTTGACAAATTATATTTAAGCACATGTAAAGCTTTGTATATATGCGTTTTTGGTCGTAAAAACAGTAGCAAGGCACCCCGTTTAGTTACTCAAGTTGCGACGTGCACGTAATTGTCAACAATAACATCGTTGTGTCCCCCAAAGTCTTTTTTTATTGTTAATTTTTTAACAATTGTAGCCCTGCATATACATCTGCATCTCATCTGCAAAATCTGGAAAAGCTTACGTATACGTTCAACAACTTGTTTATAAGCCACACTTTACGAGTGCCTATCCAAAGCTTGAATGAATTTTTTTCAATAATCTAATTGAATATAGAAACTAAAAGATAAAACAAGTGCCAAAACTTTTCGATTAAATTTCAATTTTATAAGATAACATACCATATAGTATCTGTCTGTCTTGGTACACGTCTTAATTGAAAAATTCTTTCTTAAAGCTTTTTAAATTTTATTTGTCTCACTCATATTTTCATTGCATTAAGCCGTTGTTGATAACGCGATATTGATTTCGAATTTGAATTGTGTTAATTAATTTTGAAGTTTGGCATAGGATTTCATTGTAATTCGTTATTTAACAGAAGTTTATCAATAATTATTGAACGCAGATATTTATATAGTGCCAGGATATTTTTATATACTATAATAAGTATCATGGTCCAATAACATAATAACTAACGACGTTTTTAAAAAAAGTTCATTTATAAAAAAACGAAGACAACAATGTAATGAATCCAATGCTCAGTTTGAAATACCCGAATCAAAATTGTTGACTTTATTAAAGATAATCTATCTTTAGTAAAATCATTTTTTTGTACATATTTAAATTTATCTTACAGGAATACAGTGACGAATCTCAGTCTTCTTGTTAATTTGTCTTTTTAGAATAATTTTTTTAAATAATTTTGTTTAAATCTTTGAATAGATCAATCATCAATGTTTTTTTAACTAATTTTCTTGTGTAAGAAATATCGAAAACTAGATAAATAATGTTTTTATAAAAAATTCTCTACGGTAAAAAAAATTAAATTTTGTTGTGTCCGAGAAACAAAAAAAAATTTTATTACAATTTTTATTAATAAAACGCCAGGTTCTTAGTCTTATTTTATTACATATTTTATAATTTCATAATACTTCGTAACTTAAACAGATTAAATAAAACTAAGAAAAAGTCGATATTCAATTATGTACAATTATACAATGGCTTCTTTTCAATTGTTAAATATAAGTCTCACAGAAATAAGCTCGTCTCCAGTATCGCATCGTTGCAATATGTATATTCATATTATAATAATATATGCAAATTCGGTAATCAAGAAGAACTGAAATTCGCACCTGTAGCTCCTCCCAAAAAAATATGCACAAAATAATATTTATACGTTTTATCATCAGTATCTTTTTGCCGTTGTTGCATTTCTTTTTCAACGACGCTTTAACGCCTGACAGATAATTAAGAAGCAATTTTAGCGTAAGATGAGACCAATATTATTCGCCGTGAAAACGTCCGCCTCGTTTCACATGAAAATATTGTTATGTGGATCGAAGCAGTTAGAGTTGATATAAGTGAGTATTTCGTGGTCGGTTATGATTTCCATACCATTGTTACCCTGTAGCGGGGGCTTCCTGTCCATCGCCGCGTTGGCCTGACGTATCGTCTGGTCCTGCTCCTGCTGCTGCAACGGCTCATTGTTCTGCTGCATCGGCGTCGAAGTCGACGTCGACGAGCTGACAGCCGCGGACTGTTGCATCGGCACGATTGGCACCTGCACCGGCGAGGTCTGGAGTGCCACCTGCATCTTGGTGGGCTGTGGGGGCGCCATGCTCTGATCTTCCATGTTCGTCGGCGACCTCGTCAAAAAGTCACCCATCGCGTCGGTCATCAACTGGGCACTCTGAAAATTTTAAAAATACAGTCAGTAACGAGCGCATAAACAGTGCAAAAAAAAATTAAAACATCTTGCAGCACACACCCTCGTGGCGACGTTATTTAAGATGTTGGTCGTAGCCATGACCGCATGAGCAGTGGTAGTAGTAAAAGGCTTGTTGGCCGCAATGATCTCTTGGGTCGCGTTGGTCAGGACATTGGTGATGGCTGCCTCGGCGTGGGCGGTGAGCTGTTGCTGTTTGGGCTCTTGAGCGGCGCCACTGGCCAGTGCCGAGCTCGCCTCCACGACGAAACCAGCGGGCTGACCCAACATCGAGCTGATGTCTTGCTGCACGGCTTGCTGCATCACTTGGGCTGCCTGAGCTTGCTGTACGGCCTGCTGAACAACTTGCACCTGCTGGACAACCTCTTGGGTCGACTGCTGAACTGCCTGCTGAACGGCTTGCTGCACGACTTGCTCGGTAGCTTGGACGTGGGCCGTCGGTGCCGACTGTACGGCGGCTACTGCTTGCTGTACCACATGCACGTGTTGCACAACCTGCTGAGCTACCTGCTCTTGGGCCTGTTCGACCACTGCGGCCGCGTGCTGCTGCGCTTGTGCTACCACCTGTTAAATAGAAATTTTGCGCATTCATAAAAATTGCTGCATGCTTGCTGAACAGTTCAACACGTTTGTGCGAAAAATGTATCAAAACCCGGTGGTAATAACTTTCGTAAGCGCATGCATAAATGGTAAGCTGAAGTTTACCTGTTCAACTTGTTGTTGAGCCTGAGCGACAACTTGCTCAACCTTTTCGACGATGAAAAAGCAAAGAATAATTAATTAGTAAAAATAAGAGTGAAAGGCGATGAATAGCGACGGCGAAAATGAAAAAATACTCGTGACCAACCTGCTGCACGTGTTGCTCCATGGTGATGGAATCTTGCGCCAACGCCTGCATTGCGTTGACCACTTCGTCGTTCCTCATCTGGGCTTCAGCAACGGACGACGAGACGATCGGCGCACCAGAAGCCGTGACGATCGAGGCCTCGCTTATGGCTGGCAAGCCCATCATCAAGCTATCTTCGGCGGGCGGATTGGGCATGCTGACGTTGCTGACTGCTGCTACTGACACTGCCTCCATGCTACGAAAATATTAGGACGATAAGATAAGGGAGCTATTTACTAATACTTAATATAATTAGAGGATGCATCGAGTATCGATCGAATTTATGCAACATTTTTTAATCGTCTTACCTCATAGACTGGACAGTTGAGGTCGGTATGAGACTGTTCAGCAACATGTTAGGGGCATTCGGCGACGTGTTGGGCGAGTTGAGATCGTGGACGATATTCTCGACCCCGCTTACGTTTGGCATCAGAGTATTCGAGGGAGCAGCCGCCGGACCCATCGGATTAACCAGCTGATGCGGTTTGACGCTCGAGCCTGTCACCATGTCGTCGATTGTTGGATTGACCGAACCCTGAGCGATCTGTTGGTTGTTGGCGATTATCGATGCTCGAACGTATGTCTCGTCCTGCAAGCGATGTCAATATGTTTATTATACACAACGGTGGAAAATACTAGTGTGTCTTTTGAACATATAGTCTGCACAATTTTTTCAACGCCTATTCAATTAATTATTGGGTCAATGCCAATCTATTGATTCGAGTCACCTCGAAAAGTTGAGTACCTAATTCATAATCAAAAATTAATTCTCTCATAAATAATACCGACTTTGAGCGAGGCTCTTACATTTTTTCATTACGCGCACCATCCATTATTAATAACCGTCCCCGCAAATCAAAAACTCAAGGCTCTCTTTCCCCAGTCGCACAAGATATTTACCTGCACGTCAGCCTTTTTCGAAGCCGACTCTATCTGATTCAGATACTTTTCTATGCTATGACCGCTCTGAGGTGGCAGCGGCTGATCGGCCGGAGTGGCTGCGAACTTGCCCAGATTACCGTTACCAATGCCATTAAATTCTGGCTGGTGCTTCATGCGCAAATCGACGACGTCTGGATTCGGCATGGTCGCCGTTAAATTTGTCTCGTTATTCATGAGAGCATTGGCGCCCCTATTGATGTGGTGAGGGCTCAAAACTTTCACCTATATACAAGAGACACAATTCGAGTTATGAGAAAAGCGGCTGAAAAAGCATCCCTGTTTACGTTAATTTTCCCTTGTACAACCAATGAATGTATGTGTGCGTGTGGGTGTTTATAGAAGCGTACTGATTTATCCGACAGAGCGTTTACCTGTGGCGACTCGTGCAAGTTGGCGAACGGGGTCTGCTGCTGCACCAAGCCGATAGGGTGAGAGTTTCTTATGAGACCGACGACGCCCAGCAGCGGATCCTGCACCTGGACCTGCATATTGGTGGGCACGACGGGCCCACCCGGAGCGCCCATCATTCCGGCAGCGGTCACGGCCGTTTGGGCGGTGTCGCGCGCGTTGTCGTTGACGAGGTGCTCCAGGGGGCTGCCCGCGATGCTCACCGGCACCGGCAGGCCGCCCATACTGTTCTCGTTGATCAGGCTGCTCGAGCTGCTCTCGTCCAGCACCTCCGTTTTCATGTTGTCGGGCAGTATGAGCTGCATGCTCGAGGAGGCGCGCCTGCCCAGCATCGCGTTGGTCGCGGCGGACATGCTCTGGGGCGGCGGCAGCATCATCAGGTCGCTCGAGGCCTGCTGGGCCGCGCTCGTGTTCTCGTCGCTCCAGATCATGCAGGAGCGGCCCGAGTCATTGTTGTTGGCCACCGACACGGCTACAGAAGCCGACGACGGCGAGCTGGTGTCGCTCTTGTGAATGTCGTTCGGTGCTCCCGGGGAAACCTGAGGTTGGAGCGGCGACGTTTGTAGACTGCTCAGGAAGGGCACAGACGCATCTGCATAAACGGTAAGTATAATTTATAAATACGAATTTGAAAAAATTCAATCGTGGCGCTTTTGTACGTACTGTTTGGTGAAATAGCGTTTGGTACGACCGAGGTGAGATCGGCCGAAGCGTTGGAGTCGGAGGCAGTTATCGCCGATAGACCGACGTTGTCGGGCTTGCCGATCGTCGGGATAGCGGGCGTACCCGCCGCGGTGTACACGAACGAGTGCGCCTCGCTGATTTTGCCCGACGACTGCGTGTACATTTTGACGGTGACCTGCTCGCCGTCGACCAAATCGTGACGCCTGTAGGGCGGCACGACGCACACCAGGTGCGTCTGCTGGAGGAACTCCTTGTCCGGCTGGACGGTGCACTCCCAGGTGGGATCGCGGGGCGTGCTGTCCTCCGGGCTCAGCTTGAAGATGACTTTGGTGTCCTTAAGGAAGTTCTTGCCGAGTATGAAGAGCTCGACGCCGCCGGTGCACGGGCAGGAGGTGAGGGACTTCTTGCAGATCTCCGGTATGCCCGGTGGTTGAGCTATACGAATGAGAAGATACGAATGAGAAAAAAAAAAGGATTCGAGTTTAGTATATTGCACGAAAGAGACTGTACTTACTGCAAACGATCGGCATGGAGCAGGCTTGGAGGGTCTCGGTCTTGCCGTCGTCGGTGGTGATGGTCGTGCGGAATATCATGCGACACTTGGTGGACTTCTTCTTGCTGCGGCCGGGCGATAGCTCGCTGCCGAAGCGCAGCTCCACGTCGACGTTGCGCTCCTTGAGTATGCCCACGCAGTCGCAGGTAACAGTCATCTGCTTCTCGGGCTCCATGTCGATCTCGATCACGGCCGTGCCACCGACCTTGAGCTCGGTGCAGGGCGTCGAGTTTTTCCCGCTCACTCGGCAGGCCTGATAGAACATGTGTGGGGCCACCTTACCTACGTCGGTGCCAATGAAGACCTGAGGAAAGAGAGAAATCGGTTTAATGCGGTCGTTCAGCGAGGAGAGCCGTGGTGCATAGGTAATTATTGGAGCTTACCTGTAGTTTCGTTGGTTTGTTGTAACCATCGAGTTTCACAACGGGGAATCCATTGCCGCCTCGATCTTTCACCGCTCCTCTCGATCCCTCGGTCTGGTAGCGAGCTCGATGCTGATTTTCCGGCTGACAGACGATGTTCAATACAACTTTGCCATCGCTCGATATCGCTTCTGTAAAATGCAAGAATAAAAATCAATTAGAGAAACGTAATTACAAAATTCATTTTCTACTTTGTAATTATTTTGAAAAAAAAAACCATTGTGCAAACCTCGATTAATCGATGCCGATCTCGGGCTCTGTGGTATATTGGCGCCCCTGGGCAAGGAGGCCATTCTGCCGTTGGGGGTGATGCGGCCGTTGGCCGACTGCTGCTGCTGCTGCTGCTGTTGCTGATGCTGTTGGCCGGCGTTGCTCCTCATCGAGGCGCTGCCGTTGGTCGCCTCGGGGAAGGCGAAGTTCGCGTCCTCGGACTCGAGCTTGATGTCCATTTTGCGCCTCTTGGTGTCCTCCTCGGCGATGTTGTTGTTCCAGGCCTGCAACAACAGTGGCGAAGGTTGATCGTGTGACCTCCTCTATACGGATAATAACAAATTGACGTCTTCATTATTTATTGTATGCAAGCTTTTACGAGGCCAAGACGAGAGCATATATGCGCGCGACGAGCCTTCGTTTTTTACTTTTTGTTTTGCGAGGATGTTGCGGGGTATAGGCTGCGGCGATCGCGAGACCATACTACATAATCATCGAGACGCGTACTTCGATCGGTTAATACGCGAACGATACATAATTCGTCGGCAAATAAATACAAAGAGCGCAGCGGAGGCAGACGACGCGCGCGTGCGCGATTGCGGCTATAATAATCATCGATACACACACACACACACTGCGTGCCGTACGCGATACGTCTTTCTCTGTTGACAATTGCCTCGGATTGGATTGATATACGTACGTATATGTGTAACAACAGCACGATGATAGTAATAATAATAAAAGATGATAATAATCATAATGGTAATTTGTGTGTCACAATGGGGAAAGCTCGAACGAACGATTTGCGTATCGCGGTATATGCGGGTTCAACTATATAATCGGCGGCGTCGTCGTCGTCTGCTGCTGACAACGAGATCGAAGAGTTCCAATAATATAAATGTGTTGTATTACGATCTTGAAATACGTAAAGTAATTCGCGTCGCTCCGTCGATCTTCTCGGAATTGACAAACAAAAAACCGAATGCGGGTCACACACTTAAGCACACACGAACAATTTCTCTCTCTCTCTCTCTCCGACTTCTCAACCGATTCGTTAAATGGCTCCATATATAATATATTACGCGCTGGGCCCCACAATTCAATGCGCTCTTAAGAGCGTCATAAATATTGCAGGTAATAAATAGACCTCCTAGGATAATTAACGAAAGGATGATTTCTCTCTGTGCGGCACGAAGGCACTCGAACACGTGCGCGCACCCGTTTATACCCGGCAGCGTGTATCACTTTG
Organism: Trichogramma dendrolimi; assembly: GCA_034770305.1. Taxonomy (NCBI): domain Eukaryota; kingdom Metazoa; phylum Arthropoda; class Insecta; order Hymenoptera; family Trichogrammatidae; genus Trichogramma; species Trichogramma dendrolimi. The sequence goes on from JAPMIB010000001.1 coordinate 2,576,149, forward strand.
TACATCTATCGACGCGCACACCGTAGCTGTCTTGGCTGTATGTGCATCGATCGATCGTAAATAAAAAAAAAAAAGAGTATTGTTACCATCGTAGCTCGTGTGTGTTTGATAGCGAATTATGAACAATGCTAAAAATATCCTTTACGATGGGCACGTCCGAATGTATGTACTGATGAGCTGCGCACGGCACGAGGGTCAGGCAGGAGTGCAGTGGAACTGAGAGAAGAAGTCGTCCTGAGCACGATCCATAGATCAACTGGTTGGTCACAGTGGGCGCGGGGCCTCTTATCTACCGTATAGAGATGCACGACGACGATTCTCTTCGATCGTAGAGCTACGAAAGAGCTATGGGCACTATCGCGAATGAATTTGTGGCCTAATTGATTTTCCTCATGGTGTATAATTGTTGCGCACCCGTCGCTAAGCTCAGTGACGTCTCGTCTATATACAGAGATATGCACGTATAATGATGATTATGGCTTTGTCGATCGCTCATTAGGCCTAATGCATTTTAAGATATGGAAGTCGATCTATCAGAATTTGACACTGTACTGCTGTTGCGGCTGTTCCGACTTTCTGCTTTGGCCGACGATAATTGTGCCGGTTAATGGTTAAAATTAAATGTACACGCAATGGATTCGAGATAACGAATGAAAATATACGGCCAGGTGTAGTGGTGGTGGTGGAGGTGGTGGGCGGCGAGCGTCGCACGAGTACACTGGTTTGTAATTTTCTTGAGAATTTTCGAAACAGACGCGTCGCAGCACTTTTTTTTATGGCAATTAACATAAATCAGCGATTATGCTGCCCTCGGCATGCCGCCGCATTCTTCTCCCGACGACACTTGGACTCTTATTTCAGTCATTTTTTTTTTTGACGACCAGTCGATGACTTTTGACTAGATACGACACTCGCACCCACACGTACACATTATACACACACTACACGCAAACTCATCACTGTGTAACGTATAATTATTATATCATATATACGAAGACGCGCGTACGACGGAAGCGGGTTACGCTCGAATGTGTTCACATAATATAAACGTTAAACGAGCAGCCACGTACCGATGAGCAGCAGCCTATATTAATCGCCGAGCAGCCGAGTGCAGAAATTTGATTTCGGCATTCTCGAACTCGTAAGAAATATCAACATTGGGCACGCACGCGCGCGCACACACACGATATCTCTCTCTCTCTCTCTCTCTCTCAATTCGAAGCTCTCTTTATTCTCTGCTCTCCGGTTTCCGACTGCGTTAGTCGTCGTCTTCGTCGTCGTTTGGTCGTTGTCGCTCGGGGCCTATACGGCGAATCCGCGTGTACACATTATACACGCACCAGTTTATATACCTACCTACTACTCTTCATGCGTTTGACATATATAAAGAGAAGCAAAAAAAAAAAAAAAGAAAAAAAAGAAGAGAAGTGAAAGATATCTTATCAATTATCAGTGCCTCGGAACGATTTTATTGGGCTTTCTGTTGAATAAATTCGTGTTTCTTTGTACAGGCGCACTCGAGAATCGCTGCTGCTGCTGCCGTGTTGCGCGGCCTGGCCCAGCGTGTACCTACTTCAGATTTTCTCGCGAGACAACGATCGAACGATTTTCGCCGATACATCGATTCTTTCTCCGGACTTATGCACGCATCGACTCTCATTATGCAGTAAGAAGAAATTAAAATGAATCAAATACCGATCGAACGCGACGCGGCGGCGTTACATGGCGCGAGAGTCGTTATCGCGATCTTGTGTGTGCTATGTATGTATGTATATGTAATATGCTCGTGTGCTCCCATTCACGCTTTCACTCTTCTTGTAATTTCTTATCGCTCCGTAGTTTTCGAGTAGTGTGAGTGTATCGGCGTGTGTGTGAGTGTGTCTGTGTATGTGAAGCCGTTGCCACATTACAGTCGTGCGCATACATATGTATTATAACACTCTTTGCGCTCGGAGCGCGTGTGCACATATACATTTATACGCACACGCATAGACAATTCCGAAGGTAAAATGAATTGCACCAAGGCAAACGAGTGCGTGATATATACCGGCGTCAATATACACACACACATAAATACAAACTTACCGCGGTCTTATTGAGATGCTGCTGTTGTCGCTCCTCGAAGCCGAGGCCCGAGTCGTTCGAGTTGTCGCAGAGGTCCTGACTGCTCGCCGTCCTCGGTCCGAGTTGTTGCTGTTGTTGTTTGTTGTTGTTGCTGCTGTTGCTGTTGTTGCTGCTGCTGTTGCAGTTGTTGTTGCTGTTCATCCGAAGCCCTTCGATTCGTGACACCGCCAATGGCTCCGGAGGCCGATATTCCGTTATTACCTGCTGCCGATACTGCTACCGCTGCCGCTACTGCCGCCGCCGCCGCGGCTGCACCACCGCCTCCACCAGCGGCACTGCTCAAACTCGTGCCCGTCGACACTAATCTCGTTTGGCTCTTATGCTGCCGGTGATGCGTCGATGCTGCTGCTGTGGCCTGCTGTTGCTGCTGCAGCTGTTGCGATAATCTGCTGCGGGTGTTTACTGTATAATTCGAACTGTTGCTGCTCGCGCCGTTGTTGTTGTTGTTGTTGTTGTTGCTGTTGTTGCCGTTGCAATTGTTGCTGCTGTTGTGATTGTTGTTGTCATTGGGTCGGGACGAGCCGCCGACGCGTGGACCGCTGCTGTTGCTCCTGAGTGTGGCGCCGTGATGGGACGAGGAGACGATACCTGCCAACGTTACCGCCGCACTCGCGCTCGATCGGCTACCTGCTCGTGTACAAAACAAAAAGAACACATTGTAATATGTAACGATAAACAAATGCAACAATATGTTAATATGCGTACATCGAGTCGAAATGCGGGTAAAAAGAGGAGAAAAATGTTAAAATATGTGTTATCTTGTCTCGAAAAGTATGTAATAATAATTCACTTTTCCTCTCGAAGAAATCGAGAAAGACACGCGATCGCAGCCCCGGGTGTAGTCTTTATTGCATGTATATAACTCGTGTCAGTGTATGTGTTAATATTACATACACTGGTATGTGTGTTTGTTTTTTCATTACGAAGAAGCCATTAATTAATCTCGAATCGCGCATCATTGTAATCGTAATATCGCTAGATAGGGATTTTTTATTTCCTTGTTATTGTTGTTATCGAATCATTGAAAAACTAATTTCTTAATTCACACGCACACCTACACGGGAGTCATTTTATGTTGGTATACACACGACGAAGTAATGAGAGCATTTGAGGGGGACAACATCGGCGGCACGCGTATGTATCAAAGCACATTTATACGTGTTTTGGCCTTTTTTTAATCCGAATCGTAATTACTTCGAGATGCACAACACACACATACACATACACACACGAAATTACGAGAAACAAACGAGCGATTAGATAAATTGGATAACATGTATATGATGTATTATAAAAGAAAACGAAAGTAATTAGATGCAGAGACGGTATTTGAGATGAAGGAAGTATCACTCGAAGAAATTTGTGTACACAATGCATTCATGAATGGTCAAACATCACAGGAGTATATATCTTTTATTCAGCTTAGAGGGGTATAACTTACTTATGGGATCGTAACGATAAGACGGGAACACGCACATGTTAATGTATGTAATATTTTGGCCGACTTCGGCCAGTGACTTAATTCGACCGACTCTACCGAACTATTGAGCCGATCATCGAATTTTATGCGGTTTTAAGTCACAAGAAGCCGGCTTATACCGAGTACATATATGTGCTTTTGACACAACTTTTATCCAAGAGCATTTTTGGCACCATATACAAATCTGCCAAATCATCATATAGACAATAAAACCAAAGTAATTAATAAAATAAAAAGTTGGAGACATAAGCCAACTAAAACTATGGTACGACACTCTGTGTGTGTTGATTGTGTATCGCACTTGAGTTTATACAGCTTGTTGTAAACAGAAAAGAAACAAACAAAAAAAAAAGTGAAAAAGAATAAGAAGAAAAGAACGAGAAGAAAATAATAGTGAATATGCGTATATATGATATAGCACGAGACGTAAATGGCTTTTACGATGCGACAAGATACATGTACAATATATACGCTTACATACAAATTGCTCGGGCTAACTGATTAGAAATAGATATCACGTGCCCGCCACCCGACGCTACTCACATACACACACACACACATATTCACAACGAGCAAACACTCGTTAACAGACCGATTCTTACATAATTTGTATATACGGCAGGAACGCACGCTCGAGAATTGTGATGCGCGCACACTAAGAAAAGCGACTATAGCCCGAGTATTGCTTATATCCAACTCGATTAGCCGATCTGCGAAGTGTATTACATTCGACGCAAAAACCCAACGGTGGATTCGATCTCTGAACTTCACGCATGAATTAATAAATAACGAAAAAAAAATATATGTGCCAAGCGAAGTAAACAAGCGAAGTAAAGAAGAAAATACACAAATGGGGGATGGCGGGAGGTATCGAAGAATTTCGTCTCGCTATATACTGCCCGACGACCGAACCATACTTCTTCATTGCTCTCTGTCTCTCTCTCTCTCTCTCTTTCTATGACGTCTTGAGGTTCAAGGTCCTCCGTAAGGTCATTCTGACTCGCAAAAAAAAAAAAATGAATACATATAACGACGAACGCACACACGAGCTATTAAACGGCTCGACGAGTGTGTGCGACCAGAGAGAGAGAGAGAGAGGGAAAAAGAAAAGAAGATCTATGCGCTGTCCTCCTCCTTCTCCTCCTGGCGCATGTGCGTGTGCGAATGAATGTGTGTGTTTATATGGATTTCGCGACATTTTTCGCAATAGAGAATGAGACATTATTTTTAGATGTTCTTCTCACCGTGCGAGCGCACCTATACAACTTCATTCTTCGGACGTTGTATATCGTTTTTTACATGTCTCTCGCGTATATGTAATAATACAAATATGCCTGTTTTCATTTGCTTGGACGCGTGTGTGTCTTGCTCTCTATATCTTTTTGCCGAGAGTAGTGTGTCGCATATTATACACGCGCGCGTAGTTTTGACCGAGCTTTTTTTTTGTCTTCTTCCCTTCTCTGTCTCTCTCTCTCTCTCTCTATCCACCGTCATCCAGGAGGAATATCGTCTGTAAACGAAGGTGCTAATCGAAATTAGCCCGAAGCTCTAATAAAAACAGCGTCGTCGTCGGTCACCGATCGAATATTTGTTTACACGCCGCGTTTATGCACTTTATAAGCGAGTTTATCGTAATAATTTAGACGAGGAAAACAAAAAACACAGTTGTATCGGCGCGCGCGTGCGTTATTATAGGTGTCTGTGCTGTCGATGGATTTCGAGGAGACCGGTCTTGATGCTCAAGTCAATGACTCACAACAGCGACGAGAAAATAAAATCATAATATATTATAATACATTTCGCGCGTGTCTGGGTGAGTGCTTTTTGAATTTATTAAACTTGCGAGGATGATCGATGCCGCGACGATGACACTACTCTCGTGCGTATGGCACGAATAAAGGATTTCGATCTATACGTCGTGTGCCTGTCTGATAATAGAACGCGCATATTATATTTATAAATATGATTTTCGCGAAAACGTGATTTTTGTATTTTGCCCTGCTGACGCGCGCACGTTATCTCGTTGAGGCTGCACATATAATGCGACGGGTAATATTATTCTCAAATTCAGAACATTGATTCGCACTGAACAATTTTTTTTCAGTTATTTTCATGCACGTGCCGCGAGAAGAGGCGTGCATTTGCATATAGAATTCAATGAAACGCACATACATATGCACACATACGTGTATGTCAATGAATTAAACGAGCTAGATCAGAGCTCAGCCAGAAAAAGAGAAGCACGCAGCTATATATGTATAATAGAAACGATGAAAAGACGAGGAGTGCAGCAGAGCTCGGCGCGAGCTTCTTCGTTCGTGCATAAAGCTCAAATCGTGTGCATGCCCGCGCGTGTGCGCGCATATACACAGCAGCACTGCTGCACTTATTTGTTATGCCAACGAAAATATCAAATGGAATTAAACCGGAAAGCATAAAATTGACAGAATGGTAATAAGCGTGCGCGCACACCGACTCTGCTCTGCCCCCCGCTCTCGCCCCTGCATAAAACTGGCACAGTTGAAAAACGAAAACTATTTACTCTTCTTCTCTCGCGATCTCTCTCTTGCACGCGCGCGCGCGCGCGCCATCCGTTGCAAAACGTCAATATACATTATAAGGTAAGTATATACGTATATCCAAGAGACTTGCTTGCGCGCGGACGGCCTCGTGTATTGGTTTATTTCGCGCGCGTGCAGCTTTTTTCACCCAACCGCAAAAAGGTGTGAGTCGAGCTTTTTTTGATGCAGAACGCTCTCGGTCGTCGCTTCGGCGAAGAAAAAAAAGAATAAATATATATTTATACTTCGTTCGGATGCGTCCACTAAATAGCTGCGAAGACCAAACGCGCGCGCGCACGAAGCGCAGAGTTCGAATGCATTATAACTGCGCACAGAAATACGTGTCAAGGATCGGCGGTCGCGCGATCAGTGCTCGCCATTTGACTGGTTTTATAAGATTGTTAAACAAAACACGGAGCGATTGGTGCGAACACTTGAAAGAATCGACGACGTCGACGACGATGACGACCAGGCACAGTAGTGTATGCGGAGGCTAAGCATGCGTGTGTGCGCGTGAGTGTGACATCGCGCGAGCGATATATTTGCGGGACTGTTAGCCTATTAGATAGGGCAAGATACCTAACCGTGAACGCACGGAATAGCGTTAGGCAATGTATGTTCTTTTATAGCTGACAAAAGCTTTTGCTTCGCGCCGATTATCTTTAGATAAGTGTAATTACATATACGTGTGTACAGCGCAACTTACGCTCAAAAAGGCAAGTAGAAAAAGTATAAAAGCGCGGAAAAAGCTCGATCGCGTTCGGATTCAAAAATATGCTACGGTAAAATCGCACCGATAATTTCACGCCCGGTTACATACGTGTGCTGTAGCTGACCAAGCTTCTAAGGACGGTTTTAAGAGCTGTTCACTACAGGTCGGTATTATAATGATAATAGCTGCAATGCGCAGACATATATTATAATATATGTATGCAGCAGTAGCAGTAGCAGCAGACAAATCAAACAAACATAATAAACGGACGTCAAGCGCAAGGCAGCAGAAAGCTCGCTTCATTTGATTTGCCAAGGAAAATTACCGGCGTCGATGTCAACGACCGTACGCATGCCAAAGTCATCATCTTCTCTCTTTCTTTTTTAGCCGCTTGCGCGCAATGAGGCCTCGACGACGACGACGACGACTACGACGACGATGCGTGTCCGTGTCCAAGTGTGTGCGTATATTTATAACGCATACACGCAATCGCCATTATATATAAACGCGAGTTCAGTGCATCCGCGCGCGCGCGCGTCTGGGGCCCGACACTTTGCGCGCTTCTGTATAGCGGCTCTCGCCTGCATGCGCATTCTCTCTTTTTCGGGCTCTTGTTTTCTTTTTCATTTCGTTCGTCGCGTTTGCGCAATATATGCGTGACCGTATAGATGTAGATATATACGACGCCAAGCTCCGACGTAACGCGTGAACTTGAAAAAAAAAAGAAAAGAAAGAGAGAATGAAAGAAAATGTATTCCAACTTCGACGCGAGCGGAGCTTGCGGAATGTATTCAGAACACTTGTTCCGCGCACCGAGCGCCACATGTATATATAAATATATGAAAATATGTATATTATATATGTGTGAGCGAGTTCTCCCACCCTTGTTTCTTTCTCGCTTTGCAAGCGCAGGCATAAAAAACATTCAGCGCCATTTTGTGAATGCACCCGAGTGCAGATGTAATGCAACTCAACTAACGCGTCCAAAAACTTTTAAGAAATTGACCATTTTGCTGGCTAAGAAATACTGGGTTAATTTTTCACATTTTTTCGGATAAGGCTTGGCTTGACATAATTAAAAAAAAAATTTAATCTATGATAATTGAATAGGTGAAAATCTCAATGACATTGAATTCTTAGCATTTATCTTAATCGTTACACGTTAGGAAAAATAAATATGTTCACAAAAACCGAAAGATATAAGGTATTTTTCTCTGCGTGGCAAAGCATAAAGTGTACTAGAAAAAAGAATGAACGAATTACTCCAAGTAGTCATACTTGTTCTGCATTGAACACAGTCACATTTAAAGGTCTATTACAGGTTCAATTACCCATAGTCATGTCCAGGAATTAAGTTTTTTCATTTTCTGTGTATCACGAACTGGAATTTAAATCCAACTCCAGTTTCCCCCTCCAGCCATCAGAGTGACCCAGTAAGTCACTCGGCCAGTGGAGTAGACACACATTGTCCCTGAAAAAACATATACTCAGCGGCAAAGCTATAGGAATATGTATTCGATAGTCCCCGTTACATACTATTCATCAATTTGGGAAGTGAGCGATGGTCTAAGGTATGTATGAAGAAAAAGAGAATAACAAAGCTTTTTTTTTGACTGTCAATTAATCGACGGAGTAAATCGTCAGCTGTTTACATAATGCACACGGCGCGTTGTATGGGTGCAAACGCGTGTGTATAATGAACTTTTAATTCTTTCGCGGGTGGATAGCTTATTATACGCTGCTCGAAAAATGTTGCGGAGTATTCGTTGCAAGTTACAACCATGACCCGAATGGTGTTCCCAATGTGTGCTCGTCACTAAATTTCTCACTTTTCGAATTCTCCGATACACGTAGGCCACGCGCGACAGGGTATCGCGAGAGCTCGCAAGTTCAATCGCTAAAAATATTTCCAACTTTTTTTTTTATCTTCGGTTTCTCGCTGATGGTAAGAAAGAGCGAAAGAGATGCACTGGTATAATTCGCATCTCTCTCCTTTTTCTTGTCTTACGCTCTTTCCCTCGTGCGCGCGCGTGTGTGCAAAAAACTCTTCCTTTTTTTTATCAAATGTTAACCTTTATCGCAATTTACGCGCCAGGCAAGAGCGCGTGTACCGAAAACATTGACTTTATACGTTTGATTATTATTTTATCGGCGATAATTTGTTTTAAATATATATTGATATTAGCAGTTTATTGTTCTCTGCCTGTGGCTTGCTCGCGCGAGCTCAATATTCAGCATTATCTAGAATGTGTCGATAGATTTTATATTAATAAACAATGACTAGACGATCATCGTACGTACGCGCGCGCGAGCCTCGTACAAAGCGAAAAGATGTATCATTTTTCTTTTGTATGTTTTTTTTTTCCTTTTAGCTGCTATATTTATATGTATATTATATGCATGTAGCGTTATTGGCTCACGCATGGATGCAAGTTTCGTCATTGATTGAGAAACAAGCACGTGCATATCACATGAATTGTCTCAAGCGAGCATGTCTCAGTTCAAGTTGAGAAAAATTATGCATTTTTTATTTATATATTTTATTTTGATTATTATTTTTTTTTTCAAGTCAACATTCTCGGATTAGCTACATTAATGGATCGCCGTCGTAGATCTTTTTTCTTTTTATTACGTAGCTGTATTCGCGTTTAAAATAAAAGGAAATAAATGAACACGCGATAAAATAATCGATATCTTTTTTTCTTTAAGTAAAATCAATTTGGAAGAAGGCAGAGTATATATATATGTCTGAGTGCAAATGCGAGCGAGACACAATTCACTTGTCGCATTGTTTCCATTTAAATTTCAAAGTAAACTTATTTGTCGGTTCTTGAATTTTTCGGCGAATTAATGCTCAAGAGAGAAAGAAAATAAAAGAAAAGTGCGCACGCACGAGCATTATTTGAGCAATGACTCTCAAACGCGCGATATGAAAAATATCGAAAATCAGAAAGAAAATATTGAAATGATATCACTGTCTGTTATGTTATTTTGTTCTCTTTTTTAAAACATTTTTATGGTCACGAGTCAACGATTGAGAGATTATCTGCCGGAATCCTCATAAATTTCTGTCGCATAATTTCTATGTAAATAATTAATAAAGCTTATATTTTTATACGAATGTGTGTGCGTGTCGTGTATCAATTCGAGTTTTTCAGGTGATAAACGTGTCGCGTCTGTTTTGGTTAAACGACACGTTTAAAATTTGGCACGTTTAAAAAGTCGAGAAGACGGGACTCTCTCGCACGAGTGCAAGGGGAATCTCGAGGATCGACGAGAGTCGCAGAGCTGTATAATATATAAGAGTTATCAGTAAGCGCCGGATCGGTAAAAAATATTTTAGCTCGCTCCACAAACAACTCGGAGCTGCGTTACCAACCGATAATTTTTACTCCTAAATCCGAGACGATGGCGCGCGGATTATATGCACGCACGATCGCGCTTGACGCGTTCGCGAACACGAGGCGCGCTTGTGTACGTCGTCGTCGTCGTCGTCGTAGTTGTCGTACACGGCGAGAATGACACCAAAAACGAAGAAAAAGAAAAAGACGAGAGAAAAAAAAACGAGGCGTTGTAATTGCATGCATGGATATATTCTCGCTTACCTCGACTCGCATTTAATGCTTGTACATGGTACGTACGTCGTCGCCGACGAGTATAAGTTAGCGATATTTTAATAATTTTATAATGTTGTATTTGCGTATCATTTCGTTTAATCAATCGACCCCTCAATTAACATCGATTCTGATTAGTAAAATGAAAAATTATGATGATAATCGATGGCCTATAATAATAGCGCATCGATTGCCATCTGACGCACATGACTTTTTTTCTCAGTAATTGTTAATGCCGCTGCGGCTGCAGCTAGCTAGCTGCGTTGAGAAAACGAAATTTTTTTCTTCAAACTTTACGAGACGTGTCTATAATTGATCGTTTTATCCTATATAATGTGTGCTGGGACGAAAACTTATATGATTCTAATTCAATGATTAGTACGAAGTCTCATTGCGTAATGGAGCCGCGGGATAATCATCGACGACGTTGAAAGCCGGTCTGTAACGCTATTTTCTACGCTATCAAGTGTGCTCGGCATATATACACCGATATAAAAGAGCTAACGAATTCAGAGTAATCTTAGCTCGTCACGAACTCATACGCAAATGTGTCAGGAAAGGATACACGTATATTCAAAAAAAATGTGACACGCCGAATCGTTATCACGCGGTCACGAGATTGAACTACAAGGCATCGATCGATAATATATCGATCTTTTGATTCGCTTCGGCGAAGTACTCGAAATATCGCGCGTAACGATCGAATTGTGCGAATGCACTCGGCGCGGCGGCGGCGGCAGTGGTGGTGTTTGCGGTCGACAGCAGCTCCGAAGAGCTTTTCGTTAAAATGCGATACGAACCGAAAAGAGGAGAAAGAATATTTATATAAATAAAAAAAAAAAAAAAAAGATTAATAAAAGCAGAAAGAAAAATCGCCGCGAAGGACACACACAAAATAAAGCCGAGTTGGTAAGTAAGTAAGTAAGGTATATCCTTCGGAATTTCGAACCCGATGACCTTGACGGAGAACGCACGCTCGCGACCTTTCCATCAGTTCATTCGCCATATACTAAATTTGACAAACTCCGACGCGCTCGCGCGAGCTCCACCGAATGCGTGTGTGCGTTCGTGTACACACATATACGCTTGCATTTACATCGAGAGCCCACGTTTTAAAAAAAATCGAGGACACAGACGATACACACAAATGCGTATCTTTCATATATGGATGAATCTCTGTAAAATCAAAAGGCCCAAACATTTTTTTTCGCGTGAAACACTTTTGCAATGTCAAACGTGTCCCCAAATTTTATCAGAATTTTTAGGATCATCCGTCACCCCTTTTTATTTTGAATTTGATATTTTCTCTAGTTTTTGCTAAAAAGCTTTAAAAAAACTCACAAAGAGTTTGAGCACTCTAGAAAATTGCTAATATGAAGAGAAACATAAATATCAAAATCTGATAGAGTTCAATACAAAATGTACACTTTCAACTAATATTTTTTACATTTTTGTAACAAAAACGCAGATGAAAAAGTCAAAAATAAAAGCTTAATTAGTGTAAATTAACAAAAATTGCTCAGACTCTTTTGGTGTATCTTTTGTCTGAAAATGATATAAATTTTGAATAATAATTTTTATAATTTTTTAGCTTTAGCACCAACACTTTTTTCTAAATTCACTAAGCTAGACAATTATATCAATTTTGGAAAAACGGCAACTTCGGGCCTCTTAAAATGGCTAATAAACAGTTTCAAAAATTCCAATAAAATTCGGTGACTTTCATGGAATCATAAACAAAAAGTTTTTCATGCCAGAACAAAAATTTTATTTCGGGCATTCGATTTTACAGAGACTTGGTCATATATACATTCGGTATGATGCATTTTAGACGCATACAGAAAGAAGTGCTTGACTCATTCGATATGTCAAGCGTCAAATTATGCTTGGCGTTTGCATGTGAGAGTGAGAGAGACGATTCAATCGAGAGTTTTATAAGTACTTTGATTAATTTTTTACCCAACGAGCTAGTTTATTCAATTTTTTTTTTTTTTTGTTTCCAGCTCACTGGCGTCGCGTTGTAAACATCTACAATGCACGTATATTCTCAAGGCAGCGCCGAGCTCGAGGAGATAAAGAAAATCTTTCGTTATCGCTTATTAACCAGAATCGTGGCAACACACGCACACACACATTCGCACCAGAGTACATAAACAGCGCCGATTTTAGAGTGAAAATTTTTTTCTTTTTTTTTCGATAATTATGTGAAACGTCTTGGAGGAATAGAGTGAGAAGAAGAGTGTTTATGCATGACAGTGCAACAGCAAACTGAGCCAACGCTTGCAGCAGTGTGATTGGAAATAAGTTTGTTTCACCCATTGCTCAAGATTGTCTTCGATCGATTGAATTAATCTTTTAGAAAATATATGTATATATAAATACATGGAAAGGCAGATATAAATTCCGTATTAAACAAAGAAAACTCATCAGTCCCGGCCTTATCGGTTGTGAGTTTAACCCTTCGTGACATGACAACTCAAGCTTTCAAGCAATTTCTATATGATTATATCCACATTTCATCCTGAAAAGTAAAGCTCAAATACGGGCCCAAAAATGTTCTCAAGGGTCGCGTGTAATGACATGGTGAATTGTTCTTTTGATCTCACGAACATGGATAAATGCGTGAACAACTAACCACCCTTCATAAAAATGACACTTCAATAGTGTAATGTACATTGAAAACCAAAATTTCATAGATCCATAATTCATCCATGATCCATCAATGTCCAACTAACGTTACCATCATCATGTTACCATTATAGTAGTTACGACAGATAAAGCGAGGAAAAATGATGATATTTTATTTAAATGTAGCTGAAACTTTTGTTTGTTAGAAATATTTAATAGCAGATGAAAGCCGAGAGCTTTAATTTCTAGTCGGAGATGAAATGCGAGATGCTTTGGACTAGAAGTTATGTTTAGATTGATAAAAAATCGAGTTTATGTAATATTAGATCATTATAGTAAGACGAGTCTTTGAAAATCTGGATAAATTGGAAATTGCAGTACACAGCATTGTCAACACAGTCATAGTTTTTCACCGAAGGAGTTGTCGATACTTTTTAAGGGGTTAGAAGGGACTTAAAACCGAAAAAAAATTTTTTAATTTTTTAGGATGAAATTTTCTTTCCATCTTGACAAAATTGAAGATCACAGTAACATTAACAAAATAAATCAAGTGACGATCCTAATCTGTATTGTGTCAATAATTAGGTCCTATAAGAACTACTGATTTTTAGAGTTTACAACTTATGAAATGCGCTATTTAGACATACTTGATAATTATAGTTCCATAATAAGATTATTATCAACCAAAAGTATTAACAAAAACGTTATTTCTACTCTGAAAATATAAATTTTCATTTTCAGTGTTTTGAAAAATATTAGGACCCGATTTCAAGCCTTAGTTTTCAGAATAATATGTGGATTTATTCATATAAGCGATATTTATTCACTTGCAAATAAACTTTAGTATATGTGCCTATATCTAACTGTGTGTGCGTGAGTGTTCCCCGGTAGTTATCTTTATTGCCACTTGCGCGCACAGAGAGAGGGAGAGAAAGAAATTGAAAATTTATATTTCGCGAACAAAGGGAATTTAAAAAGTGCTCGTATCTGTTATTTTCTGATTTAATTAATATAAACACAAGTGTAAGCCCGCTGGTCGTCGCACGGTAATGCAGTTTTATGATTTTTGCGTCATTATAATATATAGTAGTCGTTGGGAGTGCTTAAGCCTGTTTTAAGCGAATTGTGTATGCATGCGCAATTAAACTTTTCTCGTGTACATGTGCATTCTTAAAAATTCTACGTACTTCTGTGCGTTGATACGCAGCGTACGCACGATCGGGTGCAAAACGGACAGAGACGGTGCGAGCCGACAATTTATATTTATTTCTTCATTGCGCGAAATGAGCGAGAGAGAGATGGCAAGAGTATCGTTAAAAGGTCATTTACCGATAATAAAAGCACTTCTGACATTAACTTATTTATTTTCACAAAAAAAACTATAGGAAATAAGTTGCATCGGGCGATTGTTTTTCAATGCCGATGCGTTTTTGTTGACGGCTGCCTTTTTTTTGCCTTTCGAAAGCCAAGCACGTATTTATATATCGCGAAAATCTCGAAAAACTCGTCACTCCTGCTGCTGGATTGACAACAACTCGTGCGCTGCGCAGTCGTCGCGACGCGCACCGCAGCGGCTACGCGCGAATATTATTTTATAGACAAAAGTTTCGCGTTGTTTCGCGCGAATCACGTTGCGGGACACGCAGTTTTTTCGCGTGTTTTCGAAGCGAATTATCGATCTCGCATTTGTACTAGAAAAAACAGGATTGAGGATACACGCGCGACGCGGTTCAACAAAGGTCACAAGCCAAAAATTATCGTCAATTTTTTTCTGCTGGTTGTGTTGCACAATTAACATCGTGCCTGCACGCGCGCGCGCGAACGTTAATTGCATTCAGACAGATACTCGCGAAAATACGAATAAAATAGTCGCGACGGCGCTGCGGATCGATTTAAAGCAAGATAGAGGCGGCGGCGGAGCGTGAGCACAATCGCGAGTCAGAGAATGTACACACACACACACATGCCTGTAAGACGAACGAAAACAAGTGCAACAAGTGCTGCACACACTCGACGAGCTGTGCGGGTGCTCATACACGTATATATGTACGCGAGAGCTGCTCAATCGAAGAGCTTCGGTTAGCAGGTAGTAAAATACGTGTATAAGCAGCCGGGCGGAGTAGCGCGAAGCACACATTATACACATACACGCGCGCGCGCGGCTCGCAGGCGCTATATATCGCGGGTCTGAGTAAATAGACATTACCCTATAATTGAGCCTGAAATATTTCAGCGCCATAAATCGCCTCTCGTAATTATTATTAAATATCGAGGAGTAAACTATTATAAACGCGCTCTCGGCGAAAAATTCCACGAGTCCACGAATATAATTATACGCACAAGGGGTTGTTTCGCTAAACCAAATTTAATAAACGCAAAACGAGCAAAAATACTCTAAGAGACCTCGGAGTTTACGCACACGCACGCACGCGCTTCATTACGCTTGGGTCATCGCATTTTTTCTTTCTCTCTTTCTTTCTTTCATTTTTTGTGTTGTTGTTGTTTCATTTACCGTGAAGCGACTGGTGCAGCAACGGAGGCGGCGGAGGCGGCGGCTGCGGCTGCGGCTGGTGTGCTAGCTGCGCAGCGGCTCCTAAGTCATGAGGGTAATAATCTTCGTAGAAGTTGCTAGTGCATAACTGTAGTAGTTGCATGCCTAGTGCCGCGTTCCTGTCGCCACGCACCGCTGCATTGGCCGACGACGCCGCTATTGCTATCGCTGGTCGAGCCGCTGCTACTGTCGCTGCTCGGGCTCTCGCTGCTGCCGCTGCTGTGGCTGCCTGTCGGGCTGCTGCTGCTACTGCCTCTGACGCACGACTTGTCGATCCGCGCTTCTTTTCGAGATCGGGAGCCATTCAAACTTGCCCGCTCGCTGACTGACTCGCTGCTCGTCTCTCTCGCTCTTTCTCTTTCTATCTTGTTTTCTCTCTCTATCTCTCTCTTTTCTCGATCTTTCTCTCTTTAGTGGCTCCTCTCGCTCGATGCGTTTCGCGTTCCTCTCGCGACGATCGTCTGCTGTACAACACTTGTCGTCGTCGTCGTCGTCGTCGTCGATGTTTTGTTGCTCCTCGTTGAATACTCGCGCAAATTTATTTATTACGATAAATAATTTACAGCGCGATATCGGTCGGTTCTTGAGAGATCGACGAGTACCGATGCAACTTTATTTTTTTGTCAATTCGGAGCTTTTTTTTACATGCTACTCCAACTTTCGACTTTTTTTTAGAAAGCTTCGAACTGCTTCACAGGCACGACTGTATTAATGATCGGCGAACTAACGCGATCGCGCACACTTTAGCAGTTTTTCTTTTGTTTTTATCGATAAAAAACCAACGATCGTTGACAATCTTGATGCTGCTGTTGCTCGATGCCGATGCACGCGCACTGTTGTTGCCGTTGCTACTGCTGCTGCTGTTGTCACCGTCGTGTACTATTCGCACCGCCACAACTTTTGGTGTCGTAATCACCGATCGTGAAACATCGCGTGAATATTTCGGGCTGAAGACTCGGACCGACGACGGGGGAGAGAACGTCAATAAAAAGCCAAAAAAATGTTGCAGTGAAAAAGAAGGCAACGAAATCTCAATTCGACGAGCGATAAAAGATCATCCGCGAGCGGATTTTCGAGTCTCTTTCAGAAAATAACGAGAAAGCACTCCTGTGACCGGCGATGCATCTTGTTGTTGCTGCTGCTGCTTGTGGCTTGTTGCTCTCCGTCGATCGACGACGTTCGTTCGTTCGTTTGTCGCGAGCGCACAGATGTAGAGAAAGAAATATATATGTAAGAGGAGAGGGAGCGAGAGAGTCGAAATGGATTGCATTCACTTTGGCTGCGATATTTAAGCTCTCTCGCATTCGAGACAAGTATGCGACCGAGCTCTCGCGTGTTTATAAATGATGATTATGCGAGCGATGATGCTTGTATATACGTATGTATGTATATATATATGTTTACGAACGGATTCGCGTTTTATATATTGCGCTCTTATGCGCGAGAAGCGTCGACAAACGTGCGTGCCGAGCGCCGCAAGACAGACTGGCATTACGAGAGGCGGCCGTCATGACACGCCGAAGAGCCCGAGTAAATGTCTATCCCCACCCTCCGCCGTATGGGCCGTCGCCGTCGACGCGCATACATACACATACACACGCACTTACACGCACTCACGTATCTCACACATGCATATCGTGTACATACACACTCACAACGCCGCACTGTTTGCTATACCATGCTCAGCTGCGATCCAAAGACTATCACACTCCTCGAGTCTCTCTATATACAATTTTTTTCACTCGCTCGAGCTCGTGTGCGCGTATACATGTCCGTGCGCGAAGTGGAAAGGCAAAACGACTCAAGTCCACTTTTCGAGTTTTCGAGAAAAACGCGTTTTAAGTTGCACACGAGCGCAGCTATATCAAGATGCGGACGACTCGAAGTCTGAAATTATGATATTACCGAGGCAGCTTTTAACCGTATGTATTCATCAAATTAAAGGGCGCATCATATTATTAGCTGATACTGATAAAAAGACAAAATTATGGACTCGATTCGTTTTGCCTTTTCACCACGGATGTTTATAAGAAAAGCAGCAGCTCCAATGAAGCGCATCATCTGCTCACGCTCACTTATCTTTGCACGAGGAGCAGCGGTCAATTTAAGTTCATATACGCGCGCGGATCATGCGCAGTTATCGAAATAGAAAAAAAAGGGAAAAAAGTTGAAAAATTATCTGACAGTTTCGCTTACACGTGTTTTGTGGGGGGCCTACTTTTTTTATATATATTTAACACGTCGATGACATCGAAAGATTTTCGAATGTGTGTTAGCGCAGATATTATAATAGATCAGAAATACGGAGCACGAAGCGCCGTGGCACTATAGTATCAAAATGTATACATAATGTCACGCCTGTTCTCTCAAGTATATCGGGCGTAGGTATATGTAGGAGCAAGAATACCGAGAGCGAAATTCATAAAGCTAATAATCGCTCCGGCACCGAATTGATTCGGAGGCTCGACCTGGCTACTTGAATTTTTTCGACCTTACCTGTGTAATATTATTATTGTTGTTATTATTTTTATTGTTATCATTATTAATATTGTTATTTTTGTATCCAGAGGTGTGCACATTGAACACGTGTGTATTGTGTGTGTGTGCTGCGCGCGCCGAAAGACGCTCCCAAGGTACTACCTCGTAATATAAATACACGATCATTATCAGTGCCCCTGTACATATATCCTTATCTTCGTCGTGATTTTTTTTCGAACAATCACAGCTCGCACTCGTACGGTTAATAATTTTTTTTCTCGCTCTTTCTTCAAAATATATAACACGGCGTTATAAGCGCGCACGCCCACACGCGCTTATAATCGAAGATTAAGCAAAAAAAAAAAGAGATTCGCTGGTGAGCTTGTATATATATAAAAGTCACATATATTTGTTGCGCGGCATCCGTTAGGAGGGAGTCTCTAATTGAATGTTTGCGCGATTCGACTTGCAATATATATATATATATATATATATTATATAATATATATATATACATGTATAGTAGGAGCAGCACAGCAAGTAGCGAGAGTAAAGCCAGTGATTTATAATATCGATGAAGAAGCAGCTCGGGCGCCGCGCTCGACTTTTTCGCTGTCGCGACTCAATTATTTTTGCATCGAATGTGCATTGTTATGAGTCATCGTGTGTCGCGGATGTACGCGGCCGCGTTGATAAAATACTATACTTAAATCGTACTATTATTGCCTACTCTTGAGCTTCGAGTTAGTATTCGTAATATTTAAAGCGCAACTTCGCGAGGCGATGCACTTTTTTCTCGCTGACAACTGCTCTTCGTAATATATATTGTATATTGTATATAAAAATTATATATAAAAATCACGCGAATTCGTGAAAATCCTCTACGTCGCCGTGAAGTTCGCCTTGTAAATCGGCGCCTGAACTCGGCGACGCGCACTTAATGCAAAAAAAAAACCCGCACGCAAGAAATAAAATAAATAATAAATAAATGGAATTACGTTTGCGCTCGTGCAAATTTCAATTGTATTACACATGAACGTTATAATAATGCGAACGATCGACTCGAGTTTCTGGCTCGACAGTATTATACGCGAATTTAATATAATTTGCCGCGATCGATATAACGATTTTGGCTCCCTGTGAGACAGAAAGATCGGTCCTAGAGCCTAGGTTACGGGATCAATTTGGAATACGTGAACGATGTGCGTATGCGGCTTTAAAGTACAATTCGTAGCGATCGCTACGAGAGAATCGTGATAATTTTTTTTTTTTCGACTTTGTCAAGTCTTACATATTTGGCAATAATTATCTATGATTCGGATTCTGCTGAGAGATTTATAATCAGGTTGTGTTTGAAGCAAAAAATAATTAGTCTCGTTACGTATCAATACACAAGATCGTTGATTGAAGAAAAGCGGGAGAGAATGATCCAGTGAAGGCGGCGGTAGAGGCGAAGACGTCGGCAGCGCGGGCGGGCAAAACAATTTAACGCTCCCGCTCGTCCCTTTTGTATACAAAATGCTTACATTGATATTTGTTGGGGCTCGTTCACGGGCACACAAACACACAGACCTATATATATAACACATTATAATAAGCAGCCCATATACACTTGCTGCATGACACAGGGCGCGCGCCGCACGGACGCCATTATAATAACAATATATAAGCTTCGTCGTCGGCGGCACTTTTCTCTCACTCGCCTCTCTTTCTCTGTGTTATCGTACTGTTCTTCTCCTCTTATCGATTTCCCGCGTATATGCCTATGCTATTCATCGTGTGTGTGTGTGCGCCTCGCTCCTTTTCACCTTTAGAAAAACCCGGAGTTGGCTTATTTATTCATGTCTGACCTTCCCTCTCCTAGCGCTGCTCGCCTTATATATATATATATATACGCATACATACATACATACAATGTGCGAGCGCTGTGCGATCGTCTTCTAATCCATCGCGATGATAATGATAACAATAATCGTGCGACGACGACGACCTTGACGAGCTTCTCTCCCTCTCTTTCTTACTTTTTACGGCTCCGATTCTTAGATGCTATATAGGTTGGTCGTTTGTAAACGTGGTCATTGGCCCTATACACAATTCGGGCCGCGGTGCGTGGATACGTTTGCGCGATACTCCACTGCTTATATATTCCTACAATACTTACTCGACGACGAAAAAGAGAATAAGAAAGAGAGAGAGAGAGAGAGGAGAGAGAGAGAGAGAGAGAGAGAGAGAGAAGTGCGTGTGCGTTTCGCACATCCACCGAGCTCGTGTTCGGAGTATATACAAGAGGCGCTAAGAGAGCACTTCGTCGTCGTCCATCTATAAATAGGGGGAGTCCATAGCACATCGAGCTTTGGCGCAAAAGCTCGGACTTTGTGCACATATACGCGTCGCGATCTTTCTCTCTCTCTCTCTCTCACTCAGTTTCTTATTCTCTCTTTCTCTGGCGTGCGCAAGAATACAAACTATCATCGAAGCCGCAAAAGCTGCAAATTGTTTGTTGTGGAGCGTTGATGACTCAGATCGCTTGCGTCGATTCGTGCTTATTGCGACAATTGTCGCACTTGATTGCTTTTCTCTCTCTCTCTCTCTCTCGTTGCTGCTGCTGCTGCGATTTTTTATCAGTGCGAGCTTTGAGAAGCTCTACAGGAACGAAGCTCGAATCTCGAGCGTGGGCGACGACGACGACGATGACGATCTTTATATTTTCGATGGTATACCTACAGATGCTATATACCTACAGAACGAGTTATACGCATCTTCGATCTTTATATATTTGCGATAAAGAAATAAACAAATGCAATTCTTACGCACGATGCGCGGCGCAGGGGGCCGTTTATTATACCGTTATTAAGCGCGTATTACATGCAGCGCGCACGTAACGGAATTGCGCGCAAGCGATCGTTCGCGAGAGAGAGAAAGAGAAGGAAATGGGTGCCCGGCGTATAACGGTATCAATGCGTCGTGCGTACAACGAGTTTTTTTACCTTGATTCCCAAAAAAGTAGCGGCCTGCAAGCGAGCGCGAACGAAGAGAAAGAAGAAAAAAAAAAGAACAACAGAAGAAGGTAGAGACGATTTTTGCGCGAGGAATTCATCTTTTCTCGTGTTTACGTGCACAGGTAGATGCTATACGCGGCGCGGTGAGCAGAAGTGCCGGGAGCGGGCGATGAATGAAATGAATGAAACTTCCCAACGTTCACAATACTTAAATAATGTATATATAGAGCCAACTAGGACTTGCCAAGAATCGAGCGAAAGCTCGGATCTATAAGGGTGGGATAAAGTAGGCGATGCGACTCGCCGCACCGCGCGTACGCATTAAATGCGAAAAACCACACACGATCGTGCGCCGTGTGCGCGTCGTTCCTCGAGACGACCTTCGATCGATGCAAAAATAAAGTTTGTGTGTGTGTGTGTGCGTGCGCGCGCGCTTAAACGTACACACGTCGCGCTGGATACATTAGTTCACGCGTGTCTAAGCGCGGCGTATGTACGTATAGATCCACGTTGAATCGCGTCTATTGTACGTGAGTATGTACGCGTTAGTTACATGCGCGGCGTCGTGTATTCTTGCGAGCTTGCGAGTAGCTACTACGACGTACGTTCGTGTACGTGCGAGCTGCTCAGCGCGAAAACGACTTGACGCGTTGACTTCGCGACTCCGTGGCAGAGCGCTGAATCGAGAGAAAAAAAGGAGCGAGAATGAGAGGAGAGCCGACACATACTGGACGCGTGGAGTTAACGAGTGACCCAAATGTAGCCCTACTTATTGTTACTTATCAATTATATGCATTTATAAATAGTCTTTAATGCGGTTTGATATCATCGATTCAGGCCCGGCGCGCATCGAGAGAAAAATTGCGATACGAGCAGTGGTCAATTGCGCTACTCTCGGAATGAAAAGTTTACATATAATTCGCAGCGTCGATACATCGAAGCGAATTGACACGATGAGAAGATTTCGAGCGACTGCACCGCAAACACACACACACACACACACACACACACACACACACACGACTTTAAAAGCTGTCATTGTTGCGCCTTAGCGATGCGTTACATACGTGTATTCGCGTGCTTTACGCGGCATTGACGAATATTTAGTGCAAATAAACGAAACACCGTGTGTAACGCGCAGCTAGCGAGTACCAGCTAATTAGCCCGAGCCGACTCGATCGAGCTGTGCTCTCGGATAGTATCATCATCGTGTGTTGTCGAGCTCAATTTCAGGCCTGCGTCGCTTCCCGCTTCCTCGATACACATATTTACTTACATGTATAACAATGTATCGAGGCTTCGTATTATCGCATTATGCGAACCAGGTACATATATGGAATCTCGAGGCGTGAAGCATATCGCGTACGGATGGAGCGTTGCACTTTGCCACAAATTTATCATTATCGAATGCGTGCAATGTGCAAAGGCTTAAGTCTCTCTTAATTGAGATGAGATGACGCGAGCTATCGATATGCTCAACTACTCATTTTATAGCTCGAGTCACACTCCAAGCTTTATCTACGACGCAAGCAGCTGCTAATTACTAGTCTCAGATTATCCAACCCAGCTCAACTATTGTACTTCGTTGGTTTTTTTCAAAGTTTCGTATGAAATAAATACTCGTAATCTGGTTACAAGAATATAAAGTACATCTTATATTTTTTTTTTTAAATGCGACACAGAACTGGCTAATAATACAAATGAAGTGCGATATTTGTAACCTTTTTTTTTTTTTAACATATGTCACTTTTCGACAGATTGGAGGACTTGCGTAAGAACCACAAATATCTCTGTCTCTCCGCTTCTCTCTGCGTCGCCGATTTTCGGTAAGGTAAATTTTTATTTTTATTTTTAGGAAGGACCTTCTTATATGTATCATATTAAATTTTTAATACTTATTTTTCATTCTTTTACCGATGGCATCTCTTCTCTCCTTTCTCTCTATCGAGCACGACGTGTTTGTGCGTCTGCGTTTATATGTAAGTGCGAGTAAGAGTCTCTCTCTCTCTCTCTCTCTCTCTCTCTCTCTCTGTCTTTCGCGTTTCAAGAGAAAACCAGGCGCGACCGGTTTCCCTATCAGGACTCGTTCTTCTCGGGGCCTATGTGTGTATGTATACACGCATGCATACATACATACGTACGCATACATGTGTACACGCATGCATACATGCATACGTACGCATACATACACACGCGCGCAAGACTCGCGCAGCATATAATACGCGCGGCGAGCGACCGCAAATCGAGCGAAAAAAGTAACGAGATATAGATGCAGCCAAGAGTGTATTTTTTTTCCACATCTCCGAAGTTTCAAAGATGCTGCTGCTGCTGCTGCTGCCGCTGTTACCTCGCGCGTCACTGTGAATAATATATCAAGGCATGTGCATGGGCACATGACGAGAGTGCAATCGATTCGATACCGAGTGTTTTGCGCGCGATGCACGCACTGAACTCTGCACTGCGCGCGAGATAATAATGTCACTTGTTTGTGTATACAAGTGAGTGTGTAAAGAGTAAAAACATCGAGAAAGGAAGGAGTCGCTATATAGAGAGCACATATAGGGTGCACAGTTGTTGTGATTCAGTGGAATGGCATTATTATAGGAAAACGCGAGCGATTGATTCTCGATTCTATCTCGAGCTTTTTTTCCGCATTTATTTCAACTCCTGCGTATCGCTTTGAACTGTCGAATATCATTACAGAGACGTTCTATGTATTCACAAGTGATAACGGATGAGCAGATCGGCAGTTGTTTTTATTTTTTGATATTATATCAACGCATCAAATTTTATTGTCCTAAAAAAACAAGCTCGAGTATATTAACCTGAAATACTGCCTCGTTATGCCTCGGTAAAAAAAAATAAAAGGAGATAGAGAGAGAGAGAGAGAGAGAGAGAGAGAGAGAGAGAGAGAGAGAAAGAGAAAAAAAAGAATATTTAGTGTTAAAGTTAAAGTGCAACGTGCGTAATGCTCCTGCCAAGGACGTCGACTTATTTTGACACATTAAAAATTTCTCGTGTGCAGCATATGTACGCGACGACGTGGCTCGCTTGGTACTTTTACTTTTTTACCGCAATGAAATTTGAATTTTTCGTGTGTTTCGCGTGCATGTACATGTAAAGAAAAAGACAGAGAGAATCTTTTTTCAAGTTTAATAGGTTGTGTGCATCAGTGCGAACGAACGATGTACATTCATCCGAATTTATGCGCATGATAAGCTCAAGATTCGCAGACATGTTCACCTGTAAAAATACCATCGACAATTCGAGCTTTTTTTCTACGCGAGTAATGCAGTAGATCTTTCAAGTGTCTTTTTAATTAGCTTACGATCGAGTCGCAACATCAGTTTTCAGAAGCATTCGAACTCAAGTTGCGGCTGATTAGAGGCAAATATAAAAACGAAGACGTATAGCGTGTCGATCCACGGTATCGATAAAAATCTGAGGATTATAATTAGCAGTCGCGGTATAAAACAAGCACGATCGTAAGCAATAGGTCTCTTCGAACAAAAACTCGAATGGCCAACGATCGTCGATATAGTCGATATATTGTCGTATATAGTCCTGTGCAGGTATATCATAGATACACACATGTGCGAGTTACATGCACGATATAGGTAGATATATATATGGCACACAGACACAGCTTCGGTATAAGCGACGCGTGTTCGCGAGTGTATAATTACCACGTGTGCAGATGATTCCACATAATTCTTACGGTCAATTGTGACGTCGGTACAGCGTCGCGGACATGTTTATGATTTGCGCGTATCGCGCGTGGGTATACATATATTGATGTCTGCTCTATAAGACAGATGTGCAGTCAGCGAGAATACTTCAAAAAATTGCGCTCATCACGTGCTCTTTGTATGTGCAATCGGCAAGTGAGATTTCTTTACAATCAGAAAAAGCTCAAAAATTACATTCAGTAACTACAAAAATTTTATAATAAAGATCTGACGGCATTTTTTAAGTAAAAGACCAAATCGTGGGTTTTGCTCACCAGAATTTATGGATATCAAGTTAAATTCGTGTATTTTTGCTACGTAAACAAATTAGGATGCTAACGTGAAAGTTAATCATTGGCCCGGCCCATTTCATGTATCGACGTACACAAACCCGCGTAATACACGGTTCAACTTTCCCTCTCTTTTTTTGTTACTTTTTTCTCTTGAGCTCTCAGTCTCACAACAGACATCCAGAAACATTAAAAATAATATACTTCAAAGATGCGTAAAACTAAAACTTCTTAGTGAAAAATTTTTAAGTTATCCAAAAATTATAAAACATTGATTATGTAAAATATCTTCTTCCAAACGCGCGTAAATGTGTGCGCCAATCGCACTCGAATCGATAGCGATGGCTTATTTTCCATTTTTTTACCTACACACTCGACTTGTCCTTCAATTTCCTACCCTTTTAGTCTTATTTCCCTATGGTCAATTATATTCTGATCGCCGAGCAAGTGAAGGTTTAATTCTGTTGAATGAACTTTTCCATTGAAGTCCAAGGATGGGCGTGCCGCAGCCGTTCCAGTTTTGATCCTGACAGCCGATTCGCATATTGCACTCGTACGTGTACGCTCGTACGTTAGGGTTGAAGGGTTTTGGCCTTTTGCAGTACGATTGTCTTATATTTTATTAACTTTTTATTTTTTCATAATTTCTTTCCTGGTTGATAAAAACAAGGCCAATAAACGCAAACCGAATCATTTATTAATTGTATATAATGACGTGTTATACGATAAATACTAAAAATGCATCATCATACTGCCTGTGGCATCCCAATACCATCTTTGAGTTATCGCGCGTTGCGGTGGATGGCCTGCTATCGCGTATCTCTCGCTCTATCGTTTAACGAAAAAAAAAGTAACTACAAAACCGACGATAAGCCTCAAAGAAAATACGGAGTTAGTGACTAAGATGAAATTCATGTCTACTTTGGTATCAAAATATTTCATTCATAGACTCATAGTAAAGTTTCGAGTTGGTAAGTAGATTTCAAAGGCTAAAACTTTTTTTTCAGCATAAGCTTGCAGTTTGCTGTTCTGTAATCAAGATTGGCACATGACTTCAAATGAGATTTTGTTCAAAAAAGCTCTCTCAACGTTTTCAATGCCTACTTGCGTGAGCATGGGACAAGCTAAATTGTCGTTTTAAATATTTACACGGATTATCAAAAAAATGACACATCAAAGTACATGTATTTCTATTTTTAGTTGATGCAACAAAAAAATTGTTATCTCTAACTGTTAATTTAGATCTTGCAGTATTTGAAACGATCCAATTGTTGGCACGTAATTCATCATTCTTGATAATAATACATTTTTCAAGATCATGGCGTAAACGGCTGGAAGAAGAAAAATGATACGATGCTTTTTCAAGGCTCCATTTAACAGGTAAATGATCCGCGAGCGAGTGCAACGACGCTCCGTATTCATTAAAATATAAAAAAATGTTGTTGCAAAAGGTCAATTATTCTCAACAGGCGCTGTCGAACGTCTGAAAGTTTATTTAAAAACGAACGGCAATAATCTCGCAGCTGTTTTTGTTATATTCCCTCAGCGACGAATGATTCAAGCCCGGCATCTTAAAAAACATCGGCGATATATGGCACAAAGATCATAGGCGCGAGCGAGCTCAACAACACACAAACATCCCTCTTTCATATACTGACATTATAAATGGAAAGTTTCATTGAGGGCATTGCATCGGTAATTGAGCGATGATAACTTGGGCTGCTCAGAATGCATTAATTAAATCTGCGCAACTGTAGAGAGTTTTCCTATAGTTCACGAAACAATTGCTCTCGATGATACTACATGCTCAATCTTGTTTGTTTTAGTGCACTCGCTCGCACAAATACGCACGTATGTATATATATGCAAGAGCCACGCATTCGTGTGCATACAAGCACGACGACGACGCGCTATTTGAGCTCGCGACGAGTTGACATCGTACATGTCTTTCTCGGATTTATCCAAGGCTACGCGCCTTGATTGAGCGAGTAATTAACATTTTTTTTATAATAACTGTAATAGATTATAATGCGGCAAGTTGGAATGAAAATAACACTGATGGCATAAGGATTGAAAAATAATTAATTATCGTTAATGAGGCATTTTTGAAAATTGACATCGAAGCTTATCAGCGAGTGAGGGGGGTGCAGCTTAAATTAACAAGCATGTTGCATATTAACCCTGAATGTATCGCAAATCAGCCGAACAAATATTTTACACTTAAACAAATAATGTTGATAAAATCAAGTGTGATCGTTCAATTGACCTTACCGAAGAGAAATCGAGAAATGGCTCAGTTGTGAATAATTTGCATATTTTGAGACTTCATCGTTTCAAAAAAATTATTTTCAATCAAAATATTATACTTTCAATTGGTCAACTAGCAAAATTAAAAATTTCGAAAAAATGTCAAGATCAAACAAGGAATAAAGATTTTAATAGATTTGTATGATGTATAAAAATAGTGTGCCACATGTTGCTCTAATATTGTAAAAATTCAATG
The DNA here is from genome assembly GCA_034770305.1 of Trichogramma dendrolimi. Classification (NCBI taxonomy): domain Eukaryota; kingdom Metazoa; phylum Arthropoda; class Insecta; order Hymenoptera; family Trichogrammatidae; genus Trichogramma; species Trichogramma dendrolimi. The sequence goes on from JAPMIB010000001.1 coordinate 2,603,817, forward strand.
AACGATCATACGTTCTTTAATATATGTGACCTACAAAAGGGTCTTGAGTAATAATCAGTATGAATATCTTTCTTTAAATTTATGCTCAAATATGAAAACGAATAGAAAGCGAGTGTCTGTGTCGATCTTAACTAAACGGCATGTATTAGTTCAATCATGTCTCAGCGTAATATACTCTCTTTAATATTTCTTAATTGAAAGACAATTAGATGCTCAAAGCTGCGTTGAGTTCAGTGGAACTCCAAATTGGTCTGAACGCATTCTTTCGTCCTCGGCACCGAGAGTGTCCCAAATATTATTTGATGAAAATTTTTTGCAAATGATTCATAATCTATCGGTGCACATGTGCGAATGAAATTTTAACCCGTTCTTTTTTTTCGCGTTATCATCGTTCAAAACTTCGAACAAATTCTACACGCTCGATTGAATTGAAGCTCTTCGCGCACACGCGTAACTTTTTCAAGTGATTTAAACTATGAGCAACATATTTATTTTTATCAAAGCTTATAAAACAAATGACGATTGCCGGTTCGAAAGAAATACTAAATGGATATCGATTATGGTTAAATCGAAAGGAAAGTAATAAATAAAAAGGTTTTGAAGAAACAGAAAATAAATCGTGTTTACTAATTTCCACATGCGTTGGCAATTTGAATGCACGTGCGTGACTGTGAAAAGAACTGATACGTTTGTCTTTCGACTCTCTCCAATTGATATAGGGTTGTAAAACTTCGGTACAATCATCTTGAATTGACGCATACCTCAGGTTTAGTTGTATTAATGTAACATCGTGTACATCGTTTCATAACAATTTCTCGCGAGCGAAATGATGATAACTGGTTTTTCATCGCGCTGTTTTAATTTGGACATGGTATGAAAAAAAAGAGATATAACTCGATTTCATGCGATTGCGTAGACATAATTAGTGATCCACGTAATTGATACATGCAATATTCTTATGCATATGCATTGTTTTATTTTTAGTTTCCGATCGACTTGTCGTCGTGGTCGAGGAACGGCACGTGCGAAAAAGTTTATAACCGATAACTCAAACGACATAAGGCAGATAATTCAAGTTCAAACAGGCGCACTACTACCTGGAAACATTGGTGTTACTTATAATAGCTACCGTCATTACGCTTTGATTTTATCATCTTCTTTTTATTTTAAACCAAAAATCTTGGAGTAATCGTGAATTTCAAGTGAATTAATTATTTTATGTTGCTCCAAGTGTGCCGAGCAGAGCTACCAATCACAGTTAAAAAATGAAAAAAATTATGATTTGAGCGAATCATTAACATGATAATCATTTGTTCAACTGGAATCCGCAGAGTATTATTATACACGTATTAAAACTACACGAAATCAACCGACGTTTCTGACGTCATTCTCGGCTGGCTCGGACAAGATGTCGGACAAATTGACTTTCGTGCGTGCATTTTTTTGCTTTCCGAGAACTACAAATTTTGGAGACTTTTAAAGACATGCCTGATCTTAAAAAAAGTCTACTCTTTTTTCGAAATCATCTTCACAACCAGATTATTGAGTTATAATTATAAATTTTAATTTTCTTTGTTCTTTCCTATAGTAAAGACACGTTTGGTGTCTATTTTGGTTACTATATTATTTGAAAAATTAAAGAATTAGGCTGACGTTACCTACCAATATTTAACGATGTTAACATTGGATCATGAAAAATTTTTTCCTGTCCAATATAGTACATCATGTAAAATTGCACGGATAGACCAAGTAGTATTTAGCTTTGCTATCGTTTATTTATGTTACACTGCGTGCGCAGAGAATCAAGATTTACGATTGTGATCTATGGCAAAATTAATCGGAGCAAGAATCACTGGTGCTCGTACAAACGCGCGGAGATAACAAAATAATCCTTCGACACAAATCAAATTTTTTTTAATACACAATACTTGCTGCTCTGAAGAGGCGCAGACCCGGCGCGTCTAAAATTAATTTTTTCAAACAAGGAAAACTCGCGTTTGATTTATAAACATTAGTTTACTTTATCGTCGATAAGTGTGCGCAAAATCACGAGCAAAGAAGACGTTAAATATTAGTAAAAAGAAGAGGAAAAGAAGAAGATGAGGCAAGTGAAAGAGAGAGAGGAATAACAAAAAGAGATTGCGAAAACACTGGTTTTCTCAAATACACGTATGTATAGACGCGCGTGATGATCGCGGACTGTATGCATACGCACGAATTCTCGCCGATAACAGTTTATGTGTTCTTCATATATGTATAGTCGTGCACATGCGTGCGTGTAATATCATCAATATAAATAGATAAACAAATAGAAATGCGGGCCTACATTTATATTATACGCATGTAGTATATAATATACACTCGAAGCGCGCAAAGAAAATACACATTTACGCGCAATTCTGGCGCGCGGACACATTGTGTGTATATATAAAGTTACACATTTATATTCGCGCGAAACGGTTCGCGGATTCAGCGCGCGCGCGCACGACATACACAGCAGCAGCTGCTCTTTATAGAAATCACGATAAAATAATATAATATAAAAGCCTTACTCGGGCGCATTATCCTTATCGCGAGCGCCGCAGATTCACGATCGCGCGTATTGAGTTTCGCGTTCGAGCGACGCGCAATCAGCTATGCCCGGCGTAGCTTGTGCACACAAATCGCAAACAATCTCTGGGTTATATGCGTAACCTCAAGAATATTTCTATTTCTACGTATCACCTACAACCCAAACATATACATAGAGCACACGTGTCCATTGATGACACGCGTGACATGAATATGTGATGGTTTGGGTGAAAAGTTCAGATCAATAATGTAATTAATTTCAGTAAACTAGACTTTTACGAGGACAGTTTCGTATTGATATCCTTCTTTTTTATCTGCCATTTATTAATGTAAACGTAAAAATTGAAAAATAAGCACTGCCAATTTGTTTCTCACGTGATGCATTCAAGCACGTACCACGTAATCGTCGAGATTTAAAATTGCATTATTGAGTGATAAGCCTCACAAAAAACAGAAAATTTTAATCCTATCGTCGAGTTGAAATGTTGATTCGGAATATTCGAATCTCTCAACTAACGGCAATCAGCTGTGTTTTGAAGATTTGAAACGATAAACATTAGTTCGATTTTGATGCATCATTTGTGATAATATTTGTACTAAATTAAAACCTTTCTTCTCAGAAGGGAAGATTGAGTTTTTCTCATAGGATTGCATCATTTTATTAAATTTTGCGCTTTGAAATTAAAAAGTTTTGATTTATTATACCTCTGTGGTGCAATTGACAAAAATATTAATTTATTTTTTACGTTTTCAATAAGTCTATTTGTAATATCAAATTTTAATGAATTAGGTGATCAAGTTAAAAAAATGTATTGATATAATTTCTATTACTTCAAATACAAAATTTTATAAAGCAAGTTGAAGTAAGTAGAATTGCATAATTTCTCACGATTGATAAGACCATGAAAATAATTCGAAAATACTTATTTTTACCCTGATTTATTATAAAAGTCGAAAAACGTCTTCATCATCGATCCGACTCTTTTAATGCAATTCAAATTAATTTGTTTTTGTTACGTGATTTACAGCACCAGACTTTTATTTGATTTTTATGGCAAGTTTTTCAATTTCATTTAAAAATGATTAAATAGAAATAAATAAATCATTAAAATAAATATATTGATAAAAAATAAATAAATTTCAATGTTCTATTTAAAAATAACATTAACAGTTTCTTAATTTTAAAGCAAGTTGTTTTTATAATTTTATTGATGCTTTTTCACACGGATTTTTTAAAAATATTTAATTGAAAATAATGAATTACTAAAATTTTAATTAATGCTTAAATAATGTATAAAATGTTAATCCCACAACTGTTCTTTACACAAAAAGGAACAAGTTTTTGCGCAATTTCCTTCCTTACCGACATCGTATTTATTTTCGTACAAAGTAAGTACACTCATATCTTGAAAATTGCAATAAGATACTTAATCCAACTCTGAATAAAGCCGCCACAAAAGTTTACATAAACTCGCATTTTTACGCTCAATCGAACGCCATATTTTCAAATCCTATCAACGTTAACGAGCTCATTATATTCTCTCTTATATTAAAAGCCGCACGCGCGCGCGCGTCTGCATGTCGAGCACGTTTCTAAAAACGAGCGCATTATGCTGCTGCTGCTTCTGCTCGTCCGTGTATTCAACGCGCAAGTCGGTCTTTTGATATTGAAAAGTGGTGGGCGCCTTTCAAATTCGGACACTTCGTTGGCGATGTTGTATATACAACACGAGCACTAACCTCGTGCGTATAAGCTTAGCGCGCGCGCGTCGGCCATGTTGTAATAATATTTTTGTCTGCAAGAGTGCGTATCGTCGTGCGCGTAATAATAACCATAATATCATAATGCTCGTGCTGTACTGCTGCATGTTATGAGCACGAGAGAACTGCGATGCTGTTGCTGCTGCTACAGCTGAAAATGTGCATGCTGTGCTGCACACGTTACACGGCTATAACAAGTGCATCCGAATGAAAATTTAACGCCAAGTTTCGTCGCTCAACGAGCGAATAATAAAATCAAAGCCGTGTGTCTGCGCGCACTTGCGACTCCGCTTATAATATATACATACACGATATACACGCGCGGAGGAACGGGTCTCTGTCTCGCTCTATAATACGTGTTTTATAATGTAATGCCTTTATACCATCGGCGTGCGCGACACGAGTATATATAATATATATGTGAGCTGCCTGCCACGATCGGAGCACATAATATATATATATATATATATATATATATATATATATATTATATATATATATCTAACTGACTGCACGCAAATCGAATGCATAACGACGAATTACATTACACGATGACAAGTCTTTGTGTGTATGTGTTCGATTGATGAAGAAAAAAAACGAACTTACCGGCTTCGTGAAACGGAGAATCGCTGTCGCGACTGTTTCTGACATTACACCTGCGCGTCGTTGTTGTGCCCTTGTTACCGCTGCTCTCTTTGCTCTTCAGTTTCATGTTGATGGTGACGATGATGATAACGATGATGTCTCGTTCGAACTGTTCATTATTTTAATTTTTTAACGAAAAAATTGCATGCACCACTGCTGCCGACGACGACGACGACGACAACTCCGACTCGTGACCACAACAGTTTTTTTTTCTTCTATATACTGTAACAACCGTTCACTGCTTTCCGCGAATTTCTTTCTTTCTTTCTCGTGCTTTTCTTTGGCTCGCGACGATTATGATAATGCACGAGGTGGCATGCCAGCAGCAGCAACGACAGTCACAGCTGAAACTCGACAGTCATTTATATGCATCACTGATTAAAACACATACTTGTAGCTATTACGGCACTGCACACAAATATATGTACAAGTTCGAAAACGAAACGACGGTCCTCCGCTGTCGTCGTCTTGTTGTCTCTGTTTCGCTCGCGGCAGATTCTATATAACACGGGCACACACGCACGTCCATACACACACACACGCGCGCACGCACACAGACGCGTACACACGCGCGACACACGTATATATATCTCCGAGAATTAATTCCTTCGCTGTGCTGCGTTTTGTGCTCTCTTTTAACGCTCCGAGTTATGCGCTTTATTACCAACACGCTCAAACACACACGTGTACACACACAAACACACTGCTCCGATCTCTTGTATTGCTGGCTTTTGTATATACATAAAAAAAACTCGCGTATTCTGCCCCGTGGACGAATCACTGCACGCAGTTTTCGTTTAAATGCACATCGCAGCACAACACGTTTTTTTGCGCTATATACACACTATATACACATACACGCGCATATGTTCGTGTTGGTATACGTGCTCCGTTATCGGCCGGCTTTCGAACACTAATTTATTTCTTTTTTTCTTTTTTGCTTCGTGTATTCTTTATGTACATCGAGCAAATAATACACACACCAGACTGTCACATGGTGGGTATTACACTCGGGGCAATGTATACTGTCAACGTCAAAACACGCCGACTCCGATGACCCGCAGCACGACGACGCGAGCGTATATATTATAAAACTACACTCCGCGAGGCATCTATACCAGCCAATTGGCGAGGTTAGATTTAGACTCTATCCGCGCTCCGTACGTTTAAAAAAAGCAGAAAAAAGCAAAAAAAAACAACGTATTATTATTAACGAGTCATTCGCAGCACACGGCCAGCAGCAGCGGCAGCACTCTCCTACCCACGCTACGCCGCACGATGTGCGCTTCAAGGTTACATGCCTTCTTTTTTTTTTTGTATTCTGCAACTACTGTGCCGTGTGCGCGCTCGGCAACGCCATCTAGCGCGCTCCGAGCGAATCGAATGTCAAAACACGAGAAATTTCGCGTATACATCCGAGGATAGTCGTCTGCTGTATTACCCGTGACTGGCACAACACTGTCACATGAGCGGCGCGATCTGTAAAAATATATCCGTATCGATGTACACGCGTATACACTGAGAGCTGCTATGAACGCGGGGCTCCGATGATTGTATATATTTTTATTGCATGCTATGATTCATGCACTTCCCCTTTTGTGAGAAAAAATAAACAAATAAATATGCTTGCTGCCCTCCTATACTTTATAAATTTACAGGCACAGAGAAAGATTTGAATTTCGATCACTATAATTTTAATCCTTTTTTTGCAACCATAAACCTACAAAACATATAATAAGAGTACGATTTTCATTATTTTATTTTTTAAAGGAGAAGGGGAAGTGGGTTTTTTATACTCAAAAGAGGGGGAAGGTGTGACCGATTATTCATGCATTTTTTCACTGCTATGCGCGGGAAAAAACGACTATAATTGTAGGTTCGGTAGATAAAAATGAAAAAACATGGCTTTGTACAATTGATGATTCTTTTATTTACATTATGCGGTGTGACGAACATAAGACATTTTTTGTTTTTTTTTTTATCGAAGTGGCATTCATACATTTCTCGTCTCATTACATTTTTTTTGGTAAAGATTCAAGTTTGGAGCACATGAAATACAAATTTTTTTTGTTAATCTCTAAATTGAGAGAGCTTGAAAGTATTTTCAACTTTTTCATGTAGGTATGTTTTACTATGTAATAGTCACTTTTGTTAATAAATTTATTAAAATTCATACACACTCACAAACACACCTACACATCTCTCTTCGTAATAAATTTTCTTGTAATAGGTAATTTGCAATATACGTATGTTATTTTTTTTTATCTTTTACCTATTTGTATTTATACGTATTTACGTGCATCTAGTTTGTGTATACTTATGTATGTTTTTTTTATACTTTATTTATTCAAGATGTTGAACATCATAGGTATAGTGTGAAAATTTTTCTTATTTTTTTCTTCAGATTGTAAAATCAAATTATAACTTGTGAAAACAAATCACTGTACAATTGTTTCAGCTGAAGAGCGAACTGGTTGACGCTCGTTTTTACACGTGTGTAATATAAGCTATGCCTTGTAAATGATAGATGATTGCAAATGTAAAATTATGATAATAAGGCCTATGCGCGCGCAAGAATTGTGTAATATAAAACCAAACTCGAAGTGTTATAAGCCTTTTCGAATATCATAAATTCAACGATTTTATTTGATTCAAGTTCAGTTGCAAAAAACCGAGATTTCGCAAAGACGCTAAAGTACTATTTTTAATTTGTATTAGCTTTTCAGCTGATTACTGCAGAAGTACATAAAATTAACAGTGAATAAAGTATAAAAGTAAATTATCGACATTACAAGTCATAAAAATTAACTCAAAATTACTTTAAAAAGTGAGATTTCAATAATTCTAAGGATAGGCACTGTTTCATTGATTAAGTTCCTATATAACAAGAAGCGAAATAAAATCTATCTTATAATGATATAATTAGATGAACCATTTTTCGAATGCACAAAGTAACGTTATGAGAAATTGGAATTTTATCACAGCGAGAAACTCATTTATTTGATTATGTAGCTTCAGTTGACGTTTTATAGAATGTATACAAATCATTTCTGAATTTGATTATTTTTTCGACGTGTCTGATCAAACACAAGGGGCGCAGGGGCGAAAACGGTTAGATGTAATTGACGGTGACGTAACCGAAAAAAAATTTGCTTAATTTATATAATTAATTACTGTCTTATGCGGGGGAATTTCCAGTTTTTTTAAATGTTCTGATGTGCGTATAATTGTGATGATGATTCGATGGATGCACGCATTTTTTATAATAGCTTCCATTTATATGTATTAGTAGTCCGATTGTCCATATGTAATGATATTATATTCATATTCTCACATTTTTGACTTGAAACATTATTCATTTTTTTTAAATTTATTTTTAACATTTTTCGGCTATCAGCGCGCGACATATGAGTATTTTCACGTTTTTTTCTGTCTCTTTATTATTATTTTTATTATTATTATTTAACAACCAGCATCACTCATAGACTAATAACAACGAATAGTTGTGCTTATCTTTCAAGATTTTTCGATCGACTCTGGCATTCCGATAACTACTTCGCTCTTTCTTCATTCATTCGGTACTTTTTTAATGAGTACATGATGCTGTTCATAATTACGTTTTATAGAATAGAGATCCGAGCATAAAAATTTTTGAACATATAATATTTATAATTTATAATACATTTGATTTTCTTTATATTCTTATACAAATGAACGTCAACATCGATTTGGCATATTTGCTATCGTTATCTCTTTTCTTATCATTCCTTAAAGTTTTCTTTATACAAGAATTGCAAGTACGCTTGTGGCCTCAGAAGTCTTAACAATTATTTAAAACGCGATCGTTGCAGCATTTTAAAATCTTTTTTAGCATTTATTAATTAGTATATTACAGTACTTTTATGCTATGTTTTTTTGTGTATACATACAGTCATTTTACTCCAAAAACACATCGAAATTTATCATGGAAAACAAATGATTGGTCATAAAAACTTGTAGCAATGTTACGCAATCGAACGAACTTTTATTCGATTTTGTAAAAAAAGAATCACTCGACACACAAAAATGATCGGATTACTTTTTGATTGTAAGTTTTCCCATGTTGGAAAAAAGTTGATCGAAACGAAACGTGACGATTTTTTAGCTTATCGTTTTTTTTAAACTCAACTCGATGATAGTTCAATGCAACTCGAATAGAAATTTGATTTTGCAAGATATTTTTGATTATCCTATTGTTTGTTTAAAAAAACTTACGTAAAGTTTTCAATGTTTTGATTTTTTTTTATCTTTACAACTTCAAGGAACGTCTGGTGCTCGTTATATTAGACAAATTTTCGTATGTTATAAGCATCTGTATTATCTGTATTATTATATCAGTCTAGCTTCAATATTTTTCATGTCCAGTTAATTTTCAGCATTATAAATACTCCATTTACTGCTCTTCCGTTCAATAAAAAAAGAATGAGAAAAGGTAAAAAGATTTTCTCTCCATCGTCGAACGTATTAACTGAAAATTAGCCGTAAATACTCTTCACGGAAGACTAGTGACGTACGTGTATTGTTTCCGGCACTTTTTTTTCTCGCAATACAATTTTTCCTCTTCGAGTTCAATCCATTATAATGGACGGGAGGAACGATGAATCAGGACTCGCGACCTCTCGAACATCCCAATTATATTTTTTTTCTTCATTATTACAATACCTAACTTTTAGAAATTCAACGTAATGATAATATGCCTTTTTTTCCATTTTAATTATGTCGATAATCATAATCACGACAATCACCTGATAGTTTCTTTCAGGGTGGTCAATGCTCGGGGTTAACGACGAAATTGTTGCTACTTCGTTCTCTTCAATGTAACACGATCGAATCTTGACCACCGCGTTAACTTTAATTAAAAACAGTCTTTCTAATATAATAGTTTTATACCTTCATTTCTCTGCAATATATACCTAATATATATACGAACGGGACTTTTATCGATTAATTATTATAATACATTTTTTTCTATACAGACAAAACACTTGCAATTTTATAAATTTTTCTCATTGGTTTTATAATAACGTACTGTAAACTAAGGACGTACACATAACGCATAAAATCGACTGTTCCATATCACTGTGACGTTTCTATTTTTGATATCTATGAAACGTCTCAACGTTCATTTTTATCTTACGAAACGAAGCTTGGCCACATTTTGACATGATTGTATCGAGTGATACAAATTGAAACAATCGTTCGTACACATCGAAAAAAGGTGAAAAAATTACTCCGTCGTTGCTTGATTTTGAACGAGCGCACGACGATCATCTCTAAATACCTCTTCATTCAGATAACAGTTAAAAAGTTCAACGAACTGTAGAATAATGGTTGTCTTTTATTTTCATCTTTATAACTCATCTTCACTATTATTTGGCGCACTATTTATATATATAATAATATTTTTTTAAAACCCACACGATATACTTCTAGAATAATACAACGCGAACGTCCCTCGTCGGCTTACGTGACGCGCGCACAAAAATTGTTATCCAACTTATTCACTTGTTTCTCGCGCGTTCATAAATAATTCGCGCACGCACAGCATGTACAGGATACATTTTCATCGTCGTCGCCCGGATCTGCTGCTGCTGCTGCTGCTGCTGCTGCGACTCTGCGGGAGTTTACAGGAGCGTCGAGGCAGTGACGAGATCCGAGACGACCGTGTAGTCGTGGGGCTGCTCGAAGCATCAGACCCTTATGTCCCCGATGCCCTGCGAGCACTGCTGCGAGTGATGGACGTCCGACACCTGCGTCGTCGCCATCATGTTCTCGGGTATCGTCGAGTGCATTAGCAGCGGCTGATTCTCCGGTGGGCTCTTGGCTCGAGGTGGTGGCGGCGGCCGTGGCACCGTCAGGTGAATCGATCCGTTGGGTGGGCCCTGCGAGGGAAGAGGAGGAAAAAAATATTGTTATTTTATCAGGCTGCTTGAAAACCAAATATATTATCATGTCAAAAGACGTCACAAGAAGCAGAAAATCTATGGCACACACATATTGTTTGAGAAAGTGTTGTTCGATCAACCCTGCTTAATACGCAGACGTTTCATACACAATTCGATTGTAATATATTTGGTGTATTATCGTCAGAGTAGCAGGTCCGAAAGTGTATAACAACATCAAGTTTTTCGAACTACAGCAAAAAAAAAAAAAAAAAATTCGAGGCGCTCAGATACAAACGCAGCAACAAAACTACCGATAATAGTCGCTTGCGCCGCTGCGCTGCTGTTGTCGCGCTTACAATTGATTTCGTTCGACAATGAAACAGGGCAAAAAAATAAAGGGCCGGCGAAAAATATGGTACCTTTACGAAGGCAACAATGACTTCACGCACGAGCTACGCGTGCGTACACTGCGTTTGTTGTTTTTCCATTTGACGATTCATGACTTTTTTTCCTGCAGCCAACCCGGGGGGATTCGTGTGCAGGGCAAACTTGCAAGCTCGCGTTACCTATACTACACGCAACCCGGAAATTCTCGCAGTCACGTCTATACTTCGATGCAATCGTCGTTCACGCGTCGAATTATCGTTTGCTGCAGACAGGAGTGACAGACTGACAGCGATCTCTCTCTCTCTTGTGCCGCCCGAAAAGAGGCGTATAACGAAAAAAAAGCTAAAGAAGCAGAATCGTGACGCGCCCGAATGCAGTTCGCGTTCGCGTATACCTAATGATGAAATGCAAAAAATCGCAAGCTTCGATTTTTCATATGATTTCAGAGGAAACGAAATTTTTATTGTGTTTATTATGATGAAGTTAGTTTAATGATTTCTGTTCAAATATTGAAGTAATTGAAAGAAAAAATTCGCCTGAATAAACATCGAAGAAACTTCATTTTTTTCCATACGCCCGCGTTTGAAAAAACTTTGCAATTTTTTCATTCGCAGGGTATCCAAAAGTTTCTCGGATTTCATCAAAATAAAGTATACGCGTGTACGAGAGAATCAGAGGAGTAGTGCGGGTGCTGCGAATACATGAAAAAAACAGCGTGTACTACTGTAGTATATAAAACTCGCTGTGGTGTATAATAGTTCGATATGGTGGTTATAGTGTACTGTAAAAGCCACACAAAAAAGCGTGTACAAGATTATTTGTTTGTTTGTTTGCTTGGTTTTTTTTTTTTTTTTTGTTATAATCACGTTACCATTGCGTCATGCTGCTGTTATACACTTAGGACCCAAAGCGTTTCCTTTGACATGATCTAAACAGAGAAACACATCATCAGGTGTGTACGTGTGAATAATGGTACATAATCACGCACGCTTACAACAACAACAAAAACAGCAACAACACATAACGCCAACAACGAATCAAGCGTTGTTTTGCTAATTGTCGTATAATCGTGAGTAATATCACGAAGTGCTTATACACACAAAGCTCATACATATACACGGTTTACACGGAGATGGAACCAAGGATGCAGAGTATAAACTTGAAGCAGTACAGTATGAGCTCTCTACGTATGGTTATTGCTCTCTGCCTTTCTCTGCACAGGTATGCCTCTTACCTGGCTTTGTTGCGTGCTAATGTCGGGCAGTATGACCGAGCCGCCCCTCGGCAGAGTCGAGTGATGCGACTGGTGCTGCTTCTGATAATGGTGCGGATGCGGCAGCGTGTGCGTCAGCTGGGTCTGCTGCTGCTGCTGCTGCTGCTGTTGCTGCTGGTGCTGCTGCAGGAGCATATTCGTCTCGCCCACGGTTACGTTTTTCATCGCGTTTCTGCAAAATGCCAAATGAAACGGGGGGCGGGTATTATTACTCGGCGTGCGCATATACACGCAACGTATGTAAACGTGCAGTTATATATAAGTACAGCACATACAGTTGCACACAGGTGCGGGGTAAACTTTTCGCCTCGAGACAGTACGCGAGCGAGGCAAACGAATCCACTTCTGGCAACTGTACTGGCATCAACATTTTACCGCGACAGCGACCGGCGCGTAGTGTAGCTCGCAGCAGAGACAGAGCTTCGCGAGCGTCGTATACACGGTGGCGGCGTTGTATTATATTTTCTAATTAATATCATGTGCGTTGTGCTGCTGCTGCTCTCTGCTCGTGAGCCTTCGCTGCCGTTTGCGGCACACTTTGTTTGTCGCCACTTATACTCGCGCGCGCGTTTGCTACTAGACAACTGCAGTAGCAGTAGCGGCAGGAAGATTCCTTGTAATTGTTTCGAAATTAAATGTAAACCTCGGCTTTCTACCCACCCGCGTATATTTGTACATTGTGATACGCGTGTCGCGCCCTTCATAAAGTCTCGGAGCACGCACGAATGTCGAGGAATTGTTTCGAATCCGGAAGTTTTTTTTAAGAAGTTTTTTAATAAAGACATGTTGCGTCGCACGAATCCTGCGATGCTCACCTGCGCAGCATCTCGTTCTCCACGTCGACGATGACCTGGCCGCCGCCGGGATAGTGGCCGTGGCCACCGGGCGGAGGCGGCTGTAGCTGCTTCAGCTCGTTGAAGCCCCGCGGGCCGCACTGCTGATTCATCATCTGCTGCTGCTGCAGACTCTTGACTTCCAATCGCGTCTTGTCGCGCTGATAGTAGACGCCGGCGAATATCAGCACGTTGAGTATGAGCAGGCTGCAGCCGATGGCGATGGTGACGCTCAGGGCGGTGCTGTAGGCCGCGTAGCTGCGTCACACATAAATACGATGGATAAATTTACGAGCAAAGATGGAACATTGTTTTATTCCTTATTATTTTTTTTCGTGGATTCTGTATCTACAGATTTATACGCGAAATTCAATTCAAAACATTGAAACATATACTTTAAGCTCATAGGTAAAGATTTTAAAAACTTCATTTTATATTATATTTATCGCAATCAAAGGTGTCATATTGAGTTCTGTACTTTTTGATTTCGCCAACAGATGGAGTATTGAAAAGTCTCAAGCGGCAAAAAAAGTTCCGGTTAGTATAAATAAGAAACAATTTCTTGTAGTTTTTTGAAATACAAGGCACTTCCGGATGGTGGCCAAGGAATTCAGGGATTCCTTTGCCAGAATTCAAATTATCTTATCTAATTCCATCTACCGCGGTACTATACGGAAAATCTCCTGGGCCAGCAATAAAACATGATCTGCATGGGCCTTCCCATGACCAGCCCCCCTCCCGTTCAAAGTCTTTCTACAGAAAGCTGTCTACGACCAAGCATCGCACGAGGAAAGAAAAAGCTTTTAATCTTAGCCGACATCCCTTGTCGGTACAGGCGACTCGACTTTGAGATACAACGAAGGTCTCTATTCCGCGAGTTCGTGCCTTAAGTTGTCTCTTTTTTTACTTTCGGTCTATATATAACATTGCGAGTCGCTTTTAAAATTAAAAAAATGTCCATATACTCGTCGGTCGTGCGCGTATTATATACGAGCTGGTAAAGGGAGAATTTTTATTTCATTCGGAGACTGCTAGTTTTGCGGTTCTCCACGTGTATCGTCTCGCTCTGTATACGTATATATTACAAGCTTGCGTATGGCAAGGAAAGTCGTATATATGCGGTCGTTGGGTCGTGAGTAAGCGACGACGATCTCGTGCACCCGTGTACATGTGCAACGCTCGAGGTGCACACACACACACATACGTATCGTCGACGACTACTATACCGGTACGGAGCTTTAAAATTTTCAGAGTCATTCCTCACCATATTAAACTCGCGCCGCGTTTATATGTATTATAACGTCGGCGCGTATTAAATCTGGAGAATATAAAATGCTATATGCGCGCGCGCGCTGCACATAACGTATATATACGTGTAACGTTACGCGCGCGTAAAGTATTCATTTCGTCGATGCGGTAATTTCTTTTTTCACTTTTTGCCGCCCGTCCTCCGGTCAGGATCTAGGCAGGCACACATTGTAGCTCTCCCTTATAAAGCGTCGGCGCGCCGCAGTCATAATATACGTTATATCAGATCGTACCGACCTTGACGGCCCGATGAAAATTCATGGTAGCCATGCGTGCAGTATTATATAACTTATACGATAGAAAAATAAAAGCACGAAACGATCCGCGCGCCTTACCCAGCAGCGTCGAGACTGGCCAGCGTGTCCGTGCTGGCGTTGTGTATGTTGGGAATGGCGTTGCCGTTCTGTATGAGACTGACGCAGGTCGTCATGCTGTAGTCCTGCGTCGTCGGCGACAGCGACGATTCCGTCGTGGCGTTGTTTTTCGCGTTACCGCCGTGGCCGCCGCCGTTGCCGTTGTTGCTGCTGCCTCCCCTCGTCATGGACGTGAGATCCAGTCCTCGGCGGGTCTTCTCGATGTCGTTGCTGCCGACCCTGCTCAGCGGATCCGGCCTCACGAAGCCGTCGTACAGGCTCGGGTCGGCGTGGCCGCGAAACAAATTGTGCCGCGGCTCGACGTCCTCCATGCCGGCCCGATGCAGCTCGGGCACGAGGCGCAGCCACACCGACAGCTGGTGCGCCCGATAATGATTCTTCATCTTTGGCTTCATACCTGGTGGAAAAGAGGATCGAGTCTCGTTACAAACTTAATATCGTGATATTTCATTTATTATTAGAAATTGTGTACCGGAGGCACACGAGTATAGTGAGCGCCGAGTCGAAGAGTAGAATTAGCTGTATATAGAGCGGCAATTTTTATAGGATCAATTTTCATTAAAGTTCGAAGCGGGGATATTCTGGAGAGGCGCATTTTAATTTCGCGTCTGGCAGCCACCCGCTTCGCCCGATAAAATATATAAGCACGCTTGAAAAGACGTCTTGAAAGTCCCAAAGTAAGTGGCTTTTAATCCGACGAAAGTGCCTTCCACCGAGCCTACATTACCAGATACAATTTTTAATGAAGTACGTGCTCGAAATACATCTAGCTATAGATAGGGTCGAAGCAGTAGCAGCATCAGCAGTAGCAGTGCTATGCGCAATTGGCCTCTGGACGCTGCTGTATATGGGGCAAAATTCCCAAACTGCCCAAACGCGTCGGACACGCAGCGTAATTGCATGTAAACGTACTCGGAAAAAACTTATTCACATGGCCGATGTATTTTTTCCTCAGCTTTCCGATCTACGATTCATCGGAAGACCATCAGACACCATGGAAAAGTTAAGGTAAAAATTCATCGACTTTGTATATTCGTTTTTCACGAGTGTATTAATATGTACTGTTAAAAATATTTTAATTATTAAAATTAAAGTAAAACCAAAAGAAGTTATTTTCTACACGTTCAATCAAATTTTATGTAAAAGCATGAAAATTAATTTGCTTCGAACGAAATTGAAGTATTTTTTTTTAATCATTCAACTTTTGCTAAGTTTAAATTTAATGCAAAATTCTATTAATTTGATTTAAAATACATTGATTTTCATGAAGTAACAATTTAATAAAATTATTTTCCACGATTACACTTAAATATGAATTTTATTACGTATCAGTTATTACTAAACGAGGGTATTTATTTTCAAAGGCCTGCTTCGAGGTTTAAAAATTTAATTCGCTACATCCTCGTTATTTCCTTTATAAGGTAATCAGTTACAATTAATGGAAATCTACATTTCCTTTTTATTTTTCAGGTAGTTGAAAAAAATAGAAAAAGAAAATTTTGAAAAAAATGTAGTGTGATACGAAGATTGGAGTTTTGTCGAAACTGAGCTCTGATTTATACAAATATTTTAACTTGGCTACTTGCAGATTTACAGATCAAGGTAGTCGCCATCTAGCGGTAGATCCTGGTTTTAATTATAATTGAATTTTCATGAATTTTTTGAGCAATTTCAAAATTTGTGAGCGATTGCAATTTTCATGCATATTTTGTAAAAACGTATCGATATACGAGCTGCGTTTATCTCGTGGTCCTTCGAAAGAGAAACAAATTGATCAGCTAGTGAATTAGGTCAAACAGGGACGGTAAAGAATTTTCCGTATTAAATTTTTCCCGTTCGTCTCTCGGTATTAATACACTTATAGTATTTCGACCGTTCACGTCATGTTACAGGGAAAAAACATTTTAAAAATTTAAGAGATGTTATAGCGTTACAACTATTCGCTTATTAACTCACCGATTTCCAGATACTTTTGGTGTACGGGGTCGTACTGGTCCCAGGTCAGAGTGCGATATCGATTTCTCTCTTTGCTGGCAGGTAAAATTTCTTTGATCGACGAATCACCCTTGCCGCCATGTTGATGTTGTCCGTCCGACGCTCCGTTTGGATTTCTGTAACAAGAGGTAGCGGATTTATCATTATAATGAGCCTGAGAAGGATTGCGAGAAAAATCAAAGTCGAAAGTTTCGCTATGCTAATGTAACGTATTTCATATAAAGGAATCGCGTACAAAAAGTCATAAGTACACACACGTATTTAATGTATAAGTATTATAGGCGAGCAGCAAAGATAAGCTCGAGCTACATCCAAAGGTGGATAGTTATAATATTTAATACGCGTATACGTGGGGCGCAGTCACGTGTGCAGCAGCCTCGGGGCCTGGCAAGAAAATTACACAGTGTATTAGCGCGAAACTTATACATCTGTATCTATACGATAGTTCCCATATATATATAATACGTGCCGCACACAGCTATATAGCTTCTGTAGCAGCAGCAGCAGCAGCAGCCGCCAGCTCGGAGAAATAGATAGACGAGTTAAGTTATAGGTCGGAGGAGGGCACATACACCCGCGGCACGTATATATATATATACACACGCACACATACTGACGCACACAAGGCGGACTGAAACGAACGCCGTCTCGAGTTAGTCTTGTTTGGCGTTAGTGTGTATAGCTGCTGTAAGTATATTGCTCGCGCTCAACGATGGGAGGAGGATACTAACTTACAATGCACTTGGAAATTCTTGGCGATCGATATGTGTATCGAGTCCGAGCGAGAAAACATATACTAAAGCGTGTGAACTTTTCTCGGGCCGACGAGAAGTATACGCGAGAGAAGGGAAAAATCGATCCCTATGTTCCAGAATTACGTATCGAAGAAATCGTATATACACAATAAATTTAGATTCAATCTTTTATCTGCTTCGATTTAATTTTTTCAATCGATCGTTCGACCAATTGCTTTATTTGGAAGTTCATTTGAATGTTGTTACTTGTTTGGGCCCAAATTTTATACGTGGCGTGATGAGCACACTATCCGAGATACATGGGAATACTCGTGTAAACATTTTGGACGAATTTCGCTCCGAATGGCAAGTATGACAGACTAGCAGCGTCACGTTATGCTCCTCATACTTACGATAATATATATACCATCAATGACCATTACGATCAAGGAATCCATAGCACTCTTCAGAATTACAATAATTGGCATCAAATTTAAATGAGAGTGAAATAGATTTTTCACGGGCTACGAAAAACTAGCTTGCAATGTATACGAGGAGCTTATACCTGCATCTCTCTGTCATAACTTGCCAGAGGGACCACGAAACGCGCGCTCCTCGAAATATGATAGTACAAATCTTCATGTCGAATACAATGATTGTCAATTATTTACAAACTTTGACCCCATTCGAATTGTTTGTTTGCCTCCACGTATACTTACGCGCAGTACACGTGAGGCATAATATTGAATTTTGCAAAATCGACAGAGAGTCAGGTATAATGGTCGTGTAGCAGTAGTAGTAAAAGTAGTCGAAGCTGCTGCTATGCGCTCACCGGAAACATCGTATCGAGGGGGAGAAAATTGACTCGAGCTCGTGCTCTCGATATATATAAAAAACATGACTCCGATACGGATAAGCGCGGGGTGCGCTTACATACATATATAACTTGCCGAGGCTGCGCTGGAGATGCAATTTCAAAGAGCAGATTTTAGCAAAATATGCATCTCTTTCGCTCTCTCTCTCTCTCTCTCTCTCTTCCTCTTTCTTTACCCTTGCGACGACGATGTCAGTGGATGCATATGTTTAATATGGACGTACGGAGCCGCTGTTGCAAGCTCGGCCAATGCCGAGGTATTGCGTATTATACCACGCATCGTACAATCAGATATAATATCCGGAGGGATAGCGGTGTACGGGCACGAGGAGAAATTTTATCTCGCTCGATGCTGGCTGTACGAGCTCTGCTGTGCGCGATCTCGGAATGCGCAACATATCGATATATCGAAAGGATATACCAAGTATATACACAATGAGCTTGCAAGCACAAACACCAATACACCTATATGCACTTATGTGTATAAGAGAGAGGTAAAACCAAACGGCGATATGTGAACAGGCACGCGCGAGCGACTCTAGAGGGCTCGCTTATAATGGGCTGCGCTTAATGTCTCTCCAGTTGGACGAGTGGCGCGGGTCTTTGGAAAATACACACAACGTTACTACATGCAGGTATATTTTGTTGCAAGTGTATGTCCGCGCGTCGTCGTATGGCGCGCGTGTGGATGGACGCTTGTGTAAAGCTCGCGCGTTCTCGAGTTTGCATAAAAGTAACCATTATAGCGTACGTCGCACAGTTAGCTCCACACACCCACACACACACACGCATATAACACGCCCAGGGTAAGATGTGTACGGGTACGTATAGCATGTATGCTCTGCAATATATATAGACGCGCACATCCACATTAATACAGGCTCGCGTATACGACGCTCATGCGAAACACGATACTCGCATAATTTAGTATAGTACTACGCGCGCGGGCACAGCTCGACGCCGCTGCTGTCGTCGTCGTCGTTGCACCACAGCCGTCGTCCCCAACATCGCTTGACGACTCGCCCAACGTACATTATATACATATAGCTATAGCAAGACTAACTTATGTAAACTTATGTACGCTTCGGCCAAGTTTGTCTCTACGCGCGCGCTCAACTCTCTCTCTCTCTCTCTCTCTCGCACTCTCGTTGACGCGCCGAGAAACTGCACACTAGAGAGGAAAGAGAGAGAGACACACACAGAGGAGAGAAAGAGGAGCTCTCGGTGCGCTTCCCGCGCGGCTATATGGCCCAAGAGTAAATCACTTTAATCATAATTCTGGACATCGTTGCGCATCTATATTACAAGCGGCTCGTGCGGTATATATGTATATCGCAAGATGTGGCCAACGTTTCAATGGATATTGATTAGCGCGGAGAGATGGATGTTACCTACACTATCGTAGATGCTGCTGCTCTGTGCGCTCAATCTCCACCCCCCATCAGAGCTCGAGCTATATACGCACACGCACACCCTTATATTGTATAATGCAATTTGCTGAGCGAGCGAAGAAATTGATGAAGTCTACGCGGGAAAGAGAGAGAGAGAGAGAGAGAGAGAGAGAAAGCGAAAGAAGGAGATTGATTGTTAGCAACGCCCGAGCTGCTGTTAAAGCAATATACAGTTATATTTTACACCATCGCGGCGATGACGTGGCTAAGCTTCGGAGCTATGGAGCTTGCGACTTTCATACAGGGCATTTTTGCCTACACCTTCGCACACATACCCACAACGAATCGGTCCGTATTATAGTTACGTATAAACCGAGCTCAAACGAATACACCCACCCCGACCGTTGCAGCAGCTTAATTACGACTGTTTGACTTATCCGTATGTAGCATTGTTGTGTACGAGGATACACGTTGTGGAGGGTGTAATTGAATTTTTTTCCACCCTCTATAGCTTGAAGCCTCTTCCTGTACGAATACAAGAGCCTCACGGCTAGCTCTTCTCTTGACATTATAAACATGGCATGTACAGAGGCTAGGCACCTCGTGTAACTCTATGCTCTAGGTATATTGGATTTATCGAAATTTTCCCTCTTCTACCCTGTTTTTTTTTGAACATCCCTAGATTCGTTTATTGGATAACACAAAATTGTTTTTCGCCACGTTCGCGCGCGCGCTTAAAGAAAAAACAAAACAACGCGCATTGTTTAAGCGTGGCAAAAACTAAAATTACACATATATCGTACAGTCGGGGTACAAAAAAGAGAGAAAAACATTTTTTTGCCTCCCCCGCTTCATCTCCTGCTTCTCAACTGATTCGTACGCGGGGCTTTGTTTTTATCCAATTATCGAACGTACACGAAGTTGCAATGTGGAGCAGCAGCAGCAGGAGCCGAGGAAGCAGCAGCAGCGGTAGTAGTAACCAACGTAGCAGCAACCTCTTACCGTTATCGGTCGATAATAAAATATGAAAATGCTGGGGCAAAAGTTTACGTTTATACACGCAGTCCTAGAGGCGGCGGCGGCGATCTGGAGGATCGGGCGCCCTCGCTGTTCTATATAATACAGCGCAGCGAGTTTCATTGAATCGGCGCTATAACAAGGTGAAACACTTCGCAGCGAGAACACGATAGCTGCGCGCGGTAAAAGTCCTTAGAAAATAACAGATAATGCCATTATCACGTGCGCGCCAATTTTTCCCTATATCGGCGCTGTCTACGTTATACCATATCTAGGCTAAAATTCTCTTTCTCTCTTGCCCGTCCGCTCGCTCTTTCGACCTCCTACGTAGCTTTGCAACGTCACTGCCGCGCAAATATTGAACAAAAAGCTCGAAAGCCGCACACACCTACACACACACACACACACACACACACATACACACACAGACACACACAGACACGGAAGACATTTATACGCGATAAACTCGCTCGAAATTTAATACCGGTGGCTCGCAAGTTATGCACGACGTGTAAGCGCGCGCGCGCACGGGGCCAAGCGCCCGGCCCTGAAATGAGCTATCGAAAGCTCCCATCGTGCCAGTATAGCGCGCGAGCTTGCATTCGCGCGTATATATGTACGCGTGAGCCGGGCGTAGCCGAGGATCGTTTCTAATTTTCGGGATGGTTTTCACTCGACGCTCTATCTGTAGAGTCATAGAGAGAGAGAGAGAGAGTGGGAGAGGGAGAGGCCAAGTTGAAATTAGAGTGAGAGAGAGCGAAGTGGCGACGACGATAGCCTGAGAGTCAACGAATGGCATGCAACCCCTGCACTTTAACCCTGCACACCCTCCCCCTTGCTCAGAATATGAAGCTTTTTCGCGGATATCAGCAGGAAATTTCTGCGGACAAGAATGTGTGTTAACGACTGGCCCTCCTTCTCCGGATTTGCCTCTGCTTCCCCACGCGTAATTTAGATTTTCTCGGGCGATGAGTGCACTACTGCCTTTCCAACTCTCTTTCCCTCTCGCTCGCTCTTTCACTTTTTTTTCTTCGTGCCACGGCTCTTTTGTTATCTGGGTAACCTAGTCGACAGTATTTTTTTTTCTTTATTTCTCTCGCTCTCTCTCTCTCTCTCTCGGCCCTCGCGCGCAGGAAGCGCTTCGCATGAGTTGTGTTAGCGCTAGGTCAGGCCGCTAGAGCTTGCGTCAAGCTCCCGCGCGAATATATATAGAAAAATATAGTCAGTTATATATACACCTACCTAACCAAACTTTTTTATCGCTTGCAACCCGATTGGCTATTTTTTGTTCGACTTCTTCTTCTACTTTTCTTTTCCACCCTGTCGCGTCGCTCGACCGCTGCGTTGCGGTAACCAGCTTTATCGCCCCAACGTACTCCTCTCTCGTTTTTATATTTGCAAATTTCGTTATTTCCGGCAGCTGCTGCCTCTGCTGCTGCTTAAACTCGTTAATGAGACGCTAAGTATTCCCCTCGCCTTTAATGCTTTCCAAACGGTTAACCGACCTTTCACGACACGCAAAAGATTCTTGCTTTTCCAGCCTTTCCCACAAAATATTGTTTCCATAATTAAGTTTCATTGGGTTGCTCTCGTTATCGTCTCCTTCGCCAAAAATTACGATTTTTATACTTTACTTCTGAAAGCTCGAGAACTTTTTTTAAATGGAACTTATTGAGCGAGGAATTTTCTCTGTGTTTATTTCATTAACATCGACAAACTTCGATCTTTGTTCAAGCGTCCCATCATTTAAGCTCGTGTATGCGCGCATTTCACAAAGTGACTGAGCAAAATGCGAAGAGAAATAGGAGGAGAGAGAGAACTCGAAGTAACGTAGTTCCGATATATTACACGTTTCTTTTTATACAATATAGCTATGTACGTCGAAAGGGCAGTGAGCGTGCACACCCGCGGTATAGCTATAACGTACAAGTGCGAACAAAAGTTTCGTATGTAACGACTTCGAGGGCAAAAAAAAAGGATACCATATAGAGCAGGGTTTTCTGCAATTCGCAATTGTTTTCCGATACAAACGATTTCAACGGAAAAAAAGCTGACATAAACGATACTCTCCAGCTCCACAGAGTTTGTGTAGGCCACGACAGAAAGGGCAGGAGGCTGCTGCTGCCGTCGCCATCGCCGCTGGGTGCGGGCGCCCAGTGAGAGAAGTAACGCAAAATGAGAGCCGAGGAACGGAAAAAATTACAAAAAAAAGGGGAAAAAAAGCAAAACATAAAAAATAAACGCGGAGAAGGGAGAAAGAAAGTGAGATCTTTTATCAACGATCAAAGCAGTGCGCAGGAAAAATTGTTTCGCCCATTGTCGGCACAAAGTTTTACGAGACAAATTTTATTTAGACGCGAGTCAGAGAAGGGGAAAACGAAGGTAAAGGGCGACGCGAAACGGCAGGGAGCAACGAAACACATAGAAATAGGGAGAAAGAGAGAGAGAGAGAGAGAGAGAGAGAGAGAGAGAGAGAGAGAGAGAAAAGCGAAAACTTTGGTGAAAGCTTTTATACGGTATATACGTCGCGATTAAGGCTGACCGAACACGTCCTCACTTGTCATTGGAAGCACGAGCTTGCAGCTTGCACACGCGCGCGTAGGGACCGAAAAGGGCGGTATAGGTGAAACACGAAGAGCACGAGCCTAGGATGGCTTGCAGGCAAGGTAAAACGTAACGAATACCTCTGTATAATAGCAGTGGCAGCAGTGCAGGCGACGCGACCACGACCGAAGACGTGGCACGAACGAAAAAAAATAAAACGAGTTATACTGTGCACACGCGACGCACATATACGTACGTACTGTACAAGCGCACCGTTACACACGTATATAGCCTTATACACACGCGCTCGTTTTTTCATTAATTAGCGTTGACTGTCCGCGTTTACGAGCCGCTTTTCTCCCTTTCTTTCGTTCCTTTCTGTTTTTTTCTTTTCTTTGTTGCACTCTTTTTTTTTTAATTTTTTCTTTTGATTCTTGTGAAATCAACATTTTAATTTAAAAGCTTTGAATGGATTGACGCGACGTGCGAGCGAAATTTCAGGATAAATTTCCGTTATTAGCCCCGTCCCTCTTATTCGTTACAACGACCCGCAGCAGATGCAACGTTTATAATGAATTTTAGTCCAAATAGTCGCGCAAAAGTCGTTAAAATGCAATATGATACAGGTTTTCTTATATATCGAATTTTAAGGTAGCGCAGTACAGGCATTAAGTAAAGAAGAAAAAAGAGAGGATAAAAACAGCCGCGAGAAAACCGCACCGATCGGATAGTGTGAAAGAAACAAGACCAGAACTTACGCGTAAACAAACTGCACGCTTTATGCGAAAAGTTCGCGTCCCAGCCACGCGGCAGTTTTGCAACTGCAGCTGGAACTTGCGCTGAGACTCTGCACCCAGCGGGGAAAAGGCGTACATGGTATATAGCAAAGAAGATATAGTCTGTGTACAGGAAGCTCGTCGCAGTCTGGGTTTATATCTTGGCTGAAGCTTGCGGAACTTAATTGTCGCGATATTTACGTTTATCGTGCGGCGCGACGCTCATTGTCAGCTTCGAGGCAGCGGAAAAGCTGAGAAAGCTCGAGCAAAGCCGGGGGTTATCGTGAGCGCGCCGAGTTGCTCCTCTCTCTCTCTCTCTCTCGAGTTGGGTCCAGGCAAACGCGGCAATATCGAACCGAAAGGCAGAGCAACAGGAATAGATCGATTGATTGGAAAGGGGATTGGGACGGGGGGATGAAAAGAGGAGGTCGAAACTGTGGCGCGTGACGAGGAGAGAGCGAGAGAGAGAGAGAGACCAAGAAAATATCATTGAACAGGCGTAAAGTAGAATTTATGGGGCAACGTGCGTCATTAGGACTGCTCTATGCTACGCTTGCCGCTTCTTGTAGCCATTTCCAGCTTGGCCGATAGAGTTATTTATCGATGTCTGCTCGCCACCCTCGCCTCTCGCCCGTCGCTTTGCGGCTCTCTGATTCGAGTCGCAGCACAGTGTACGTACGGATTTGCTAGCTGTGTGTGCCTGCCTTTTTTCAGCGCTCTATACGAGCGCGCGCGAGCGATTGATGTATTGCCCTTACGTTAATTTACGTCTCACTTTGGCCCTTTGCACACAATGAAAATTTCACCGAGTCTCGTCTCTTCTTCTACCTTTTTTTTTTCGTTGTTGCTGCTGCTTTTTTTTGGTACTGTTTCATAAATTGCAATCGCGCCGCAAAGCTACACTGCACTTCGTCATATACTGCCACGTCCATACTCACTCGATATATATGGCATTCGATCCTGCTTTAACCACTCATGATCGCGCGTTTCCACTTGAATACAAACACACACACACACACACACACATACACAGTGCTAGAGTACGTGACAGCGAGCAGGTTGCAGTTTCAAAAAAAAACTCTATTAGGACGATTCTTCGAAAAGTTCTTTATAGAGATCGACGGTCGGCAAAATATTCGGTGAGATTTCATATGACAATGGTAAAAGCTTCGTAGACGTGGCTCTATTGAGAATTTAAAGGCACAAAGTCTAATGAACCAATTCATTCCGAGAGAGCTGCTGCCATTGTCGCGAACGAATCATTCATAGACTATATGTTATTGGACTTCGATCACTCCTCTGTACTGCCTCGGGTACTCTATGAGTTCGAAAACTATTATATTTATTTTAGTGCTTCGAACATAGCGACGAGTAAATCGATAGGGTACTGTTCTGTGCAACCAGAGTTCAACCCACTCCTTTTTTCTATACCATAGCTTGAAAAAATTCGTACGTCTACGATTGTGCGCAGAGAACACGTCGATGGTATTTTGGATATAACAATACGATGAAACAGGAGAGGCTCGAATAGTAAAAGTCAGAGAAACGTACTATAAAGCCGCGCGCGCAGTGTGTGACATTCCTTCGGGCTTCCTGGCAGCAGCTGTTGCTGCGTGCAGTACGCTGCTGCAAGCTCGAACCCGGAGTTTTTTGTTCGAGAAATAGAGATTGGCCGCAGCATCGGTTTTTGATTGTTAAATTTGATATTTTTATAAGTTACGTTTTATTTTATTTTTTACCTGCAATTTTTTTTTCACGAGCGTCAAAATTTAATTTGATTGTTCATTAATGCACGGATTTTTTTATATCTTTACGGTGTAACTATAATAAGTTAACTACTGTACTGTCGATTCGATTTTTCAATATTCGTTCTGCCGCGATATAAAAATAACAAGCATTTTTTCATGATTATTGAAAAATACTCGATTTGATGTCGTATACAGAAAATACCTGCAGTATTCATTAATTATCATTACATTAATTTGATACAGCGAAAAATCGATGAAATTCAATAAAAAGCGAAAAAGAGAGAAAGAGCTGGAGGAGGAAAAAGTAGCAAAGCACACACACGCTGGGAACGTTTCGATGAAAAATCCTTAATTTCGCGATACCGTTTTCTAGTAGCTTTATGATATTAATAAAAGAAATCAGTTTTCTAGCAGAAATAGCTTCCCTTAGCAACTCTCGCGCTGTATCCGCTTTCTAGCCCGAGTTCGGTAGCTTTTATATATGTATGAGGCGTATATATACCTATACCTATACACGTAACATCTATATACGTACAAAAGACGTCTACTTCTGGGGCTCGAGCTTAATTTCATTTCCGCGTAGAATAAAACTCGTCTCCTCCCTTTTCTTCGATCGGATAATGGCAGTAACTGCTATGCCAGTTATACGAGTTGCCTGCCGATTGCTTCAATTGAATCACTTACATTTTGTTCTTCGCTTATACGCGCACATACACAAGCTCTCACGCGTGTATATCTATATACAACCAATATCGTAAAACCATTGGAATCGTAAGTACACTCGATAGCGATGCCAGTAGTAGGGCTTCGCTGCGTTCGTTTCATGACTAAATTAAGATGATCGTGAAAAATAAAAGCGCCTCCATCGAAATATACGCGCGAGCAGCTCTCTCAAACGAACACTCGGATTAAATTGAGTGTTAATCATGAAAACGTATTAAACATAGCCACACGAACGATAACTTCGAAGCTCGCCATTGATTTGTGTTACGACGCGATCAACACCTAATACTATAAATGGAAAGTAAGCTTGCAGCAGCAGCGGATTGTCCGGGAGTGGAGAGTAGCCAGGAAATATTATCCATTGTTTGCTGCTTTTTCTTTTATCCCTCTTATAGCCCCAGTGTATGCCATAACGAAGCATTAGCTGGTGGAAAAGTCTTGGCAGATGGAAGGAAGAGCAGCGGCGAGCCGACAGCAAACGGGCGCGCGCAAGAAAGGTGATGGGTGAATCGAATAAATAAAAATTATATATGTTGCACGCGGGGGAGAAAAGCTAGAGGCAGTGGAAGGAAGACAGAAAGAAGCGAGAGAGAGAGAGAAAGAGATAGAAAGGAGGATCTCTCGCGGGTGCAGCTAGAAGAAGAAGAAGGGGAAGAAAGATGAGCACGAGAATAAGCCACGGGTTTGCGAGGGGGATAATCCCGACCTATACGCGGAATTAGCGTCAGTCAGGCTGAATTACGAGATACGGACACGAGGCCACGAGGCTAGCTGCTGCACCTTCTCTCTCACTCTCTTCTTGCTGCAGCTGGTTATCGTTAAATGATGATAAACGGCCAATGGACCACGAGCAGCGGCGCTTCGCTCGCGCAAGCTCTCTCTCTCGCTCGCTCGCGCTGTAAATAAATGTATAAGCGCACACCAGCTGCATAGGCGGGCATCATCCGTCTGCTAAATAGCCAACTGTGTGTACACAGTCTTCCTTTACTTCCGCGTGCTTGCGAACGTATATAATATACAATATCCTGCACGCGTAGCCGCGCGTCTCGAGAAGCTCTTCCTGTCTGAATTATACTTTGAAAAGTCCGCGGCATTTTTCATCTGCGCGTGCTGCTGCAAGTAAAAAAAAACGCGGATGCGCGATCGCTGCGAAAGTCGAAATTAATTCCGTCGTGTTTCGCGATCGAAGCGTCGAATCTGAAATCGCGATGTTATTACCTATCGTTTAGATGTATTTTTACAATCATGGACTGATCGTAAAACTATACGCGCTGGCTATCGAGCTTGCAGCGATTGTGTATACCTATGGGGCCTCGTCAATTTCAACAGCCAAGCGGATGGTTACACGTTTACATGTAATAAATGTATCAGCGAAGTTCGGGTCGATTTATTATACATATTTTACGAGATTTGGGCACATGGTCACGCATAATTAAAGTGGCACGTTTATATTGACATGTATATTGCATTTGTGCGCCGGCAAGAGTTTGCCACACTACTACTGCTGCTGCTGCTGCTATGCTACGCTGCGCTCGCAGCCATTGTCGCGCGCGCGCTCGGCTACATACACAGTTTGAATTATTTCGAAAGTTACGTACGAATGGCAAAAACTATCTCACTCCCTCGCATATATAGCGCCTACGATGCTGGCGGTGGCGCGTAGCGATATATACTGGATCGAACTCGCGCGCTCGAGTGATCTATATCGCGGCATAATTATTTATCTGCACCTCCGCGCGTATAAGTAACCCAAGATAGCGCTGGGAATTCTTGAAATTTACCATAAGCAGCTCGTTTGCTTTCTCTCAATTTTCTCTTTTTTTATTGCAAGCTTCAAATTTGCGACATAAAACAAGGGTATACAACTTTTTTTTATCACTAACCTCGAGTGAATTGGTAAAATAGTTATAACGGAGCAATATGCGCAATAATATGATGTACCTCCTATCCACCCCATCAATTACCTTAAATCGCATAGAATCGGTTTTTTTTAGCTTTGTCCATGAACCCATAGACGATTTTCAAATAGAATGCAGATTTTCGTTGGTTAGTTGGCTCAGGGCATGGACCAGCTCACAGCAGTAGCATCAGCAGTGTCACACAAAGCTCGCAACTCGCATAATAGAGATACATAACACGCATTAGCTCGGGTGCAAATCTGGTTAGAGTCGCGGCGGTGGGGGCAGCGGCGGCGTCTCTCGTTATCGCGCGCGCATAGTTATATATATATCCATATAATACATCTGCGCGCGTTATTTAAGCGAAGCGTTTGCCTGGGGATCAGGTTACAACGCGGCGTTGCGTTGGTGGTGCCACAACGCGATATTGCACACCTGAACTGCTGCTGCTGTTGTCTCTATCTCGTTCTCTCTCTCTCCTGCTGTATGTCCTATCAAGCGAGCATAATGCAGGTTATACCCGATGCTACAATCCCAATGCTGAGTTATTGTCAAATCATGTGCGTAGAGCGCACCGCTCTGCAGCTCTCTTAATCCTCTCATCTGCAAGTCCACCTCCTCCTCCACCCCCTTCAACGGTTATGCAGCTAGGCTATATAGCCCAACGAGCCGCTTGTTTTGCATATAAACGGAGCATATAGAGCTCGAGCTCGTATACGAACGCGCTCGATGCAGAGATCGTGTCAGCCTGCGTAGTCGCAGGCTTTTTGCCTATTTTACCTCACCGTTATGTCTATACGTGCTGCACACACACACACGCGCGCGGTATAGTCGCTCGCCAGTATTATCGGTATAGATATTTTCTCGATTTCGCTATAGCGCACGCTGCATCGACGCCTTTTTGTCTTTTTGCCCGCTCATATATGTATAAATATAGTCGTAGCTCGAGATGGAGTGCGGTATCGCTTCGCGTGTTGCAGCGGTGCAGCAGCGTGGCATATGGCTCGACGACTATATCGTTTTTTTCTCGATCCTCGCTTTGGGCTCTATAGTTTTTTGGGCCGGGTTCTTTTATATGTCCACCGTGTCGTCGATCGCTGATGGTTCGTTTCCTCATAAACTATCCGAGTTATGTAAATATGTGAAAAATAGTCAATTATTTAAATATATATTTTCTGACAATACAAGGGAAACACCGCCAGATAAGTTAAAACTCGACTCAACACATATCAGGAAAAAACAAAATCTTAAGTATTTACCAAAACTCATGTCAATTTTATTAAAACTTAATACATTGTTTATTTACATATTGTTAACTAAACCAACACATATTATGTTACAACAGGCGCTTGTTATATTCGTTGATTTGTGACTATTCAAGCAGACCACACGTAATCATCGATCACATGTAACTATCGATCCAAAGCTTTGTACTTACTCCACAATGAAGAGAAAAAAGCTGAAATATCAGCAAAAAAAGCGTTTTCTACATTTTCTTTTTTTGGTACATCATTGATATATATTATGAATAATGCTGGCCCAAGAAGGGATCCTTTAGGGACCCCAGCTACAATTTTCCTTTTAGACGAGGATGCTTCTCCAATGCTGACTTTGAAATGTCGATTTTTCTGATAGTCCTGAATTATTTTTACTATATACACTGGTATATTATACATTGCGAGTTTGTGAATTAACCCATTGTGCCAAATGGTGTCGAATGCTTTTTCGATATCTAACAAGATCATTGCTGTAATTTTGTTTGTGTTGAAATTCTCTGAGATGTGATTTGTCATTCTGACCAGTTGTTGCACTGTGTTATGTCCAGGTCTGAAGCCAAGCTGCTCCTTCACAATTGTGTTGCTTTCATCTAAGTGGTGGGTTAGTCTGCTTAAAATAGTTTTTTCAAAGAGTTTACTGATGGTTGTAAGCATGCTTATGGGTCGATAGTTACATGTTTGTTTGTTGTTTTTATTCAGTTTAGGGAAAGCTAGCACGTTTGCTACTTTCCAATTCTGTGTGAAGTACGACCGCTTGAGTGATGCGTTGAAAATATTGACTAGAGCAGTGATGGCTTTTTTGGGCAAATTTTTGATTAGTATGTTCTGAATCCCATCTATGCCAGGGGATTTTTGTTCTCATTGATATTAACTAATTGGTTTAGCTTTTGTATTTCAGCTTGAAGCTGTATGAATGAGGTTATCGAGCTGATGTCTGTATTACTTTTTGGTGCTATAGGTTGACCAAGCGTGGGCCAGTTACACTGTATTTCTGATGAGTTGTTTAGCCAGGCAGGTTTAGGAAAATTGATTTCATTGTTGTTTTTCTGTTGTATTTGATATTAGCTTTTTGACTAATTGGGCTCTTTTGGCTTTGTTAATTATACAATCGAACGAACTCCAAAGTGAAGTTCGATTCAGATTGTATGTAGCGCCTGCTCCAAAGAGGATGACTAAATCCTCTCCAAAAGAACAAATGGAATGGCATAAGATTATCTTATCAGACGTAAGCTCTTTCCAGACCTCATAAAAATGTTTCAAGTGGCCTGCCAAGATACCTACATGTTGATTTAGCGGCTCTTCGAGTAGTTTTCCTTGTGAGGTGTCTTGATCTTGTTCCAATCTCTGGGGTGCGTCGAGTTTCCGTGTCTCGGCTTGTGCTGCCAAGTCGATACTGGTTTATAGCACACAGTACAGCTTGAAGCTGCTGAAGGCCTCCTGTTCTGCGACTGTAGCGGGCTCCGCTTCTTTGCCAAGCATAGAACGTCTTGGTTGATCAACTTGGATTGCTTCAATCTATCCGACAAGTCTGAGCAAAAGAGCTGTTTGTCTGACTCAGTTGAAGTCAAAGTATCTTTCCACGCGCTATTGACATTGGCAATAACCAGGCTACGACGCACAGCTGACTCATCATAGATTGAGTCTGTCAGTAAACGAGCGATATCGCTCAAGGATTCTATGAGAGGAAGATCCTCCACCAAGCTCCGACTGAGAAAGTTTGCTAACATTTAGTAATTCCACTGGCGCAGGCTGCTAGCTTTCCTTGCTTGAGAACAATTCTCTGATCTCTTAGACGGGCAGCTTCATTCAAGGCTAAACTGATTTCCTTGTTTAAATCAGGTGGGTCGAAAAAGGGACAATTTTCCGGAATCGGATACTTTTTAATTAGCTCAAGTCTCTCTTCCTTGGGTAGTCCAACTTTTGTAATGTCAGACCAACGTTCTGCTAAAGAGATATGCACCGGCTGAGCAAAAGTACGTCTTTCAATGATGCGTTGACTAATAACATTCAAAATACTTTGATCCAACGGATCTTTATCTGTGGCATCCGTGACCTCGAGACTTTTCTGCTCTGTCGTTTGCTGCTGCATGCCGTCAGCAGCCCCGTCATCGTGTTTTGGCTGGCCGATTGTTGGCTGCTGCTGCTCGTCAGTCAGCTTGTTTGTCCTGCCATCTAGCGGACTCTGGCAAAGCTTAGCCACCAAAGTTCGGTAATCCCTCCTTAAGTTTCGAGGTTAGCTCTCTCGGACTGACAATGGGCTTCTGCACTTGTAGATCTGGATTGTATTTGGTTTTAAGTTTTACTATGCGAAGGCAGTTTATACCTTGATTGTTTAGATCATTTTTGAGCCAGTTAGTTTAACCAGGTTATATGAATCGGAATGCTTGCGACTGAAGCGAGCGGGAAGATGGAATACATACGTATTTAGACGACGAGGTGACGACATATCGGTGCTTGCGGTGAATCCACGTATACATCTGTAATATATAACACGATAATCTACTATAATAGCTCAACGAGCGGCGAAGTTACGCCTCGTATACTTGCGTATACCCGATTTGACCTCAAGGATATGCAGTCCTCATACCGCGCCGCGTCATGTGATTTACGCATGCGGCCGAATTATCCTCCACTGAGCGGCGCAGCCGGCTTGCCATTATATACCTGCATCACGCGTGCCACAGCTAATCGTAAAGCACACACACACACACACACACACACACACACACACACACACACACACACACACACACACACACACATACGCGTACACATTCTCGTGGATCATGCAGATCTAACGATGAATAATGTCGCGTCCACGTAGCGTCGTGCGATTTTAATCCACGTCGCGCAAGGCAAATGTTATAATACAGATGGGCTATCGTTTTCGCACGAATCTCTATGTATATATCTATCTCGTCGCAAGCTCGATCGTCGAGCTTTCATCGATCGAGTGCTTTTCTCTCGACGAGCTTGCGAGACTACGACGGCGATCGTGAGAGCCGAAGCGCATTCGCTACATCGAGTATGTGTATGTTTTTGCGCGCGTTCGCGTGCAGTTGGTGTAAGTTTACAGATGTACGCGTATTCCGTTGGCTAGAGTCAAAAAGCGCTCGCTTTTATATATACGTATAGGTGTAAGCAATTTATGGCGATTTCGATGTTTGGAAAACAAACTGTGCATAGCTACAACTACTACCGCTCGTCCGTTCAAAGCCAATCCATTCGGTCATCTATTTTCGCTCTACTTGCACCGCGCTTGGATGCACTCTCTCTCTCTCTCTATACCACCATCCCACTTTTCTCCCTCTATATCCATTGTATACACTATCGTATATCGTAGAGCTGCGTAGAGGTATTTTCGATGCGCTGCCGTGGCTTGGCTCGGCTCGCGCGCCTCGAGCTTCTCTATTATTTCTTCGGCTTGAGAAAGCGACGAGATCGCTGACCACCTTGGCGAGCAATAGAAAACGCCTATACTTGTAATGTACTCTTCTTTGATGAAACGCGTACGTGCAGAGCTGCAGATTTTCAGGCGGCCATTTGTACTCTTTTCATTGATCGCGATCAATCTTTATTTTTTAACAATGCCCATTAATGAATGAAAAAATCGTTTCAATTGTTTAGAGCGCGCCAGGGCCAAAAAATAAGTTGATGGATATCGATACAAGTACGTTTAAAACTAGCTTTTCATTTTGCACTATTAATATTTACGTAACAGAGTCCGGGCGAACTTAAATTTTTTTCCTTCGAGCTTATATACTAAGTATACCTTACATTATACATAGTACGGTTTATACATCCCGTTGTTTACATCGAAAAATAGAGCTGCATGCTGCCTCGAGCACATGCCTGGCCGAGCTGTATTTCCTTTTAATAGTTTTTGAAATTAATCTCGTAAATTTTTCAACGTATATGTTGTTTTTTTTTTTCATCCCGAGTAGGAGCGGAGAGCTCGGGTTCGCTCGCTCGCTCGACGTGAGCAGCAGTGAGAAAAAGTACTTGAAAAATCCGGAGCCCATTTCCGAGAGCCAGCGGACGGCTAAAAGCTCGTTGCGTAACAAAAACAGAGTAACAGCTCTGAGGAGGACGAAGAAAAAGAGACGAAAAGAGAGAGAGAGAGCGGTAAGCGAGCAGTCTAGGGTGAGCGCGCGCGAGAGTTTGCGGCCAGTCTCTTTCTCTCTCTCTCTCGCTCTCTCTCTGCGGAAAATCCGAGCGAAATATTTTGCGGAACGAAAAGAGCTTGCATGGCTGCTGCTTGTACATTAAGTAAAACACAGAGAGAGAGAGCGAGAGAGAGCAAGCAGTGGTGATTCGAGTGTTTTTATTGACCCGGTAACGTTTGCAGCAACTCCATGCGCGGAGCATGTCCGTTTCTTAAGGTCGAGAGTGCTATATATACTGTATAACAGCTGGCAGCAGTGCACGACAGCAACAGCAGCAGCAGCTATATAAGTATCAGTGAGGGTACGAGAGTCGAGTATATATATTATATATATTAAGATACGCTCGTCGGCGCCCAGCAGTCGG
This sequence comes from Trichogramma dendrolimi, assembly GCA_034770305.1. NCBI lineage: Eukaryota > Metazoa > Arthropoda > Insecta > Hymenoptera > Trichogrammatidae > Trichogramma > Trichogramma dendrolimi. Next base: position 2,638,400 of record JAPMIB010000001.1, read on the forward strand.
CCGCACCGTACGACTTGAAATATCGTCGCGTTGCCTTTGCATATTCATGCGGTCCTTCTTTATCTCTCTCTCTCTCTCACTTCAACGAAGCAGCCCCCCGTTCATACTCTGGCTTAATATATGTGGCCCACGTTGCCGCACATGTCGCCGATACAAGTTTTGCTTTTCAGTTTCGCGCAAAGCACCCGAGATGATACAGTCTCTCGCGTGTGTGTGTCTGGATGTGCAGTGTGCGCTCCCGCGTTAAGTTTGAGTGTTTTCGGTGGGTGAGGGAGGAAGAGGACAAAGGGGGAGGGTACGATGGGGGGAAAATACGTGACACCTTGGACAACTTCACCCGCAGAGAGAGAGAGAGAGAGGAGAGAGAGAGAGAGAGAGAGAGAGAGAGAGAGAGAGAGAGAGAGAGAGAGAGAGAGAGAGGTATATATATAATGCTGTATACGCCATCGCGCGCAAGTTTGCCCTAACTCTTCCGCGTGCGGTAAATACATACCCTTGTATGCATGATGCGCGCGTAGATGTTTGCAGGTATATGTATATATATAGAATATATGCGTGCATATATAGGTGCAGTTATATGTATAGAGATAAATGCCTGAGCGACACTTATGGCGCTTTACTCGTATATATATCTATGCACGTACGCGCGCGCGCGCGCGCCTCGTCCCCAAGTTTTGATCAATGCGATTTGTTGATTTGCGACCGGAGATGACGTCTCGAGGTAGATGACGACTACGACGACGACGACACGCCAGAATTCATAATCGACCTATACCCATCGAGCTATGCGCGCTCGCGTTAATTAACATAGCGAGTACGTCTTCAATTAGGCCAGTATAGTTTGCAGACCATAAAAGCCAATGCTATACGCCTGATTCCAATTTGATTTCAGTATAACTCTGGACACCGAGCGTATACACGATTTCTCTGTAAAGAAAAAAAGAAAGAGAAATAGAATAGAATACCCCTAGTCGATTTTTATTCCGCGCTGGTTTTGCATCGCGTACATTCTCTGTTTTAGAAAACGGAGTTGCATAGAGAAGCAAGAGTGACGCGCCAACGTAAACCTCGTTATTTTGACACAAGCTCGCGTCGGTGCAGCAGCCATAGACCGATGAATAATAATAATAATAACGCACTCGTCAATCACTTTTGATCAACGCGGTAGCGGCGGTGGTGGTGGCAACGAGACGACTTTGAAAAACTTGTATACGTGCAATCGCGTATACGCCGCTCGCTCCTGAGAAATTTACGCGAGGAATACTTCATGTATATAGAGTTTTGGTATTGATCTTTTACCTCGCTGTTTTCTACGTTTATTCTTTTCTTCTATTTTTTTCTTCCCCCCCCCTTTTTTTTTTATAGTGAAAAAGATAAAAACGAAGTCGGAGAAAGTAAGTATTTGAAGAGCGGAGGCAAGATCGGCGCCGAAGAAATACCTTTTTTTTTCTTTCTCTCTTTATCCACTTCTATCACTCTTTGCCCTCGACTTCTATACTCTTACAGCATCGTTGTCGTCGCGGCGGGTAGAGCTCACCGCCCCCCTGCGCTACACCACCGCGTCTCGTTACCTATATATAATAATACTGTACTCCCGCTAGTTTTCTTTACCTCGGGTCGGCTTTGCGCGGACGCGGTAGCTCTCTTTCTTTCTGGGCTCGCTGTGGAAAAGTTAGATGCGGATGCCGCGAATACGCTACTTCGCCGTGTGTCCGGCATTATACACAAGTTTCATCGAGTTGATTCGTGAAGGTGAAGGGGAAAAAATCGACTTCGATGGGTCCCATGCAAAAATATTACATTTATATACCAAAAAAAATTAATATTAATCGATTGTTCGCTAAGTTTAGCTTAAATCGTTGAAAATTTGTTTGACACTTGCGAGTTTATAATACTCCATCTATTGGTGTAATTAAAAAAACTTATTATCAAATCAGAAGATAAATGAGAAGGAAAAGATGATACCTTTAATTACGATAAGTCAAAATATAATATATAAAATGATTTCTGGAATATTTATCCTTACGTTTTCCCATAATACATGCCGAATTTTGCTTTGGGTTTTTTTTTTCGTCTATAATGGTTTCTATTAGTTCCCATTAGTAGCCACTGAATTTGCCGGTTTTCGAAAAAGTAATTTTCAAAATTATAAAAAATTCTCGTGTACTCTTTTTACAATTCTGATACTTTTTTTATTAAAGATGTTCATTTTCGAGATAAAAAATTGCAAAGATGTGAAATTCATCGTTTTTTTCCCCTGTTCTCGATACTCTGCTATTCGTCCGCAGCGCAAGGTCAACTACGCGCATGAATTTCATTCGTTTACGATTGGAATTTAATTGTATGGAAAATCCTGGGCGCAGTATCATCGCTTTGTTTTTCCGCGCTCGCGTGGCACTTGTTTTCTTTTCTTCTATTTTTTTCCAAAAAAATAACGTACATACGGTCGAAGCTTATATCCCCGAGTGAAAATAAAAAGAAGAGCCGCAGTCATTCAGATATATATATATATATATATATATACATATATATTTTGCGAGCTCGCGCTGCTCTTAACGGTCGTACTCATACATAGAATATATCTCTGTACTCGAATAATACGACCCATATCCATATACCTTGGAGTTTACAATAGCTCCTATATACGGCGAGCCTCCGGCCTCTCGCAAGCTCGCCTTGTTCGTCCTTTTATATAACGTATAATGATATATACGTATGTGTATCATATAAAAACGAAGCATTGAACAGATTTTCCAATGACCAGACAATATAGCGTTATACGCTCGACGTCGCCGCGAAGCTCCAGCAGGAGAGGAGAGAAGAAGAGAGGAAGAGAGAAAGAGACTCGGTTCTCTTGCTCTCATGGCAAAATATATGAGGATTCAAACGTGTTCGCTGTGTGCCTTACATTGCGCCGTGTGCTTTTACTCTAGGCCGAGAAAGAAAGAGAGAGAGAGAGAGATAGAGAGTGGACAATATACGCTTTAACCAACACTGCACACTTTTTCTTTTCGAGTTCACGCACACCGTATACACCCAAGCACAGGCGAGTGCCCGCGTATTTGCCGCTGTGAAATACGATAAAGGTGCTCCACCACACAGAGAGCTTTTCTCTCTCTCTCTCTTTCTATCTTTTTTTTCGTGACGCTCTTCGCCTCATCGGTGTAGAGCGCTCCACGACTGGTTTATATACCCCGGCACACACACGTCTGGCTGGAATATATCGCGCGTGAAAGACTGTCCGTTGAAGCTTGCCCGCGTGTGGGCGCGAGAGAGCAGAAGAAAAGAAAGAAAAATGAAAAAAAAAAATAGTAGGACCTACCAGGAAAGGCGAGAAAAACGGAAACCCTACAGTCCCGCGCGCTCGCGCTATATCTTTGTACACTGCTGCAATCCTTTTTAGGGAGCGCACGGATTTTCGGACAGGCAGCTTCGGTCTATGCTGGCTGGTATATACTCGCGCGTTTTAGTCCAGATTTCTTTTTTGATCAACGATTGCCTGGGCCTTGGAAAATAGCCTGCTGCTGCTTTTGAGTGCTTTCTCTACCTTACAGATAGCTTACCCTTTTTTTCTAAAGCTTTGCTAAAGAGATATAAATTACCAATTGCTGAGGGCGACTAAAGTTTAATGTTCGAGGCTCGGAGTATAGTATCGACGTTAAAGAAAAAGTAAGAGAATAAGAAGGTAGCAATGGCTGCAAAGTAGCTGCCACGTGATAGGTAAAATTCTTACCGACAAGTAGCCAGCAAACGTAGCGCAAAATCGACGCAATCAATTTTTCAACTCTCGCGAGCATCAAAGTCTCGTATGGCACGTATAAATGCATGCGCGCACCCTATGATGAATGATAAATGAGCAGAATTCGCAGGTAGCAGTATAATACGAGTATATATTATATATATGTTATATATAAGCGAACCGTTCGACTTACCCTGTCCTCACGAAGTTGGCAAAGTACTGGATTATGCTCTCCGACAGGGCCATCTCCGCCTTGGTGTAATTTCTCGGGAAATGGCTAAATCCGTCGACTAATGGTGCGCCAAAGACGAAGGGCAGCTCCTCGCCGTGCACCGATCCCATTTTCTGTCAAGCACCACGTCGTTAAACATTAATTAAGTCATTTCATGTTATATCGTATCTTATATTTATTTGTAAATGAAAAAACTGCGCCATAATTTTCTTGTAATACGCATTTCGTAATTTTTACACGTGTGTGTACGCGTGTATATTACATTTGTTTGAATTTGCTCAGGTGAGCGTGAAAGAGAAAGCGCGCGCAGTGTGTAGGATTTTTTTTTCATTGTCGCAATTACTAGAGCGCCATACTAATTGTACAATCTCCGCGGGAGAGCACGCGAAAGAGAGAGCGAGATAGTTGGTAAGCCACATGAGATAAGGTAATGTTCCTTGCGGGCGTGCGCTGGCCTTTCTCTCTCCTTACTACTACTACCACTGCTGCTGCAGCTACTACCTACCTACCTACCTATACCTATCTACAGTGTACCTACCTACCTACAGCGAAGCTCTTGCCCTTTTTTTGTACGTGGCCAACGCGCGAAATTTACATCTTATCTTAATTGTATACGTAATTGTGTTCCCGGCCCACCCGTACTTATTCACTTTCTGCGAGAGAGCTCCTTGCCTAAGTATGAAGCTCTCACCGTCGCGCGATGGCACATTGAATGCGTACAGAGCGAGCGCGCACGAGACAGAAAAGCTGCCTCAAGGTGCCCCGAGTAATTTGTAAAATTAACAACGCGTCATTAAATTACGGCGTGGTGTGCGTGAGATGGATACGTATACACTACCGAGCGAGCGACTATACTAGAGGTCATGCCATAGGACCGTTGCTCGTGGGAGTGTACGCACGCACCTACTTTAAGCTGGACCGCGTGTACCGATTCTGCTAGTAATTGCCTGACGTCCAGCTACTGCTTCTGCTGCTGCTACTGAGCAAGTTAATCAATTTCGAGGATCATGGCCTAGGTAGCGTATCAAGTTCGTCTCTGCTAGAGGCGGCCAAAAGCTGGAGAGAGAAAGGGAATATGCGTTCCGAGCTTCAGACTGCAGTTACTAAGTTTTAAGCTGACGTAAATCTTTTTTTCCTCTTTCTTCCCTTATTTTTACTCCCCACCTGCGTCTGTTACTAAAAGCTTCCGGATGATATATCACTCTCTCTCTCTCTCTCTCTCTCTCTCTCTCTCTCTCTCTCTCTCTCTCTCTCTCTCTCCCTCCCTCGGCAGCTCTTTTTGTGTTTTGTTCAGTAGACGCGAGGCTGCTAACGAAGGCTGTGTATAATACTACCTCGATCCTGTTTTGCGCCATACAGTATTTGTAAACTTGAAAAAGTTTAATACTCAAAGTATATCCTCTAAATACACCCCTCTCGTACGATCTCGTAACGAACATGTAACTAATCACTCGCAAACTCTCTGTCCACTTTACCTCTGTACTGCACTATCGAAAAAGCGATTTACACTCGCAATAATGTAGTTTCATATTATCGTCACCGTCATCATCATCAATCGGTGCTGTGTAACTCTGAAACTCGACTGTACACGGGCGATTTGAATTTCTCATTCCCCCTCCTCAAGGCAGTTTAATCGTTCGGTGCAAAATTACACGATGTTTCTCGTCGCAAAAAGGGGTCTCGACGAAGAAAACGTATTACAACGACGCGTTCAGTCGCGTCATCTTTCAGCGCTCAGCAGCTGTGCGTTCAATGAAAAAAAAGGAAAGCTCGCGCGAACGCGAAACAAGAGCTATTCCGCTTGACTCGCGTTATAGTCCGCGTACTTTTCTTTGTAGTTGGCTGTTGTGCTGGCGTTGCAGCTTCTAAAGTCGCTCTGCCAGAGGAGAAAAAGACGCGTGGGGGTGGGTGGATGGACGTGCGCATAATTAAGCGTCAATGCAACGCTTCAAAGGCTAAGTCGAGCTTTTTTCCCTTTCAGAAGAAAATGTACGAGGTCTGAGTGTACGCACTGCGCTGCGTCGCGCTCGCTCTTTCTCTCTCCTCCGGCGCAGCTTTGTCAAATCGGTTACAAGCTCGCGCGTCACAACGAAGTTCTTTGAGACGTTAAGGTACTTTTATGTACTCATTTTTTTTCATCCTCGCTTTCTCTCTCTCGAGCTGTGGCGCTAATCACGTGTATCCGACTCGTCGTCAAGGAGATTCATCGCTTATGATGTGTACTCGCGATCGTCTCGCAACGGAGTATGAACAAGCAACGTATTCACTTTTTTCGACTTTTTTACAATCAAACGTTCCTATATCTGTTACTTACAAGTTTTTCTTGTAACCGCGGTCATCTTGCATAACGTAACCAACAAATTTTGCAGTTTTTGTTAAAGTTTGCACCGCGCTCAAGTGTAGGTATAATAGATGTGAACTGCAGTATGTAAAGCGCCTTACATCACGAGCAGCTGAGGTCTCTGTACGTATGTCAGGGATGCTTTTGTATACAAACAAAATGTGCATAATACATGCGAAAAAAATAAAGGGAAAAAACTTGTTAACCGTCAGCGCACTGCTTTTACATCAGCCCTCCAGTAAATCGCTGTCCGTTCATCTGTTCTCCCGTATATTTTTGAAGTGAAACTTTTTCAGGGCGTTGGGTATGGGAAAGAGCTAACTCGTGAAAACTGAGTAAAATGTATTTGCGAGTGAGCGTGATAATAGTCGATTTTGTATATTGCTCTGAGACATAATATTTTTTTTGATTGGCTTCATTTCGTAGAATTTTTTTTTTTTTTAATTGACGACAAGCTTTTGATTTCACCGCTAGATGTTATAGTCGATTCCAAACATAAAAAAAGTTGTATTGTTTTCATATAAGAAATAAAAATCTTTTAATAAGTGTGGTCTTATTCGATCGATTTGAATGTGAATTATTTTCTGTGGTTCTTATCAACGCACGTATGTAATTTCTCGGCTAATTATTACAGAACAAAAGATGACTACTGGGCATAAATACGCTCGACTTGTGTTGAGTTCATTTCACAAGGTTTATTGATACACGCTGCATTTTTGTTCGGTGTAAAGAGTGTAATGGTAATAAGAGGGACCAAGAGAGAAAGAGAGAGAGAGTTTATATATGAGTATTCATTCATTCGGTACGAAATCGAGGATCGTGATTTTCATTGGAGCGCGCGACTGAACATGCTAATGCTTTCACCCGTGGAGAGCACTCGGAAGAGAAATCGATCGAATTGTATCGCGCGATTGGGTGCGAGAGAAAGAGAGAAACAGAGAAAATAAAAGTCCGCGCTTCGACGCTCCGCGCTGATCGATTCGGGGGGCTTTTAATGTTCTCGTTATGCGTGGCCGTCCTCTCCACCCCCCTCCCCGCTCTCGCACGCAGAGCTAAATTCAACGATTCTTTGTTCTCTCGATTAAACGTACACATAGTTTAATTCTGATCGTTGCTTCAAGCCAAACGCGGTGACTGCCGACAAAGGCGACGCTCAGTACGCGGATGATTTTACGCGCCAGTCGATGGATCGATTGCTTTCTATGTGGCTCGGGCTGACGCATCCCACGGCAGCTTAGTATATGTCCGACAATGTCATTGGCGCGGCGAGATGTGCTTCGACGGGTTCGACCGTGCCCAGCTTTTGCAGTTAGCTACGAGAGAGAACTCTCGGGTCGAAATTTCGCGGAACTTTGGTTGGCGGCGGCGCGCGCGAGCACATTTCGAGTCTAATTCGTTTAACAAGCCTGAAAGTTGGCGCTTGATTACTTGCGCGAGCGCGCGTCACTGCTAAGGGATGATCTTCTTTGTCTCTCTCTCGCTCTCTCTCTCTCTCTTTTGATGCTATACTGCTGCCGCTCCTGCTGCTTTGATATTCGATTATATTCGACAATCGAGCGCCACTCGCTCGCCAAGCGCGCGCTTTGCAATACAACTCGACACTCCAGTCCCGGCTAATTGCCCGCCTGACCAATTTACATTATTCGGACTCGAGATAAAAATGGCTTTTAGCCTGAAGGGCCGCCAACGAGCGCGAGAGAAAAAGAGCTACTGTAATAAGCATTATTCAGTTTGAATCAATCGAGCCTGAGCAACCAAAGAGCGCGTGCGCAAAAAGATTTTCATTAAATTCATTCGCTCTTTCGGACTGTAAAAGCTGCTGCTGTTGCTGCTGCTACTTCTGCTGCTGCCCATATATAGTCCGTAGTGTGCAAAAGAATTTTTTAATAAAATGACAAGCCGGGTGAAAGAAAAGCTTCGCAAGCACCGATGCTGCTGCTGCCGCGTGCTACGGGGGCGAGCATCAGCGTCAGCAGCTTTCTCCGTAAAAATAATGAGGAAATGCCCAAGTCTATTGTTTCTTCGCGCTCGCCTGGCTATATATTCGATTATCAGCTGCACATGTATGGGATGAAGAACGGCAATTTTCACATTCTTTTGACTATAGACTCTGTGTGTTTTTTTTTCTCTTTTTTAATTCACTATACGTGCGGGTGGCTGCGTCGTTTGTGCGCGCGACGCAGTCGAGCGCGCAAGCGCTTACGTTTTGAAAATTTCGTTGACTTGATTATTAAGTTTTCATAAAATATGCGAGAGCCTGCGCGGAGGCAACGATGTTTCATTCACGTTGATAGCTCGAGAACCAAGCCAGTGTGTCGGCTCAAGATTTTCTATAACAAAGTACACCTGCTTACCCCTGACATAATCAGAATTTTTTTTATTCAAAGTGACATGGTTAAGAGAAAACAAAACACGACACGAGCATTTGATGGATAAGTTAACAAGTGCTTCACCCAGATTAATCATAAAAGCTGTCTGCGAAGCAATCACGTAAACTTACATGCAAATTCACTTAAAAATGCACTGTATACTTTCAAAAATCTCCCGCTAAATAGTCGCTGAAAGCTGTAAATTTTTTGTCACCCATATTTGCAGCAAAACACAGACGATCGCTCGTTGCATATGATAATGCTGCCGATCACCGGGGACTGATTCGAAAACGTCGTAATCCCACGGAGTATCGGGGAGAGAATAAAAGCTCGGTATCGCTTAATCCGATTGCGCGCACGAGATATTAGCCGGAAAAGTAGTTGTCACGAGAAGCAGCAGTAGCAGCAGCAGTACCACGCAGCAAGATAAAGAAGCAGCGCTATACCGTGCGTGCTATGAATTCTATTTCTACGAGTCCGGCGCTTGCGAGCATATAACGACCGGAATCACTCTCGGTTATATGTATCATAGATAATACACACATACACATACACACGTATACGGACATATCTGTATATAAGCGTACACTCGCAAAGGAAAGAAAATCCTCGCGAAGGACGTCAACGTTGCCCAAGATTTACCGTTGCAGCTTTTCTTATCTCGCATTATTTTTTTTTATTTTTTCAAATCCCCAGCGCTGCGCGACGAGCTTGCGAGGAGCTTGCACGCGGTACGGGTCACGCGCGCCTTACCGCGCGTTATATGCGAGTGCAGCTTGGCCCCGTAGTCTTATGTGTGTGCGCGCGTGTATATAGCTATACGGCTGCGTGTGCACCTTCATTCATATCACTATACGCGCCTGCGCGACTGTCTCGTAATTTTGAAATATTATCTCGGAATCTCGCCCCCGGTGCAGTGTAGTCTTCTCAGTTAGCTCCGCGCGTATACAGTTGGCTGCTGCCGAGCGTGAGGATGAAAAATCGCAAATGTTTATAAAGCGACGGACTAATTTTCCGCTTATCCGTTACACCTCGTGCGACGTAATTGAATTTCGAAGGAAAATGTGCTGCGCACCGCGTGCACCCATATTCACCGTAGAGCAGTTATCCTAAGAGGATTGCGTTGTCTTGCGTGTATAGGCGACGGTTAACGTAACATCCATTGGCCCCACCCTAACGTATATAAAACTGTATAAAAAGCCTTTACTCGAAGATGCAAGTAATAATTACGAATAATCAAGAGTCAAAATTCAGCGGCATTACATTCGCGTAGTTGTGGCTTAAAGCACTCTCGAACCCCTGTAGTAGATAAGAGATCAGCGCGAGAAAACGGGGGCGAGTCTTGTTGTTGTCGTGTACTGCGTGTCGCGCGAAAGCTTCGCTACCATAAACCGCCTTGTTGTTGAACAAAACTTTTAATCCAGGGAAAACATGGCTCGCTGTTCTCATTGCTCGCGCTTGTACATATATACAGCAGAGGGAAAAAGAGTCGTGTAATCTTGCACGGTCTGCTCTGTGCATGGCAGAGAAAATCGCAGCTGTGGAGCTATATACGGAGATGCGCACCGCACAATTCTTTTCTCCCGCACAGATACTACCTACGCTAAATTTTTCTCATGGTTGCTTTCCGACCTGAATTACGATCCGATTAATATAATTTTACCGGAGCTCCTCGGCCTAGGTACCGCTTTAAAATCAATTATCTGTTTACGCGTTTATTAAATGATAAAAGTTGTTGGCTTTGAAAGAAAAAAAATTGGCTACGCTAGCCGTTCGTTCGTTCGTTCGTTGAGCAAAAGTTAAGTGCACAGAGAGAACGACGACGAAAAAAACGTACAAGAAATAAAGAGACATGGGTAGTCTTTTAAGCTCGTCGAACATGTTTCGTTCTAATTTCCGCAGTATAATGCGGAGGACAAAGAAGCGACGAGTAATAAGGATTCAAGGTAAAATAGCATCAACAGCCAATTAAAGGAGTTCCTTGTTAAAAAAATACTGCCGTAGAAAATTAACCAAGGTTCGTGGGAATTGAGAGAAGAGGAAACTCCAGCAAGTAGAGTAGTAGGGAGAGAAGGAAGATGGGATGGGATAGGGATGCTTAAAAAGCTTTGGAAATACAAGCCAATGGGGGCGCAAAGTGCACTGGCGTAAATCGGCTGAGCCGAGCTGACGTTGCGGCGATGCTGGTGCTGCTGCTCTTATATATATGTGGCATGCGTGTAGAGAGCTGTAAAAGAGCTGAAAGTCTGATTACTCATCGTCTATGTACACGTACACACCTACATACACGCACACTAGTACGCGAGCAGAGCATTTTATACTTTCTTTTTCTCTCTCCCTTTCCTTTTTTCTATTTCTTTTTCGTCAGCAAAGACTAGTGCTCGCATGCATATATGTACACGTGCACGCCAGCGTGTACTCAGCTTTCATATCTGTATATTTTTTCTATAATCTTTTACCGAATCGAAACTTTAATCGATTTTTTTGCAGCTCTCGATGATTGACAAGGCGCCTTTGTGACGCTTCCCACGCATGTAGTCTACGTTTCTACAGCCATGTAATACTCACGCACGCGCGCTCGTGTGTGTGTGTCTATTGATGAAAGTAATTTTTTTCTTTTTTTTCTTTTTTTAGTTCTGCGCTACTCTGGGGAGCTTTGCGTTTCGGATTCGAGGCACGTTGACGTTATAAATATGCTTCGGTCGCACGTACATATCAATGACTGGATTTTTTTTCCAAAGAAATAGACTATTTTAGATGTAAATTTTTACCTCGACTTCTTTTTTTTTTCATAACCCACACTGATTTCGTACTTTACGTATATATACGTGATACCAGTAGTAGTAGTAGTAGTAGAAGCAGTAGAGCACACAAAAGCCAGTGGAAAAAGTAACGTACGGTCAGACCCACATGTTTCAGCTATAATCCTACCCTCAACACGAACTTTTTTTTCCAAACAAATTCTCTATGTAATTCTCGATAAAAAGAATGCCCGGTTTCAGTGATCCGACTAACACTTTTATGCACACGTGCGAGCCTTACATACATTTTTCAATGTATGAATGGCTGTTTTGACCTTAAAGTTTTTTTTTCAACGATAGCCATAATAACTTTACGACCAAAGCCAAAAGCGCATTGTGCACTTTGTAGATTCGCACTTTGACTCTCGAACGCTCGTAACAAGCAGTACTTCATCGATCCATCGACTCTAACCGGTAAACTCGAAAGCTCGAAAGCTCAAAAGCTATCGTAGACAATTCATAATTTTGCTTTGCTTGCTCGAAAAATAGACTCGGGCGAGAGGTAAAGAATTGTAATCACGAGTTCAAAGAAACTTCAAGAGTCGGAAGTAAGAAAAAAAAATTGTTTGGCTTAATGTAATTCCGAGGAATTATAATAACATCGTTTTTATGAGTTTTACAATGCGAATAAAATTAAATCGTGCAGTAATGCAGAAACGACTATCCAGGCTGCTTGCTGGTGCAAAAACCCTGATATAAGCTCTCTTTCCGCGAACTGCCACCGAGGTATATATACTAGCATATTTTTAAAAGATTCGCGCAATTATGCACGTAAATTCGGGCGACGATATATCTATAGGACATCTTGCAATGGCTACGACGACGACGACGATGACGACGACGACAACTTTGTACTTGATGAAAGTCGTTATCGTTTCTTTTTTCGTAGCGCAACTGCGCGCGGGGGTATAAAGTCGAGTGTTTTCGCTGCGATGACGACGCAGAGCTACCTCGTTGAGCGGAAAATTACAAGCGAGCATAATGAAATTTTTTTTCTGCTCTCTCTCTTCTCTTTCGCTCCCCGTGTAACAAGGTTGTATAACACGTCTCGCATCACACATTCTTTTTGCATGTTATACACAAGAAAATCGTTTCGTAGCGGAAATAAACGTTAAACGAAATCTCATTTGCATACGTAATTAGGACGTAAGTAAAAAAAAAGAAAGAAAGAAAGGAAAGAAATAAGGGAGAGAAGAATTCCTCGTACAGGAGAATAAAAATTCGGAAAGTTTTGACAGTCTGCTTCTTCTTATTCCGCGAGTCGAGCAAGTTATATACATGCACCCCTTAGTCCGGCTTGCGAGCGTATAAAAAGCCGAGCGAGGGCGAACATGCCGGACTGCTCTCAGGGAAAAGCAAAAGTTGCATGTGGGTTGGTGGAAAAAAGCAAGTTTCCTCGTTATCGTTATTCGTCATTTTGTTCCGTCTGCTTCTCGGGACGATTTAGGACCCTCGTGGCTTCTTCGCGAGAGCTCTCGTAGCTGAAACTTTTGATGATAATCTAATTTTTTTCGCGCACCCTGTGTCAGCTCCCTCCATGCATTCTTCGACGAGACAAAATAGAAGGTGACTTTTACTCGAATAATTTGGCGCGTTCACGTAGCGTGATCCCTCGTTTTTCTTCTATTTTTTTTATTATTTCTTCATTATTTTCTTTTCTCGAGCATTTCCTGTGATTCATTTATCGTTTTTGAATAATTTTTTCAATTTTACTGCTCTTTACGTTTTTTACCTCTCTAGCTAATTCAGCACCTTTAAGATACTTCCACGGGTTCCGCACTTGTAAAGATTTTTAATTTAACTCGAAAGAACCTTTATTGCTATATTGCTGGGCAAGCTTTATAATTTTGCTCTACTTGCAAACTCTTTGTAATCTGTGCCATAAATAATTATTTTCTTCTTTGTTCAACTGTAAACATTTTTTCTATACTTTGTAATATTAATGCTCTCATTATGCTCGTAAAATAATTTTTTGCAAATGCATCGCAAAAGTAAGTCTACAATGAAATCTTTCCATAAAGTTTCTTTTGTGATTCTAATGAAGTTACTTTTTGCAAACCAAAAAATATATTAATCGTTCGGCAGGTTGATATACGAAAATTGACGCAACGCATTTGTTTCTCTTTCTTTCACTGTCACAAGTTCAAGTTTATTTTTGCATGTACGTTAACGAGGTCGGGATCTTTGAGAGTCCCACAAATACGGCTCAAATAAAGCAGCGTCATGAGTACACAATATTATATACGCATAGCTATGGCAAGAAGTCCCTGTCACGTTGCTAACTAGATGAAAACAGTGTCGTGTCAGCAACGGCACACGCTATTTCCTCGTATGCGAGTTTTGCATGCGTATAATGAGCTGTATTGTAATAAGCTTGGATAAGATAAAAAAAACTTACAAACTAAATTATAAACGATCATCGACTGCATTAAAAAATGAAAATTCTGAAAATTTGAGGCCTTTAGTTTCTATTATTAATAGCTTTCAAAGGTATGATAAGCTGATTTTATCAATTTTAAATATTATTGAAAACTTATCACAGTTATTCATGGATTTATCTTGAGCGTAGCTTTTTTATTTTTTCTAAGCGACCAAACAGCTATAAAAAATCATAAGAGGTAATAAATTAAAAAAATGTTCATCTTTCAACACGATATCAGAGTATGTATTTAGTCCATTCTTCATTGTGCGGTCTTATCGCGCTTAGTAGGGTGCGGTCCTTATACGCATATGTGCGTACGCGTGCGCGCACGCGGCTACGGTATATATTATAGCTCGTGTGTGTGTACGTCGCTCTCGTTGCTGCCATGCAAGGCCAAACGACTAACAAACGAGCGTTGGGAGTAGACGTAAAATTAGCCCGGCTAAATCACTGATGCGCACACGCTTCGTGTTACGCGCCGATAAGCTTAGAATCAACTCTCCGTCTCTCTCTCTCTCTATTCCTCTTATTTCTCTCGTACGTGTATGTGTCATATTATATAGCTTCATGAAGCAATTATCCTTGTCACATAAATGCGAACAAGTTGCAACAAATAATTTTCGCTTTTATTTATTTATGCGAGAAGAGAAAATAGGAAGAAAGACAAGAGAAAAGAGAGAGAGAGAGGTTGAGAGGAAGAGAGAGAACAGCACTTTGCAGGCTTGAAAAAGTTCCAAAGTTCGCAGGCCATATAACGCGAGTCGCACCTCCATATTTTCTTGTTATACACTTTTATGTATGCGACCGCGCGCATATAGCTGCCAGTACATACTTTACCACCATCCGCGTATGCACCTTGGCCAAATAAGTTTAGCCCGAGCTTGTTCTGAAAATTTGCTTATGCTTTATGGGATGGGACTTGTTACGTAGCAGGCGCGCGCGCGTCTCGGGCGAGGCGGCGGCGCGATGGCCGAGGGAAATGTACGTTGTTTTTTATTTATCCGCATAATGTTTTCTCGCGCACGGGTTAGGGAAGGATATAAAAACAAAGTTTTGCGGCGCTGCACCCATATAGTTTAACCGAGAAATCATTGAAATGAAAAAGTAATAAAAAAAAATTGCTCGATGTGACTTTTTTTTCTTAATGTATATTATATATTATATATATATACTATATTATATCGTGCAGGCGTATACGAGTTTAAGTAGCAGCGGAAAACTCATAAAGCGCGTTAAATGACTGCGTCTGACAGGATACCGAGCCGAATCACTGGATTGCTTTAATTAAATATACTGCCGCTGTATACCTATGTCTTTTCTTTTTATTAAATAACGTGCAGCAGTTGTATATAAGCTGATCGATGGAACTCGTATTTTTTTTCACCCGCGCGCGCGATAAAAGAGTTTCGCCACGTTGACGTAATTTTTTTCTCGTTACTACCTTGCCCGATAATTATCTAAGGCGACGCGAGCTGCCGATATTACAACGATGACGACGCAAAAGATCAATTTTCTGTTCGGATTTTGCTTGCCCTTTCCGATGTCGTTTGCCGGATGACGTATTTTTTTTCTACTGCTCACGGCTCCTTTATTTTTCGTCGGAGCATTTTAACTTTTATTTTCCGAGAAAAAAATACCTCGTGGCACAGAATCCAGCGCTCTCTTTTCCCCAAGATAAATACGAATGAGGGCAGCTTAAATCCTGATAATTATAAAATGTGATTTGTCGTACCTGTGGATAATCGCCCTCCTTCATTTGATAATCGAAAACGTAAAAGTAGGTCTTGGGCTGGTTCTTGTCGTCGTGCGACGAGCCGCCGTGTCCGGACGATTTTCCGGTGTGCCGAAGCGTGAACAGATCGCCGGTCTGGACGAGCGGGGCGACGAATTGTGCATCGCTCAGGGCCTGGATACAGGCGTCCCGAGTGTTCACCGGATGCTGCACTGTGCGCTCCCAGTCCGTATACTCATTGACGATCTGCGGAAAAAAACCATTTATAAAGACTAAATTTTCTTGAAAATCGCTCGTATGCATGAAGTTCTTGTCGAACAACAGGCGATTCATCGCGTTTTTTCAAAACTATAACTTATGCAATTTTTTCACTTTACTGCAAGTGGTTTTTTTTAGATAGAGGTACTCGCCATCTAGTAGTGGAGAGCAGCGTTATCTTATTTGAAGTACTTAAACACTGGTCACATTTATAATTGAATTGTCATTTTGAGGTAATTTTAAACGCGCTTAATATTTGTAAAATATTCGGCATAGTCGTAAAAAATAGACCAATTAATGGATTCGAATACATGGCAAAAAATTTTGTTAGTTTTGCGGACGCGAAAAATTTACCCGTTCTTTTTTTCTCGTGCGGATAACTGCTTAGTGCAAGTACTATCTGCGGAACTTAATTTTGACATCCATAGCGATTTCAGAAACGTTCGATTAACAGCGCGTAAAATTTAATATTCAACGGGTTTTTGGCTGAGTATCTGTACATATTGTGTCAGCGATTAAAATCAGCAAAAACAGCAGAAACGTATTTTTGTTTTCATATGCGCGTGTACTTATTTGTATGCGTTACACACGCACGAAGAACATCGAGTTTGTTGACCAATTACATACACTCGTACGCACAAGCGTCTCGCGTAATTATTCCAATGAAAAAGGTTTTCCAATTTATTGGCCTCCGTGTTGATATTTGATTAATTTCGGTTCACTTTTTTTCACCAAGCCTGCTCCCGATCAGTTTATATTATTATACGCGGGTCAGGGCGGGGCGGCGGCCACACGCTGTTTTCGATATAGAGGCGAGTTGGCTCGGCCGCGCGCGCGCGCTCGCGAGGACGTATTTAATTTGTTTGTGTATTATATACCGCCGCCGCACGATATCGCGTCGACGATGTAACGCCGCGCGAGTGGCCCCAAAGTTAACAACGACGCCGAAATATAATTAGGTCAAGCGCCACTTGGCCGGGTGCGTTATAAGTACTGCCGCTGCACTCGTACGTTCACCCCCTCATCGAGGTCGAATAAATGCTTAAAACATTCGCGCGCGAGCCATGCTATATTGCGCACGCGTATTTATCCGTAATCGATATAATACGCGCATACGTATACAGTGTAGCGGCTCGGCCCGCCGAAGGGAATTAAGAGTGTCCTGTCTCTCTATGCGCGTTCATTATTAGATATTGTGCGTGCTTACGTGCTTCAGTACCTTTATGGTGTTTGCATTATAAAAAAATTAATATTTATATAGATATGTTTAAGATAACCAACCGTGTAAAATATTTCCGTCAGGTGGTACATGTAGGCGTTGCGCACGTAGGTCCGGATTATTCGGTCCCTTCGCTCGCCCTCGAAGCCTTTCTGCACGTCCCGTTCGGCGAACTTCCACAGAGCCTCGTTCGTCGTCACGCCGAACAGCAGGTCGTACTTGTTGTTGCTCGTTATCGTCTCGCCGTGCTCGGCTCGCTTCGATGCGTATCTGTCGAAAAAGAGATCACAGTGCTATTATTGAACTTTCTTTTCATGAAAATTCTTGTGGGATATTCGTTAGGGAGACTAGTGCGCAAGGAACAAGCGAGCGAGATTATCTTAGGTGTAAAGTTTTTTGCGCCTTATATGGTTGGCCGACGCTTCTGTTGAGGCGAGTATCACATGTCTGTCTGACACTTGCTTGGGGCACTCTCGCTGTAATTGTTCGTGTGAGTTGCTTTGTCAAACCATTTGTTAATAAATTCAATATAGATTAATTAATTCATCAAATTACTTCCGGTGATTTGATCATTGGATATCCGATATGTACTCAAAGTGAAGCTTTTGGGTCTTTTTTAACAAAAGGATTTTTTTTAATACTTTTAAAGTGAATTTATTAGATTCTTTAAACTTTTATGTAAAAACTAATACTTAATTTTGTGTTATAAAAGATTTATCGAAACTTAAAATGTTAGATTTGATTATGAGCTTTTCGATCCTACCAACAGATGGAGTATTATAAATTTGCAAGTGGAAAAAAAATGTCATTATATAAGATCAAAGGATCTATACCTGATTTCCTGTAATTGTAGGTTGCAACAAGAGCTGTATTTTTCTTTTTCCTAAATAATTTCCAAATTTTTATCACGGTACCAAACTCATATATGTAGCATCTTTTCCTGCTTCCATTATTTCGACCATTCATCATGGTAAATGGACATGTCTCTAACTTAGCTGGACATCAACACCTCTTTCAAAAATTTGGTGCACAACCGAACTTAGCCTCACAACTTCATGACAGCTCTTTGTTTATTTTCAGATTGTCAAGCAATTTGCAACGCTAAGCAACTTTTTGCCAGACTTTTTTTTTACACGGGTTGTATGTCAGGTTTCAGAATCACAGTGGAGATCTTGCTTAGATCCACCCTCAGTTTAATAAAGCCTAATACAATAGAATATTCATTCATTTTTAAAGGGCCATACAAATAACATTCAATGCTCTATCTTGTGCGCATTAAACTCAAACGCGTCCCAACAACCATACGTTTGGCTAGCCCCGTAACACATGCACAAGAGGTATAGGTGTGCGAGCAAGTTGCGTAGTGCACAGCGCACCGTTATCTTTCTCGCAGTCGTACATGTATACGCGAGCGAAGATTTACCACGCGAGGCTTGGCCTGTGGAACGATCAGAGGCTTGCGCCGCGCGAGCGAGGCAATAGCAACGGGTTGGGTGACGAATGTTTCGGCGCAGTCAAAGTTATTTATCTACGACTTTTCCATCCCATTCGAGCATTAGTTTTCCGCACGACCTGCGCATACTACTATACACGTATGGTACCCTCTCAAGCCTAGATTGTTCGGTGGATTTTGCTGATAAATAATATCCGGACGAAAGAGCACTTGTCTTCGTGCAGATCGACTTATACCGCTGCAAAGATGAGTTTTTGAGAAGAACGAGTCCTTCGAGCATCTGTACAATTGCTCTTTTGTCGAGTGCCTACAATAAGATGCAACCGCCAAGAGTTGTGCCAATTTTATCTATGTCCGCAAGTTTACATGGAATCTTGAATCTCTTGAACAGTTCCGCTCACCCATACGAACAGGTACAAACGCACAGACGCGAAGCTCGTATGCGTAGCTGCTTTAATTCCCAGGGGACTGATCATTATGCATGAATATTTCGCCGTGCGCCTCGACCTCTCCTCTCCTTTACTCTTCACACTCGATACATACATGTATACATAGGCATAATTATAACGTACCGCGTATAATACGCAAAAGTAAAAGAGCCGCGTGGACGGTGCCGAGTATGTGTGTGTATAAGCGACGAACTCGCCAGTTAGTTGGCGACAAAGCCACCTGTACACCTATACGTATGCAATGCTTGCTATGTACATGTGTGCGTATGTACATAATAACTGCGGTACAGCTCTCGTAGTGACTCAGCAGCAGCAAGAGCAGCAGCAGCAGCAGCTCGCACACTCAAACGTACATACGTGTAGGCCGCCCAGCGCACCGTTGGCGTATTATATGTATTATGCAGCCCGAACGTGTACCTTTCAGCTCGTAATTACAGATTTTCTCTAGCGAATTACAATTTTACGCCGAGCTATTGTGTAAATTAACGCCGGCACACGCGCGGCCCGGTCATTCATCGAGCGCTTGAATTGTGGTCGCGAGGAGGCCGCGCAAATAATTATTACTTTATGCGGGCGCGAGTTCGAGCCTCATTGTTTTCATTATCGCATTAATCATTCGCCATATACGCGCGGGCGCATTACATTATAATGTACGTCGCGCACTGCGCGGGCAGTTTTTATTAGATGATTTATAATAAAATAATACTCGTGTAAATGGCCAGGACACGCGTAACGAGAGACTCACCCGTAGCCCTGGAACTCGGGTCCGAGGTAGGACAGCAGGTCCTTCTTGAAGTCGGGCTTGATGACGACGCCGTCCACGCTGGGCCCGAAGGCGCTGAGAAAGGTGGGCGGCTTGAGGTCGGCGCGCATCAGCGCCTCGAGGCTGCTCTCGCGCAGACAGTCCACCAGCAGCTCGTGATCCTTGATCAGGTCCGCGGGCACCGAGCAGTTGACGGCCCGGGCGAGCTTGAGCGCGTACGAGGCCGGCTCGTCCACCACTGCCCAGCTGGATAGGGCACTGCCCGATAATAGGATTGCTCGCTTGAACAGACCTGCGCGTGCATTGCACACAACGCACAAAGAGAGAAAGAGATGGATCAAGTTTCGCTTTATATATATTATATAATTCTGTTATGTATCGTATTAGAGAGATGCAAGTGTGTGTGTGTGTGTAGGTGCGTATATGTGAATAGGATATAGCAGTCGGCACCCCCGTAGTGCTCTGCGCGCGCCCGACTATGTATATTATTTTACACTTGCGCCGTGAATATTATAAACTGTTGTGTTGCTGCAGCCGAATTCACTAACTATGTTTCAGAAAGAGAGATAGTGAAAGAGAGAGAGAGAGAGAGAGAGAGAGAGAGAGAGAGAGGGAGAGTTTCGCAACTGAAGGCTTCCCAGCTTTTTGTGTGTGGCTGAGCCTGTTCGCATATTATTCTGCCTCTTCCTCTCTCTCTCTCGTCGACATTTTATTTCCTCTTGGTCTGCTGCTGCAGCTGCAGCATAAAGTTTTCCTATTTTTTTTTTTCATTTCTTTTTTTTTATATAAAAAATGAACCTCGGGCTAATATTACACACAATACGTGGACGAGCGCGCGCGAGGAATTACGAATGAAAAATACGAGCTAGTCGGGCCTCGTCTCTCCTTAGTTTGCTTCCCGTAACACAGAGCTGTAGAGCTAGCTGGGTGGATTGCCTTTGGATTCTATTAGTGTGCCAGACCACGCGGGTGCTCCGAGAGAGAGAGAGAGATTCGCAAAATCTCGAGTATTATATATACTCGGATAATTCCTATCCATTACATCGTAACAAAGGCTGCAACCACGTCTCGAGCTCGCGCGTGACTAAATCCCTCTTCGCAGTTATGTATAAATGACTCTGTGTATTATTGGGTGCGTGCAAAACCCGAAACGATTAAGTCAGTCGTGGCTTTCGAGAGAGCGCGAAGTGAAATTTAGATCGATGTCGGTTCTTGCTCGATCGATCATCTCCGTTCGGTTTAGGCGTGTACGATAATATAGCTCGTGGATGTAGAATGATGTACATATAATTTCGAAAAATTCTTACCGGACATGACGGTCGGACTGATGGCGAGGAAATTGACGCAGGCCGCCCCCGTGCCCTGGCCCATGAGGGTCACGTTGCTCGGATCGCCGCCGAAGTACTCGACGTTCTGCTGTATCCAGTGCAGCGCCGCGATCTGGTCCATGAGGCCGTAATTGGCCACTCGGGCCTTGGTGTGGGGCGACACGTTGGCGTTGAGAAAGCCCAGCACCCCGAGGCGATAGTTGATCGTGATGACGACCTGGTCGCTGTAGGCCGCGAGCACCGAGCCGTCGTAGGTGTTGCCGCTGCCCCAGTCGTAGCTCTCGCCGTGAATGAACACCAGCACCGGATGCCTGCGGCCACCCTCCGACATGCCTGCAACAGAGCCAAAAAAAGGAGACGGACAGAAATTAGAGATCGTGCGTTTAAATTATATGCTTGTTATTTTTTATCTCGTGTGTCGAGCTCGCCAGCTATGTTGGTAAAACTTTCGACTGGTACGTTAATTCCAGCGGCTCTCGGGGCAGGCAATGAACTTGATTTTAGAGCTTGCTAGCTCGGCCGCGTCAGCTATTCTAAACTCGTAACGAGTTTACGAGGTTGCTTGAAAATAAAAAAAGTACCGTCAAGCAACTAGTAAATTTAGCGTTCAGCCACTTGCATGGATGTATGCGAGAGTAGGTGCGGGCAACATCGTACATTTTGTGGAGGGTCTAATCGGCTTATCAATGTGTTCGAGTTCTCACTTTGAATAAATCATCGGTGGAAGTCGGGAAGAGGGGGGGAGGAGGAGGTCGTACACGCACTCCTTGCTTACTTACACATAAACACATGTATATATTACGGTCGAACTTTGCACGATCACTCTTGAAAAGTTGCCGCATAATATACTAGAAGTGAGTGGCCAAGTGAGCAAAAGCACACACACAGAGTCTTGCGGTTATTCCGGTCGTGTTGGCTGGCTTTTGGAACAAAGCCTGCGCAGAGAGAGAAAGAGCGTCGAAGGAAAGAGAGAAAGAGAGATAGAGAAAGCAGTGTTGTCGAGATAGGACTGCCCAAAACCAAGCTCTGTACGGTAGCTGCTTGATTAAAATTACAGGTTGCCAAACCTACACACAGCAAGAGCTAAAAATTACAAAATAATTACCAAAAATATTAAGAAAATACAAAAAAACAAAAAAACAAAAGAGATGGAGAAAACTAATTTATTATTTATTGCTATTAGCTGTTAATCGCGCGACGCGATCGCAGCAAAACTCGGCTTATAATACGTGCAATATGCATGGCAGGCACACCTTTCCATTAGCAACAAACTAAGTGGAACTATCGATGAAACACATATACACACTCGCGTGTAGTGTGTGCAAGTTGCAGCGCGCGGTGGTGGCTGCTGCTGCTGCGCGTCACACGTAAAAGTTAAAATTTCCTCGTGCTATATATCGAGCTATAGCAAGTGAACTCGCTGTGTGCGTGCATAAACTTCCAAAGACACTCGAGCCACTTGGGAGGAATGTGCATGCCCAATATGTGTGTGCGAGCTGCGCGTGCTAGGGTATAGGATAGCTAGTGAGGGTGAAATCTACAGGCAAAGCTGCGGATATAGAGGCAGAGAGAAAGAGAGATAGAGTGGGAGGAGGATGGGGGGATGCCTCGCATAAAATTCGGGAACAAACGGGAAACGTACGAATGAGTATACCGAGTCAAAGAGACCCATTTGATTAACCGCGAAATTTACTGAAAATATATCCAGGAATTTCTTCGTCGGATGAGAGAGCGAGCGAAATAGAGAGAGAGAGAGAGAGAGACGCAGAGCTGGAGCGAGATATAGCAAGGGGTCTCGACGTACAAGAGAGAGAATGAGCACGAGAGCGCATAGTAAGAGGCAAAAACGTCGAGGTAGCAGGCGTTGACGAGGAAGCAATGCCACCGCTACCGCTGCTGCTGTGCTATATACGATGCAAAGTTATATACAGAAAAGAGAGAGAGAGAGAGAGAGAGAGAGAGAAGTCGAGTCATAATAGCAGCAGCTCCATAGCTAAACAAAAGCTGAGGCGTGTTGACCACGCGTCTGGCCCTATACAGAATAGCCGCAACCTCCGTGTAATATATTTACAACATATAGATAGAGCTGCTTGTGTGCGTGCGTGTATAGGTGTATGAAGCTGAGAATATATTTTGTGTTTGTGTGCGTGTGTACGGGCACGTGAACGTCGCAAGCTCTTGCATACATGCGTACACGATTTTAGACACACGCACGCATACACAAGCTCGCGTGGCCAAGCCCCTGAAACGAAGCCCGGCAGTCATTGGCCTTTAAAGAGCTTATATGCAGTAGCTCGACAGAGGACCCGGCGCGCGACTAGTATCCACGTATTTTCCACCCTGTTATTTCAATCTCTATACATGTTTCAGTTCGACGCGCGCTTCAATTTGCTCTCTCTCTCTCTCTTTTTCTTTCTCTTTTTCTCTCGTGCGCTAGTGTATGCACGCGCCCCGTTGCAATGAGAAAAAGAAAAATTCTCTGTCACGTCTATGGAGTTTTCAATTTTAGCCTCGTTAATAATTAATGCCGGCGTTAATGCAACCCGCGCTCGCCTCGAAGGGAGGGAAAGCATCTCTCTCTCACTCTCGCGCTCGGTCACTCTCACAACGCACCACCCATAAGAGCGAGACGGAGAGCACAGCCAAGAGCTTGCAAGAGTACGCTGCAGTACGCTCAGCGCAGAGCTCAGCAGCGCGCGCCTGCACCGAGTGAAAATTTTTCAAGGGGTTCTTACGCGCGGAGGCGAGTAATTATCATTAAACGCGAAAGTGCAGAAAAAAACCTTGCTTAGAGCTTCTCGGACTCGTCTCAACCCCCTTCCGTCCTTATTTTTCTCGGTTTTAATGTTTGATCATCCTCCGCGTTGTTGGGTATACAGTGTTGAGAGATAGAGAGAGAAGAAAGCTCAATGACCCCTGCAAAGCGCTGTCGACGAGCAATGATGGGTGTTACCTGTATCTCTCTACGTGCAGCGGAGCACACCTATACATTGCAGCTGGAAGAAGAAAAGATAATGGCGCGTCTGGCGCTCGACTACGCTTATATATACTGGTATAAGTGCTGCAAGCTGTCTTTTATACTCCAAGCGCTCGTTTTTTCGGTTGAGGGAAAGGGGAGGAGGGAGGCACCCCCTAAATAACACGACAGCTCCCGCTAGCTCTAGGCACGCGCTTAATTTGCTCGAGCTGATTATTGCGCTGCTCAAAGAGAGCAAACGGAATTTACAAGAACTGTTGGTGGGGGATCGGCTGCAAGCTCTATGCTACGTATGTACGCATGCTGTTGTATGTATGCATGTATACGTGTACTTGAGCTAGGCGCGCAGAGCTGTATAGAGTATAGCGCGTACCGAGATGAAAATAATTTACCGAGTTGCTCAGGCCGCGCGTACACGAGCGTTCAGCGAGCGAGTATAACGATTTAAAAGTATATATTTCCGAGTTTTTTTATGAATTCTTTCGCGAGCTCGCTTACAAATGGAAAAACGACTTAATGAAGCTGGAGCAAAAAAAAGAAAAAAAATTCGCCTCCCCCCTGCGCACGAGTAGTCACTTGGCCCTCTGGTAAGCATTTGAAAAAAAGTTGCTGCCGCTGCTGCTGCTTGCGACGCGCGTATTGTGTATTTTTGCAATATCTCGAGACTCGATGTACGCGCGGCGCAATGCACGACAAGGCGCGCCACGGTGCATCCGACAATATTGACTCTCAGGTGGAGGCGGGGAGAGTTGGAAAGAGGAGCGGGAGGAAGTGAACTAATATCGACGTCAACGTTTTCTTTGTTACTGGCCCTGCGTATCGAATCTTATAGCTTTTACTGTTTGGATGACGTTTCAACGGTGTAAACGTTGTAAACGTTAACAATTTAATAGTTATTTATTATTTTTATGTTGAATAGCTCGACAACTTTTTTATCCTTGATCGCATCGCTGTCTGCATTTCAACTAGTCTTGAGCTTCGATAATGAATATCGAGATAGAATGCTTCTGGTCAAAATGCTCAATATCGTACTCACCTCGTGACCGTAATATAACCAATTAAAAGGTTTTTAGAGCACTGTGTGGTATAAGTTCACATTTATGGCACGCTTTTCGGTGGCATAAGTCGCACATTATGGCACCGCTACGTTCGCATCGCACTCGCATACGCTCGTGCGCTAACCTCACTTCGCGGTACCTGAAAGTACGACTCATGATTCGGAAAAGGGGGCATAAATGTGAACTTAGCACAGTGCTATAAAATGTTGTACGATACTCGTGCCATGGGGACACTTTTCGGCCCAGCTATTAGGACCCTCGCTGCGCTCGGGCCCTAAACTAAGCCGTGCCAAAAAGTGTTACTTATGGCACTTGTATCGTAAAGTACTATTTTAGACATTGGACTTTTTGGCAAATTTTCTGTTTCAATTTTGTTAAAAATATTAGGCGCATTTTAAATGACCTTAAAATGTTTCAAAAAATATACATCAGTTTTCAATCACTTGGAATACGATATCACTTTGAGCTTTCACCACTAGATGGCGAGTACCTTCATCTATAAATCTGCAAGACCATGGCAATGTATCTCTTTATAATGCCTCATTATAATACCTGTCTTTATATTGCCTCCCTTATTATTACACAATTGACTAAACTCAACACGGCAAGCGTATATAAGTCAAAACACTGTTCAAAATTTATTAATAATTTTGAGTATGCGTTCATAAAATGTTTATAAAAAAAATGATCACTTGGGTTTAGATATGTTTAGTTCTAGTAGTCCTTTTTTATACTAGAAACTTTTTCTTTGGTCCAAAAATAGCCATGAACTAGTGAGTGTTTCTTCTAGGGACCAAGTCAACGCAGAAACATGGATACGAATCTCGGTCCAAAGAAGTCGTAACAAGGCTAAGCATCATGTAGATTGCAATTTTGCCTTTGACTTTAAAATTGCAGGACACATACACTCAAGTTTGAGTAGACCATGTTAGTGTTTGTTATTGGACTTAGCATGGATCTTAAAATCAGTAATGATGAGATAGCGCTTATAAGCTTATAAGAACCATAGCAGTTAGTTAATGTCTTGTCATTGAGCTCCCCTCGTATCCTATGCTCGTCAGCCGTCATTATTTGCAGTAAATCATCTGATTATTATTTTGCATCCAATTAATATTTAGATCTACTTCAACGGTGGCGCGCAGCCGTCATAACGATGCAAATAATACATTTTCCTGTTTAATACTAATGGCCTATTTAATTATTCAATTGTACACGGCCTCGCGCCCTTCTATAACCATAATTTCATCTTCCCAACATATAATACGCGAATGAAATAAAAGGACACGAACTGCTGTGCGCGGAGAGGATGAAATTTGAGCCTCGGCTATGCATTGAACGCGCGCCCCGCGCAGGATCGCGTATAATATGTACGCGCGCGGGAGCTAGCCGCATAGAGACGCTGTATATAATGAAAAGCTCGTGGAATAAACAACGCGCGCCGCGCACTGCTCTTTGAAGCTTTAAACAAAAACAAAAGACAGCTTCTGTGTACGGGGCTCTGGTTTGATACAAATTGTATCGCGCGCGCGCTATATATCTTCCCTCTGCGTCTGTGTCTCTGTATCGAACGGCGGAAACAGAGAGGGAGAACGATGCGCAGCACTGATTAATCAAATGTCAATCACAAAAGCCTCGAGTCTAGTACAAACACCGCGTGCGCGCGTGGCCCGCACAACCAGGCCATTATCAATCGCGACAATGGTCATTGTTCATAATCGCGCGGATCGCGAAACTCTTCTTTCGATGCTAATCATCGCCCGCGATGCAATTGTAACGTGTTCGGCTTTTATAAGTGTATCGAGAAGAGCGAACTGTGCTCCAGCCAAGTTCTGAAACTTTGATGCCTTGAAGAATCGATGCCGTCTGCGATGCTACTGCTGCTGCAGCAGCGGTTCATATTCAACGAAGAACAGATCGAGCTCGAGGCTTGTGAGCTATACCCGACGAAGAAGAAAAGTACTTCTACACTCGGTCTCTCTCTCACTGTTCTCTATCGCTTAATTTATACCTTTATACCTAACTTGCTTGCCTTTCCTTTTCTCTCCCTACTGCTTCCTTCTCTTTCTCTCCTTCTCCATCTCTCTCTCTCTACACGCGGACTAAATTCTCATTTTAATACCATCAGTTATCTCTAATTGTTTTAACTTCGCTTCTATTAAACTTCTTCAACTAAATGATTCATTTTATGTCTTTTGTGACACTATTACTTGTGTACCGTTTCAACGTGAACTTCTCTCACAGTTTCAACTCCAATCATGTCTTTATCTACAGCAGCTCGTTTATCTCTTTTTATATTATATCGACAAAAGAGAGGAGGGCAAACTCTCTTCTGAACCAGTTAGCTGTACACTTCATCGTTACAAAAGTGAGCTCACGTGCAAAGCATAACGTTTCAAAATAAAAATTATCGCAGAAAAATGAATAAATAAATTTAAAAAAAAATGTTTCAAACACGTTCGACCATCAAAGCGTACAAATGAAATTCCTGCTCTTTTCCGCTAATTATAGGAAAAGCTCGAATGATCTAAATTGCACACGCGCTCCACGCCTCTAAGCGAGCAAGAGGAGTTTGACCGTGCAGCGTATGTGTGTGTGTATCTCGCTCGAATGCGGAGTCGATTCAAAGCTTTCACGCAGCCTGCGCGAAATTGCCCCACCCTCGAACGTATGGGTTCGGTATTTTATCGAGCCCGATTCGATCATTTCTTCAATTTGCGTCATTCGAACCTCTCCCATATATCGAGGTTTGCCTTTTCGAGTCTCGACATAATATGATCGATTGCTTCATTCGAAATTCTTATGAAGCATATTGCGGATAGCGTGTCGCGCGGCGCGTTACACAGGGTTTTAAAAATTAATATCTCGAAAATTGCGAGAATATTTAGTTACTCGCGTCACGCACGTATTACACGCTTATGCGGGTCTCGAGCGCGCGCGTGTACGCTGCTGGATCAGCTTATGACATGCGCTAGAGCGCGCGAGGCTCGTCGTCGTCGTCGCGTGTGCTGAAATTACGCGAGCGCGCGCCTACAATTCAATGGCTGTGTCCAGTAGCGGCTCTGGTCGCAAGGGAAAGAGAAAAGAGACGCGACGCGCTGAGCTATATATACGCGTCCCCCGGCTGAGGGAGAAAAAAAAAGAGTAAAATATATCCATAAATCGTTGAGGCTTCTTTCTCATGTAAATTCCCAGGCAGGCGGGCGGGCAGGCATGGCAGCAGCGCTAGAGTTGACAAAAATGAACGTCCCTCACGTATACAACGAGACCTATTGCCGTGCATGCCTAGCTTCCTGCTCGCGATCACATTTTTCTCGCGCATACCAACTCTCTCTCTCTCTCTCTCTCTCTCTCTCTCTCTCTCGCTCTCGTTTTTTTTCTTTTTCTATGAATGTTTCGACCATTTTTTTTCCCTGGCCTCCTCTTTTCCGACGTTGGCCACCGTTTTATATTTAGCACACAATGTATGTGCGGGTAGAGACTCGAGCGAGATAACGGACGAAAAGAGAAAGAGAGAGGCGAGGGCCAAAAGTAAACGCCTCGCTGGGTTCTAGCTTCATCGCTATAACGGAGACGGTGCTATGTATAGTGTCAAAAATTTTCGATAAATGAAACTCGAATTACTTCTGTCATTGCGGCGCGCTGCAGCAAGTTTGCCAAGCACTTTCGGGGTAAAGCAAAGTATCGACTCTACGCGCGCGCGCGCTGCGGCCAAAGTGAATTTTGTACACGTCGCCGCACTAAGTTTTTTTTCTCTACCTCCTCTTCTTCTCTACTGCTTCTTCTTATTCCTTTTTTTGTCGTCGGTCTTGCCGGAGAGTTGAAAGTCGCCAACGTTAATTTCCTCGTAGAAATTCGAGAAGCTGCTACTACTACGCTACTGCTGCCGCTGCTACTGTGCACAGGCAAGTTTCTACGAATGAACTTGGGCGAAACAATACGTTTGAATAGTTGCCGAGGCAGATAGTTTGTGCACCCGTGGCTCGAGTGGAAGAGGAGAAATTCCACCCCGAAAAGTACAACAGCAGCAGTAGCAGCACTCAGCGAGATTAGAAAATTAGTAAGTAGCTTGGCGCGCTGCAAGCGAAAATTTCGTAATGCTTAATAATTCGACCGAAACTTATGATTCGTATGAAAGCCTTATGTATAGCTGCCGACGCCCGAGTACGAGACGCGCGCGTGGCGCGCGCACACACACACACACACACACACACACACACAACTTTTGGGAGCTCGACTCTCGCATGTGCTTGGGCGCATCTTCGCGCGAGGAAAGATACAGTGAGAAGAGAGCGAGAGAGAGAGAGAGACTGACGTTACACAGTTCTGAAAACATTTTGTCAGAGTTCCGATTTCGTTTCGCGCGCAAACGGAAACATACAGCGAGCTGCCAGAGCCCGAGTACGAGCTTCATAGAAATATTATAACTGCACGCAAAGTCTCTCTCTCTCTCTCTCTGCGCATGGTAGGTTGTGAAAGACTGCACGTTGTTTATGTATGTAGTTAAGCTCATCGGGTTCTTGGAGTATCGCAGAATTCTGTAATAACGTAAATATATATAGGCCTCGGCGAGCTGTATTCGTATAAGTACTCGATGGTTTGCACGCACACCAGTGTATAATTGCATAATACGATTTTCAGGCAGAATGCACTCACAGCCCCTCTAGCTGCTCTATCTTTCTCCCTCTCGCGCATGCTCGTCGTGGCGTATCGAGCAACGCGCCGTATATCTGCCTGGCACGAGTAAGCAACATCTGTACTTTCAATAATAAATCCGATAAAACACGTAGCGTTTACTTTTTTTTCGCGTGTTCACGCCCAAGGGACTTTTATTTTATATAAGTCGAGCCCGCTTCTCTTATCTTTTATTTTTTTATCTCAACCTCTCGTCCATATAACATCATGCATGAACTCTTATTTCTACTCAAGAGCCATTCATATTTAAAGCTGGATCCGTTCAGGAGTCGGGGCAGGATCGGGGGGTAGAAGACCAAGCTAGCTCATACGAATGCGAGAGACTCTTGGAAGGACGACCTGGGCAGGATTTACGCGACCTATATGACCGAGCGCGGCAGCACATACGTATAGCCGTCCGCCACCGCAGCCGGTATAGCACCCACATACATATAGCCAGTTGAAGGATATTATATTTTTATAGTGAGCGCGAAAGGACAGATTGAGCAGCAGCAGCAGCGAGCGAGCAGCAATATATAATGTAAGAAGAGAAAAAAAGACGAGCCAGCGTACATCCGATGCAGCTCAGTTCGCTGCTCGGGCCGAAATAGTGTATATAATACGTTCCCTGGCGTTTCTGCCTTTATCTTCGTCACTTGCCTCGACGCTCGCTCGAGAGTTTTCTATCTTTCGTGCAAGATTTACAGCCCTTTCAGATTTGTCACGAGCTTTTCAACGCACGATCCGCGTTTAAAGCGGGGGCGGGCGAGCGAGCATCGCGTATTGTTGCGAAAGACACAAGCTGCGAACGAGTCGACAAAAAAAAAGACAGCTACTGCTGTATATGAGAGATAGAGATAAAGCATACATATATAGATGTATACGTCGGAGTGTTCGCGGAGGTGCAATGTTTATTTAGTGTCGAGCGAAGAAGTGTTCATCGCAGGCAAGAAAATCGTCTTTGAGAGCAAAGCTCTCAAAACTGCCTGACACATATATAAATGCACAAAAATATGGATTATGCACGCAATGGAGCAAAGAGAGACGTGGATCCGAGTTGTTTTTATCCGTCGAATCGATATTATTGAACTTTTCAGTGTCGACTGCAATTATATCACGCGTCGCAACACAAGCTATTATACGACCATTGAAAGACGAGAGTTTATTCGATTCGAATGTACGAGCTGTACAACGGTAAAGATTAAGTACGATATCAAACACCTGCGAATCGATATCGCGCCATCTCGATATTATTGCTGGAACGATACAGTCGCTGTATAGCAGCAGCAATTAATCGAGACCGTAAGCGAAAGATTCGTGGGCCTCGCGAGTTGAAAACACCGAAGCTTACGATATGCGAGAGAGAGAGAGAGAGAGAGAGAGAGAGAGAAACAGAAAGCACACCGTGAGTTATATAGCGTCTATATAACGCTCGGCACACAGCGGCAGCATCACACAGCGCGCTTCCAGGGGTACTGTGCACATATATACACTACGGTGTGTACCATATAGATAGCCCGGCACGTTATACGAGCGAACGTTGTGTGTATACCTATACGTATGGGGCATGGAACAGCAGCGCGTTGCTATACGCGCGCATCCCTCGGCATTGGAGCTTGCAGCGGCAGCAGCGGTAACGCGCGCCACGCAAGCACACGATCGATAGCGTCAACCGCTCTTGACTGGATTCTAAGGGGCTCGTTGCAACAGCAGCAGCACCACTGTCGGTGGTGGTGGTGGCGGCGGCGGCAGCAGCTCGGCTGCTATGTATATACGACGCGTGTGTAAACCATACACTCTACACACTTACATGGCCAAAAAGTGAGACGCACATGATTATACACGTATAGAGCGTGAGGTAGAGAGAGAGAGAGAGAGCGAGAGAAAGAGCGGAGCTTGCGAGCGGGCGTGGCTGCTGTCGAAAACTCGATTAACATCGGCTGCCAATTGCACATTACATCATCGTCATGGACCTTAATTTGATATATGCGGTTAAAGCACCGCCTTTTTTTTCTCGCTCCCGCGTAAAAATCGAAACGATTGGTGGCATATTTGCGATATACCAGAAATGTATATATCGTGAAGCAATTTTCAAACACTAGTATTGTAAAGTCAAATTGTCAATGGATAATGTATAATTATAAAATTATAAATTCTGATCTATAATTATATTTTTCATAATATAAAATCATGATTTTGTGCAATATAAGTGAAACAGATGTGAGCTGACTGTCTCTACCGCTGCAATATATCGACAATATTCTGCACTCATAAATTTCTAATATATTGCAAATATAATATCGTCTATATCGTTTCAATTTTTACGCCGAGTTGCGCGTCTATGCGCACAAACTTTCGCACGCATCTGCATATATGTATTAGTATACACTTGGGTCGAGGCTCGCACAAGCTTCCACATAACATATCCCGCTGCTTCCCAGCTGGGAGCTCTATACGTTATGGATTTCATCACATAATATGCATACGTATATATATTTGTACGAACGAAAAAAGGGGAAAAAAGTGACCAGCTGCGGCGATATGAGCACGCGACGAGCTATGGTAACTTACACGCCGCGTGTGCGTATACTCGTAACGCAAGCTCGAATCCGATAGCCCAAGCAAGCATGCCAGCAGCAGCAGCAGCTCGACGCATTGGAAACTCGCCAGATTCAGATTTTTCTCTTCCCCAACGTGTAACGGGCATCTCTCTCGCTCTGTCTCTCTTTCCCTCTGAAGTTATCTACACGAAGCGCTTACAGAGCCGCGTACAGGTATGCGTGTATGTGTGTGCTATAGAAATCGATGTGTGTGTGTGTGTGTGTGTGTGTGTGTGTGTGTGTGACTGCACAGCGTTATACCGAGAACAGAGTTCGTGGTTCAAGGAATGCCTACACGCGCTATCGGCTGCCTGATTGATACATCCATCCGGCTTTTCTCCTTATATGTATATAGCCTATATATACCTTTATCACGATCGCAGCGCGCGAGTACCAGCGCCGCTTATATACATGTATCGTGTACGTTGTAGACACGGTACGTACAAATGATGGCTTATATCGAAATGCTATAAATTATTCAGCTCCATTGCGTAGCGCTGTAATTGCAGACTTGCTTCTCTCTGCCTGTGTATGTATGTATTTACATGTACCAAGATGCAACGTGTGTGTGTCCATGCGTCTGTCTGCGCGCTCTATGTCGCTATGTATAAGCGCGTTATGCACGTCCATGCGTCGTTTTGCGCATGTCGCATTAATCTCGCGAGCGACTCCAAAGCTCTAGATATTTTCTTTCTACTATCTATAGCGCACTTTTCTATCTAACTCTCTCTCTCTCCCTCTCGACACGATCCATACCTATATATACGCGCATATAATACGAGTCGCGCACGCGAGTAGTAGCGAGATTTTATTACTTTTGCATCGACGCGCGGCTATTTATGCGTTTGAAGCGAAAAAATTACGTGTCCCGGGCGATATTTATACATGCAGATATATTCCCTCCTCGATATCGCTTGCGACGCGTCGTCGTTAAGTTCTCGCGAGAGTATAACGAGAAATTGCGCGTCCCTGGGAGAGAGAGAGAGAGAGAGAGAGAGAGAGAGAGAGGAAAATATTTACCCGTGTATGTATAGCTCGCGCACGAGAGGCGCGCACGTACTACACGATCGTCACGCGGCGAGAAGGATAAATATAAAGAAGAAAGTGGCGGCGCAGCGAAAAAAGCAATAGTTCAAAAAGCTTCGAGGAAGCTCGACAGATAAAGGAAAGCTGCAATAGCTATATGTACGTGTAGCTCGATCTCGTACGCCTGCGAGCTTTATATCGCGCACTGGGATAGCTATATCTATCCGAGCGTGTGCAGGAGAGCGCCGCTAGCTCGTCTGTGTGTGTCAGGTATATATACGCGAGCGAGTGGCAGCAGGAGGGCTTGCCATCGTTATTTACCAAATCGTGGAGAAATCGCAGCCCGCTTCCACGTAGCGCGCCCAACGGCAAAGGAGATAGAGAACGAAGGGCTCGACTGTCGAAAAGATGCTTTGCACTATATACTCGCTCTCTCGTGCGCTCGCTTGCCAGTGCTGCTGCTGCTGCTGGCGAAGAAGCTCGCAGCTCGCTTATTTCATCCGGCATGCATATAGAATGGGGGGTGGGAGCTGCTTCCTTTCGACGGGGCCTAATAACCGTTGAGAATGGCTCCTCTGCAGCTCTATTCTGCTGCGATGCGCCTGCAGACTAAAGGAAAAACGCGCACAGCTACTACAACGGGGCAAAAAATAAAAATGCCAGCACTTCATTTATATCTGTATAGTCTGCGCGCGCGTATATTAGCTCTGATACGTTCTTGAGTCCCCCCGCCGAAAGCTCGGAAGAATGTTAGCTGCCGAGGGAAGCAATGGAGCGCGCATCCGAATTGAAACAACACCTTAGCTGCCTCTGCAGAAGAGTAAGTAAAGGGGAAAAAAAACAAGTTCGGGACAAAATCGACTAGAACGGTAAGTTGAAGTTACAGCGGCAACGGCTGGGTATAGTTGTTTTCTGTTTTATACATATAGCGTGTTCACGATATAATGCGGAAGCTCTGGCAGCGCGCATGTATACGCATGTACTGCTATATACTGCTAGTGGCTGCGATAGCTTAAGAGAGCTAGGAGAACGAGTCGACACAGTAACATGCACGGCAAAAGAGGAAGGGGGAGCTCGAGTATCGATTATCCAATGCAAAATAAAAAAAGGAGCGCCACTTCATTGAACGTCGAGCTCTATAATGTTGCTACAAAACTAGTACGGTAGAATAAAGGGGAAGAGAGAGAGAGAGAGAGAGAGAGAGAGAGAGAGAGAGAGAGAGAGAGAGAGAGAGAAAGAGAGTAAAAAAAGAAGCCATAATCGCGCTCGCGGAGCTTGTGTATACCAATAGCGCAAAGTTCATCCGAGCTTTTCTTGCCTCTCTTTATGGAACTGAAGTATCGTTTTCTTTACTTGCCTTTTCTCTCTTTCTTTCTCTCTCTTTCTCGCTCGATGCACGCGCGTATATTTTCAAAACGCAAAATATTTTTTCGCCCTCGGCCTCTTTTCTTTATTCTCTCTCTATAAATCGGAGACACATTTTGCATCTGTACGGTTATTTCTCCTCTCTGATGCACCGTTATACGTACCGATGCTTTCGTTGCAACATTACAATACATTCATATACAATACGCATATAGTGTACACACACGCTCACGGTATTGCACGACGATGCTGCATCGAGAGCACGTAAATATACGCGTATACTCGCGCTATGTGCCACGCCACTCTCGCGAGCTTTAATATATAGCTTCACGCAGCGAGGCATGCAGAGAGCTTGCGGATAGTAAAATTCGATCGAATAATAGTCGTGCGTTTTATTTACTTTGGCTCGTATATGCGGTGCGCTCTCGCTCGACGCGCCGTGGCTTACATCGATGGAAGCTGCCGCACGCGAGGCGTTGAAAAAATTATAAATCCGCCGAGCCGATCTCGAGCACTTACACGCCAGCGTGTACTTATGTGCAGTACCTATATATTCGCCGTGCTTTAAATAATACGCAACGCGCAGAATCTTTTAAAAGACAAGATTAGCACGTGTTCTGGCGCGCTTGTATTGTGTTGGATCAAGTTATCTTTGTGCACACACACACACACAGATAGATATACTCGCGTTTATAGCTATACATTTATATCGGGCGTTATATATGCATCGAAAGGTTAAAAAAGCTC
Source organism: Trichogramma dendrolimi (assembly GCA_034770305.1). NCBI lineage: Eukaryota > Metazoa > Arthropoda > Insecta > Hymenoptera > Trichogrammatidae > Trichogramma > Trichogramma dendrolimi. The sequence continues at coordinate 2,673,950 of JAPMIB010000001.1, forward strand.
CGGACGGCGAAGTGTGCTGCGGCCTCGTTCCCTCGCTCCTCGACCGTCTTTTTACCTTTTATAATTATTTTCCCCTCCTTTTTTTATACGAGTGAAAATCTCTGTTTTATTTTTCGCATCGGTTATGACTATTATTAAACTCCGTGTTTGCGCGGTGTGCTAGCTATAGGCTGCAGTTGCCACCCACTTTCGTATAAAACGTATAAACATTCATTCGCGAAACGTGTTTTTTCTCAACCCAAGCGGCTTATAAACTACCCCCTGTACATTATCGAATATAAATAATTCGTTATGTTTCGAGGAAGCTTTCGTTATAATATGCCAAGCTCGGCGCGCGCTATATACCATTCGGACGCGCGCGCACACACACACACACACACAGGCTGGCGAACACAAACACACGTACAGGCACAAACTGGCAACAATAAGGCACGGGAGTATTAGGAGAGATATAGAGAGAAGCCGGGGCGTGTAAGGCGCCCGCCCGACCGCTCGCGCGCGTTATTACGTACAATACGTAGTACGTATATAGCTATATTCTCGACGCTGTTCATTTCGATCCGCGTGTATATATACGCGCTATGTAATAGCTATAAGTATATAAGTATGCACGACACACTGTGGGTAGGTGGCAGAATGGTACTAGAGGCGCGAGGCATATATCTATATACGCGCTTATAACAGCTACAGCAGTTTAATAAGCCGGGGGTGAGCCTTACATCTTGGTTAACCCAACAAGCCCCGGCGCGCGTTCGCCTTCACATGCGATCGTTTCTCTCGCTTCTCCCCCTTCCTCCACCTCCTCCTCTTCCTCCTTTTCGCGCTTCGAGGCTACATTTCACGAGCAATTATGCGTCCGCACACAGTTGGAGAGAGAAACGCGAGTACCAGCAGCAGCGACCACAGCATCCAAACGAGCCAAGAAAAAGGAGCTACAACAGGCCGCACGCCTAGATTTGCGTTCGTGCAGGCGCAGTGCTGCTGCAAGCTCTGCTACTGCTGTTGCTGCTGCTGCTACTGCCGAGGCATGAGCTCGGATTTGTATATGATTATGTGGCTCCTATACACTGTATATACAGGAGTATATAGTGGTGAGCCGGAGCCGTGGCGCTACATACGGAGCGCGCACATGTATACACATACAAGGCACGTAATTAATTCGCAAGAGGACACTTGACCGTCTGGCTGAGTCAGTAAGCAGCTACGGTGTAAACCAAGCCGATGCCGACGACGACGACGACGACGTTGCGCCATACTATATGTCGAGACTCGAATTTACGAGCGTAATAATTTCCCTGACTTTATCGCCCGGGACTTGTTTATACTGCCTCCCTCCTTCCTTCTTGCTCCGATCCAAAGGGAGCAACTAGCGCTAATTCGAACTTCAAGAAGAGAGACAGAGAGAGAGAGAGAGAGAGAGAGTATACGAAAAAAAAGAGGCAGAGTCAGACGAACGCCTTCGTTACGTAACGATGTCCGACCGAGCGAAGACTATACATGCCGGGCCGTCTTTTGCCGCTGTAATTTTTTCACGTGAAATTTAAATTGAATGATATTTTGCCGGCGTGCACCGCATTACTGCCGCTGCTGCTGCTTCTGCCTCTATACACTGGCCTCGACGTAATGAACCACCTGTAGTGTGTATTGCAGGGCACTGCCTCTCTGCATTGCGCTGCTGCTGCCGTTGCTGCTGCTGCTGCGATGTGTTTGTAAAGTTGCAAACTTAAGATAACAAATTTAATGATTTTGCCTCGAGAACATTCAATAACAACGCCTCGAGCGTACACGGGGCTGCGCGAGCAGCAGCGAGGGCCGACCTTATTAGTGATGCTCAATGCCCACCCTTTATAAAATATATGTTTTTGCTGCTGCTTTCTCTATCGGTTAAGTATGCTATATATATTCTATGAATTATATATGCACGCGTGCAAGCCGGCCAGAGACGCGAACGAGGCGTGCGGAAAATTCCAGAAAAGCCATCACGTGAAAAACAGCCCTCTCTTTTCCCTCTGCTTATTTCTACTTTTCCCGCAGTTCCCGCGCTTTGACTCTCCACTTTGTGTTCATATATGCAAACAAGCGTCCGATATCATGGCTTGCAGCTGCTATGTGTACGCGCGGCAGAGCTAGCTGCTCATCAAGCAATAAGCAGTAATACGAGCACGATAAATCCAGGCTAATTTTGTGATCTCCTTTTGGATTTCTGTAGCCGCCCTCTCCACTCGTGCTCGCGCTCGCTCGCTATAAATGTGTGCAGCACAATCGGCTTGCAAATTTATCATAATTCACGAGTGTGCTGGTCCCGACGAGTCTCGTAAAATATTCGCGCTGTTACACTGATGCTCGTAGCGGCAGCAGCAGTAGTAGTAGTAGTACTAGTAGTTGTAGTAGTAGACCAACAGTGCGTACTTTCAAGATTAAAATTTAATTACCCCGAGGTCGAAACGGGGTTAGTACGGAGTAAGGGGAGGGAGAGGAGAAGGCAGACCGGGGAAAGCTCAGCAAGCAAGTGAATCGAATGCTGTGCCTCGCAGGCTACTACTGCGAGAGTAGCTGTATATGCATCGAGAGAGAAGCCGGGAGCAAAAGAGAGAGGGAGAGAGAGAGAGAGAAAGCGAATACTTGAACACCCAGGACGTTTAATTAAACATCCGTGTCCGGTACGCGTCGCCTCGAATGTTATCACAGAAAGCCTAGAGGGAGAGAGAGAGAGAGCACCAGAGTAGGATATCCAGGAGAGAGAGAGAGAGAGAGAGAGAGAGAATAAAACAAGCCACTGTGCAGACACTGATTTTTTGCCCCAGCTCCTGCCCCCCGTGTCCCCTTCCAAAACCTCTCCTTATAACGTTCCCTTAATTAATTCGATTAATTAGATATTCAGCTGGTTCCAATGGAGCTTCTGTTACTACCACTGCTGGCTGATGCTGCCGCTACCGCTATTGCAGCAGACGAGTGAAAAGATTCTCTATTCACTTAATTGATTCGTTAGGTCATTTGCGGCGCTTCAAACGCGGGCTCACATACTATTTAATAGAAAACCAGAAAAGCGAACGATAGCAGAGAGTACAAAAAAAAGAAATGAAACAATCACCATTGCTGGAACGACTTTGCCGTTTGAAAAAATAGCTAACTTGCTCTATGTCGTTTGAAGGAATGGAATCGATTGAAAAGATCACTCGTCAGGCATCGATATAAAGGCAGAAATTGAAGAGCTATTTGTTCGAGAGCATCGCGTGCACGCAAGTTGGCAATACACGTATCGACACGCTGTATAGGCAGCCGGATCTATAACCCTATCGCCGTGCAGGGTTTGCGAACACGAAATATTCAAGTACTTTCCATCAATTATCAAAGGGATCATTATCCGCAAGCTCTTTCAAGAGCCATCGAGTCCTTGTTCTACGGAGTTGTTTTTTGCTGTTGCTTCGCCAGCTGCCGTACGGCGCGCTCGGATCAACGAGCGATCCTTATGTGTGTGCGAGCGACGAGTGTCCTCCTTCGAGAGTTTGCGAGCTTGCGGACAGACGCACGTATAGGCGCGCGAGCGCGCACTGCTCTGAAAACAGTTCGCACAAAAACTCCGAGAGATGGAAGCGAGAAACATTAGACAGCCAGTGAATAAATGCACGACGTGTTCGAACTGTATGGGTAGCGCACAAAAAGCGCATAGCTTTGTAAAAGAAATGACTCGAGTTTTTTTATATATCTATCGATAAGCGAGTCTTCGTCGTTTCTTTATGTCTCGTTTCTCGCGAGCGATTAGAAAATCGAATTCCCTTGTGGATCTTTTTCCAGGTGCTCAACCCTGCAGCTGCGAGAACTAGCGCGTAGGGTTTTATGGCACGACGCGCGGTGACGTCTCGGTAACGAATTACTCGAATACTCGCCGGAGCTTGCAGCGCGCCCAGGTTTCCATTTTTTTCCTCCTACCACTCTCTTTCGTTTGGTTCTTGGACGACCTGTACACTTGGTGCGCAGTAGCAGCAGCTCTCTCTCTCTCTCTCTCTCAGTAATCCAAGGTCCGTATTTCTTCGTAATGTTTTTATTGCATTTGCGATTTATTAACGGATTTCACGTCGAGGTCGGCTGCGCGCGCTCGAGAAGTCCATTAAATAAAAACCGTTTAGTCATTTTCTAAAATTCGAGCAAAAACGTTCATATACATGTATTATGGAATAATATATAGATACGCAAGTAATGGTGAAGCTGATACGATACAAGGGAGAGTACATTGCGGCTGGATAAGTTAATAGTGCCGTCTGGAGAAGCTCGTGTGCAGCGTGCCCGCGTTTGCTTAGCTCCGAGCTCCTTGAAGTATTGTCATTAATTTAAAAATTCATGATCCAAGCCTGCCACCGGCGCCGTTGCCACCATCTCCTTCCTCATTTTGGTCCAACGTCGTGTACCATGTGCGGTGCAGTATATGGCTTATCTTACGGGGCTTTTCAAGGACCTCTCCAGCCGCAGGTTTTACCGGTAAGTTGACGTGAAATTTTACTCTCTCTCTCTCTTTCTCTCATCCTCTTCTCGAGTACACGCGGCGATAGCATAGCTCGAGCTCTCCCGCACACGCCCTGCATGCCTAATACCGCGTGCTCGTGTGCGAGAGCTAGTTCCTTTTTCTCCCTTCTTCCTTTGCGAAAGCTTCGTGTAACGCTGCATGCTCGGAGCCTCGCAGCGAGGTTTTCTCTCTGTGGGAGCAGCAAATGGGACAGGCACCGGCAACAGCGAAAGTATTGGAGCTGGGAATATTCACCGCTCGCGCATCTTGCACTTGGAATTTTAGTGGCGTCGTTCGTACCCGACACGATGAAATATGCTGGAAAATGAACGGCCTTTAATTAGCTTGCCGAAATTTTTTAAAAGACCTTGCGATAAAAAGGAGGGAACTTGATTTTAGAACTCGTTGCCGAGAGTTTAAGAAAGATGAAGGTAAATCGATGCATGAAGGAAAAGATGAGAGAGAGAAAAATTAGCTCGTTCAAAAAAAGTCTTTGCCCAGGTCGAGGTAAACTTATATATAGACCAGAGCTATATATAGTATGCATGCATGTGAGAAAGAAATTATTAATTAGCGAGGCTCGCGCTGACACCGTGCTTCACAATTAAAGTCGCTCGAGTTGAAAAGGAAGACATAAGACTCGCGAGAGCTGGCGCAGCAGCACAAAAGATGAAAACTCGAGTGCGCCAGCAAACGATATAATACTTTTCTCTCGTACGCTATATATCTCCGAGCCGTGTGACGTAATAGCTGTCCAGCCGGGTGTGTAGCCAGCCCTCATAGACCGAACGCGTCCATATAACGAGCTTTACGGCATTTTCTATAATATTTTTCTGCGCGTGGCCTCGGCCGTCATATGGAATTTCGCGCAATTTCCCGCATTAAGTATCGCTATCTCCTTGGCAGGACGCGCTCGCAAGATTAACGAGAAAGCGAGAGAAAGAGTGGGCGAGATGAAATCCAAAGGCGGTTTTCCAGCCACGCGCTTGTCAGGGAAAAGAAATGAGCGAAACTGTAATGGAAGTTAAACAAAGATTAGTAACCACAACGAGTAAGAGAGAGAGAGAGAGAGAGCGGATGGAAAAAAGCGCACGCAAGCTGCGGGTAAAAGCGAAGAAGTCGTTACCGAAGTGAACCATAAAGCTTCTAGAATAGCGCGCGTTGCTTGTAAAGAAGTCGAGACATCCTCTGGCGCAACGAAAGAGAGCTGGGAGTAAGAGCGAGAGTAAAAAAAAATCACGAAACGAGATCGGAATAAAGTAATTTTTAACTTTTCTAGAAAATGATAATTCATTGAAGATTGAAGCAGAGAGTTAAGCAGCGACGCGCGAGCTTGCGAGCTCTGTATATACCGTTGAGCGAGCGCAGCAAAGTTGCCAGGATCTCGTTTTCCCGCAGCAGTTTGTGCGTTCCGCGAGCCCTGCGCATTGCACCTGGGCGAGCTAGCAAAATGCGCGGCATTAATTTATATTTACGCCATAAATCATGGAGCTGGGCTATATTGAGATTTACTTTTAAAGGCTGCGCGCCCTGCACGCGTGTATCTGGTCTACTAATGCAAGTGCAGTTGCGCACTGACTCTCTGCTGCTGCTGCTGCTGCTGGCAAGCACGAAGATAGAAGAGATGAAAAAAAATCGAGAGGATTAACTCGTGATACGAGCTTCATATAGGTACAGAGAGAAAGAGAGAGAGAGAGAGAGAAACCGAGGGAGTTTCTGATTATAACAAACTTCAAGGTGCAGTGGGTACGGGGCATGGAATCGGCCGAAGTAACAGCAGCAGCGGCAACGGCAGCAACAGCAACATCAGCAACACTAGTATAGATGGAGTGGGAGGAATTGTCGCTTAATGTTTTGTGTTGTACTAACTTCGACGTGTTAATTAGTAGCCGTGGTCGGGGGGCTACGCGCGCGGCTCCCTGGTGGCTTATATACTGTCTATATATACATATACATAATATGGTCGTCATCGTCGTCGCTGTGTTACTGTGTGTACGCGTCGCCGAGCGATTTGGTAAAACATCGTCGCCTTCACCCTCTCACTCACGTACACCGTATTAAGCAAAAAGTCTGTATATATTTGCGTTGCTCCATAATAATTCAAATTGACTCGTGGTTGCATGCCCTCAGGTTTATTGTATACGCTCTAGACTTTAGCTTACAAATAATTTTTCTTTGTTACATGCCCTTTAAGCTCAATACTATAAATAGCCTATACATATCGTAATTACTCGGCATACAGAGCCGAAGCATTCACAACCAAAAGCCTAGCTGCGCGTCTATATATATATAGTCTCACAGGAGCCACACTCGCCATTGTGTTCGCGCGCGAATTGGTCATTCAGCGCCGTGCCGGCAGTGCCCGATTACCAATACGAACCAATAATTTATAATATATGCACATAATGGTAGCTCCGTGTATAGTTGAGCTGCGCACTACGTATAAGCGAACAAGCAAGCACACAGAAGCACTACGGATGATTCAACCGTAGTATCGAGGGCTAATCGCATTGGTTCTCTCTTAGATGATCGTATTACCCATGCTAATTATTCGAAATGGAATTGACTCCCTTTCTCCCTCTCTATCTTTTATGTAAGGCTTGGTCCAGCAATTTAAGCAGCGGGGCGGAAGAGCTTGCAAGCCCTCATCGACGTAATCGAGTAACAAAGCTCGTTACATTGCGCCCGGCCTCGGGAGTGGTTTAGAATAATTGTCACTTTTGAGGCAGCATGTACCAAAACAATATTACATAAAACAATGTATTTGTACTATTAATTAACTTGTCTGAGAGATCACGATTTCGTAGCGAAACGTACACACGTTAGTTATATTCTATCTGCCAATATATAAATACCCAGGAGAAATTGGCTTTGTTTACAGCAGCGGCGGACCAGCAGTATAATGGGCGGGTTCGCTGCATGAGTATGTGTGCGTACACGACGACGACGAGCGACACGCCTCGAGTTACGGGTTTCGGCATTAAATCAAGCGTTTCATCCTACGACTATCCGATAGCGCATGCCTGACGGTAACACGTGTGTGCGAGTGTAGAGCTCTCGATCTACCAGCGACAAAGTTGAGATAGAAGAAAAAGTAGAAAAAAAAACAGGCTTCGACAGCTTTCGAGTCTTGATGGTGCGCGTGAGCGAGAGACTCGCAATTTAAACAGCAAGTGCAAAGCAGAGCTTTTGGTGTGTGTCGCACGTACACAATACGCCGTAACGCCGAAAGCTCGAGGCGCATCTCGTGCTACAAGCCGAAAGTTGCCAAATTGACCGAAACTGCGGATCGAGAGTCGTGCACGCTATAATCAGGTTTTTTTTTCGAGTTGCAAAAAAGCCACCGAAGCATCTGCATACGAGCCAGGCGCACTCTCGCTCGAGCGCTTCATTTATGCCGTCGAAAATAAAAAGCGAATCTATATCAACGAAAAAGGATGTCTATACATACTGTTTGCGAGCTTGCGCGTCGCTTCGCGCGAGCGTGTATTATATACGGCCGTATTGAAACTATTAATCGTACGCTGCGGCGCGCACTCGTTGAGAGCTCGTCGCGTATCCGCGTGGAGCGCATCCCTCGTCGCTGTATACTCCAAATATTACGGAAATAACTTAATTAAATTTCGAAAACTCGTCCGCCTTTGCATACATATACGGCAAACGCATACACACACGCACACTTTCTCCTTCCGACGGGTATTATATTATGCATGCTATATGTACATATATTCCATCTTGAGTGCACAGAGAGGCAACGGTAGCATCAGCAGCAGCAGCAGCAGCAGCGGCGGCGGCAGCAGGAGTAACGTTAGCGGCAGACGCAGCAACCGCAAAGTTTCAAAGTAAATCCATACATAAAAGACGCGACCTTAAAGTACGCAGCCCGCATTATGCAGTGCGCGCTCGACGGTTAGCTGTACTCTGCGTACACTTACGTATACATAGACGTCTGTGTGTGACTCGAAGCTTTCGCCCAGTCGCTATACAGTCACCTCTTTCCCGCGATAAGATAACAGCTTCAGCTGCAAAAGGGATGAGAAATATGCACGATCTCTTCCCTCTCTCTTTCTCTTTCCCGTTCATTCTGTCTCTCAATCTTGAAATAAGTATCATTAAGATAAATCGTTGAGTTGGCAATATACAAGCTTGCTCACGCACCAGCAGGTGGTAGTTTCGTGCATGCGCACACAGACGCGTAGCGTTATCGGCACGAGTAAAATTTATTCCCGTTAAAATGAAGATTGCCTCGCGAGTGAGAGGCACGTCCTCGCAGGCACGTACATTTGTGTGCGTGTGTACGCGTGTCGTGCGATCGTGTGTTGGCGCGATATGACGTGAACTTTTTCTTATCGAGCTAAAATGTTTCGCAACATGAAAGGGATTGCGTAGCGACATGTTTATGGTTGCATTGCGCTCCTTCCCAACGTGCATGACGATTGAATTATTGAAGTAAAACTTCTTTCGTTGCTTTGGGTATGAGGAGTTAACCCGCGTAAAAACCGAGCAAACGAAATCATCAGGGTAGACTCTTCTACGATAGAGACTTTCCTGAATGATTATTGGTCGTCGCTCGATTGTTCTGACAGTCTGCTCGCTCGCTTCCAATGCGACGAATGGTGTGACGCTGGACTACTACTCGGATTTCATGACTATACAACGACTACGTAGCTTCGTGTTATTCTGCCTCTCTCGCGCTGTTTGTACTCGTGCGAGTTGCTTGCTGAAACGGCTACACATATGATAAGCTTCGTGCTTTTTCCCCGTACTTGAAGATTTATAAACGACGCATGTTTGTGCATACATTTTACATATTCCTGTAAATATATATTATATATGGTACATATTATGTGTAGGTAATTATACGTATATGGGTTTTAATGAGTCGAATTTTTTTGTAGATATAAATATCAGCTAACGTCGTGGTAGTAGTCAAAGTACTTACTGAAAAAAAGTTCAAAGCTAAGTTTAATAGTTAATAAGATAAAAAGTACTGAGCCTAAAAATTAAAATTTTTCATTCAATCTGCCATTTTGTTGAATAAGTTTTTTGATTAAACTAATAATCTTTTCGTAAAATACAGACTTTTAGACCAAGGACTTAATGCAAGGGGAGAAAATGATGATAGCTAAAAATGTCAAATTAATCTTCTGTGAGCTTTAATAGATTAATGCACTCATTGCTGACAAGCTTTGATTTCACCGCTAGATGTCATAATAGATTCCAAACGTGATAAAATAAGGTTTTGCGGATATATCGCGTTCACCGTCACCCGATACTTTACTGAACTACCATATAATTCATCACGGATTTGCTGATGTTTTTAAAATTGCAACACACCTTCCCGTACTGTATTGAAACATTATGTGGTGCCCTATCTTCTGAAAAGATTTACGATTTTCTTCGCTCATCGTCCCCGTACGAGGACACAATATTGCGTTTTGATGAAATTGATAAATCTCATGAATTAAATCGAGAAAATCAAAGGAAAGAGGCTTCGTTAACACTTGAATAACAATTTAGTAATTAAGTATTAACAAAGGCCTATGTGGCAATTGCCACACTTGAGACTACAGAGACGTGCGTAGGTGGCTGAACTAAACGTTGCGATGATCAAACAGAAAAATAGCGAATAAGAAATGTTACATAGCATTTATAATATTCTTATCTTGGGCTCTCTATGTCCTCAAGCCGAGGGTGGGTAACCCCTCTGGTCGCCTTGAGTGCCGAGAGAAGGTGATACACATGTTTCGTCTAATCTCACTGTTTTGACCTACAAAATGAGCGTCAACTTTCTATTACCATCTGGAATCATCAGTTCACATTTGATTTTCATGTAACCATCGAACCATACGAGCAAGATGTAGAACTCTAAGAAAATATTTCGATTGTAACCATGTTTTCATAGACTCGCCAAGGCAATTAAATTCGTGTGAGCTTTGTTAGCTATGCGCGCAAGCTTTCCTGTGGCACCCTCGCCGATTTCATAACTTTATTTACTTTAATACTTCCTGATAACCAAAATTATGATACTCATATTCAAGTCCAAGAATCCCAAATCTCCAGCTGCTATCGTCCACGGGTCGAGCCTGCCCCGTAAATACTGGAGTTTTGCTAATGTATACAAGTTTCACGTGTTGTACTACATGCACGCTTACTACGCGTAATAATTAGTGTCTATAATTATACGGTGCTCGGAAGGACGATTTCGCAAAATTCAGGCAAAACTAAATTCAATGGAGAGCGGCGCTTCTGCAGGTGACGCATTTCAATGGATGGATGCAATTTCGTTAATTATGCACTAGGCGGAGCCGGCTGGTGCACAAGCGTATAGGCAGGTAACGCTGCTAGCTGTTGCCGACAAGCACGTCAATGCATTTATCCGTCGAAGAGAAGTAGGCGCATAGGCAGTGAGAGATTCAGGCGCGTACACACACAAACACACCCACACAGACACGTGCGCGTGCACAGTCAAAAAGCTCGGGAACACATGCGAGGGTGTGTGGCAAGTATAAGCGAGCCCGTGCCCATTAATTTGAACTGCATAATAATTATCATTAGCGGCGTATAATAAAATGCGTGGGTGTTACTCGATGCGATATCGCGAAACGACGGTTTTTTTTTCAAACTCTTCGACGTTATATGCTCCCGCGCTCGTGCGTTCCACTTTTATCGACTTTTATATATCCTCGCGCAACATTGAAACAGAGCGAGATATAGAGATAGAGAAAGAGTAAAGCAGCAGCAGCAGCAACAGCAGCAGCAGTAGAAAGAGCTAGGCCGTGGCGCGCTGGTGAATTATAAATCATTCAGGTGAAAATAGCCCGATAATAAAGTCCGTTTGTCAAGTGCGCGCGAGCTCGGCGATCGTTTTTATATGACTGCAGGCGCGGGCGCGAGCGCGGCGCATTATGCGAGAGCAACAATATTTTGTTTGAAAATAACGATAAGAACCCGTCTGATCGGTCGGCTTTTCATTTTTTTTTTATTTTATTTTCCTTTTCGCCTCCGTTTCTATACGTTAAAATTTTATTTTCGCGAACATTTTTACGAATAAAAAATGTATTACCACATATATATGTGCGTAATATTCAGGGCAACAGGATCATGCGCATTTATATAACCACATGGAGAGAATCGTGCTGGGGCGACCCCATGTGTGTGTGTGTGTGTTGTGTGTGTGTGCATGCTCTAGCGCATCGATCGGGAGCGCGCGCATCTCGCTCAAGGTGTAATCCGGTGAATAAAAAAAGTCCTTTGGAAAGCCACAAACAACGGTGCACGCGTGCGGTAGCGGCCTCGGCTCGCGAGAAAAAGAAATGTTCTATATACATAGAGAGAGAGAGGCGCGTGCAGAGCGTCGAGTATAAAGTATCGGCCCAAAGGCTCGCTTCTCTCTTTCTCTTTTGCGCTTGTTTTCCGACTGTGTGCAGCAGCTGCCATTACAAAAAACGAATCTCTCATCCAAAGGCATGGAGCTCAGTGTGTGCATACATGTATGTGTGTGCGCGTGTGTGTATTGGCGTCGATACACGAGCCTATGCGGACGACACGCATCTGCTTTTTTTCTCCCGCAGCTCGCTCTCGTTCTTTACGGCTCTCGTTTATGTACATGTATCGTCCTCACGTATTTTGCCGAAGCAAATATTCGCGCGCGCGCACGAGCTCGTTATTATCCGTCACGCGCGGTGAATCGCATCAAAAGCTCCGAGCTTTTCGGTGAAGTTTCTCTATTGCCGCGGGGCACCTTGGCAATCGTGCACTCATTTTTCCTCTCTTTCTCTCTCTCTCTCTCTCGTCGCTCTCGAGTACTCTACAGTACACGCACATACACAAACACATCTATAAACGCACATGCACACAAACAGACGAGCCCAAGGGAAATGGAATGAGTTTTCGCGCACTATTTCAGAGAGAAAGACGACGCGAGCGCGATGCTTTTTTTTCAAATTCCCACGGCGATATGTATCGATATGCTTTGTACCCGCGCTCTGGGCGCACAACATACGCTTGGGAGATGAAACATATCATTTGTCATCGATTTTTTAGCCCCATGAAATAAGTATATACGAGCCTCGGCGTTAAAGCGCCTCTCGGCTGCCGCTACAATGAATGATCGCCCGGCGCGAGCACGTATATAAAACAAAAACCAGCTTGGGCGCGGATAACTTGATTACCAATTCGATTGTAGAATAACAGCTTCGTGCCCTACGGAAGCCCGATAAAGGATGGAACAGGAAGAACGAGGGGGGAAAAAAAATGAAAACCCGCTAAGTTTGCTATGGTGTAATTGAAAACGCAAATGCTATTGTAAATACGCGGTCGTGCGCGTATGTATACACGCGGAGACGCGGACAAAGGCAAATTAAAGCGACAGCTGCCGGCTAACATCACGCACACCTAGAGGCAGGGAGAGAGAGAGAGAGAGAACTCATGTTGCCATGCCAAGCTGAAGTAGAAAGGAATGCGTATTGCCGGACAAGCCGTGCCGCCGGTCACGCTCGATCGCGCTGTGTCTCGTATATACGTATATCTGGGAATCTGCGATAGCTTGCACGAGTGTTGGTCTGACCACACTCTGACCTTTTCTACTGCTGGCTGACTGGCTGGCTGCTTGGCAAGGCTTATACGTTGGCTCGTTTGTTTACCGTCAGCCAAATTGCTTCGTCACCGCGCTTATATCTAACGATCGCCCCGCGTCTCAATTTAATTGCTCTTATCCGATGAAGTGTCACCACCGAGGTTCCTGGCAAGATACGGAATATATACGTATCTCTTTCTCTCTCTCGCCCAAGCTCTCGTAAATATACATGCATTAGATATATAGCGGTCAGCCTTATCCTTTGGACGGCGTATTTGCGCGTTTGACACCATTTTTTTCCCCTTCTATTTCTTTTTTTGCATGCTCCAACCTGTACTCGTAACATTCGTTTCGCTCGTTGACACTCGTGTAGTTTACGCTTTTCGAAAATGGCTTTTTATCCAGCGCCGCTCCACGACTCTCTTTGCCAAGAATCGTTTTTGTCGCTCTCCATGCAAGAGCCGCGGCGCAGCTCTGGAACGCGCGGCCTGCGTGATCGCGTCGAGAGGGGCGCGCCCATTCATTTTCATCGCGCAGAGCTGTCTCCTTCAATTGCGTCCGCAACAAATGTATATACGAGCTGTATGTGCGCGTTATGTTTTGCGTTACCATCGCTATTATGTACGATGAGCGAAATAAAACAAAATAATAAAGCTCACCCCTCGCTCTCTGACGCTCGAAATCCATAATGATAACCCGCAGATCGTTCGTATTTAGAGTCCCAATGAAACCGTCTTGCAGAGAAAGGAGAGGGAGTGCGAGAGGATATAAAACCAATGAGAACGTAAGATACCGTAGTCGCGGAATATGTTACCCTGGGGCGCGATACACAATGTGCACTGCATTACGAAATAAAAGGTCGTGAGTTTCGACAATAGTTTCTTTTCTTTTTTTCTCTAGAGTCACCAAAAAACAGGACAGGAATTATAAAAAACATCAAAAAATCTTTCAATTTTGAACGGTAGATGGTATATTTTCATTAATGTACGCGATCGTTTATGAAATACTCGGTATGAAAGAAAATTTGCAAAGTTCACACGTTAGATTTCTAATGGTTTACGTTGCTCACGCGAGCAATCGTCCTCGCGTGAACTATCGTGCACCTATTTTCCATGCAAAATGAACTTTAAATGGTTTTTTCCCTGGCCTTATCTTTTGTAAGCAGTATATCAAACGCAGTTATCGTAACAGGCGTCATGCGCGTGAAATTCATGTCGCGGATATTTTTTACGTATGGTCGAAAATGAAAAATGTACTTCTTTTTCCCAGCAACTATGAATCTTCCTCCGTCTCTCTTTTCCTCTCTGCTGGATCTATATATGGCTAGTTTAAAATCGAAAAATATCACATTGATTTCGTGCAGAATGAATTTTTTTCAATAAGATAAAGGTAGATGCAGTTGTTCCCATTAGAGTCAAACATATATTTAGAATTTCAATCAATTTTTTCACCAACAAAAGATGTAGCAATCAGATAGATTTTGCGTTATTTCTCAGTTAAAATTTCATGTTAACAGAGAACAAGAAACTGGATTAAAATGAATATTTTTCTAAAAAATGACTCAACTAAAAAGAAAAAAACAAAACGCATGTAGCTACAAATTTTAATTCTTAATCTGGCTCCAGTGTTCTTTTGCCCATTCGGGTAACATGCAACAGGCTTAGAGCATAATCGTATTTTTGGCTTCGTATTAAGCGAGGTCATCGGCCCAACACGATCAGTGCTTGATAGAGATGTTTTACTGCCAGTCTCAAAACCGAAATCTATTTAGCAGTTGGACATAAAAATAATTAAACGTCCGTTTCATTGAAATTGAAAATCGAACGGCTCGGGCGTATGTACAGATAGGCAGAAGCGCGTCGAACGGGCGGAGGCGCACGAGTAACTCAATGATCGACTTGATTTCCCTTTTGCAGACAGATGTACGCGATTGAATAGGATGACCTCTAAGCCTCATGATTGATATTTCCCTTTTTCTGTGCGGAGGTGGGGCGCGCGCGAGGGATTATGTCGAAAATTCATTCATTTTCGCTAGCGCTGCTTTTTCCGCAAAAACATCACGTACATTGGTCCGATATAATAAATTGAACGCTAGCCGTTCTAGGTTCGAAATAAATGAATCAAACGCTTATCAGTCGCACTAATTTACAAGAAATGCAATCAAAGCCTTCTTTGTATAAATCAACTTTACGACCCACCCTTTTACGCCGGATACATGAACCGCTCACAAAAGGGACTAATAGAGGAGTTATTCAAACATAAATGAATCAAACATTTTTATTTTACATTTAAACGTATCATGTGTAATTTCATTTTTGTAACCGAGTAAATTGGATCATTGTGTAAGGGCTGGATCTACATCAGGATTGAAAAAGCCGAAAAATGAAATTTTATATAACATGAATGAGGTACATGAAGATTTCTAGATTTTTAAAATTCCCATGACTGCGCAGAAGTTTTAAATTAAAATGAGAACGAATCGGATTTTTTTATTTATTTTAATTTTTTCTTTTTTTTGGTACAAATTAATTGAATGTAATTTCTTGACAAAGAAACAGCTGCACATCGGTGCTTATGAAATTTAATCATGAAATTAGTAAATAATTTTTAACCCTCTATCGTAGTTTAAGTGAATCAGCCTCTATGAATATAGATGAAAATTAAATTGTATAGAGCATACGACGACGACGACGACGATGGAATGCACATATGACGCATGTGTGCGGTGGCTACGGGAGTCGCAAAACTTTGTTTTCCAGCCTGGACGTGATCAGTGCATGCTCAATTTGAACAATAGGAAAGACCATGGGACAGCACGTAGAGTATGTACACTGCGCGCGCACTTATTTACGTATGATGATATACGAAATGCACGCGCGCGCGCGTATATAAATCGAATGTTGAATATCGATTGCCTCGACGCTCAACTGCGTCGCTACGGCTGCTGCTTTGAGCTTGCAAGCTCCGACGGTCCCTCTCAACTCTGTGTGCGTGTGAAACTGTGAGTAAGCGCCTAGCCGCGCATACGTCCAACCATGAGAGCTACGTTATAGCACCCAGATATGAGTGCGTGTGCGTGTGTGAATCGAGAGTGTGGCGGCGTTGCTTTTGAAGAGCTGCATAGCCCGGCTGCCACACACGCCCGATAAGTTTAATGTGGCGCACGTACAATTGTGGCTTGTGCTAGCGCAAGCTCGAGTGTTTGTTATTCTCTTTATACCCTCTTGCTGTTTCTCTTGCTCTCCCATTAAGCCGTGCACACACGCACATACACGAGCGGTCGATCACCAATTTTTGCCTGAGCTAGATGTCTCTCTTTAGTTTTCCCAGTGAACTCGATTTACCTCACGAAAATCATTTATGAGCCACCCATCCATGCATCCACGTAAGAAACTTGCGGAGGATTTATCCATTAGTAGGACTGTCGCGAGCGGTAACGAGCGCAAAATAGCTGCAATCTGATTAAAGAGAAGAGAAGGAGAGACAGAAAGAGAATTGAGAGGTTGTGGCGCTGGATGAAGTACGGTAAATTGTACTCGCATCGGCGAAATTCGAACTCTCGAGGAACGCTCCGAGGCGGAGGAGGAGGACGAACGAGCGAACAAAAAGGCGAAATGGCAAAAAATACAACTTCTCGATGGTCGAGTGATAAGTGGCAGTAATTTAAATGTTCTCTCTTGCTCTCTCTCTCTCTCTCCTTAGACGTATTTATTACCCGCCACTTGGGAAATTCATGAAGTTTCTAGTAGTAAGCGAGAGAGAGGGAAAGGTGGTTAAGAGGTATTAAAGCACGGCAAATGCCTATCGCGTGACTCGTCGATATAGATGTATATACCGGGACATAGATGCTTCATCGAACTTGTCTGTGTGTAGTCGAATAATAAAGTTTTCTAGGCGTCATTCGAGTAGAGCAGGTCCCCCGCTTGCCAGGAGCGGGTATATACCTAAGGCTCTATCACCCAAAGAAACACACAGCTAGATTATGCGCGAGCTTTTCTATATATGTGCCGCGATGCAGACACAGAGAGGCTGTCGAGAAAAGAGAATCCGAAGTACGGCGAAGAGGTTTTGCCGCGCGAATACGGTTCGGGTTATTTTCAATAGGATCCTGGGCTATCGTTGCAGCGCGCGCGACTTATATATAGTTCGGCTGACGCCGCGCCGCTGCAGCAGCACACCGTCGAAAATAGTTAAAAGTTCTGGGACCCAGTCGAGTTTCTCGACCCGAGAATTTCCTGCTGCACAGCTTCTTTTGAAATGAAGACGTATCAAGCAATAGCAGCAGCAGCAGCAGTACGATGTGCCTCGAGCCACATGGCCTCCGGGCTCGAGAAATTTATCATCTCGCCAGACTTAAGCAGAAAAGAGCCGGGCACAGGGATGAACGCGGCGACGCGGGGACACGAGGGTGGGAGCCGAGTTATGCCTCGAAATTATCCGTATACTGCCGCATCAACTCAGGGCACGCGTCAACTTCGGATCGGTGCGCGCGCCATTCTCCGAGCTTTGCGTTCTGTATTATACATCTATATCTATGTACCAGAGTCTCGAGATGAAATTCTAATTATTCTAACGAGTTATATCGAGATGTAGGTGTACGTGTACCTTTCGGTCAAGAGGATCGTAGCAACTATACGCAGCAGGCGAGCGTAATACTTGGGAAAAGTCAAGGATTGATCGATTCGCCTATAGGGTAGCGCGGGTGATATTGCCAAGAAAACGCGCACAGCTCCTCAAAATATATAACGGCTCTCGTCGTGCAATAGCGCGCGCCCCGAGTACAGCCCGTGTGGACAGAGACGGAGAAGCACTAGGCAAAGAAGTGGGTAACGATACATCTCTCGGAAGATGGGAAACTTGCTAAGAGGATTCCCTTTCTCGATAGTCGTGCATCCATAGTTGCTGTGTATGTGTGGGCGGGTGTGCGTGTGTGCGACAGCATAGCTGCACACATAGTTCTTGCTGGACACTCGAGTATCGCAGAGCTGCTGCTGCTGCTGCTGCTGTGCCTCGGCCACTCGATAGCGAATTATGTGCCTTCGGGACGCGCTCGCGGATATGTGCGCAGTATAGCTGCCGCTACACATATGTATGCGCTCTCGACACACTATCTTTTCTTTTTCTTCCTCGGACACGCCGGCTAACTTTTCGCCCTCTTTTTATATCTGCGATATATATACGTGGCGCATTAGTTTCCCCGATGGTTTTTTCTTGGACCGACGCACGCTCTATACATATATGCGTTGCTTATGATACATCTACTGTACGCATACATTCATCCGAAGCTCGCACAGTCCGGCGTCGCTTCTGCTTCGAGACGCGAGCTCGCACAGCTTGTCCAACACATTTGAAATATGAATATGAAAAGTTTCTCCGAGCGCGCGAAACGAGACTCGCTTTGTTTTCAGGACTTTTTCAGGCGAGTACGTATTATACATACACAGATATATATACGCGCCGACGTACGTACGTATGCCGACGACGTCGTTGTCGCTGCTGCTGCTGCTACGAGGGTGGTGCAGAGGGCAGAGAGAGAGAGGCGCTAACTATTTGTGCCAAGCTCGCGCGCGAACGAGTAGCAGCAGCAGCAGCAACAACAGCAGTGGCTCTCGCGAGCTTTGTTATTCGGATTTCCGACGAAAGGCGCGCAAGCTCGCTCGCTTATATATGCGAGGCCTGTATATATAAAGAGTAGAGCTATGTACATGGAGATGAGAGCCTCACGCTCGCGATATCCCAAACGTACATAATGAGCGTTATTAAAATGTAATGCAGGTAGATTTACGAGAGGAAGTAAATTATTTCACGAGGGTAATATAACTTAGGAGCTCATATTGTATGGAAGCTCCTACTCATACAGAGAGAGAGAGAGAAAGAGTAAGAGAGCTGACGACCTACATATAGTATATAGCGTCAGTGGCGGCGGCGGCGATTCATATTGTCGCGCCCCGAACTTAATTAAACTTATATAAAATATCGCTGGTACTTTTTTGCTTCCTCGCGAATTCAGCGCATGAACGGCTAAGAGCGAGAGCGAGAGAAGCGACAGAGAAGGAAAAATAGAAAGAGGAAGGATGTGCTTCTCACTCACCAGGCACACTGTAACGACCCTCTTTCGTGGGTGCTATCTTTTCAAATGAGCAAAAAAGATGAGCGGGGTAAGAGAGGGGGCATTTAGAGGAAACGGAGAGGCGCTGCTAGGACGAGAGCCCGTCGGAGGGGGATCGATAAAAACCGTATCGTAAGCCGGCTGGTATACGCGCGCCCATCCGAGCTTTTCTCTCTCTGTCTCTCTCTAGCTGTTCGCAGAGCGCTTTAATAAAATCACATCGAGCAAGGTCCCATTCTCATCGCAGCTATAGAGAGAGAAAGAGAGAGAGAGCTATGTGCTGGCCAGTAGCTGTAGCAGAAGCAGCAGCAGCTCGAGCTAAAATAAAATAGCTTAGACAGGAGAAGGAGCGTGTGCGATTATCTGGGCACAACCACGATAACCAATTCAGTATAAGAATTCCTGGCTTTCTCTCTCTCGCGCTCTTCTGCTTTTGCTCTTATCTTACGTGTGGTTAGAGGGAAAAGAAAAGGCGCCTGCGATGAAAAAAAAAGAAGAAGAAGAAAAAACAGGGACGAAAAGTAGCCAGAAAACGATTCCCTTTTTTCATCTCTCTCTCTCTCTCTCTCGTCTCTTGAACACACAATCCACAAGTCTGCACGCACTATTACTGTTTTTTTCTTCTTGCTGCAGAACTGGGAAAAAAGCCGAGGGCAAATCTCGACGGATTGACTCGCTCGAGAGCGCGACGCGCGCGGTCAAACGTGTTACCACACCTGCGTGCGAGGCGAGCTCGAGATAAAAGCTGTGCATTATGCAAAAGCCATGAGAGCTACGAACTCTCGCAGCCCGAGCACGAGGATTTGCCGCTGGGCTACTGTTTATTGAAATTAAAGAAATGTGGACAGCTCGCGAGCGTGCAAGACGAAGAAAAAAAAAGAAATGCCACGATGACAACTCCCGAACACTCGTAGCAGCAAGTATGCAAAAAGAAGAGAGAGAGAGAGAGAGAGAGAGAGAGAGAGAGAGGCGCAGAGCAGAGCGTGAAAAAAAATTAGCGCGTGAGAGTTGTTTGCGCGCTAAAGAGAGTCGCTCGGGCCTCGAGCACACGGCGCAAGCTTGCGCAACTCGGAGCATTAATAAGTAGCAGCAGGAGCAGTAGTAGCAGTAGTAGTAGTAGTAGTTGTATACTGTAGGCATACCATGATACAAGCGAGTGCAGCTTGTACGCAGCTTTTAATATGACCCAAGTAGTTATACGAGCAGGAGTGGCTCTCCTTGCCCCGGTAGCACTGTACTACTTTTACATATACTTTATCAAAAACGAGTATAATAATAATAATTGCTACGGCTCGGTAAACAAAAGCGAGTATATTGTCAGCCGCGTAATTCAACTGCGAGAGCTGTGAGGCTGATGCTGCTGTTGCTACTGTTGCTGCTGCTGCTGCTCGAGTGTCGAGGTAAACACAAATTTTACTATAGAGAAATGACGAATATATGCGCTCGAGAGCGTGTGTGCGAGTGCTAGATAAATGCCTGCGATTGTGGACAGAGAGTTTGAGTTTGAGTTTGATAAGGTTTATTGGAGTTCATCTCAAAGAGACAGTGAACTAATACGAATTACAAAAACAGATAATATACACAGATTTACAAAACTATTTACAGACATTATTTACAGACATTATTTACAGATAAATTAGAACTAAAATCAAAATTTCAAAATTTGAGGTCCAAATTACAAGTTTGAATTTTGAATTGCACGACGAACGAACGTTATTTAGTTTTATTTCAATTCATTTCATTTCAATTGCGGGTCATCGGTTGAGTCGGTCAACGGCGGCTCGCGAGGTAGGCGCGCAATCGGCGGCGGAAAAGCGGGAGCGACGCGGCATCGCGAACCGCCAACGGCAACTCGTTCCACATTCTTGCGCCCATGATGGAAAAAGAACGCCGCCGCACTTCCGAGCTCGAGTCCGGCACCATCAATTGGGGCAGGGAGCTGCTCCTGGTTTGCGGCGCCGCTCCCGTATCCCGGTACCGGAACATCTCACTGAGGTAATGGGGGCGTTGCAGCGATACGGCGCGGTATACCTGTACGCCCAGGAAAAATCTTCTCCTTTCTTCAAGACTGGCACAGCCCATCCTTTCGAGGAAAGGTGCCAATCGCTCATCACGGCGCAGGCTAAAAACGAAGCGCACGGCCACGTGCCAGACACGCTGCAACATGGTGGCGAGGTACTCGGGCAGCTCGAGGTATACCAGGCAACAATAATCCATCAGTGGCAGTACCAAGGTCATCGCGAGTTCCCTCCGCATCTGGCAACTGAGCATGCCCGCTCTGTATCTCAAGCGATGGAGAACACCATGCGCCCGCGAACACACGCCACGAATGTGCGAGGCCCATGACAGGTCCTTGGACATCGCGACGCCCAAATTGCATACCCTGTCCTCCAGCGGGATAATGGTGTTGTCCACGATCAGTGGTGGGACGTCTGAGTCGCTGAAAAAGCGTCGCTGCTGGGAGCTAGCAAACAGAACGGCCTTCGTCTTCGCCGTGTTCAACACGAGCCCGTTGCGATCCGCCCAATCCTTGATGGTCGCCGCGTCCTCGTTCATACTTCTCACCAAGCCCGGCAGGTCCCCTCGCGCGCAATGTCCATAGATTTGCAAATCATCGGCGTACATCATGCAGCTGTTCCTACTGTGGCTGAGGGCCTGGAGCAGCGAATTTATGTAGAGAGAAGAACAGTAAAGGCCCAGTGGACGACCCCTGAGGCACCCCCGTGGCAGACGGCTCCCAGCGCGAGGTCGAACCATCAGCACACGACACTGCCTGCCTACGGCCGGTGAGGTACGAGTAAAACCATTCGATCGTCGATGGTAGAAAGTCCAGGTCACACATCCTTTTCAGCAGCACGGCGTGAGAGACAGTATCAAAGGCCTTGCTGAAGTCGAAGAGCATCAGCACCGTGACCTCACCACGCTCCATGCCGCCACGGACATCGCTGCAAATCCTTAAGAGTGCCGTCTGTGTGCTAAATCCGCGTCGAAAACCGGACTGCCGGTCCGAGAGAAAGCCGCGACACTCCAAGTATTCACCGAGTTGTCGGGCAATCAGTCGGTCAAAGACGCGCGACAGGTGCGGCAAATTTGCGACTGGACGGGTATCAGCCGGTGTCTCGGGCCTGGACTTCTTGCTCAACGGCACGATCAAAGTATCCTTCCACATGTCCGGGTATTTCCGCTCTTCGATGGAGGCGTTGAAGATCTCAGCAAGGGCAGGGGCGACGACCGTGAATGCCTCCCGAAGGTAGCGCAACGACAAACCGTCGCCGCTTCGCCCACGGGCTCTCGATGAACACGCATGCAACGCGCCAAGCACATCGACCGCCTCGACCCGGGACAGTCCAAAGCCGACGGTCGAGAGCGCAGGCGCAGAGAGAAGGATCTCGTCGAGCTCCTCACGCCCGCATGGCGCTCCCAAGTTGGTCACAGACGCGTAGTGTGAAACGAGCTCATCAGCACTGAAGAATTGAAAGGGAGAGGGCAGAGTCGGCCGGGCCAAACCAAGCCGGCGAAGGACCGACCAACGACTCGCCGCATCCCCTGCCGAGGCTAACTGTTGGCTGTAGTAGGCGTCGCGGGCCGCCCTCATCCTGATCTTGAGCTCCTTGCGGACCCGACGGTACTGCAGCAAGAGCTCGATGCTCCCGCAGCGCCGCGCCGTCCGGTAGAGCCTGTCACGGTCACGAAGCTGACGCCGAAGCTCACCCGAGCACCAAGGCCTAGAAGGTCCGCGGGCCGTCCGCACCGACATCGGGGCATGCCTGTCCAAGGCCGTCGCTGTTGCCGAGTAAAAATTCTGCAATAGAGAGGTCACGTCCCTCCCGCTCGTCGGGACCGCGTCGTCCAGCGCCCGGCCAACATCGGCCCGAAGCAATGCGGCGTCGCACCGTCGAAAGTCGCGCGACGCAATGACCGTCTCCCGAGCCACAGCGGTACCAAAGGCGTAGTCAATCGCGATGTAGTCATGTCCCTGGATGAACGGCTCCCCCGACTTCTGATGCGAAAGAACTCGCTCCGGCAGACTGACGCATATGACATCGATCCAGGTATGCGATTCTCTCAGGACTCGCTGACCCGTGACGGGGTCCGCGCGAAGCCGTACCTGGTGATGCGTAGGTCCAAAAGGCACCGGGTAATATGAGTTCTCCTCGAGTAGCTTTTCCAAGTCCCGGCCCTCTTCATTGACATCCGTAGCAGACAAATCTGAGTTTAAATCACCTGTGATGATGACGTCACTATAGCTCTCCGACACGGTGGATAGGACCTCAAAGAAGTCCGTGAGGCAGCGACCCTTGGGGCGGCGGTAGGCCGAGGCCATAAGAACACGGTCTCCATTCAGGCCTTGGAGCTCGACGATGATGTACTCAGTTTCATTCTTATTCTTGATTGCCGATTTCCGGATTTCCCTCCATTTGATGGTATCGCGTATGTAGAGCCCAACTCCGCCACCGTGCATATACTCATCCGGTTCACTCGGCTTATTTCCGTTGCTTGAATTTTCGCCGTCATTTAATTTCTTCAAGCCACGGTCAGCACGTGCGAATTTATAGCCCGGAATCTTGTAGGAGGCATCAGGGATATCCGGAGTGCACCAAGTCTCGGATATAGATAATACATCTATATTAAGTTCCTTCATGAAGTCGGCCAAAAAGGAAACACGTTCTTTAATTGAAAAGGCATTTATTTGAACTATTTTAATTTTATGTTGATAATTCTGTAATTGATTTCGCGGGTTTTCGAAAAAATGTTGATTTGTGATCGGTTCAAGCTGCAAATTGTTACGTTCGTCGTGCGCGGGCCTTCAGGCGATCTGCTTGAGATCGGCTTCGGTGGTAATGTGTATGACGGGCGAGCGCTCGTCCTTGCGAACGCGCAGTGCGCCCTCTCGGACCCACACAAAACGGTAGCCCTTTTCCTTTGCCAGAGCGCTGGCTTTTTTCTTCAGCGCGAAGACTGCCGGGTTCACGAGCTCGTATGCCCGGATCGGTGAGCCATCGGCGCCTCCGAAAATCTCCGAGTACGGAGTTGCGCCCTTCTCCCGCACCACTTCGAGAACGCGGTCGCGCACGGCAGCGCTTTTAAGTTTCACGATGATAGAGTCCTTCTTGCCGGCGGTAGTAGGGTTTCCAGGGCGCGCGTTTGTCCCGGATGAGTCCTGTGGGACTTTCCGTGCGGTGATGATGTCACTGGAGAAGCTGTTCAACGCGTAGTGGCCCAAGATCTTTTCGGCCAACTCTACTGCCGTTGAATTGTTCGACGAATCGATATTGATAAATTTCACCTCGGTCCAGGGTTGAGGGTATCGCTGACTCTGAGTCAGGCCGTTGACCGCCATGGTAAGTTCGTTCACTTGCCCTCGCAGCGCTACGTTTTCTTCCTTCAGAGCCTTCATTGTTCGATTCACCCGTTCACGGTCCTTATACTCCTTGTCGCGCCTGCGCATGTAGCAAAACAGGTAGTCGATCTTTTGGGTGACATCGTTGATTTCGCGCAAAGCTTCACATTCAGCATCTTCAGCATCTTCGGTATCGGACGGGGTGCCGCTCTCGCTGTCCGCGTCCTCCGCATCGCCAGCCGAGGCGTCCGCTGCGACCGTAGCAGGGTCATTGAGGCCTCGCCTCCCGTCCTGCTCAGCCGACCGCTTTGCGGCCCGGCTGGTACCAGAGAGAGAGTGAGAGAGAAAGAGAGAGATAGAGCCCGGAAAAAAGAGGCCGAGCGAGAAGCTCTCTCGCATGGATCCGGGCATCCCTCCTCGATTATTTGTGTCGGCCGGGTTTACGTACATACAGTATACCCAGCTCGCAGTTTTGCCTGCGCGTATACGCCCGAGCGTAAATCAGTTAAACGCGGCGCGTACCACGTGCCATGTTTATTCAGATTTTTCAAACGAGTTTTTCGAGAAAAAAAGTGAGCGTCGCGTCTTATTCGCTGCGTAAGCTACGTGAAATTAAGCTTATTTATCCCCACGACGACAACGATCTGCAATGAGCAGCAGCAGCAGTTTTTGAGGTAAGAAAAAGTCCTCGCACGAGTGAATTGTTGGCATAGTCTCGGGTCTCTTCTCTCTCTCTCTCTCTCTCTCTCTCTCTGTACTCGAGCGAAAGCTCGATCGCTCATGCGTGTAGTTTGCCTCGTGCATCGGCTAGGCTCCAGCTACCACGTAGCTTCTGGTTTAATTTATTATCGTCGGGATATTTTTTGCTTTTCTTTTTGCGAATAAACTCCGTGCCGTACGTATTGATCTCGAGTCACGTGATTTTATATTATTTAATCTTATTTTAACTCTTTATATTTTGAATAAAACATGCGAGACTAAAATAGAACCCGGGGATTGCGCAGCAGTTACTACACGTACATAGAGCCATTCTAAAGTAAAGAAAAAGAATTGTTTTACACAATTAGTACTGTTGTACGAACAAGTGATTCGCATAGTTTGCTCCGGCTATAAGGGCACTGCTGTGCATAATTGTAATTGGTCAGCGGTTCAGCGAGGAAGAAAATTACCTAGAGCGCTCGTGGATGAGCGAAACAGTAGTAGTTATACAGTATAACGGCGGCAGCAGCAGCAGCAGCAGCAGCTGGTGTATACGAGTTTGTGTGCGTTGATGGCTGTGTGCAGCTGCCTACACACTCTCGACTCTTGCCAACCACTCGCTCGTTCGCTCGCGTATTTTTTCACCTTGTGTCATCCATTTAAATACATTGAGCTTTTGAATTGTTATTGAACGATGCGTACATACACGCGCACATTCACACGAGATGTGTTTATTCTGGCTCGAGCGCGTTCAATTTTTCCCGGACCGACTGTCTCTCTCGCTCTACTCCACTCGACTGTGCGCGAGGGTGTGGATGTGTGTGTGCCATGGCCATTTTGCATACAATTGCTCTCGTTGCGCAAGCCGAAGCGAGCCGCAAGTATTATAGAAATTCTCCGTGCCGTTAAAAACGAATAAATTGGCCGCAAGAGCTCGCGAGCCATCCGTCACGGCTTGGTTAACTCACGAGCCCGCGAGGGTAGAATTCATAAAACTGCATTAAGCCTCGCACGGCGGCGGCGGCCCCCCGGCTAAAGCAAGCAGGCATGAGCGCGTGCATACCATAGCCTCGTCCCGAGGAACATATAAGCGGGATGGCAGGAGGCGGGTAGAGGAAAGCGAAAAAAAAGGAACAGGAGCAAAGCAAAGTAAAAAAAAAATATATATGTATTCTCGCGTGTATATCCGTATAAGGGGCCAGAGAGACAGAGCTACTGCCTCCTATAAAAAACGTCTCAAACAGAAAGTTGGCCGAGACACGCGTGTAAAACGACATGCCCGGGTCTATTCGCCGTACGAAGAGAGAAAGAGAGAGAGAGAGAGAGAGAGAGAAGAGAAAGAAAAGGCAGAAAAATGGATGGAAAGAGGCAAATGTATACACACGTAAGTATAGTGCACAAAAGAGAGAAAGAGAGAGAGAGAAAAAGAATGAGAGAGAGACAGGGATGAGAAAAAGAAAGGCGCGCACGGGCTGCGTTTCCTGAGTGCAAGCATATTTCTTCTGGGTGTCCGCGCACACGCAATAGCTGCAGCAGGGAAAAGAGCAGCTCTAAAGCTACTGAGAAAAGCTCGGAGTAAAGAGGAAACTTATAAACCTACGCGTCCTTACCCCTTCTTTTTCTTCTTTCTCTCTCTCTCTCTCTTTATTTTTTTTTCTATCCTCCTTTTTTTCCTACTATCTTTCTTCCTCTCGAGGCATCGTAAAAGTGTTTCAGTATTTTAGACTTAGAAAACCCAAGACTCTCTCTCTCTCTTCTCTTTACACGAAGACGCGTATTATAGCTTTGCATATATAGCTGGTTCGTGTGCTGCAGCTTCTTCCACATATTGCACACGCGAAGAGACGGACAAAAACATACACACGAAGAAAAATCGACGCGTAAAACTTTTCTTATACGAGGCCTCGATTTTTTTTTCTTCTTTTTTTTTTTGTTGTCTTTTTTCCCCCTTTTTTGTTTCTCGCGTTTTTTACGTGCTCGCGCTACTTCGCGCTATTACGCAGCCCTCGAGTAAAGTTCGGCTGAAATTTCGTTGCGGCTTTTTAACGAGAAAAGCGCGTTTCCCCGAGATGAGATTCTTTGTTCTTTCTTCGCTTCTTCTTCGGCTCGTTTTTGTTTTTTATTTTTATTTTTGCAGATCTTTTACTTCGGTGAGCTACTGCTACCTGCGTGCCTCGCACCCTACTCGTGAATTAATTTTGCCGCTGCGGAGATTGAAATAAAATTTCTTTTCCTCCGATTCCGAGGCCCGCTAATGCCTTTTACGATTGTTTTTCATGTAAGATTTTACAACAGTAGCAATCTAAAGTACTATTTTCTTGAGTCAATGTAAACAAATCTTGCATCAATGTAGTTTGAAACGGTGCTCTGATTTATACCCTTATTTCAACTTGCCACTTGCAGTCTTATTGATAATGACACTCGCCATATAGTGGTGAAACCTTGAAATTGTATTACCGTATTCAATTTTTTCTAAATTTTTTAAAGAATTAAATTGCTAGTTTCAGATCATTTGAAAATTTGTAACAAAAAAATTAACAAAAACAAGCCCATTGATAGTTAGGTAATTTACAGAATTTGAAATGGTAATTTTTTATCGTCAGATCATTAAATTTCTATTAATGTTGAGAATTTCTCCAGCCGGGATATAAGAAATTTTTTGAAAAATACTTTATTTCGTGCATCATTGACCCGAGTCCGTTTCGGTTCTTTCTATACGTCATTCTTAACATGTTTCATATAAGAACGCATTTAGGATCGAGAAAGTTCCGCCGCTAACATTGAAAATTCTATTCCTCGTATTCTTATATAAAAACTTCTTGAAGTTTTTTCCGTGATGGTATTCGACTTATGCACCGAACGGAATCACGACGACGGAAGATACAATTTTCAAGTGGTTGAACAGAAAAAGTTGCCTTAGCCGGTGTACGGGCTATGACTACAGATGTTAATGAAAATTATTGATTCAAAAACGAGGGCAGACCAGGATTTTTTTCTCCTTAACAAGTACAAAGAGAAGAAAAGAGATGCTCATGTTAACACCCTTAACCGAACGCAGGATTATTTTCATCAAGCGTAATAATGCGCACGCGAGACGTAAATAGTTTCACTGCCCTCCGCACTCAAAACATTAATAGCTTCGCAGAAGTTGATGATTTGTATAATAAATCCCATTGAATTATTACCCCGAGAAAAGCAGCTCAACGCGTAGAATTTACAGTGTCATTCAACTTGTATGTATGCATGTATGTATAAGCGCGGAAGCTAACTACAGCAGCGCCATAGGCAGCAAAAAGCTTCGGCATAAACTATCCTATGACTCGACGGTGCGCGCGCCCCCCGCGTCACAGCAACTTCGCAGTGTGGTACGTCTCGCGGATACAATGTAAACGTTATGAAGTGGGTGTGCGTGTGCGGCGACATTCGAGGATTTTCCGATGGGGATACACAATATAGTCTATATTTTAGCTTTGCAACAATCTACAGGTTGAGGGTTGTTTACCACTCTGTCTCTCTCATTGAATTATAAAGTGGGTTAATAACTTTGTCGCAGCTGTTGCTGCGTGCATTAAATATCAAGTTACCCTTACATAGTCGGTTAGAAACTCATTTCTGAAAAGTGACAGTGAGTTACAACGCGGAAAATTTATAAAGTGCGTTTCGTCTCTCTCTCTCCCTCTCGCTCTCTTCTTCCGTCGAATAGTAATGCGCCGTAAATACGCGAGTTTCGCCCAAAATCAAATAAATATCCCCGTATTTGCATGCGCTGAATACATATATAGCGGTAGCCGAACTGCAAACAGGCAATATTTCGACAGAGCTCTCGTCACGCCGGCTCAGAGGAATAGAGAGTGAGAGAGGGAGACCTCGCGCAAGCAGCGCATCGATCCTACGAAATATTCCAGTCATATTTGTCCTACGTGCAACCATAAGCTTTTGTGTGTGCAACCCGCTTTGTGCTCGCTAGCTCTCTCTCTCTCTTGCTCTCACTCGCGAACGCTGCAGCGCGCGGCTATATTTTTGCCTCAGCGAAATCCAATGTTTACCGTTTTTTCAAGCAGTCGCGTGAGTTATCGTAATTTAGCGCGCAAGGCACACACGCATACACAGCCGCATAATATACACAATTTTTATATGCAGCCGCAGTAGCAGCAGCAGCAGCCCTGAGTACGTATACGTATGGACGATGGTAGTTTGGATAAGAAAAGCTCGCGAGCTTCAAGAGCTTGCAGTGCTTATATACGCGCATATGTGGGTGTGCGCGCGGCAGCCTTGCGTTGCGCGCCCCGCGTTGCGGTGGCATGCATGATGCAGGGCCGAGGGAATATAGAGAGCCGAGAGAGAGCCGAGAGAGAGAGAGAGAGAGAGAAATGCGCTTGAATCAACGAGTAGCTACAGATGAAAAAATATTTATTTTCTCTTTATTGCTTTCTACTGTTTTTTAGCTCGTAAGCGCGAGTGAACGCAGCGCGCGCTGCTCCCGAGCCGCCTAGCTTTTGTTTGTTGACCTGATTTTGCTTGTATACCGCATGCGGCCTTTTTCTCTTTCTCTGTTCCTCTTTCTCTCTTCCCTCAGCAGCAGCAGCAGCTCGCACCGCTGCAGGCGGCCTTCTGCGCGAGCTTACACATAGCCGAAGAAGTTTTATCAGCAATGGCCTATCTACCTGATGCGCATCGATTCAAGAGCAATTGAAAGTAAAAGCCTGGGCTATGCGGCTGCTTTGGCCTCACTCTCAAGTTACAGGCTCTTATTTTTCCACTCCTTTTTTTTATCGTCAAATGTTTTGCTTTAAATTACGATGCGCAACCCATCGGTTTTTATCCCCGCAGCTGCCTGCTGCTTCTGCTTTTTTTTTCATCTTCGCAATCTCGCTTCTAATAGCTTGCTTACAGTCGTCTAAATCGGCCGAGCTGATGTGCCATTCAACCGACGCGCGCGTTTTATTTTATCCCTTTTTTTCACTGCCGCTGATTATCTCGGTTCAATTTGGCTTTAGCCGCGCAATTCCGCTGGCACGTTATGAAGCTCGTGTAATTTTTACATCTTATTTTCACATCGAAGCTCTCGTGTGCTCTCCATCATCAACGGCAATGCTACTACCGAGTATTACATGGGATTTTTATTTGAATTCCGTCGACACATGTTAATATTTTTTAATTTAAAAGAATTATAATTCGTAATGCGCGTAACGTCAGCTTTGCTCTTGTCTCCTTGAAACTTAATTTGTTTCGAGAGTGCAAAAGGGAGCAAAAAGTGAAAAAAAGGGGGAAGAAAAAAGTGTTCAGCATGATTGGAATTTGCAGGAAACGGAAATTCCCGAGCGCTCGAAGCTCGAGTTTTTCATCGTGCCGCGAAAGTCTTTGCCGCAGATTATCTTTGAGAGGGATATAACAAGCGACTTGTATGAAAAAACGAATTTGCTCGAGAAAAACGAGCCGAAGCCTTATTCGTCTTGCGAAGAGTAAGAGAGAGAGAAAAGACGGAGAGGTGGTAAAAGCGATCCACGTCTGACGCGCGCGCGACAGAGAGAGAGGGAGAGAGAAAAATTTTCCCTCACTTCGCGAGGATCACAGCGAGTAAATGGGCGTAAGATCGCGCGCGTCTTCGCTCTCGCCACTGCCGACGTCATCGTCTCTGTTTCATTGAGGTGTGCGCAGGCAGCGTCGTATGAAAAAAAAATGTCGACGACGACGACGACGACGAAGAAGAAGAAAGTCAGCGCAAATGGCGCTGTACTGATACTGCGACTCACCAGCTCGAGCGGAGTCTTAACGTCCAAAAGGGCAAGTGAGCGAACTTTGGATGCGATGACGAGTACTTTAATCCAGAAAAGCTATTAAAGTGCTATTATGCCCTTTTCAGATTAGACAGGAGTGTCATTGTGTATATATATATAACTGCAACTTGTGCAAAAAGTCAGCGAATCAGCGATGGCTCCTCGTGAGGCTCGTCAAATTCCCGCTACTATGGTTAAAACTGGAGCCCGAGTGCACAACGTGCTGCGTATGACTATTTAATATCGTAATAGGAGCGCAGATAGGGGCAAGAGATTCTCGAATTTTTATTGGACTTTTATACGCATCCCTGTTTTTCCAGCAATACCGTCAAAGTGATCTCGCGCTCGTGTGTGTGTTTTGCCCGAGTATGCCTCGGAGTTTGAGAGCGTGTGTTTTGAAGTTTTTACTCGAGGGAAATCGCGGACTTATGTATAAAAAAAGTCAGCGAAACAAGAGAGAGAGAGAGAGAGAGAGAGAGAGAGCGAGGGAGAAAGAAATTGCGCGGGGGGAAGGGGGCGGTGAAAAAGAAAAAGAAAAATACAAATTCCTTTCATGAGAATTGAGAACTATCAAGTGGATGCGACGTTTTTTCCCCGCTGTGCGTGAATTCTTTTGAGGGGCAAATTCGTCGATTTGAATACAGCTGGAGTATGGAGGGGAGGAAGAAAATCATAGGGATATATGAATTTTCTTTTTGTATACGCAGCCAAGCTCCTAGGCCGATTACTCTGGTTAAATATTTTTCTGTTTCCACTCCCCGTTTTGCCCGCGTCTACGGAGCGTAAAGGAGGATTTATTTGCCAAACACTCGGATGTTGATCATGGCGTATAGTTACGTGTACAGTACTGCGCATTACGTTATCGCGTGCACCATAATACATTGCTGCAGGAGCTCGAGAATACGCGCGGCCGTATAATGATGCTGCTCGGATGTATATGCATTAAATGTATGTGTGCGCGTGTGTGTGTGTTGGTAGTACGCGCAGCGCATCAAAGTAACTTTCAATAAAGTTGCACAGGCACAGCAGCAGCAGCGAGATTGCACACGAGATTTCTATGTATGCGTAGAGTTGTGTGGTGCGTGTTTTATATGGCTCGCTCGTCAAACTCTCATCCCGTTTCTCTCTCTCTCTCTCTCAGCTCTATGTGGCTTGTAGCTTAAATCAGCTGCATGAATGCAACGTCACGTGGCGTGACAACGGCGGCAGCGGCACCTTGTACGATAGCACCAATGGGTTATGTATAGAATATATAGTGCTCTCGCAGTTTCGCGCGGGCGGGCGCTCGCATCGATGGAAAACGCAATATAGCAAATGGATTTTCGCATTTGCCTCGCTCGTGCGCCCGCACATACAGCTAACGCGGGGGTACACTTACAATACGACTCGCGGCGTGTATGCGTATACACGTAGTAGTCGCGCGAGCAAAATGAGAGAGAGAGAGATGCAGTGGCAATGGTTTTTGCATTGTTGAGCCGCTGTGGAGCGTGGAAGCTTCGCGATTTTATTGCAGGTCGTTTTCTACTTCTATATCTGCAGCTTTACTCGCGCCGTAATAATGCTTTTGCCTATAACAGGCCTGCCGAGAGTGGCGCGATAATTTCCGCGCTATCGTCTAACCGCACGGATTTTGACTTTTTTTTCTTCTTTACTGTCTTAATGTGAGTCGTGCTTGTTTATCAATTTCTTTTAGCCTTTTATTTACCGAAAGTTCGATTGATATTTCCAAAAGCCGAGGGCTCACTCGGCGATCGCCATTAAATTATCATTAAAATATTTTAGATTTTGTTACGGAGCCATTGAAAAGTTATTACGTAATATCGTTTTAATCAAATAAGCAGCTCCGATTTCAATTCGATTTTCGTGGTAACTTGTTTGGCAAACCGCACGATGCAAGCTCGTGTGTATGCGCCCGCGCGCGCGTTATTTCACGATAAAATATACACTTTTGTGAAATTCCATATATAATATGTATGTACGCGAACAAGTGTAACGAAAAACGTATTTATCACTCATACCCAAATAAATGTAGAATGCGCTATTGCTTGTCACCGCGTGGCAGCCGAGTATACTCTTTTGCGAACGTGACGCGCTTCGCTGCCAGAATTTGCGCGTTGATATATTATTCAATATCCCCGCGCATATATGTATACATATCGCAGCCTTCGGAAGCAAAAATTAACTCGCGCTTTATATAATGTATGGCGCTGTGCGTGCACACGATAAACACGTATATCGAGTACTCGTGCACCTACGAACGAATCCGCCCAAAGAAGCGACGATCAATTATTTACATTATTTTTATGAAATTATCCGATTGTTCCGTTCGATTGAGCGCACGTCGTCGGCAATATAAGAGTGCGTGCATGCTCGCTCGTTCGTTCGCACACGTATATCTTTTCACTTACATTATATATCCGCGGTGGAATATAAATAAAGCACGCGTGCACAACGACCGTGAAGATCGCGCAGATTTCTTTTCTCTCTCCCCTTCTCTCTCTCTCTCTCTCTCTCTCTCTTCTGGTGCGTTGTAAAATGTAAAAAATGTGCACTCACGACGCGATCTACTTGTATTGCTGTGTGCGCTTAGCATTTGTGTTGTTTTTTTTGTTTGTCTTCTTCTTCGCCGCACGTAATGCACGTTTTTACATATGTACATCCGAACGATTTGTTCTCTTTGACCTGGTCACTGGCTTTTTACCAATCGTATAAACAAGTGCACGTATACATTATTCATGTTTGCTTCGGTGCAAAATGATAACGACTACCCAGCTATTTTATAAAACCAGAAATAAAACAAAAATACACATCGATCGAGAATTTGCGTAATAATCATTTTATTTATTTGTATATCAAAGCCATGAGTTTGTGATACGCGCGCTCAATTCTTTTTCGGTTCGATCCAGTTCAATTTCGAGATTATTTACTGTATGGAAACTTGATCGAATTTTACCGAATTGATTTTTATAAAACTATCACTGGAAGCCATTTTTTCAAAATTTAGTAACCAATTTACGCGTGAAAAGGAATTTTTTCTGCTCTTGATGGAATAAAAGAATATTTCATAAAAGCATTTTTCAATTCAATTTATCGATTGAATTTATGTCTAAACTCATCCTATAGAATCAATTATCTTTTACTTTGACAGTATACAATTATTTATTAAAATTAAATACAAATGTATATAAATATACATTTTAAATTTAACTTATGATCAAACCGCACGCTACTCTTGTCATCCTCCCCCTGCATCGATCTGCGCGCAGCAGCACTCGAGTGGTCTAACTCCAAAACAAACACGAATTCGCCAGCTATATTTGACTGCACCCGGACGCGCGATGTGTTAATGTTTTGTACCTCGAAACGTCGATCGAGTGCGCCACCGCCACCATCACCACACGGCTAGGTATGACATGCGTTGTGAAAACAGCCCAAAAAACTTGAAAAACTTTTCACACGAGTATTGTACATAATTTCGTCAGCATGTGTGCTCATATATAATTGTTGAGCAATTTTGAGCGTAATGTCCATTATTCGTGCGATAAGTATAAAATTGTATACACCGGGGGCGTTCCCGTGTGCTTGGCGATGCAGCAAATGGGTTTTGAAATAATGTCACGATTACTACCACTGAGTACGCGTATACAGGCGTGCGACTCTCGTGCGCGTGAAAATTTGATAATTTGAGCTACGCGTGTAGCCCCGCAAACCAGTAATTTAAATGACAATGAGGGCCACTTCAAGAGTGCGTCAAATTCGTACATTTCGTGGAAGAAAGCGCACCAAATGCTGCCCGAGTCCATTCGCATGCTGTATGCAGAGTTAGAAGCATTGAAGGATACATACGAAGATCCATTCCACTGATCAGTTCGACATTTCTTTTGATTGATTCAATCGATTCGAGAATGAACAGCGATCATGTATACAGCACAGTAGTAGTCATTTTACATTAGCCGTAGCTGCAGCCATTCATGCGTGTAGCGCAAGCCCCGGAATAGAGAGAACCGCACGCGAGTAAACGTCATAAGCACTTGAAGGTAAAATCATACCCGATACAATGGTAAATCAATGTACATGTCGCATCGCGGGCACACCGAGTCTTCCGATGGGTTATATCGCTCTCTCGCTCGCGATATCGTATCCCAGCCCAGCGCCAGGGAAATTGAAATCCTAGTCCTCTCTTTGAAACTGTGTATACGTGAGCTGTAGCAGAGAGAGAGAGTCGGCTCTCTCGGTAATAAGCACCCATTTGCGCATTATACCGGAATCGCGTATATACACGGATACATACACGGAAGACATAAACCGAAAGACGAACAAGAAGCACGTCGCTTATACATGGGTCGCACCGGTATACACAGACCGCTCGAGCTCGTGCTCTTTTTTGGCCAAATGTTATGGCACAGCTAATTTTGCAGTCTTGAGCATTTATCTATATATGCGAAGCTTATCCGCTTTGGAATTTTCTTAGTACGCTTCGCGTGCTGATAAATATCGTCCTCCTCCTGCAACCGTTAACAGCGAGCTTTTTTTGGCTCTTTCTTCGCATCCTTTGATATATTTCATCAAAA
Organism: Trichogramma dendrolimi; assembly: GCA_034770305.1. NCBI lineage: Eukaryota > Metazoa > Arthropoda > Insecta > Hymenoptera > Trichogrammatidae > Trichogramma > Trichogramma dendrolimi. Next base: position 2,709,526 of record JAPMIB010000001.1, read on the forward strand.
CTATATACGTTTTTTTTTCTTCCTTTATTTCAAGTCTGGCAGTCGGCTCGACAGAGGAAAAAAAAGCTGCTCGCGCACACAGCTTCACCACGCTAAATTTATACGAAGATATACCTGCACGCGCTGCGCTTTTTTTTTCACACAAATATCTCTTTGTGACGGCGGTCACCCTTTTATACTTTTTGAATCTGCTGCTACTGCTGCTTTTCGTGGCGTGCCGTAGCACAAAGCCAAGCTATTTACATGACAATAATTGCCTTGCTTTCTGCGGACTCGTACTTTTTTTCCTTCCTTTCTTTCTTTATTTTGTTTTATTTTTTATTTTTCTGTAAGTCGACTGTCAGCAATTTTCGGGTAAAGGTTAAATCATGCTCTCTCTCTCTCTCTCTCGCTCCTTTTCTTTGTATCCGAGTCGACTCGAGCGTGTGCACGCGACTGTTTCTGTCAATTTGGTCTCGTTATAATATTTGTTCTCCGCGAAATCATGCTTGCGACAGATCGCGTTGCCACGTAATCGGTAGAGCTTTTGATAACCATATCGTTCGCTTGTACGAATGGGCATTCGATTGTGTGCATGTGCGTGTGTCACTATTAGAAACAGCAGCAGCCACAACAACCTCGTTAAAACGTTAAATAGGTGAAAGTACGGTCGAGAAATGACGTGCCAGCGCCTTGCGTAGAATACGTCGTAGACGTATAATATATAGAACGTAGAGCGCTGAGCAAAGCAGCGACAGCGCCAGAGCTCCAGCTTTACAAAAGTGTTCGTTATCGAGGCATCGTATAGTCGCACCGGGTGACTATCTCGTCTTAGTCACCTTCATTCGATATAATAATTATTTCGAGTTAGACGTATTGTGCGCGTCAAACAGAAGCACTGCGCTCTGCATATAGCAGCCAGGAATGGAGTTGCTAACACACACACATACACGTTCAGTGTTCTTGCGCACACACAGCGACTCAAAGCTTATACACATACAGGCGTTTGTATACGTGCTAGGCAATTTCTCTTTGTCTCTTCATGTGCCCACCGCCTATATATATTCCGTTCGTATATACTCTCTCTCTTCAAGCGCCGAGGTCACCCAACGCGACTACGACTAGAGGTACAGCTAGAGGTACGACGAGGACGACGATGACATAGTGGCATGTACATTGCACTATATACGTATATAGTCGTAGCACAACACACGCGGCGTCCGTGCGGAATCAGGTCTCCGTAACGTCGGGTCGGCCGTTACGCAGTCTGCGCGCGTCTCAGCTAGGCATGCCCGCACCACACAGTCCCTCCGCCGTGTGTTTCGCATTAAATAATTACCCTTACCCTTTTAAAAAGAGCGGTATATACACTATGGAGCGAGCGATTATCTCTCTTTCTCTTGCTCGGAGCGAGCTTACAAGCTCAACCCTTCCCAGAGCTTTATGCACTCTTATCTTTCGGGGGTGGGGCAAACGAAGTTAAGATGTGTATTCGAAGCGCTGCCCATCGCGCGCGCGCGTTTTGCGCGCTTTCGAGCCGAATGAAAGGCTCTGGCCGTTACGAGCAGCTCTCGCAAGCTCGCTCTTCACGTGCATCACTTTTGTATCGCGAGAATTGGAGTTCAAAGAGAGGCGCGCTGCAGCTGTATAACTATAACGGACTCGAGTTTAGCTCTCCATTCACGGATCAACTTTTCTTTTAAATCGATGCTGTATACGCTCCACGGCGCGTGGCCCATTTACGATGCTGAATGTATATTTACTTATGCACAAATGTTTCTTGCGCGATGCGAACGAGAAGTTCTGTAAAATTTGTATACATAAATTATTCGTGCTCGGATTTGCATAAATTTTATCTTATATTCGATATCTTTGAAGGGTCGCCGAGGCCAAAGAAGTCAAGAAAAAAAACTTGTCATTATATCGAGCACTTATGTATAATAAAATTTATCATTAACGACCCATTAAAATCTTCTCTTTTAAATATTTTATATCCCTGTGCAAAGACATTATATATAAATATATAAACGTACACTCTCGCGAGCGCTGTATATATGCAGTGCTGCTGCTGCTGCTGTGGTGAGAGCTACGACACCGTCGACGACTAATCGAACTATCTCGCGAGATTCCATTAAAGCGTGCAGTCCATTAAACCGCTCGCTCCCGAGCTCCATATACACATAGTAGTAGTACGCTCGCTGTAGGTGACGCAGTAGTGCATTTTCCTGCTTTTTCTCACGCGCGCGAGATATTGAAAATTCGTTCAGCCGGCATGGGTTATAGCTCGCGCGCCACCCGGCTATAGGCTATATATTATAATGACGTTGCCACCAGAGCACCACTACCACCATCCAGAGGCCAAATTACTTTACGTCCATTATTTACAACGGTATTCACGCTTGGATATATACGTATATATAGTACAGTTTGCAGAGCACGGGTATTGCGTGCGCCGGCCCCCGGAACCACGTCGAGCCCATCGTCGTTCGCCTTTTCTTCAGACCCACGGGGATTTTAGTTTTACTGGTGTATACAGGCTACTATGTACGCGCGGGCTTTTTAGCCTTTATATAATATTTCTGCTGTGCTGCATTATGAATGAGATTTAGTTAACGTGCAAAATTCATCGAAATGCTTCTCGTTTATTTATTTAAATTTTTCATCCGCTCGCTCACTGACTCTCTCTTTCTCTCTCTCTCTCTCTCTCTCTCTCTTTCTTTATCGATATTTCCTCGGTATACGGTCGAGTATGTATAGATGAATGCGAAATTCATCAGTGACTATTGCTTTTAGTTCAGGTTATACGTGTATATACGCGCGTACGGGAAATTTGTATACACTTTTCATTAAAATCATTCTCCGCATGAGAGCATTGAATTTTTGATCCAATAACGTCAACAATTTTTTTTCCTGTTTTTTTTTTTATTTTTTTTTATTTTTATACTTTTTTTTGAATGGCACTCATTTATCGGAACATTCTAAAAGTTTTCATTTGTAATTGCTGGAAGAAAAAAATCAGTGTTACGAATAACAGGAATTTTTCCACTGATAGAAACTTTTCACATCGGATAAACATATACTAATAGATTTTGCCTGAAGGCATATTATTGGATACATTCGTATAATATAGGGAAAAAAAATTGTGTGGCTCTGCTACGGGTACGTGGAGCACCAGAGTCAAAATTAAGCGAAAATAGTCTGCGCACAGTATACCGAGCCTGGAAAATGCGTTTCAGCGCTTGTGCTCTCTTTCTCTCTCTCTTCTGCTCTGGCGTCGCGCATTTGTATATATTTCTCGGATAGAGTGAGTTACTTTACGAGATCGCCCTTTATCCAGCGATATCTGGATATATCCGTACATTTTTATCCTTTTCAGAGCTCGAGAGAGCAAGAGAGAGAAAAGCTGAACATTTCGTACACATATTGCGAATGTTGCGAATCAGTTCAGGAAATATATGAGAAAATGTATGCATGCTCGGTGGTCTATACTTATATGTATTATACAGGCAGAGAATAAACGAAGACACGATGATAAGTAGATATAATACACAGGGTGGAAGAAAGGACGCCGTACAGCGAGCCTAGCGTACGGCATTATAAGCTCGCATGAATAGAAAAAAAAGAGAAGAATGAAAAGTCGAAATTGTCGAAGCCAGGGTAACGTTCGGAAGAAACATGCTTTCGTGTATATATATGCAGGGATAGGAAAAATGCTGCTGTTGCAGCTGCTGCTACTGCCTCGCACTTTCACAGATATACACACTACACGAGCATGAAGCGTTACAGCGGATGGAAGTCACCATGGCATCTCTCTCTCTCTCTCCCTCTCTCAGTTGTGCTCGGGGCTCTCTTATAGACGTCGAGCAGAAAGTAGATATCTGCGTCTGACTCGATAAAATACGAGCTGCTGCTGGCCGGACCACACCTACTTACACGGCGGTAGCACCGAACGCGCCCTGTGTGCACTGTATAGAGAGAAGTGCACTGCCACATAGAAAGAGAGAGAGAGACAGGCGGCCTACAACTACTACTACTACTATATCTGGCATATATACAGTGGGAGGCTACAAGCCCTCGCTTTCTCTCTCTACCGTTATATACACTCCACTATGTAGCTGCACACTGCTATAGCCGAAGCTCTTGCCTTAACGTTCTTGCGGCCGCAGCCTTATCATATATACCGGAGAAAGCCTGGTGCGCGCGCGAGCTTCGTGCTCAACCTTCCCTCCCACACCCGACTCTTCCCAGCTAGCTCGCTATCCCTCGAGCATCTAGATTTGGCTGTAGGTGTGAATGGGACTGCCAGCAGTCCGGCGAATACACGAGGCCTGACTCTGCAGCCTCGCACCCACACTACGCTTAAAACTCGCTCACGGAGCCTCGGTAGCAGCACATGGGCGCGAACGTGCGCTGCAAGGCTGCTGCAGCGCGCCGTTATACAGCTGCAGGAGGAAATAATCTTGAGAGAGAAATTTATGTTTGTTTCAACGGGCCGAAAAGCGCCGTATTGACCCAGATATTTCGTTTCCCTCCCGCAACTTTCGGAGGGGGCCTCGTGTGTGCTGCTGCCGCCGCGCGATGTTTATGCCACCTGTATAACTATATAAAACGTGAAAAGCATCATGGCTATATCTCGCGCGCGCGCGCACATACACCCATGCGTACGCGCAGCTATGCGGATATTTATAGTTGGGCTTACCCGCGGAACGAATAAATTGTCTCGAGCGTATATATAATACATACCATTGATTTTCGTTCCAGCCGAGCGCCTCGGCCGCTCGGGCAAAATTACTGCAAGCTCGCTCGCTCGCTCGCTCACCTGATCGGTCATTGAATTGACTTTTTACGCGCGTCGCAGGCGTTCGTACTCGTTAGTATTTTCGCGCCTCGCACGCGCGCACGCTCACATATATTACACAGTGTATGCATGATCGAGCTCTCGAAGCGATGAATAATTTTAACAACGCCAACGCCGATGGAAAACTAATAGTCACGGCGAGATTGCGAGATTACGATTTAAATATATAGTGACTAACGAGATTACGTCGATATAGTCATGAGGGCGCGGTGACATTACAATAATCGGCGTTGGGGTCGACAAAATGCCTCGATTCTGCCCGGCACGATTCGAGAATGTTTTTTTTCTCTCTCAGTCTCTCTCGTTACTTTTTCTCTTTCTCGTCGTCGGTGTTGCTGCTGCTGTCTGCAAAAGACGGCGCACGCGGCATGCTAGGGACTTGTATTCATTGTCTACTTGAAACTTTTTCCCTTGACAATACCAAAATGCCCTTTCTAGCGTATATATATGTATACACGTCATTCTTTACTCCCCACCCTCTCCTACCCCCAGTCATTCTCATTCCTTATTCAAAGCGGATGCATCCGTGATAAAAGAATTACAAAAGTACTGCTCTCGTGTTACGCGATGCTGCTGCTGCTGCTGCTGCTGCTCCCGCCGCGTTGTACCATAAACAATGAGGCACTGAAATGACAGCTCCGCTTTATTTTTATACATGTACGCGAGTCTACGTGTGTATGAATGCATATAATATCTCGTATTTTTTTTCTCTATATTTCTCAGCGCTCCATCCACGTACGCTTATTTTTTTTCGAATTTACATGCGCGCGCGGCATGGCGCGCGTATGTGTGTGAAATTGACGTTTTGAGCTTGAAAAGTAGACATAAGTCGAATTCACTTTCGATGCTAATACATTTCACCGGACGTACGACGACGACAAGTCATGTGCGAAGCTTGGCACGTATATGTATATCCACACCCACTCGTATATAAGCGCGTGCGAATTCTCAAGCAGTTGCGCGCGCGCTAGACTCCGTTCCATATTCCGTGACCTTTTCCTTCGAGTCGGAAAATTTCAAGCGCGCAGTGCAGCCACAGAAAATAGTAGACGCTTATAATGCCTCTCGATCTATTTTAACATAATAATAATGCCTGGAGCGCAGTCGAGGAAAAACGATTCGGGGGCGCGAGAGCTGCTCGTGGGTTTAATTTGACACGTGGCACGTGAGAGAGAGAGACACGGGCCTCGGCATTGCGGTTTCCAATATATAAAATACATATAATTCTAGAGAAGATTTTTAGGTACGAGAGTTTCCACTAAGTCTCGTTGTTGAATCGAAAACAAATCATCGTTTCCTTGCGGCTATTCGATTTTCCAGAAAGTTAGCATCGCGCGACGAGTTTCTTACTTTTATTCGATCTATTTCGCCTCCTTTTATTTTGTACGATAATTGATACATGTACCGAACAAAAATTAAAAAAAAAGGATTTCTATAATTAAATTTAAATTTCGTTTTACTTCTGGACATTTTAATGCTGATTTATTTGATGCTAATGTTAAAATTCAATCGTAATGCGTGTGTCCACCCTTAGATGGCGATTACTTTAATCTGTAACTCTGAAAGTGACAAAGTCAAAATAATTGTATGAGTTTGATATGAAAATGGGAATTAAATATCGATGTTATTCTCTTTAATCCGATAGAAGTTATTGCAATGGTTGAAACGTAATATGGAAAAAAAAATTTATGATCATTTGAACAATCTATGTACAATCATAACATTGCCAGAGGCTAGACATGCGGGGAGGCGTTATATTTCATGACATAAACCATACATTTTCATTTATGAAATTATCTATAATTTAATATTTTAATTTTGAGCTGAATAATACCCGATTGATTCGAAAATACCTTCTGTTCACAAGTCAACAGGAGCTACTGTTGACTAGATTGATCATCGTAATTATGATTATTAAAATTATTGTTCATTTAATCATCTATTGAAAATTGTCACCTTAACGACTGATAATAGTTAAACACAAATAAAAATATCAAGTATTACGATCTGCGATCGTTGTCAGAAACGACGAATTATAGGCGCATATAATGAAAAAAGAAGCAGAAAGTTGAAAAATTCGAAATACATCAATGTGAAAAAAACTGGGAGCAATTTCACCTTTCGATTTTTGTACGAACTTGCGCGCATACACGTACGCAGATGTATGCGTTTATTTATATGCGGTTGATGGATTTTTAGTGACAAGCTGAGCTGGCATAAAAACCTTATACCGCACATAAACCGGAACTCTGAATGAAATATGAATAAAAAAGAGGCGTATGCACGGGGCATAAAGAGTGAGAGCGAGAGAGAGAGAGAAGGAAAGTAATGAACGTAGGCGAAATAAAAGCTCGCGCGTGTATATCGTAGAATAGAAAATGAGTCGTTTACCGGTGATCGAGTGCTGCACGAAATATACGGTGCATATCGAGTCGCTGTGTAGGTGTGCTATATACCGTGCGCGTGAATGCAGTTGTATTACTCGCGGCCTTGCAGATCAAAATTTACCACTGCCATTGGAAAATATTGTTTCATTGACTTTCAATTATATCGAGTTTTCAAAGGAATTTCCGCGCATAGTCATTAATCTCGATTAGACGCGCGCGCGCTGCCGTGTTTATCTTAATTCCCATGCCTTTTAATCGTTTTGCGCTTTATGTTCCCTCTGATCTTCGGGTTCATCTTCGAGCTTAATAAAACAAGCTACGATGTAGAGATCGTCGTTGATTAAATCCAAAGTGCGTATACACCGCTATGCATAAGTCGTACTAATTTTAACCAGACTATATAGTTTTAAATGAAATTAAATGCGGGTTATATGTCCTCGAGATACGTATAGAGCGCGAGGCTCAGTCGTTTGACGTATAGCGACGCAAAAATAGTGTGGAGCAAGAGCAAAAAAAGATAAAAAAAAGGAAAAAAATCAGCATAGAGCGTATAAGATATATATCAGAGTGAAGGACTTGAGGTGCAGGAGAAAAATGAGATACAAAGGAGGATATAGCTATGCCCCGAGAAGAAGAAGAAGAAGAAGACACGAGCTTTGACTCGCAATACGAGCGTATTTTTTCTCGCTCGCGCATAGGCGCTACGTCCTATTTTGCATATCTTTGCCGCGCGCACGCGTGGCTTCGAGATCGAATCTCACTCCTCTATAGTCGTAGTCGTCGTCGTCGTCGGAGCGTAAAGACCCCCGCAGACACACGGTATGTACGTGTATACGTGTACATGCGAGGAAACACACGTAGCCTGGTATATAATACTGACAAACAAACAGGCTCGCGCGCGCAGAGACGTACAAACAAATGCTAATGCCAAAGTGGCATCGGGCCGTGCTATATAACGTAGCTTCGCGCACTCCATCGTCGCTCTCTGCATGCGCTAGAGATCGTAATATGCGTACGTCTGTCTCTCTGGGTTGCGCACTAGCGACGTCGAGGCGCTATTGTGTCTGCGGGAAACTTCATATAGGAGGTACGACGTACTCGCGCGGCGTAGGTCGAAACCAATCTATACCAATAATAATCATGATTATATACAGGCCGATGTATAGATCACAAATGCATTTTTACGTAGGTAATATTGAGCGTTCCTATCTTAATCGATACAACGTCGAGGCTCGATATGTTTTCCAAACATCCAACCCGTTACGTCGGACTAAACGCCGAGTTTTCTACTGAACGATTCTACAGTACGTGCATAATAAGGTCGGACCCATACAAATTGCGTGCACCGCGCTTCTCGCAACGAAGTTCAGTCGAGGCAATACAAAGGTGAAGGGATAAAAATGACTTCACTGAGCACAGCCACTTAGAGGAGCTCGTTAGGGATTTTCAAACTCGGTTACGCTTATACGGCTTACATAAAACATAACGCGCATAAACGCGGGGGCGCCGTATATATTTACCCACATAATATATAGGAGTCGCTCTCGTTTTATTATGGAGCGTCGCCGTTGCGCCGATCTGTAAGCCGAGTCGAGCCCTACATACACGCCGGAGTTTATCTCAACAATAAACGATGAAATCTTTTCCCTGCCGTATATATATTGGAATATGTGCTGATTTTACCTTCGAAATGTCGACATACGTACACGCATACATACATAAACGATATGGTATATAGGGAGCTGACGCCTTAGCAGCGAAGATGAAAAAAAAATCCATCAGCAGCACGCGGTGGCACTGTGGAGCAGCGGCAGCAGCAGCCAGCCAGCCAGCAAGACTAGTCGTAAAATGCCAAGTACACAAGCTCGAGTAAGATCCGTTCGGATCTGCAACACACCGTGCATGTATACGTGTGTGCGTGTGTGTGCCAGCAACGCGACGCCTTCTTCAGATTTAAATTTTCATATATTCAATGGCTCGTCGCTTTATTCGCGCGTGCGTTCCAGCTCTAGTCTTCGCGACCGACGACGAAGAAAAAGTGTGGAGAATAGAAGAAGGAGACTCGCTCTGAGCCCCATGTGTTTTTTCTTCAAATCTATATGTACAAGCTGCAAAGACGCAGGTCGTTCAATTTCCGTCCTGCGCTAGCTTTCTCTCAATCTATTGCCTTTCCTTATTTTCTTTTCTTTGATCTCCCATCTATCCTGCGCCGAGCGCAAACACCTTCTTCTACTTCGCCTTCTGTTTTGCACTTTAAGGTATTCACACGCTGTTGTTGCAGTAGTGCGCGCGCTCGCGAAGTATATAGATATATGAGCTGCCGGCACGCGAAGCTCCCTCACACTCTTACGCCTAGATGTCTCTCTATCTGTATATGAAATTCGAACTCGTGTATGCATCTCTCGCTCACGTTCGTCGCTGTTGCAAAGACGACGACGACGACGACGACGACGAGCACATCTAAAGCGAGGTATATAGCCAAAGAAAAAAGAGTAAAGTAGGACGCGCGCGCGCGCGAAGCGATATATTGTTGTCGCTGCTGCTGCTGTTGCTGCTTCTGTGTTACACAAGGGGAGGAGGATATATATAATATATATAAAGGGGGTTGCTGCCGGGTACGTACGTGTGTAACGCGGCTGAGTAAGCTAGGCGAGTGAATAAATCGTAAAGAAGAAGAATGAAGGAGAAACAGTTCGGCTGAGACTGTTTTTATGGTGACGTAAGTTGGCGATGTTGATTCTCTTTCGCGCGCATATCTCGTCTCTCACGCGCTCGCGCGGGTGCCTTTCTCGTTTCGTCTCATTCTCTCTTCTTTTAAGGATGCTTTTACCCGGAGGCTGCGCGTCGCGCGCTCCGAGGCTTTTATGGTTATTGTCCGCATTTTCTTCTTCTGCTTCCTTCTTCTCCTTTCCTTTCTTTCTATCTGTTTTTTTTTCGTCGCACGTGGGCGTGTGGATTGCAGAGAGAAAGAAAGAAAGAGAGAGAGCTGCTGAGCGTTTACGCGATATTCGCAACATTTTCATTAAGCTTTCAGTGTTCGTATTATCCAATTACGCGAGAGTGTGTATGAGAGAGAAAGAGAGAGAGAGAGAGCGAGTGAGAGATGCGAGAAAGGGAGTGTCCCGTGACTACGATGCCGACGACGAATGCCAATTATTCTCCGCGTGCATACGAACCCGATGAAACATGCGGCCATTACACGCTCTATAAAACGCTGAAAATCTGGTCGAAAAATTACTTTCAAACAAATGAAATTCGCGTTGCAAATAAAGGAAATTGTTCATTAAATTCGAAATTTATTTCGACTACTGCGTTAAATAGACCGTGCGCCTTAATTTATAGCAGCTCAATCGTTCTTTTTCAGCTCGACCCTCCTCCTCCTCCCTTCGGCTTGCGAAATTTAAAACGATTAAAATAAGTAAAGGTAAAAATAACTCATTCGTCCATTGTGACGGTCGGTCACGGGGAGATGCGGAGGGGTGGGGCGAGCTTCGTTGCCGCGTTCGCTGAGAGCTGCGCGCCACCGTTAGCTGCACTTTAGCGCATACGAGTCGCTTTTACCCCGTCAATCGTGATATATCGAGACGAATGTATAGACGAGAGAAAATACCATTGGTTTGTGCGTTCTTATATTATGTGCCACGCTGCGTGGAGAAAATCTATTAACCGAAAATCACGATCTCATAATATATTATATGCGACGTTAGAAAATTCGAATAACGAATGGCGTCGCACAAAAAGACTCACTCGCGTATTCTCTATATATAGGATGTGTATTTACGAGAAGACAATGAGGAGCAAAATTCACCCCGAATAGTATAGAGAGAGAAGAAAATCTCGAGAAGCGCTTGCTCGTCGAGAGGAGAGGGATGCGGAATCGGCGACTCATAGAGGAACAAACAACTTGAAGATAGCGATGCTCCCGGGAGGACGAACTTATATATACGTTTGATCCCCGTGGAAAGAAGCATGGCGTGGTACGTCTTAGGTTCGAATCATCAGTTTAAATATATTCATAAGCGGTGTGCGCGTGGCTTGGTCACGGCACATATAATATATATAGAGAGAGAGAAACTGTTGGCAGGGAAACAGACGATTCGAACGCAACAATGGCAACGTTGAAATATACATTTACCCAAACTTGCCGAGACCACGTCGATTATGTATCTTAACTTTGTTTGTTGTCGATACAGTTGGACCAAGCTAAAGTTGACGATCACCTCTACAGCGAGAGCAAGGGCGGGCGCGCCTTGGCTATCCTATCGAATTGGATTTCGTGAGTACGCGTCGAAAGGCCCCTATATATACACAGATGTGTAGGTTGTACGCTCGAGTCATCGGAGCGAATGAAGATAAAATCCCCGAGCTTATAGGTTTATTTGGGGACTCGAATCCCTGCCGCGTCGAATTGCGTCGTGGTTGGCTTCGTTGTTCTCTCGTCGATTCCACGACACTCGACTCTCGGTGTTCGCAAACTTGTTTACGAAAATATGGTTTCATTCGAACGTACGTATACATAAACTTGCGCGAACCTGACATTTACTTCTCTCTCTCTCTCTCTCTCTCTTCTACTTCTCGGGTACTTTATATAGAGAGAACTAAAATTTCTGCAGTTGTAAATGCTTGCGTGCTATACGCGTATACCCATCGGAGCTTGTTGCAGGCAAAATTAAAAAAGCTCGAAGCTTGCGAACGCACGAGATAGAAGTAGGTGAGAGGAAGAGAGAGATAGAGAGAGAGAGAGTTGTGATGACGTGACGAGCGCTAGAGAGGAGCAGGAGAAGAAGGCAAACGCAAAAGGTAAACTTTAACATCTGCGAGTAACTAGTGCCGCTTTTTCTCTCTCTCTTTCTCTTAATTTTTATGCAAGAGGCTGCGAAGGGAAAAAAGATCGTCGGGTAAGAGGCATGTGACCTCGGTAAAGCCGATGGCGGTACGCGCGTATACAGGCAGCCTCGTCTACTCCCAAGAGTTAACGTGTGCGGCGTGCTCCGTGCCGCGTGGCTACATGCGGATCTCAATTTCTGCAAATCCGATTAAAATAAAGAATGCCACCGCCGACACTGTGTAGGTATACTCCTCCTCTCTTTCTCTCTGTGCTCGAGTTTTTTTGAGTTACTGCCTGCTGCACTACTGCTACTACTACTAGTACTACTACTACTACTTGCCCGCTCGAAGCAGCTTGCACCTCTTTCTTTTTTCTTTTTCTTTCTTTATTCTGTTCGCAGAAGCGCGAAGCCACGTACATATAGCCTGCAACTGTTTGCGAGTGCGTGTAATATAGGCTCTTCGTGCTGCTGCTGCTATGCCCGCGCACACCGGGTTAGTGCAGCAGTGTACGCGCTGTGCACGGCAGTTTTTGAGGGGACTCGAGCGAGCAAACATTTGCCTACAATCCATCGCTGGGTCTTGTTTTGTTTGGTTCCGCCACGCGAGCTTTTGCGTACACATGTACGCGCGTTGGTATACGTCTAGATTAATTTGAATCTGTCTCTGTCTCTCTCGCTCGTTTCCACAGCTCGTTGTGTGTTGTGTGTGTATGTGTGTGTACTAATACAGCGGCGCAGCTGCGCGCTACGCTACTGCTGCTGCACCTGTATACGCGTATACAAGTTTTTGTTTCTATGCGCGTGTGGCGTGGTGCAAAAGAGATGAGCGTGTGACTTTGTTGCGCGAGCTCAAGTTGTAAACATTACATAACCACAGACGTTTGTGCGAAATTGCGAAATAATTACGCGAGCGCGTGCATATATATACGTTTTGCGGCAGAATTTTAACTACGTTTCCCGCGGGCGATCTTACTCGTCACGAATTACATAGTTGAGTTTGATCGAGCACGCGTTTGTTGCGAAAACTTTTAATCGAGAATTCATCCCTCTCGTTGAGAGAAAACAGATAAATTTAAAAATTCACCATTACAAGCGAGTGTTGAATGAATAATGGTGCGCGCGATGTGCATGAGATTTCGTTTACTAAAATATACGCGCGCGCGCTCTCTCTGCAATACGGCTAAGATCAACGTTTACGCCCGAAAGTACTCCGCTGGTTAGTTACTGATGCACATGTTCGTATAAACACAAATTTCTGCCACATACAAGTACACTTCCACGTATATGTGGTTGCGAGCATATAAAGAGTCGCTGGCGCAGAAAAAGGGATAAACAGCTCAAGAGCCCAATGAATTATGCAAGTTAGCTCCCTCAACAAGCGTCTTTGAGTTATTCAACGTTACAGCAAACCCCAAAATAGAGTGAGAGCAAGAAAGAGAGAGAAAAGAGAAAATAAGATTCCCCAGGAGACAAGCTGGCGTTTGGATCCCCGAGATGAATATAAGAGGCATACCGTTGAGCTGGAAGCTCGTCGTATTACAATATTACACGTGCGCAACATCTTTACCCGGCAACATGAATCGGGCGCCATCTCGTCATTCGTGCATCCTCTCAGTTCCCGGAGAATATAGTACTCGCATATGCAACTGCGCTTCTGCTACCTCTCTCTTTTCCTACGTAGCAAACACGTACTGTCACTTCGCTAAAGACTAGTTTTCTGCCGTTTTCTGCTTTTGAGTCTTGCACGTCAAATAAGGCAAAGCTCTTCATGTAGAATTGTGACTGTTGAATTTTTGGCTTTTACATTTAGTATTGTTCAACAATTGTGGAAGAAAAAAACTTCAACAATGTTTTAGATTGTAATGCACTACATGGAGATGTAAAATGAGGCAAAAAGACTTTGGCACGTAAAATTCTGATGGATCATTTTCATCGAGTTGGCATAAAAATTTCATTCTTCCAAGCGAAATCTTAAATGATATTTTCATTATACCCTGGCCGAAAGTTCGCCAAAACATGCTTGATATGCGGCTGGAAAGTAAGCCATTACAGCCGCATATTCTGATGCGAAAACTAGTGCGCATTGCTCTTTCTCAAAAAATGTTCTCTATTTTGTTTAAAAATAAGAAAGACGGACGTATAAATGCATGTCACAGTCCCTAATTACCTAATATTCGTATCCGTAATGAGAGAAATGAAAAAATTGACAGGTGAGAATGAGAATTATAGTGACAATTGATCGCATCGACTGCAGCAAGTAATTTTTTTGAAAGATATAAGAATACTTCTACAGATTCTTCTGCTACCAAATATCATAAACTTTTTTGTAAAGTTCTATAACAGTATACTTTTTTAGCGGGGGGGCTCCGCCCCCCCTGGCCCCCCCGGCGGGGGCTTCGCCCCCTGCACCCCGACCAGGGCTGCCGCCCTGGACCCGCCCTCCCGCCACCACACGACACGACAAAACTGATGATATTCTAATATATACTTTGTTGTAAGTAAATGATAAAATACAAACAAGTTACTTTTTGGAAAAACTATTTAATAACCAACTATTTACAACAATTAATTTAATTGTTATTATCATGTTCACATGACGTGTAATAATAATGATATGTGATATTTATATTCTTACACTTATGAAACGAGTTCAATTTGTTTTTTTTATGTTTCTTACTATGAGTTATAGTACTCTGTTTTCTCTTACGCGATGTGTCATCAGCGCTTACAATAGGATTGACATCCTCCACGCTTTTACAATTATTAGCAGCAGTTACAATAGGATTGACATCCTCCACGCTTTTACAATTATCAGCAGCAGTTACAATGTTATCCCCACTCAGTAGACGAGACCACTGCGTGCGTCCCCACTCAAACGACGTGCACTGCTGCACTCGTCCCCACCTTGCGCCGACGGCCAATCAGCGCGCTCTTGCTTCCTATATAAGCAAGGCGCCCGGCCAAGCAAGTGAAGTCGTCTCTCGGCTGCCAGCCAGAGCACATCGACTCTCGTTCTCGCATTCGCGACAACGAGGTATTGAGAGTTTCGACCTAGGGAGATATTTCAATAGCGAACTTGGTCAAACTACAAAAATACTCGCCTCGTCATTTCACTACCTTTCCCCACTTTTCACTTTCAAAGCTTCCGACTCGGCCGCCAGGTGGCGTGGCGCCACCGAAAAGTCGTACCCGCAAGAGAAAAGGTCGAGTTTAGAGTACAAGTATAAGTGCCTCTCGACCAAAACTCAATCAGCTTTTGACTGTTCGACTTGGTACAAGTGAGAATAGAAAAGTGGATCAACTTTTGACTGTTCAACTTGTCAAGTTGGAACAGAAAAGTGGTCGGACCTTTTGTCACTCAACTCCCACGAGTCAAGTGACAGCCAAGCATGCCGAGCCAACAACGACGTCATCGTCCATACAACCATCACCTCCTTGGAGAAGACTGACCTTGCTGAGGACTACGTCTCCGCTGCAGACGGTCACCATCGGTCACTGCCGGTCAACATCGGTCACAGCCGGTCACAGCCAGTCATCCTACATAACTTGACAGCCTGCATCCAAAACTCGTCCTTTTCAGGACTACACGTAGAGTTGCAAAACTTCCTAAAATAAGAGGATGTCGACGCCACTCTGCAAAATCTTGCAGACTCGCTCGAATTACTCCCCTCCACAATCCATTGTACAACAACAATAGGATTGACATCCTCAACATTGTTTCTTAAAATATTACTACATTTTGAAGTATTTACGTTTTCGTTTTCCGCAAAAAATTTATCGATGTTTAAATTTTCGTTTATAGGGGAAAGATTTAAATCCAATCGAGCATCAGTCCTTGGAGTGGAAGTCACTGCATCCGAAGTAGGTTCAATAGCATTTAAAATGCCTTTAAAATTCGACTGTTTCATAACTTTTGAATTGTCAATATATCTTTGCGCTACGGCGTCCGATTTCCAACCCCCAAGATTCTTGACTCTTACTAAGTTTGCTCCAGAATCTGTGAGAAGGGTAGCACTCGTGCGTCTCAAAGCATGGCCGGTATATAATTCAGAATCTGGTAGATTTAAGTAAGCTGCTATAATTTTTGGTTGTTCGGCAATTTTGTGTATTCCCATAACTTGTCTAATACACTTTCCCTTACTGTATTGGATAAAAAACCGACTGGTGTCCATATTGCTTGGTCTCAAAGATAAGTATTTTTTGACAACATTGTAGTATGGCGCGCAAATATGAAAAGTTCGCGGATAATCAGTTTTAGAGTCGCGTATATCTATACTGTAGTAATTCTCGTGATCATATATATCGTTTGTTGTCATATTGGTTAACTCACAACAACGCGTAGCTCCGCAAACTCCAAAGATCATTATTACCTACAATAAACATAAACACTGAGTCATGAAGAAAGTAAAACTTTAACAATAATAATCATAATTACCTTTGTGGCCAGATAATACAAGTCATCTGCTTCGTCCAAAAATTTCTTGACTTCTAAGCCAGTCAACGTTTTTGCTTGTTTTGGTTTGTACCCTTTGGAGAAATTTTTCATAAAGCTTTTCAATTGCTCATATTTCGATATATCTATATTATGGCGAAGATTGAGAATTGTTTTTAACATAGACCATCTTGACCACATGGTTGGGGGTTTAATTTTTTTGGCGAGTTCATTGAAGTATACAAGCAAAACGTTTTCATTTATCATTTTACTAAATTTATCCTTGGAGCCTTTGGGTAGCCGTTTGTCGCCCCAAACCGAAAATTCAGCATACGCTATTTCGTATCTTTCTCTTGACTTCGACGGCAGCAAGTTACTTGCGATCAATTTGCCTTCTGCTTCGAAATCGCGCCTGAGAGCTTCTTGCTGCTCCTCCCCAAACTCGGATACATCAGAATCAGACATATTAAAACTAAAATAAAAACTAATTAGTTAAATGAACGAAGTACAAGAGATTAGTAAAACAGATACTTACGTTTCACAAAAATTATGATGATGAGACCACTGTGAGACCACTATGAGAACACCGCTATGAGAACACTGGCTATGAGAAACTGGCTATGAGAACACTGGTTTTATTTAGAGATTTGTAGTCTGTGTTTATCGGCTTGTCGAACGAAAATGTTTGGGAATAAATTCGACTCGACGCTCAAACTGTTATTTACATGTCAATTTGATCATATGATATTAGATTCGTATTTAAGCTCCATCTAACACAGTTAAGACTAGCTTATTTGAAAAGCATATTAAACAATCTTTTATTACTACTTTTCGGGGGTGGGCGAACTTTCGGCCGTCTATAATGAAAAATAGCATACGCACCACGGCTGGGAGTGGGGCATCATAGCCGCGTGCTCGCTACCCTCGGCTACGCCTCGGGTAGCAACTCGCGCGCGGCTGTAATGACCCACTTCCCAGCCTAGGTACGTAATATACTATTCTGTTGTTAGACCGTTTGTGAAACTGTGCAAGCCATCAAAAACTGTGAGTGAGTTGTGCAGAAAAAACTCATTTTTTCCAAGAAAACTTTACTGACTTATTTTAGGTTGACTTTCGTCAAAATCACGGCCCTCATACCCAACTAAGGCGTCCTCGTTGACGTGCAACATGCCCTTATTATAAGAGTAAATAAGTCATGTAGTGTTGGTATTTTTGACTTCTCGTAAGCATTCAATACTGTACTCACACGCACTTGAGAAGGTATTTAATACTATTCATACTGATCGGGACTTTGTTGTCACTTGTGAGTTTACATTACGCCATATGTTGATGGAATCAAAAAGCTCATGATCAAATGTGACACCTTTGATTATGATCAATCTTGTTATAATATGAAGCGACTTTTGAAATATAAATCCTAACATACAGTATAAACAAATAAATAAATTCAATTCAAAGTATTAAAAATAAATTATAATGTTAAGTAGAACCCAAAATGTTTCCTCCTTGTGCCAAGAAATAATAGATAATCAAACTATCAGAAGTGATTTGATTGTACTTAATAATTTAAATTAAACTGTTCAAATTAAATGTGTTAATTGCATCTTTTATCTTTTTTTTAATTTAACCTTATATCTTGAAATCATCATGCTCATAATATGCTATGCTTAATAATATGCCCTACAAGGTTATGCTCAAATTTAGTTAATAAGCAAGTTAAGAAATATTTTCAATATAGCGTTAGACGAGACTTTTACCCTTTGAAGAATGTAATGTAATCTAACACTACGCATTAAAAACGAAGAAACTGCTGTTCTTGCTTTCAATTGTAAGATCTTGTTAGAATATATGTATAAGCAAACATGAAACATGACTCGGTAACGCGTAGCTTCATTGTCAAAGACGATGGCAGTGAGTAATTACAAGTTCTGCAGCTGAACGTGTACAGTGTGGTAGGTAGAGTTCCCCAAAAAACTCCTCGCCCCCTTCCCCCAACCCCGACATCGGTGAAAGTTCCTTCGGACAATATTGTTTGTTTCGCCTGCGCATATCAAAGTAATCCAGATAAGCAACGTATAATAGAAAGAGATATAATTTGTGAAACACAATTTTTGTTTCTTTTTCTCGTCATAGCAGACTGTTGTGCGAATGTGGTCGAAAAATCATATCACGCGCACAGTCCATCACCTGGAAATTTAACCCCTCCCAGCCCTCCAAAAAACAATAATTCCACCCAATAATGTCTTCATTATGTTTAGCGGACGCGCGTACTAAATAATGTCATAATATAATAAATTACTTGTAGCGCGGTGAGAGAGGCTTGTTCGAAGTTACACGAAAATCATTCAAGCTCTAGCTCGGGGGTATTGGCAAATAATGATGCCCGTCAAGTTTCTCGGCTTACAGACAGCTATATATACGCACATACGCGTGCGCCCGTTGCCCTACGTATAGATATACGGTGTGTACCAGCGAGTTTACTAGGCCCGCATCATCATTATTCATTGCCGGCCTCGGTTCCGGCGATACACTGTTTTATTTACGTATCATGCATACACACACACGCATACGCGTGGGCCGCTACAAGAGCGAGAGGACGTAACGAACGGAAAATCAACGTCGACATATTAGTTAGACGACGAGGACAGGCTACGTCGTCGCCGTTGTCGTCTACTCACTATACTTCATATTACAAACTATATGCGTGTGTTTATACACGCGCGCGTGTGTGTGTAAGCCAGCGACGCGCGTCGGAATTATTATATGAGCAAAAGCGTGAGGTCGAGCTTGTGGCAGTATTATGTATATACCTATATATTTAGCAGGCTACGCTCCAGGTATATAGTTCAGCAACTCCGCGTGTAATATTGTTTACACCGGATGATCGTGACGTCTAGTGTTCTGGAGACGAATGAGGCCTTCGCCATTCTCGCTCGCTAGGTGCAGTGCATTGTGCTGTAAGCGCGCATTGCACTCGAATTATATATAGCTCCGCGCGTGTAATGAAAAAGCTGACTTGGGGAATTTTTTTTCCCCTCTCTTTGTTCTGCAGCTATCTGCGCGCAGTTCGGTATTTCCCGACGATTTCCTCGCGATTACTAAATTACGGCACCGGTGGTAAAATAGCTTCGACTTGCGCGAACGAACGAACGAACGAACTGTAGCGCGCGGAATTCACGCCAAAGTCAACACAGTCTTATACTGCGCATAAAGCAGCATAACTTGCACGGGCGAATTGATTTATTCTGTGCAGCTGGAGGGAGAGAGCTGCTTACTTAAGTTCTTGGCTCGATACCTTGCCTCCCCAGCCGCACGAGTCAAAAATGAAAATGCAAATATTACGAGGGCCAATTGCGAATTATCATCATCATTATTATCATTTTATAACTATAAAAAAAAACTCACCCATTGCCGGGGCGTAGATGTTGAGATACAGGCAGTCCTCGCTCTGGTTGCGCAGATGCGGCAGTGCCCTCTTGAGGTACTCGAGCCTGCCTCTGGGCATGCGATCGAGCGCCTCCTGCTCGTTCGTGATGTCCGGCAGTTTTTGCGGACACACAGGACCGAGGCGTTCGGCCAATCTGAAATTCAAACGCGCGCATACGTACACGCCACTATCAGTATGTATACGTATATACGGTTTTCGGTCGGTTCGCTCATACGTGTTTCACATGAAGCTACAAAACGAGGACCATAGAATTTACCTCGGATACGTGTATGCGCAGCAGCACCGTGCACGAATTCGTTTATATAAATGAAACTTGACCGAGGAAGCGAGAAAGCTCGAAATTCAGAAGAAACTGAATTAGACCGAAGGTTTCGAGCTGAATGTATCGTGGTGTGTACATTTCTAACGCTCCAATGTAATGAGTATTGACCGAGGTCAAAGTTCAGAGATCAAACTTTATTTTACCGATACGCGAGTGAAAATAATCAACAATTTATTTCTTTTTCTTTCTTCCTTCGTGAATGCTTGATCATTGAACACATGCAACTTCAGCGGCAGTGGTGAATGTCCAAAATCTCTTCCAGAAAAAAATAATACTTGATTTTGGATCAGATTTTTTTTGGAGAGACAAAAATTTATGAGTGAGTGAAGAACTTCACCTTTTATTCATTTCGCGTACTCGTGCGCACTACTGAGGCAACCATTGCGATTCTCTTTATATACTGCTGCGTTAATAAAATAGGTCATGGCCCTCTTTTTGTCACTGACTTTAAAAAGATAATTTTATGCGTTGAGTCGACGATAATGCGTCATAGAACCAATGTTAGCTATTCCGATCAAACTTCAGTTAGCGACCAAACAAGTACCGATCGTTATACATGAAGAATTCTCACATAAAAAAAGTAGGTAGTCGTACGGACATTAGTTAGAGTGCAGTAGTAAACGATGTTGTATGATTAATGACTCACTTGTTTCCGTCCCAGGGGCTGAGCGCCCTCGTCGGTGAGAACCGATTACCACCGGTCGGCGGGGTCGCGTACGGCACCCCAAGGTACACGTCGATTGGCTTCAGATACTTTGCACCCTCGAACGACATTATAATACCTTGAATCTTTCCGTACCTGAAAAAAACGAAAAAAAGTTCCTTCGTTAGCTGCTCTTTATTTTACGGGGGAAAGTCGAGAAAAAAAAAGATGAAGAAACCCACTTTGATTCTATACAAGTTTTTGCTCAAGGAATAAATTAAGTCTCAGATGGTGAGAGGAACTTTTTTCTCGCCTCTCTCTCTCTCTTTTTCTTTTATTTTTCTTCTTGAGATCACTTTACGTATTTGAGCTTGTCTTTGTATTATGGAATCAAACGTTTACTATTATAACGTGACACACACAATAGCGACTTTGCACGCAGACCACGTTTTGTGCGGCTCTGTGCGAGAATGCATTGGCAATATTATACGGTATATTCACGTTTTAGCGCTCAAAAGTACTGCGTGTGCTTTCGGCTTTAATGCGATTTAACTAGATAGAGTACTGTACAACCCTTTCTGCATATATCTCATGTACTTTGGCCAAATCCTCGTTCCCTTTTGGACCGTTTCAGTGTATTTCCTGTATATTCTCATCTCATATGCTATACGCACTTTGCTGCATTTTCAAGAATCCTTTTTTTCTTTATCACTATTATTATTTCTCTTTTTCGAATCGAGTTTCCCTTATCAAAACCCAAGTTCTAATGAAATTCTACCTGCCCCGCACACGTATAAGAAACTTTCCCTCTCCTGGACCAAAGTATTGGATTAGATTACCCGCAAGGTAAATTCTGGGTTACCTGCCCACGAAGAGAGAAAACAATCTTTCGGCTGCACTCTGTGAGAATGTGCTTTTCATTCGAAACACAACACCCAATAATCAGCTATCCCTCTCTCGCTCTCTCTCTCTCTCTCTCTCTCTCTCTCTCTCTCTCTCTCTCTCTCTCTCCTCTCTCTCTCTCTCTCTCTCTCTCTCTCTCTCTCTCTCTCGCTCTCTCTCTCTCTCTTGCGTCTTATCCGATGATGCACACACACGTCTACACACATATACAACACACAGTGGAATTGAGCAAGATTCAATCACCCTGTTAGTGCTATTTGATGCTAGGCAAAGCCTTTGATAGGATAAACCATCGAAGCTTTGGCGAACGCCTTTCAGTGCCTGAACCGTTCAAGCGATGGTCTTATGCATTAACCAAGCATCGGTCGAAAAATGTATTTTGAAGAACGCTGATAAAACTGTCAAGTATTTTGAAATATATTTTGAGTTGCATCTTAAGATTCATAAACGCAATTAAACAACTTTTTCAATTTATTATATGAAAGTTACCTTAAATACCAAAAAAGGCAACATGCAATAAAAGTTGGCATAAAAAATATTGATCGTATCAAGTTTTAAATCCGATGTAACATAAAAAATATAGGTCAGAACTGAAATATTCGTCCGAAAATCGTATCAAAAAATATTATGCAGGGGTAAAATACTGCTGATAATAATGAAAAAATTGTTGCCAAAAACTAGCGAAATTACTCTGGAGAGAAGTTGGCCTGGCTATTTTATTTTTTAAGTGATACAGAAAAATTCCAGTCAGGCAATAAAAAAAATACCCTCTCGATCGCTATTTATATTGAATTTCAAAAATGGACGAAATGCTAAATTAACAAGAGCTCGTCCAGGCAGCAGTGTATACGTGCGTTAAACGCGTCGAGGAAGAAAATAATTTAAAAATCAACAACCGCATCGAGCAAAGCTAATTCTTATTTCCAAAAGATTCAAAAAAACTCACTCGAGGATTACCCGATGTAGCTCAAGAGCATCGACAAGAAAGCAAGATTCACTGGCAAAAAAATTGAACAATTGCCAAACAGCTGTGCTACCGTTTTTGAGTTATGTTGCGGGCAAAAGAATCATAAGGTGTGATGTCATTTTTCTGTATATTTACATGTCGATCTATTATTTCTATGAATATGAGACACATATCAAGAATTGACTGATTTAAGCTGTATTTCATCAGCTATTATTTTTACGAAAGCCTGTTAATTTTGTTTTTATAGTATTTGTAAGGTATTTACAGCGATTTAATTAAATCTTTTGGTTATGGGTTTAACAAACGCGCCTACCCATTTCTGACGTACATAAAATAATTAGGTAAGAGATCAGGAGGAGGTTTAAATTATTTTCAAAAACTTTACTAATTGATTATGCTTAAATAACTGTAAGAGAATTAACATGAAAATGTAACCATAGAAACATTTTATGATGGTTCAAAAAACATTTCATTAGTTTTTTTTTCGTGCCATTCATTGATCTGAATGTACAGAAGACTATAAAAGTTATCTACCGAATTCACGAGGACTTTTATATTACATTTTTGAGCCTTTTATTTCACGAGCGTTAAGCTAGATTTAATAAAGTCAATGGCTGCTCGTCCAACTGGGCTCCGATGAAATTTAATTGTAATATTATAGTACTTTAACTTTTCTACGCCGCTCTCTCTTTTCCTCTCTCTCTCTCTCTCTCTTTCATGCGCATTGTATGCTGTAATATTATTATTTTTACGTAAATGAAGGCTTTTAACAGAAGGCGTATACTCGCGTACATCATGTATAGCCATTTCCGTAATGCGCTCAACGCGCGCACGAATTTGTTTCATTCAACCTGCCGAGAAGCTCGTGCGCGCTTCATCACCATTCAAATTCAATGAAACGCTTGATTAATCTCGTTTCGCTATGTATATAAACGTGTATACCCAAAATAAAAGCGACACGCCCACGCGCTTTCAAAATTGATAAAGAAAAAGATTGACAAAGATACGATAAAGTATTAAATGTAAAATTTGTATGTACGAACCTGGTCTGAACGACTCGAGGATTTGGCTTGGTCTTGGTCGCAACGGGCTGTACTCTGCGCATGAGGCACGCACTGAGTACTAATATAAGGAGTGTCCTCAGCAGCTCCATTCTGAGGGCGAGCTCGCCCTCCTGCGACTAACGGCCTCGGCTCCAGCTTTCACCTTTGACGACTCGGTCGTGCGGATGTCACGTCGCCGTCGTCCTTCATTATCTACTACTGCTTCTGCTGCTGCTTTTTCGTCTTCTTCTACTGGTCGTAGTAGTAGTCGGGCAGCTTTTTCTCGCAGTTCTCTGCATGTGCCGTTTGCACCATCGGGCTCGAAAACAGGCCAATTAAATTTTGCGGTCCCGCAGAGGAGAACGGCGATGGCGAACGAGCGTATACGGCAGCAGGTACGAAAGAGCAAAAGTAAAGGAAGGAAAGTAGATGGAGGAAGAAGACGTAGTAGAAGAGGAGGGAAGAGAGGAGTAAAACTTGTCCAGGTCGTTTTTTTTCTCGCTCCCTTTTTTTCTGACGGTGCTGCCGTTGGTCGTGTAGCTGACACTTGCGAAAGAGCTATACGTATACTACTACGTTCAGCCGGCCTCGGCTTGTGAATGTCTTATCCGTTCGTTAATCCAATTAAGTCGTTGCTGCAGCATACTCGATATTTTGCCCTCAGCTCACTCCAGGCTTTTTCTGCCAATTTCTGCAACTGAGAACGGAGAAAAGAAAAAAAGAGAGATCAGTTTTATTTCGTTAGTGCGTTCGAGCGTGTGGATCAGTCGGGGGTTAGCTGTGTGTGTGTGTGTGGGTGAGTGAGAGGCGAGCTTTGGCTTCAATTAAGCATCGAGAGCGAGTATCGTGCATCGTTTAATTTGAACTATTATATATATCTGTATGCACGTACTATACCATGACAGAGCTGTATGTTGCAAATATATGGGTATAGATTCGCAAGCGTCTTTGTTCGGTCAGAGAATCCTTGCTTGTACGTTTAAATACTCTCAAAGGAGGGATTTTTTTATCGGACGTTTAACGAGATATTGCCCTCGATTGCGAACTTTTATGTGGCTGTTAAAGTAAAGGAGAGACAGACGGACAGACAGCAGCTCAAAGAATGCACCCCGATGAGCGAGAGATTGTCGATGTTTTGCGCAAAGTACGAAAAAAAAAATTGGGCGTTATATATGCGCGTACACGTTCGCTATACACATGTACCACAGCGAAGCTTTATGAATGCGTGCGCGCGTATAAAATATGATCTACAAGAGCTAATGCCTCTGCCATGCGTTCGGTAACACGTTTTGCATAGGGAAAAACTTTTGTATGGGTCGAGGATGAAACATGACTGTTTGAGAAAGTTAATATCTCGATGTACTTTGCTGCTGCTGCTGCCGCCGCCGCCGCTACCACCGCTGCTTCTGCTGCTGCTCTATGCGCTGCAACATTCTGCAGCTTTCAAAAATATATATAAGAGCGCGCGTACTCAATAGGTACACGTATACGGAGCTCTGGGTTTGAATACACGCGCGCGGGCTCGTGCTCTATAGGCTACAGCAGCAGCAGCAAGTTTTGGGTAAACTTTTGATCGTCGCCTAGCTGTGCATTATGCCGGAAAAGCCTTTAAACTTTTTTTCCCCCGCCCCCCGCGAGGGCTCCGGCAGCCTCGCTTACAGCGCAACAGCAGCTCTGAAAGGTTACGGCCCGCGCGCGTTATCGCTCGGCGCAAAGACGATAAAAATATCGCGTCACACCGTTGCGCGCGCCCTTGTATAACAGCTGCAGCAGCAGCGCATCTCACAAATAGGTGAGAATTCACTTGTTATAAAAGCTCGAGACAGTGTCGACAACGACGACGACGACGACGGCGACGACGACGAGAACAGACTAAGAGCTTTGTAAAGAGGATTCTCAATCGTAGGGATGATTAATTGCTGAGAATTCTTCGGGCTTGCAGCTTGCACGCACTGCGTACGATCGTCGTGGCGCGTTACGTAAGAGCTAAATAAAAAAAACTCATGGCGCGGGTACTTCGGAGACTTCGTGGGGGGTCTGCGATAGTTAACAACGAATGCAACGAGAGCAGCACAGAGTACAATGTATATAATAATACATATAATAACGTACGTGACAGGTGGCAGGCTCGCGAAAAGATAAAGAGACCTCGAGACGAGAGAAGAGAAAGATGAGACGTACGTACATATAGTGGCGGAGCTTTACGTACGCACGCGTCCGCGTTTCGTCTAATGAGCCGTGTGAACAGCTGTAGATGTATTATATGTATGTACGTATAGCAGGTAGTAACTGTGTATATATAAGCCGTATGTAGTAGCTTGTTACTCGAGCGCGACAAGTCTGCTGCTGCCGCCGCCGCTGTGCGCCGCCAAGCCAAGCTCTAGCACTGAAATAAGAGTGCAGTGCTCTCTCGCGCGCGCACACACACCCACCCAGCGCTACTACTACCACTTCTTACCCCCTTTGCACAGCGACACACGTGTGGGTGTGTGTGCATATACGACTGTACAGAGTGTAGTGTACGGTACGACGAGCAGCTCAACTACGTACACTGCTATGTATGTAGCTTGACTCGAGTCGCGTTCGAGCAACTAGCTACTACTCCGGCGCTGAAGATCTGCCACCTACGAGCTTTTTTTTCTTCTTCTACTTCTTTCCTCGGAGCTGCTCGCGTGTAACTATCTCGCTCGACTCTCGAGCTTCTCGCTCTCTCTCGAGCGCGAAGGCATTGAACTTATGTATACGCAGTGCGCAGGCACAGGAGTACCCACCAGCTTCGCTAGACTTCCGCTGAAAGGAGCGCGAATATAATCTATCATTTTTAATGGTCAAATTTTATCAAGTTTTTATCGACGCTTATACGACGGTATACACTCCCCACCCCACACGCGTCCTATATAGTTACACCTTGTAATGTACCGCTGGTGTGTGCGAGTTGTGCGCTGCGCAGACAGCGAACAAGTTTCTGCAACATCGCGCGTCGTGTCGGGGCAAACACGACGCGCCAGACGATCTGCACGTCGACGCGAGCTGAGCGACTTTCGCATAGAGCCGGCCATATTCCCGCGTTATAGTACGCGCTCATATGTATATGCGCGCGCGCCCGAACTCTGTCTGCTGAGCTGCGTTGCAATAGGTGGAAAAGTTACTTTATATACTTATGGCATCTCGCACATTCGGGGCAAACTGCTAATACTACTATTGCTACTACTACTACTATTACTGTTATACGCCCTAAGCATTAACTCGATGACTTGCTAATGTCTGCGCAGCTAGCAGCTAGCGCAACGTCGCTGCACCCCAAACTCGTGACCCCGACGCTATATCGAATTTATACAAGCACGGCCCGAGCGTGTATTACAATTTTGGATTCGCTATGATATTGCAGCATCGCTTCTCTGCAGCTGTACATTTTGCACACTTGGCCCAAGATCAGCTCTAGAACAGTCGCAACAATCTATGTGCGAATACGTACGTACAGGAATACATTTTGATCCTGCAAAGTTAGGTAGATATATGCATGCCGCGAATACTTCGTTGACAAATTTTATGATAGAAAAGTCGCTCTCTCTCTCTCTCTCTCTCTCTTCTCGTCGTTAGCCACGACGTATAGAGAGCTCATGCACATGCGACGACCCGAATGTAGAGAGCAAGAGAGAGAGAGAGAGAAAGAGAAAAGGCTGAAAATAAAAGTGAACGTGTCCGCACGAGGTAACTCCGGTAATTGCGCTATAAAAAAAAACGTAAAAATACCTCAACGTCGCTCTTAAATTTAAATTTTTCAGCGCAAAAAGCTCCAGGGCTAACGCGCGGTGGCGCACAGTTCGCAAGAAAGAAAAGAGGAAGAGGAAGAGAGAAAGAGGAGAGCAGAGCAGAGTAGAGCAAAAAAGAAGAAGAGAGCAACGAGGCAAGGACCGCAAAAGAGTACAAGTAGTATTATATAGGGCTCGCGCGCGCCGTATAAGGGTCAAGGACTGCGCGAGTTGGCTTGTACGCAAAGTAATTCACAGTCGCAACAGAGCCATAGCCCTCCTGCTGCTGCGCTCAAGTTTTTTTTTGAATTTCAAATTTGGTCCCTGATACATTAGGACTCAATTATCATACAGAAGAAGCGAGGCGTGCGCACAGCTTAATTATTCTTGCAAAATCATAGAAATAACTTTCGAGTTTGAGCTGCTGCAGCTGCGGCTGCTGCTGCTGGTAAGAAGAAAGCGAGAAAAAAATTTGCTTAAAATAACCGCATCGCCCTGTATATACGGGACGACTCCGAAAGAAATGTTCGTACGCGCGCACGGCGGTGCGGTCGCGATATATATAGGTACGTATAGCAGCGCACGTGAGGAAGCGAGAGCATAAATACGCGGAGATGAAAAAAGAAAAGTCGAAAGAGAGGGAGGCAAAAAAAAAAAGTATAATATACTCGCGCGCTAAGCTAAGTGTGTATGGCTGCACAAATCTCTCAAAACCGGTAAGTCTCTTCCTATTACTGACTCTCGGAATTAAAAGAGTCACGAAGTACATATAGACATAAGCTTGCAGGCTCTGTAAAGGCACGAGCCGCAAAAGTGAGTACTAGGAGCATGCACAGAGAGAAAGCTCCAAGAGAACCGGCGCTGCACTTGCATCTTTCTCCCTCTCTCGCTGCTTATAAATGCATATAAATTCGTGGGCGCTCGTAGCACGTTGCCTCTATATACACTGCACACTGTATATTATACAGTATATATAGCCGTGCTCAACCGTCGTGCGATGGGGGTCGAGAATCGCCCAGGGGCACTCGAAACACGTATACACACTATTTACTCGGTCTACTTGTATGGATCGCCCTGTACGTATATTATACGAGCCGAGCGCATATATATTTTGCGTGTGCGAGTGTGTATAGAGCTTGCATATATATATACGCGCGGCAACGTATACAAGTTTGTCTGCATGCATTGGGGAACGACGCTGGTGTAGCGATCGTCGTTCGTACTCACGCTATAGAGCAGGAACCAGTCGATATAAGGTTTCGAACGATGCTATCCTTATCACAGGGGCTCTCGCGTATGCGCATGAGAGCGGGCATTTATGTGATCTGGTCTTTGTTAATATAGAAATTTGTGTGCGTATGTGTGATGGGTGGGTGGGTGCAGGGGTTCGGATGCTTTGACGTGTTAAACTGACACCATATAACGTACGGTCCATTTCATAAAGCGACGTGACGCTAATGTGTGCGCAGTTCCTATATACCTCCTACGTGGGTGCGTGTATTTACAAAGACACGGCGCGCGTGCAGACCCTCATTGGTACAAGAGAAATTCTGTGTAAGTCTGGCTGCCTGCGTGTATGCTGCTACATAATGTCGAGCTGCTACTGCGACTACTACTACCACTGCTGCGACTACATACATATATGCTTCGTCTATAATACGTGGGTGTGCGTGCGTGTGCAGCTCTGCGGTCGATGATTGCGATATGCGCGCGCACAAACACATTTACAATTCAAATTTTCTTGCATATTATGCGCTAATGAGTGCGCGCAGAACGGAGAACGAAGCTCGTGTTAAAATATTTTGCGGCTCGCGCCGATGCGTCGTAAGCTATCGTACGTGTGTAAAACGCACATACGTGTGTGCGTGTGGGTGTGTGTGTGTGTGTGTGTGTGCGTGTGCGTGTGCACAGGTGTCTCCTCCTCTCGCACCTATCTGTATGTATATTCAACCAGTATATACCCTTGTACATACACGGCCGTTCGCCGGGCTCCCGATGGAGTGATTAACTTTTGAAATATTCATGATATATTTACCAGCCGCACGAGAAACATCGAGCATCGTTCGCTTCTCATTTTATCTCTATCCCTTCTCACGCTCCCTCTATCTCTCTTTGTCTGTCAGTTCGATTGGTTTCCATGCTCGCTCGGAATTATGCGCGTCTGTGCATCCAATGCCTCGAATCGACGAATATATTTACCAGCCCTTTATATATTTATCATTTCATAAATATTATACATATATTACGTATTATGTATACAGAAATCCACACGAATGATCGCATTAATAGGATTGTCTTTCCCTTCACGCTAAGTAAAAAATTAATTGCGCGCAAGGCGTGATTCTCGCATATATACACAACGCATTTTGTCAAAAGCAAGCGTAAGCTCGAAGCTTTACGCGCCTTGCAAGCTCGTCTCTGTGGGAAATGAGCAGCAGCAGCAATAGTGGTAGTTTATAAGAGAAATGGTGCGCTTTCGAATCAGAGAGTTTAAAACCGACAAGCGCCGCCGCCGCCGCCTCCGCCACCGCTGCAGCTGCCTGCCTGCCCTGCTATCCTCGAACTGCCACCGAGAGCAATTCGAGCGTCTTTTCTTTCCTCTGTAATATACAATCCCGTAATTTCTTTTCTTTCCCTCTCACTCTTTTCTCTTCTTTTTTTACTCCCACTTCCCAAAGGATTTTCCACCATTTAACTTGCTTCGCGCACGGGGGGATGTTGGAAAAAGAAAATATAGCTCTGGGTATAGCTTCGAGGTCGCTAGAGATAGGCAAACTCGACTCTCTCGACTCCTTGCACTGCTGCAGCTGCAAGCTCGTGTGATGCAGTCCTTAAAACCAAGCGCAGCTCTCCGAGTTGTAGAGCAGAAATTATAGGACTACTGCGAGCGTTCCTATAAAGTCTCGTCGTGTAAAGCTCGATGAGACGAGAGTATATAAGTAAGAATTTTGCGAATTCGATGATTATTTTTAATACGCTCGACAGGCGCTCGCGTACCCGAGCTTCATCCTTTATACACGCGCGGTGCACGTAATGTTCAAATGGTATTAAACGAAAAAGAAAACATCAAAGTGCGTGGATATATAGATATATACGATATTCGTGCGAAACGTATTTTCAAGAACTCGAAGCTAGCAAAGTGCTGGTAGAAAAACTCGTTCGAGAGCGCAATTACGTTGCATCCAAGCGAGTCTCGCTGTTGCTGCTGCTGCTGCCACTGCGACGTTCGCGAGAGCAGCTCGACGTGACAGTGCAATTTGTTGCACGGGGGGGCATATAAAAGCATCAGAGAGAACTAATGGCAATGTAAAATGGCGAAGTTCATAGTTTATCAACTTCCTCCCCGTTCTCTTTATTATGCGACGCGCTTTCATGTGATGAATAAAAGAGTGTATGCAATATGTGAGTCAAGTGTATTAAAATTGAAAAAATATCTGGGTCGGGGTTTATTTTTTATACATTTTCCGCTACGCGAGACGCGGTGACACTCTTGAACCTTTGACGTGTTTTTAAGTAACGGGAGGGAAATTCGAGAAAAAATTCAGTCGCAATCAGAGTACAATGAGCCAAAGGAAAAAAGCACGAGTAAAAAATTTTTATATCAAGATGAATCCCGAGTTTGGATTCCAGACAGCAAATAAACATGGTCTGCACGCGAATATATATTGTTATATATAAAGCATAAAAAACATCGAGGTAGTACACTACTCTTTTATCGAAAATTCGCGATACTTTTCTTTTGGTTGGCAGAAAAAAAAATAAAAAAAAGTTGAGAAGACACGTCACGTATATTATAAGAACGTGTACGAAACGCGTTGGCGCGCAAGCGCCAAGCTGGTATAGTAATCCATCGCTATATACATAAAGCTCCGGCTGCTGCTGCTGCCGCCGCCGACGCCGCAAGTCATTGGCTCCGAGACTGCAGCGGTTGATAAAAGCCAAGTCTCGAGGAAAATCCGTAGCCACCGCGCGCTCTCTTATATATAGTAGTAGAGTAAATATACGCGGAGAAAAAAAAGCGAGAGAAGAAGGGAGAAACGAGCAGATTGCACAGAGAGTTATAGGCGAATGTCGATATCGTTTATAATCAAGCCACTCGATAAATCGGGCGTTTACTCCGATTCAGACCGAGCGGCGCAGATATATATGTATTCTTGGCGCGCGTTCGGGCATTGCCAAAGCCCCGCACGTTGATCCTTGTATATGTATGTACGTATGTGCGTGTGTGTGCGCGCATGAGAGCGTTAGCGTGTATAATAATGAGATCGCGCGCGAGAGCAGCGAATTATACAGCTGATGGAAAAAAGTGCTCGTGCACGCGTGATAATAGCCTTTATTAATGGTTTTGCGGCCTGTTATGCGATATATGGACGTGTTAACGTGGTTGGCGCGCGCTTAATTATCAATAAATTAACGAGATGATTAGTTCAGCGCGAGCTCTGATCTCTCGCGGATCATGCGATCGTTGCGCGAGCGCGAGCTTTTAATGCAAATCACAACCGAGGAAAATGACTGTTTTTATGGATCTCGCGAAATTAGCCTGTAAATTCCATCTCGATCTCATCGATACGGATGTTTTATAATCCATAGCAATTTGTATGGAGCGTATGTTCTATACCGATGGGCTTAACAAATATTTTGTTGGCTCAAGAAAAGCCGAGCGCGTATAAGTTTCTCAGTGCCGATAATCGACGCACTCGTGTCATTCAACGGGCGAGAGCCTATTTCTCAAACGTCATCGCCGCGGCCACGTTCGCACTGCAGCAACAACTGAGAAGCCAAAAGTCTTAGCTCTCTTTTCTATAATGCGAGAAAGGAGTATAGAGCTTCTATCCTTCTCTTTCTTTCTCTCTCTCTCTCTCTCTCTCTCTCTCTCTCTCACTCTCTTTCTTTTGCGTCGAGGAATTTTTCGCCAAGTTTGTCGTCGTTGATAGCCCCTTCAGTATATAGTATGAGCATAAAAGAAAAGTTCTCGCCTGCAAGACCCCGCGCGTGTGCAGCGCGCGCAAGGGAGGGCGGCAGAGGAACATGAGGAGAAGGAGGGAAGAGCTTGCGGGGGCAGAAGTGCGAGCGAGAGGAAGAGAAAGAGAGAGAAAAACAACCTTACTTCGAGAACTTGACTTGCACGAGGAAGTGGGTGACAGATCGACTTCGAGTTGAATTTTCCAATTTCCCGTCTTGTCACATGCTCGCCCTCTCGCTCTCTCCTTTTTTCTTGGAATATTTCGCGCTCTATATACGCGCGCGTAGATGCTTATTTAACATTCCGCGATGTCTGCTAGAAAAAAAAGGAAGCAAAAGGGAAAAAGATCGAAAAAAAGAGAGGGGAAAAAATCACTCGACATACCTTTGCACACACCTATACACGGCAAGCGTGTGCGCGCGCGCGCGAGCTCGCGAGTATATAGGTACGTACGCCTGCAACGATCCGGTGCGAAAGTGAGTATAATATGTGTGCGTCTGTGCCTGTGAAGTCGCGCTTAGTATGCCACAACCGATCGGCCAAGTCAACTGTGATATTGCCTACTCAGCTGGTTCTTTTATCCACACACGTACACTCACTTACACTGGCTGGATGGCAGAATTGGAAGGGAAGGCGAGGGGTGTAGGGGTATATAGTATACGTATATATATCGACGAGCGAATGAAAGACGCCCAGCCCAGACAATGAGACATCCTGAGAAAAAAAATTGGAACCAAGTGCTCTCGCGATCTACTACTACTGCTGCTGCTGCTATCTACTGCTATCTGGGCGCTGTATATACGTGGCAGCTCAGTCGACGATCTCTGCCCGACGTTGTGCTGCAACAGCAGCTCCGCGCGCATAGAGATGAACGATCCCCAAGAAGTGATGTACACATGCGAAGCTCGAGCTCGATCCCGCCTGACTATAGTATATATAGGTATGTGTGCGAGTGTGTCTCTCTGTGCGCATGTAAAAGATGAGAGCGATGCAGTAGCTATAACACGAGCAGCAACAGCAGCAGCACCGGTAACAGCACGAGGCACACACAAGCCTTTCGCTGAAATTTCGCTGTGAATGCAAATTTTATGCACCTCGTATACATGCGCGCACGATCACTGAACAGCAGAGAGGAGCGGAGAGAGAGAGAGCGAGAGATACACACACACATGGGGACATCCGTGCACTCGTACGCATACATTCACGTATTTCACGTTCAGCATTCCCAGCGATCCTGCACAGTTCATGCTTTATTGTATTTTGCTCTCTCTCTCCCTCTCTCTTTCTCCTGCTCGGCAAGAGTGTCTCTCGCTCTCTCCGATATGTTTTAACCGATTTTTTTCGCTCTGCATTATATTAGCTGCCTGCCGAGCTGCTATATGTACTACTACTGCTGCTGCTGCTGCTGTTGCTGCTGCTGGCGACGTATTCGCTCCATACTTGGCGGCAGTAATACGTATACACACACACGAAAGCGCGCTGCAGGGCTTGAACGTCAAGCCGAAATATACTTTCCCGATGCCTTACGCGTGAGTGCACTATTTTTTTTCTTTCTTCCTTTCTTTCTTTTTTTCCTGTTTTCTTTTTTTCCGCGCCGAACTCGATACAGTACGTCGGATTTCTCATTACAACTCTTCGGGTTGATGTTACTTACAGCTCGCAGTGAAGAAGGTAAATATTTTGTCGGCCGAAATAATATCGCGTGCTGAAATCTAATACACATATTTCCATACGCCCAGGATATATATTTCGCCCTCTCCACGTCTGCATACATCCCGTGCAAAACACGTATTTTCCGATACGCGAGTCGTATTTCCTGCTCGCGCGCGCGTGCACCTTCGCGAGTGTACGAAATTTCGTGCGTCTATACGAACAGAGTTTTCTTTTTCTCCATTCCCAACAGAATACACGATAGGCTCGTCGTGGGTTTTCTATTTTTCACAAAAGTGCAGAGTGTACGTGTGTGTGTAGGTAAACTTTTTTCCAGTACGCGCGCGCCTAATCAAAAAGAGAATGGAATCGACTGTAACAAAACAGGGTCACCGTGCAGTTAGTATCTGATATCAGCTTCTCTCTGCGCTTTGCGGCTCCAATATATATATATATATATAGCCGCGAGAGAAAGTGAGAACGAAGTGAATTTGGGAGATTCCACAGGGCGCTGCTCGGTGCCTGGCATACACTTTCGGCGGATCATTCGTCTTCTTCGTCGCGCTATAGATATAAAACGCCACCTCGCTCCTTTTTTACCGATAGCTTTTACGCTTCCTCTTTCCGTCCATTTCCCGCCCCTAAACTTTTGCTCCTTCTTTTTTCACGTGCACGCCGGCTCTACCATGCTCGCCCTCTCTCTCTCTCTCTCTCTCTTTCGGCCTCGTCGTCGTCGTATAGCGTAAAGCAGATATCCTCACGGCTTCCAAATTGAATGTCGCGCAGCGTAATTCGGTAAAAATTTTTGCATGCCGTTGCAAGAACTCCACTGCGCTTCTTTCTTTCTCCCTCTCTTGACATTCTTTTCAAATCCAGCGAGGAAGAAGACCGATTAGAGGCCTTCTATCTTTTCTAGCGCGGCGATGTACTCGAGGAAATTTAAATTCTCCTACGTCCCTCGCTTCCAAACCCTCTCCTGCGCTTTTTTTATACATACATTCGACTCGGCATGGATATGGAAATTTATTGCTTTGAAAATAATGGGAATCCATGCGCCCTCCCTATTTACAGCTATGTAAACGAGTGATCATGGCTATTAACGCGCGTCCATAGAAATAAACTCGGATCGTTTCACGAATTTTTTTTACTCGACTGCATTTTTTTTGCCGAACGAGTATCGACCCCATTGGAATGCTACATATATTCCGATTATATATATAAATAAGATTACTATTTTCCAATTTAGCTGTATTTAATTAAAACTTTATATGAATGCGACAAAATCGATTAAATTATTCCGAGCTTGGGCGCGTATGTATATAACAGATAATATGTATGTGTATAAACTCCTATTGCTAAAGTTGATTTGCAAATTTTGCAAATTCAAAAATATCAGTACTTATTTGGTGCTTCGTGAGCGACGAAGGAAAATCACTCGTTCGAGCGGTATCGCGCTTGAACGGTAGCGTTTCAAAGAAACCTTCATTGTAAATTCACCCGTTTCATTCGATACTTTATAGCCTGTCTTTTACTTTTATAATGAAGATACTTAGGAAAAAATACAATTTCTTTGTTATCGAGAAAAAGAAAAAGCTTTATTTTTTCGATTCGCGTACACGAATCCCAAAAGTTTCATCCAATTAAAAAAAAAGGAAAAGAATGTAAAAAAGGACCTCTTAAACTTTCTTTGTGGATGATTTTTTTTAATTCTTGATTTTTTATGTCAACTAGCTGGCAGCTAGCACGATGCAGCGCAGCAGTAGCAAAACTGTTGAAGGGATTCATTTCAAGTCTAATGTAAGTACTCCCTGGGGTCTTTCTCTCTCTTTTTCTTTTTTCAGCCGCCGTCACCGCGCCGTGTAGCAGTGTAACGCTGTACAGCAGTCGCGGCACAGCAGCAGCTGCTGCTGTATATGTACAGATGCATCAGCCGCCACGACATCAAACAGAAACGAATGTACCCTTTGAGCCTCGTCGTCGTCGTCGTCGTCGTCGTCATCGTCGTGTAGTCAGTAGCTCACGATTTAATCACACGGAATAACATAAATTTTCATACGTTTTCACGAGCATCTGCAGCAGCAGCAGCAGCAGTATACTAAATTAGTTCGGCGTTCCGTATATACGCATAACATCCGAGAGTCAGTGCATACAGGCGTCGTGTATATGTTATACGCGCGTAATTTGCGCGCGGCGTACGCACGCGAGCCATCGATACATTATGGATGCATTAATTCAGCGTCAATACGCGTTAAAACAGACGATAAAAACAATACGGCGCGCTGCCTATCACTTATAATTCAGATAATAATGGCTGCCACTGCTGCTGGTTGTGCTGCGAGAAAAGCTATCGTTTATGTGTGTTATCCCGCTGCTGCTACTGCTGCTGCAAAGCGAACAAACGCGCGCGAGTAGGCGCCAATTGCGCGTGATTAGTTGTAACGTTTGGTAATATTTTATAACAAAACGAGAAATTTATTCGGCTGCGCTTTGTATTATCGGAATGAAATGATAACAATAAAGGCATTGAAAATTCATCGATATTATTATAGAATTCGAAACTAATCAGTTGCTATTCATTCAGCGCGGGTCGTTATATTGATTAATCTCGAATGAATTCTTTTTTACCCCCTGCCCCGCTGAAATTCGTATAATTAAATTTTCAACAAAAGCCTTATCGCGCTGATTCGACGAGTAATTTGAAGCGGCAAAAGAGGGTTTGGGGAACGGGGGAGGGGTGTTCGAAGCGAACGGGGCAAACTGCAGCAAGCGCACGTGGGTCAAGAGAGCTAAACTTCAAGCCATCGAGCGCGCGCGTGGGAATTGCCTCGAGTCAAGTGACGCACTCGCCCGCGCGCTATCTCGTCTTGAGGAAAATATCCGGAGATTAAACGAACTCCGGGCGCACGTTTGTACCGAGCACCGATTAATTAATTGAAAAAAATAAATCCTCAAAGTCGCTTCCCTCTTTCTCCTTTACCCCCCGAAGCAGAAGGAAAAGCGGGTTGCATAAAAAAATCATCAAACGACACATACTCGACGCGTTTAGACATGGAATTATATTGAGTAACTAAGTTTCATAATGCATCGCTCTTTACGCTTGTTTTCTAAGCGAGCTTCTGTCGAGCGATTAGCTCGATTTGCCAGCGAATCGTACGTTATCCAATCCTCTTATACTTTGCCTCCCCCCAACCCAAACACCCCCCTCATGTAGGCACATACGCACTTAGCGAGTTTCTAATGCGATAAGTGAATTTCAATGGTTCCACGCGTTTACGTATTATATATGTACGTGCTCCCTCTCTTTCTCACTCCCTCGCATCGCTTTGATTAGATTCAATGTTTTGAACTGCTAATGCTTTCTGCTTTTACGTCTTGCCTGGTGTCTCAATTAAGTAGCATTTAATTACGTAGAATAATCATATAGCTTCCACATATATATTTTTCTCTAGGGCTTTATTTTATCCCTCGTACACGTGACGATGCGCGCGCGCGTTTATATTAAACGTCTGTTCAACGTTACGCTGATAAGCGACATGTATAGTACATACATACAGGGTTGTTGACGCCGGACAGCGCTAAATTATCCGAGCGAGCGACGCGTTACTACTGTCTTGGGAAAAATTAACCCCGACTGCCTCGCGCGCCCGCCCGCCCGGCCGTCTGGCCTAATACGGCTGTTTACTACTGACGCGCGGCGGCGCGGCGCTTTTACTGCACACGATCGATCACACACACACACACACACTCACGTACACACGCTTACACGGGGCGCATTACAGCCGGGCTCGACCGAGTCTTTAGTGCATGTATGCGCGATAAACATACACGCGAGCGTAACATTCACACGTACACGTACACGTTCCGCAGCTGTACGTCGTCGCTGCTCGAGCTCGCTCAGCCGACCAATCAGTAGAAATTGTAGATTAACAAGCTCTCATTCGATTAGAGCTCCATTTAGCAAATGAATTAGGTGTGATAGGTGCCGCTTCTGCCACCGCCGTCGCTGCTGCTGCTGCTGCTGGCCAGGATAATACTTGTAGTGTGTGCGAGCACAGAATTGAACTGCGCGCACGAATTGCCATTTCGCTCATGTACAGAGAGAGAGAGAGAGAGAGAGAGAGAGAGAAAGAGAGATAGAGGCAGAGAGGAAAGAGAAGAGGATGTAGAGAGCTGGAGGCGCGTGTGGCACACATACACTTACACGACCAGAGGTAGGAATATGTATGCGGTAGCGGCGTGGCACACTGCACGGACGTGCGCGCGTCGATTTTCTTCTCTCGCTCGAGCTCGTGTGTTCGTGGGAAAAATTTTTATTCGTATCCTAGGCCAATGGAAAGTGGCAGCGGCTATATATCACATAGTCGAGAAGAGACTAGCCGAGCCCGAAGCTGCGAGCTAGCTGCTGCTGCTAGAGCTACCATCCTACTGCCTAGGGCTCACGAGCGTCGGTGGCGGCAATTTAATCGCTCAACTAATTAAACACTCGAACTCGCTTTTAATAAATTTGCGCGCGAGCGATGCGGCTTGAGAAATGGTGTAAATATACATAGGTATAGACCTCGGTAGTTTCTCGTGCTATATACAAGTATATAAACGCCGGCAAATATCTCCGGGGGAAGTACCTCTCTCTCTCTCTCTCTCTCTCTCTCTCCCTCTATCTCTCTCTTTCTCTCTTAGCCTGTGTATAGCGGGCGAGTTATTTATAGAGCTTACTTGCCGGGCAAACAAAGCGTGGCCGAATGGCTGACTGGCTCTCGCGAACCAGAGAGAGAGAGACTTTAAAAAGAAACTATATCGAACGCATGCGCGAGTGCAATTCATTGCACAGCAGCAGCCTGCAGCAGTAGCAGCAGCAGCAGTAGTGGCAGTAGTAGTAGTAGTAATAGTAGCCACTGACTGCGGCCGCACCCCTACAGCGAAAGAGAGAGAGAGAGAGAGCAAAGCCCTCATCCACTGCCCTCCACTGCCCCCCTTCGTGCTCCAGCTCTCTCTCTCTTTCTCTTTTTCTATATCTCGCTCGTTGTTTTTCAGCGTCACGAAGCTATACTCTAATTGATGGCCATTTGATTGTCGAATATTGAGTGCTTCTGTTTCTACCGCCGCCGCTACCACCACTGCTAACGAAGCTTGCGCGAACTGCTCTCCATGCCTTGCTCTTTCTCTCTCGCGCAAGTACACGCGTTTTTCTCTCGCTCTCTGTCTCTCTTTCTGTTTCTCATTGACGAGATGATGATAGCGGCTACTGTCGGCCGTGCCACTTTGCTGACGATTTTTTTCTCTAGCGTTTTTTTCCCTCCCTTTCTCTTTCCATGCCCCTTTGTGTGCTCTAATACTCGAAAAAACACGTTGTTTTGATAGATTAAAAAAGTTTTTCGGTGCTCCGAGCATTCGAGTATTGTATGTAGCATGGAATATGTAACTGAAGCAACAACGACGATGCAACTGAATTCATTTGCAAATTTCAATATTTAATTTGCAAAGATTGCACGCGGTTGTTCGTGAAGCACACCAGAAACATACAGGAAATTTATCATATTCCTTTTCTCGCAGGTCGCATAGAAATCTCTTTAAATCTCTTCTCACCGGGTAGTATGGTTCCTATGCACCAGATTAATGATCTTAATATCTGTCACTCGAGCGCGAATGTTATATATTACCGCTTCGGTGCCTAGCACCCGTCAAACTTAACGAACCTCCGACAGAATCTCGACCGTACATGAAATGCAATCACAGATAATGTGCAGAATTCGCAGTCGACAACGCCAACTATCTCCACAACCGTGTCTATATACACGTACAATTCACACGCAAATATATGTACGTACGTATAAAACAGTGATCTCGTACATCTCGATATCCGCAGGTTTCGCTCGACTCTCTTTCTTCATCTCGTTACTCTGATGAAGGAACTATTTTGACTTTACGGTCTTTAAATTATTCCCTGATCACATTAGTCAGAGCAAATTTATTCTGGCAATAATCAAAGCTTTTTATTGTATCGTTGTCGTCGTCGGGCTCGCGAGTCGCGCACGGGATATAGTGAGCGCCGCAGCGCATAGTACATACGCACACACACACATGGACGCGCGTGTAGCAGCAAGGCAACGCGCTGATCGATCTCGATGCATACGCCGAGTTTTAATTGGCACTCACATTAGCATCGAGTGCGTTTTAGGCATCAACGCCCATTGAAATGGCCAATAAATTTCGCCTGTGCGCCGGAGAGAAGAGCGCTGGCCTGCGTTAATGAAGGAAGACAGCGCCAGCAGAAGCAGCAGCACACAGTAAACGAGTATCGAAAACGCGCACACATACAGAGACACGCAACATATCGAGTTCTCGAGCTGCTTCCAATAAATAAGCGCATCCAGCATGTGATTTGACATTTTTATTTTTATTTCATACATTAAGCAACGTTGAGTCAGTATTTTTGTCACGCGAATCACGTCGTCACATTTATTAACGTGAGCTAGCATGGACGAACGAGCAAATATAAATCATTCTGCCTATGATGCAAACTTTATACTATCATTTATGTACTGCACCATTAGAAAACTCAAAATATTATGCCTTTGAGTTTTGCTTCCTCTATGAGGGAGCTTTGTGACGGACCGATTTTCGACTTTCATAACTAATAATCGTAGAGTAATTTACATATATATTCTTAAACTAGACCGAATTGCTGACACATGTCTGCATGTATTTGTTTTTTTTTTTTTTTTTATGTATTAATATGTTTTATTTAGCAAAAAAAGAAAAAGAGAAGTTTACATTAGATAGCAAATGTAATATTTTTGTTTTTGTACATAGATTATGTAGCTACATCCACTTCAATTTCCCTTTGTTTCATCCCCGTGGAAACCGCCGTTAGGCATTGCTTCACGGGGTTGGAGGGTTTGGCATTATGCGCTTCATGGGGGCTTGGATGGGGTGGCGTCTTCTTCTAGCCGATCGTCCGGTCATCCCTTTCTGTCCATTCCTTCATCTTTCAGTCTTATCACAACTGAGTGGGCAAAGGAAGCAACCGCGAGCCAGTTCGGCTCGCTCACGAGCATGAGCCTGGTGGTGCTTTCCGGCGTCATAACCTCGTGGAGCAGAGCCTGTAGTCTCTCTCTTTCTTCGTTAAACCTCGGGCAGTCATAGAATACGTGCTCCGCGTTCTCGATGGATGAGGGGCAAACCGGGCATTGCGCGCTATGGTTATGATCGTAGCGTCGGCTATGGTGTTTGAAGAAGCTATGTTCGGGCAGGAGTTGCGTTAGGTGGTAGTTTAACTCGCCGTGTCTCCTCTCGATTCACACTCTGATATTTGGGATCAGCCGATGCGTCCATCGGGCCTTCGTCGACTAATCTCATGCTTCCTGCCATTTTCTTAGCGTTGCCAAGCATTCTTCGTCCTTTGCGTCTTCACGGCAGCGACCGTAGAGCCGCGTTCGCTCGTCCGCGAGGAGGGCCAGCGGAGGTATGCCAGCAAGAACGTATGTCGCCTCGTAAGAGACATGCGGCCGGCCACTGATCACACGCAGGCAGGCTCGTCGATGAGTTGACTCCGCCTGGCAAATGTAGGCTCGCTTTTTTATCGCTGTACTCCATATGGGGGCTCCATACAGGAGTATGGAGTCGATGACGTGGGCATACAGCTTACGTCGGCTACTTCTGGGGCCGCCAGAGTTGGGCATGATCTTCGTAAGGGCACCAATCACACCGGCTGCCTTCGCGCCGACTGTTCGAAAGTGGTGATCAAACTTCAGCTT
This sequence comes from Trichogramma dendrolimi, assembly GCA_034770305.1. Taxonomy (NCBI): domain Eukaryota; kingdom Metazoa; phylum Arthropoda; class Insecta; order Hymenoptera; family Trichogrammatidae; genus Trichogramma; species Trichogramma dendrolimi. The sequence continues at coordinate 2,751,456 of JAPMIB010000001.1, forward strand.
GGCGTCGATGTGCAGGCCCAGGTAGCGGATGGAGGGGGACGAGCGTAAGCTGTGGTCGCCAACCGTGATGGTGATGGTTTCCACTTCTCTCCTGCTGGTGATGAGTAGTGCCTCCGTGCTGTTTGCAAGCTGAGAGCTTGGAGCGCGCCGCGCACCTGTAGGATGACAGCGTTCAGATCTTGTTCGATCTGCCAAAGGTGCTTGGCGACAGCCACCACGGCGATGTCGTCCGCGAAGCCGACGATACGGACATCGCCCTCGAAGTTGAGGCGCAAGATGGCGTCATACTTGACATTCCACAGGATTGGGCCCAAAACTGACCCCTGTGGGACACCTGCTGTTACTTCGTAGGACTCCGGACCATCGTTCGTAGTGAAGTCGAGCACTCTTGCTGAGAAGTAGCTGGCTATTATTCTCAGCAAGTAATCGGTTTTTTTCAGATCTGAAATAATCACGATCTTCAGAGCCATATAAACGGCTTTTATAGCTCTGCGGGGCATAAGTTCACATTTTTGCCTCCTTTTCCGAGTCATGCGTCGCACTTTCTTGTACCCCGAAGTGACGTTAGCGCACGAGCACAGCGAGTGTGATGCGAACGACATGGTGACGTAAAATGCGATTTATAGCCCGTGTATCGTAAAGTACTATTTTTGCAGACGTTTTCATTTTGAACTTCTTTCTTTGAATTCGAATTTCAGTGATAGAAAGCGATCATTGCAGTATACATGCTCATTAGGGTGGTCCACTTTTTCAAAAATTTTCTCAATGTGGAAAAATTCAAGAAAGTGATGTTTAGAGGTGTCGATGGATTTTTGAAGTTTTTTTTTAACCTCAAAAAATCGGGGCTGACATTAAATAGCCAAATAGATTTTGAATACACTTTTTGTTGTATTTTTTTCCATTGAATCGAAAGCCGTCGTTGATTTAAGCGTATAAAATCATTTTATGTTATGAAATGGTATTTTTTTTTGAATTTTTAGAACGTAAAAAATCGCAAAATTTGTCTTTTAATAATGAAAAAATGAACAGAAAAAATGTGAGAAAAATTTAAAATACATATTTTGTTAGGATTTTTCCGTAGAATTGAGCCCCGTCATTAGTTTTGGCCTAAGAAATTATTTTCAGTGATGAAATAGCACTGTTTTATATGCAAATAAACTAAACAATCAAAAAATCATTTTGACACATATTTTGTTGTGGTTTTTTCTGTAGAATCGAATGGTGATATAAGTTTTACTCTGCATATTCATTTTTAACCCCAAATTGTACGTGACGCATTTTTCGCTATTTTTCGATATTTCTCGTTTAAAAACATCATAAAAAGGGGATTTTGACCAAGTGTGTCTTTGTCGGCTTCCTCGGCAGCTAGCGATAGTCAAACCATAATATTATTGTTTTGGCGATACTTGGATTATTATGTTTGAAAATTTTATACAATCGGAAAAATAGGTAGTCGGAAAAACTGAATCGGAATAATGTATAATCGGAAATTTCACATAAGAGGAAAAATGACCGTCGGAATAACGGGATCAGATATGGGCGGATACAATTCTGAACATATGTTTGAACTGATTTTACAAGAATACATCAGCGAAACTTTATTTTTTCACTTTTGGAATCGATTATGACAGCTATCGATGAAATGTAAAGCTCGTTGTCAATTAGCGCACAAATAGGTTTCTCTTCTTTTATAGCTTCTCGCTTTTTGTAGCGTAGCAATTAAAAAGGTTCTCATCAAAAAACGTCTTTTTCATACGAGTACAAAACAATAAAAACATTGGTTTCTATCCGCGATCGCGAGTACAGAAAAAGCAAACTACGCGAATAACTTACGGATTATTAAATTAGAGCGCTCAAAAATGTTCCTTCCCGCCAGCGAGCAAAATGTGCGCCATGGCCGTGCGCGAGCTGGGGGCTAAATTTGCTTCGAGTAAATAATTTCAACTTTACGAAATTTTCGAACCCCAATGAGAGCAATATATATCCAGTTCCGGTTCCTCGAGGATCAATCAAAACTTTCTTCATTCTCTTAATGTATTCTTTCTCTCTCTCTCTTTGCCAGCTGAATAGTTGGACGAGATCGGGCCAATGTAGCAATTGCGTAGTACATCGTATACACACAGAGCAAACGTGAGTGTATTTTTGTACGTATGAGACGCGGTATTGGTACTCGGGTAAAGGTTTTTTTGAAAAATTTATTGACGCAGACGCTCCCTTACTCTTCCGATGAACGAGCTTGCACGCGAGGGCAAGTTTTATTCTATACGCGCCTCGGTATATCGTTGCGTCGCTCAAAAACAAAAAATACACACTTGTGCCCGTTTGATTCGTTGGCGTGAGCATTCATGTGTGTGTGCATGTGTGCGTTCTTGTTGTTGCTGCTGCAGCTACTTTTTTTTCAACAAAAAACAAGCCAATTAACTTGAACGTGTTTTTTCTCGTAAAAGCTATATATAAATGTTTTTCTTTTTTTTTGTCGGTCTCTTCTGCATGTGTATATATAACGCAGGAGTATTCACCAAACGCGACCAGACTCTAAATTTTTTCCCTGTGTGTTGCGAATTCACTCGCGCAGTGCTCTCCACTCATCCTCGCGTATACATTCATTATTTACACGCGAGCTAGCATTTACAGTTTGCGGGGTCAAGCTATGGGCGAGCAGATGTATACGGTGCTTTCTACATGCGAGCCGACGCGGCGCTTTTCGATTACGCATTTTTTTCCAGCTACATCTGGCTTGATTCAAACATGTATTTAAGAGTAATAATAAATTACCGCAAATCTGCTGCTTAAAATCGAGGGAAATCGATCTAGCAAGTCACGAAAAATTCGTTTCATGTTTCATGGAAACTAAAAATTTATATGACGTAAAGTAAAACGTTGCCAAAGTAAACGTTGCTATCTAAAATGGAAAAAAAAGTTGATGCTACACGAATTTCGTTTCTTGTAAAATGAATTTTCAGTTTTCACGACACACAAAAAAAAATTCTTCGCGACACGGTAGATCGATTTTCCAGTGAACGATGCGATCGCTCTTGTTTGCTTTAATTAAATGTCAGTGGTCATATTAAGACCGGAGTTGCGTAATAATCCTCACGTCGCGTACGTATACGCGTATACTATCATGGCTAGCGATTTTCCCCTCAGCGGGTCCCATCGACCTTGAAGCACGATTGTGTATAACGTAACGCCATTAAACGCGCGCGACGCAGCACAGCACGACGCGGCGCGTCACGACATGGCTGAATTCGTGCGGAAACCGCATTACGCTTGCTTTCTCTCACCTTCCCACGCACTCGCTTTCGACAGAAACGTGTAATTCGTGCGTAACTGCTTTGGCAAACATCTGTCGGAGTAGCACATCGGATGGGGAATCAGCCTTCAGCCGGGTCTGAAAATGAGTACCAAGATTGTAAACCGGTGCGCGCGCGCGCAAAGAAAAATAAACACGCGCGAGACTGGATTTTTAATTAATTCGATTGCTTTCTGGATGCTCGGCGCTCCGTGGAGGCGCCAGCGTGGATGGCTGCGAGCGAGGACGGCATTTATTTGAATAACAAAAAGCTCTATGCCCGTTTCAATTCAATTTTTTGGACGGCCAAACGCGAGAGCGTAGAAGTTTGTAAAAGTCAACTCTCGAAGAAGGCAGGAAGAAGACGAGATGAATTAAAAACTTTTTCCCTCGGGATCGGAGATAGCGGGCCAGCGGCACCCCGGCTCTTTCGTTCATGGCCTCTCGATTGAGAGCACTGGGAACAACTATTTTTCTATTTCAACTATTTAACTTGTTGGAAAATAAATCTATCTCGTCAAGGCTGGGTAGAAAACTTTTTAAAGGGCTCGTCTTCTTGGAAAAAAAAAAATAGAAAAAAATAAATAAAAAAAATCGAAAGGTGAAAGAAGCGTCCGTCGTCAGTTCTGTTGTATATACCGTTCAAGAGAAAGAGAGAACATTGTCAAGATACACACCATTTAAGCGAAAGTTTTACAACAAATTCTATCGTTCTCTCTCTCTGTCGACTCATCGGCTTGTGTGTGCAGGTATGTGTGTCAATGTGTGCGGCGCGCGCTCAAAGGACAAAGTTCAATAGAAGCCGAGAAGTTGCTTGTCGGCGCCGACGCGAGACCCAGGTACTCGTCAAGAAACTTTATTTCAAACGAATGTAAATTACACCAAGAAACATTTCACACTTGAACGAGATCGAACGAAGTTTATTTTTAGAACGCGCGCCCCGCCCTCGGAGAGCCAACCAGCCAGCCAGTGTGGCACAATTTTGCGCGCACCCTATAAAGAGGAAACATGGCCGCGCGCGCGCTCTCGTATATAGACGACGTACATACAGCGCACATACGAGTATCCGTCTGTTTGCTCTCGTCTGCTGCGCATGAGAGAAAGTTGCAGTGCAGTAACAGCAGCAGCAGCGGCAATCGTGTTTTTTATCAGTTGATTTAACGCCCTGCGCGCGCGGCGTGTGCACGCCCGACTCGCTACGAGCTTTCTTTTTTATACATAATGTAATCCGCTCTTTCCTCGATCGAAACCTAATATTTACTCCGAGGATTTTTTTTTACCAATTAAAAGTTCTCTCTCCGCGCCTTCGGTATAATTTATTTTTAAGATAATTATCACCAACCGCAGAGCTAGAGTAGGTATACGTAATGCATTCGACGCGTACGTACATACGCTATTATATAGTACGGTTAACCAGCGGTGCGTTCAACAAGATTAAGCAGGCTGCGGGCCATTAACCCAGAGCCCCTTACAGTTATGTGCTGTGTGTGCTACGTTTGACGTGGGGCGCTTGTGCGCGCGCGCGCGAGAGCAAGGTGTGCTGTCTGCCTGCCTGCTCGCACTCGTAAATAAGCGATCGACGTCGATTCTTTAACTTTTTCTTTAGCAATTCCTCGAGGCGATTCTCCGAGGAGATCCTTGCACCCTTTGAGAATAAATCCCAATGAGAAAAATCAATGCCAGAGGAGAAAGAATGAGGTAGCTAGCTGGCTGCGCGCGCGCCAGTGCAGGAGCGAGAGAAAACTTCTCTCTCTCTCTCTCCCCCCTTGCCTGAAATCGCGTTCCTTCCAGTAATCCTCTCGACCTCTCTCTATCTTTATCTCGCTCCCTGTCGGGACGTGCATCCCATATAACTATATCCGCATTCGAATCGCATTTTACAGAGCTGCGCTTCGCAATCTCACGCTAGTCTGGCTCTCGTCCACGTCTCTCTCTCTCTTTCTCTCTCTCTCTTGCTTTGCCTCTGGCTACCTCAATCTGCTCTATCCACACTCCCCCCAATCTGCCCCTCTCCTCTACAGCGCCTCTTAGCTTTCGCGTTATTTATTCGCAATGATCGTCCACGCGCAAGCGTATAGGCGTACGTATTATTTACATGTAGCTGCAGCGGCACTGGCCCGAAATTTATGAAGCTGTGTGAGAGGCGTTTGAACTCTCGACTCGCGAGCTGCTGCTGCTGCTACGGCGCGCGATGCATGGCAAGTGAAATTAAACAGATTTTAATTGAATTATTTTGTCATTCCGTAAGTGCCTTTGCAGCACTGGTCGTATTAGTAGTAGTAGTAGTAGTAGTAGTAGCGGTATGCCGATCGACCAACCCCGAGTATGCGTGGGTGGCTGCTGATGCTCTATACTGCCGTTACGCGCTTGTGTAGATGGGGTACTCACACGTACACGACCGCGTTATACGTGTACGCGTATCGCGCCGTGCCACAGCTAATAAGACTCTGCTAATTTGCACCAGTAGACTCGCGCGCGCGCACACAGAGCGAGTTGTGTGTATTTCGCCGTTGACTGCAGTTGTTTGTTCTCCGTTTAATCGGCCAAGTTTTACCCCCGTAGCAAGAGCTTTTTAAGTAATGGATTACACTTCAATGTTTCGTAAACGCGCGTATATAACGCGTATATATACGCGCTTTACGAGGCTGCTGTTGTTGTTGTTGTTGTTGCTGCTGCTTCCGTTGTTGTTGTTGTTCGGATAGCCCTCTCTGGTGAATATTCGGTACTGTGCGCATGTACGAGCGCGAGGGCATGTCCTTTTCAACCTGTTTCGAAACTGTTAAAAGCGATAAATTTTACCCCCCCCCCCCCTTCGAGTTCAATGATAATAATAACAATAATGTGCCGGGCGTACCCTCGTGTGCCGGCGGGTCCAGCGCACGGTAACGAGGAATAAAAAATTCGTCGCCTGTATACGTACTTTGTCGGAACTAGCTTTTCTAATTAATTTTGCATCAACGCCGGCAAGACAGGGCCAACTTCAGCGTGTAGGTTTATATATATAATATTTCTGTTGCCCCCGTACCTCCACCGCTACTCACGCGTCTGTCCCATTCTCAATTAAAACTTTTAATTATCCCTATACTTTTAAGCTTTCGCTCCTCTTTACGATGACACGCTTTTATTCATTACTTTTAATTTGCCATCAATGTTGTTGCTGTTGCTGTGTTTTTTTCCACTGTTTTTCTTATAACCCAGTGTAAAAAAACGTCGGGCAAAATTTGGGACGTCCGTGCATATAAAGCAGTCAAGTCACTGGGAGAGCTTGAAGCAAAAGCTCTCAGGAATCAAAGTCTGTGCGACGAAAAACGGCAAGAAAAATTAGTAGTAGTGCCAAATAAACGAACACGAAGGGAAAGATAAAGAACCGTAAGAAAAATTAGACAAGACGAGAGAGAGAGAGAATAGCAATGATCGTGCGCAGGAGAGAAAGAGACAGATGACAATGAGCGGAAGAAAGAGAGAGAAAAAGAACGTCAAGCTGCGGGGCTCTGCAAAGCTCGGAGAGAAAGAGCTTGAGTGCGCTCGCGAGAAGGAAGAGAAAGAGAGCGAGAGAGAAATACAGAAGCGGCAAGGATGTAGCATTGCAAGCCGCGATAAATTTGCAGCCCATCCCCCGTTGCACTGACTACTCGGCGGCGGCAGTAGCGGCGGAGGGAGAGAAAGGCGGAAAATTAGTGGGCTTCGCGATTTCTACTTAACTTTGCGCCTTGGGCTACGTAAGAGTCTTATCCCTCCCTACGACTACTACTTCAGCCCGAGGGAGGGGCAGAAAAGAGAGCTCTGGAAGCGCAGCGGTATAAGTGAGAAGAGCGAGCTTGCGAGGAGCGCGCGCGAGGCGTCGTCGTCGTCGTCGTCATCGTCCCCCAGGATGAATGCTAGCACTTTGGTGAAACAATTTCTGAGCAAATTGCAGCAAAGAGACTGACGCGTATGAATCGAGCGATTCACCATGTCGCACACGTACCATACGTCGGAGTTATACACAATACGTATATACGACCCAGATATATAATCTACACATGTATCTTTCGCCTAGCTTTCTCGCTCCGACTGTGTATCGTCTAAGTGCTAGTGTGTGTATGTGCACACATAATACTCGAGTCGAGCCACTGTATGTACATCTGATATTGTAAGCTGCGGATTCGTGCGATACACGTGCGGGAGAGCATGCGCGCAAGCTCGCGGTCATCTGGTATGTAGAACACGAGGAAATGATGTTACGCTACGCTGCAGCAGCAGCAGCTGATGTGCCCAAACCCAACGCGCGCGTCTCTCCCTTCCGACTTATTCCTTCCCGATCCAGCTCCTATGTAGGTGCGCGCGCGCGAGCCAACCCGAGAGCTTGATGGACGTGACAGATTCTTGTAATTGTATTTGCGGTCGCCGTTGAAATCCAATACAGTGTGGCGCAGCTGCAATCCAATAAGTCAACGATCGACACGCTGCTGCTGCGCAGTAGCGCGCGTGACGGTGGTTAAAGGGTTGGAAAAAAATGTCACACCGAATGTTAATAAAAATCAAACTTGATTGGAATTACTCTCGCAGCTGCTGCTGCTGCTGTTGCCACTGTACGCGCGATATCGACGATGCAGTCGTCTGCTGCTGCTTTTTCAATGGAAAACAATCATTCGTTTGCTTATGGAAAGAGAAATAGGGAGGGTGAGCGAAGCTTAATCCAAGCGAATACTAAATATTTACTCAAGGTCCGGAAACTGTATATATACAGTCGCTTGGAGAGAGGAGAGTATCGAAGAATAATCTCGAACGAGATACGTGAGCTGGATTTTACGAGTCTGACACTGAGATAGTGCTCCGGCGACGACAACAGATGACTAAAGATAAAGCCTTTAAGACCTCGCATAAAAGTCTCGATATTACATTTCGATCGCCTCTTCGGTTGATCTTCTATTTCCTGCTTTTCGTCACTTTTGTTTCTTGACATTTTTTATTTTTCTCAGCTAAATGATTAATATTCGCTTCCTCACGATGTACAGTGCAGTTAATATAACGATAGAAGTCAGTGCGCTGTATAGCCGTCTTTCCTAATCACTTTAATTTTGCCGATAACGGATGAATAAATAGAAACTGACGTGAAATCGATGAGAAGAGCTTTAATTATACGAACTTGGAAACTGCAGCAGTAGAGATTCGCAAGAGATGTAGTATCGCGTCGGGATGTGCTTTTTGGACTTTTGAACCTGAACTAGCTTTTTTTGCCCTTTCCGTTCTCAATACCGAGAGAGAGAGAGAGATCGCGCTACATAAGTAAAGAGCCCCAGCTCCCTCGTATTTTACATACTTTCCAATTAGAGCGTAGTATGCGCTTTTTCGTATTCTATAGTTCATTATAATGGTTACGCCCGAGCTGCTGCTACTGATACTGCTGCAGTTGCTTACACTGCTTCTGCTGCTGCAGCTTCTGTCGTGCTATATATCTAACTTCCATCAAAGCCAGTGAAGCCCGACTCGAGACCGTAAACATGTTTTAAGAACTAATTAATCGGAGTTTTCGTCGAGATTCGTAAGCCGTACGGTGCATTGTCGTCCGTCACTTTTTTCAGAGTGCACACTTTTATCACACGCACCCGTGGATCTAAAACTTATATTATGATCTTTAAGAGCGGCACGCGCACGTGCTCGATCGTGCTCGTCGTAATCACAGAAGACATCTAATGACGCTCTCCAAAAAAAAGTGAAAAAAAAAAAAAGATAATTATCGTGTTCGATGGTGTGCGCGCGCCTCGAGCTTTGAAGACATCGATAATTTCTCGGTTTTGACCTAGGCTTCTTTTCAAGTACGGTAAGTATCTATAGTAGTAAAAGCGACAAATTCTAGGTCAGCGCATTTAATAAAGACTTATCGAGAGAGTAAAATTTAATTGGGCCAATTAAGGCGTCAACAGAATTCGATATATAGTTATAAATTCCCACGAAAGCGCGCGCCTATGGAATGCTCATCGTCATTTTGCAATGACCCGATGTATATTTATGTCATTGCGCGTATATATCATCCTGGAGAGCCCGTTACGTGTAGGCCATTCTGCTGAATTTAATCAATGTTTTATATAGCGTGTAATATTTGAGTCATTTTTTCGAAATCAATTTATAGATATTGATTGGCATTTTATCGATGATGAAATAAATGTCAAAGCTTCGAATATATATATCGATTGGAAAACTTGTATTAAATAAATTGCATTTCCACTGACGGAATAATATATATCTGTATTCATTATCGTTCTCGAACTTTTGCCTTTCCCCTCAGCGATCCTCGCTCCCGGAATCGAGCAGCTGCAACTGATTGAGATTTATTCCGCGTAATAAGAAAATCATTGCGGATTATAACACGTCTTTTAAGTGGCTATCGAAAGCCTACGCGCAAAGAGACACTTATTATCTTCGGAGCTTGCGAGCGATAAATTACCCGTCATAAAGCTCGGGGCTCTAGGCCGTGCAGCGCACCACGCACGAATGCCTTGTCTTCCATGCTTTCTCCGAGCTTTTGCCACACGTATACTACACGCACACACACATACCATTGCCACTATGCTGCTGTTACTGTATATACTTGCTCATATATATTCGAGCTTTACGAAGCGTACGCGCGTTATATATATGAGCGTGGCGTGGGCGCGTACCCATCTCACGTCTTATGCGAGAGCGCGTGGCGCACACTGGCGCTAGCCACCCTCTAACAGCTTTTCGCATTCAGCACTTTATTTTCCTTTTTTATTGCCTCGGTAACGATTGAAAGTCAACGAGGAGTGAGATTTCGCGATAGAAGGGTGAGAGAGAACGAAAGAGAGCGGTATATATTGCAGCGCTCTACGAGCGCAATGACGTGTTCCGCAAAGTCGCGATAAATAATTTAACAAATTTTCTTTGAACTTCGGGGCAAGATCGTGCGTATTTGTGCGCGGGGATCGCTATATAGCTATCTCTCTTAAACTCTCTCTGTCCCCGAAAACTATACAGCTAGACACGCTTTGATCAACGGCTTTGTTGGGCCTTTGAATAATTTATGTTTCACTCGAGGATGAAAGAAGCGAGCGCGCGCGGGTTGGTGAGATGATTAATTTTCTTTCTCTCTGCAGTGAGTGTACCGGTCGCGCGCATTAAAAGTGTTTGCTCTCTTGGATGTTGCGATTGACTTTTTCCGAGGTATTAAAAGCCCGATTGAACGACGAATAATTGAATCGAATAGTTTTTAATTCGGCTATGGTCCGATGATCGCTCGAGTATTATAATAAAGTTAATTTCAATCCGACGTTATTAAAAAAATTTTTTGTCCCCCTCCACCTCTTTCCCCCTTCACCAGCTTTCACCCGAGATAATTCACGTGGATTCCGAGGCACGCGCGGCACGCATCAAAAGCATAGAGTTCGATAAGTTTGAAATAATGAATTCACCATTTGTCAGTGTTCCCCGGGCGCAAGCTATCTCAGCTACAAAGCGGAAAGCTCAACATTTCAGTTTCAAATTCATCGTTCAAATTAAATATTTAAGCCTCGCCGCCGGAAGTCTGCAGCACGGGGCGAGCGAAATTATAAATCCTTGTGACGTTACACCATTCAGGCCACAACTAAATTTTCGAAAAGAAGCATTAGACCGGGCCGCCGCCGCTCTCTCTTCTCGCGGCGCAAAGTTACACACAAAATACACCGTAAATCCTCTTTCAGAAACTTTTAACTCCTCTAATAAGAAGACGAACTTTTTAGCAGAGCTACATCCTTTTCCAAAAAATGAAAGGAAGAAAAAAGTTTCTCGCGTGCGAGTGCAGACGAAAGAGCCAGGAGAGAATGAGCTGCAAGAGGAGCAGGAGGTGGAGGGCGGGGGAGAGAAGAGAGTAACGTTTCGCGTTTGATATATATATTATATACTGCACGCACATTTCCTCCGAGCATTTTCTAACTACTCTGTCCCTTTCTCTCTCACTTACACTCCGGCTCTCATCTCGAAATCTGCATTTTCATCCGCAAGGCCAAGTTTTGATGAAACGCTCTCGAGACTTCCTACCCACTTTATTCACTCGCAGCGCGAGCCTTTGACATCGTTGCCGGGGATTAAAATTAATTAAATTTTCATCGGCTGCGCACGCGGATCGACGACACTGGGCCCATATTATTATATATGCACCTTCGGAATGTCGCAAGGAGAGAGAGGGAGTTTTGTGGCGTGAAGCTCTATACAGTTCGACGTTGATACTATCCGCAGTGGGGTATTGTGTGCGTCGCGCGATAAAACTTGCTCAATTATACTTTTCACTGCTTGTAGGTCAGGCTGATAATCCTCGAATCAAATCGTATTTGCCACGAAGAAAAAGTATGCACGATTTCATCGCGATCACCGTAGGGCATGTATCTGTGCAAACTCAAGCGTCGAGCAAATTCATACCCGAGATTACGGTCGACGCGAGGTAAAAATGCGCATACAAAAACGATCTGTTGAATATCGCAATTGCTCGCGCATCGCAGTGCAGTAGCGCCGGGGTGTTTATACAAGTCGGCAATGATGGTAAATTATATAGGTGCACCGAGCGTACGTTTATACATAGCTAGTGTACGCTACTACGTATATTATATATATATATATACGTCGCAGCGAGATCGGGCGTTTGCGCAAGATATCTTGCGCTGCAATTATTTTAATTTCTTCTGAACCGAGCTTAATTTAAATTCGCGAGCTCTCTCCGCGGCGAGTAAATAAATTCCTTGTCCTGACAGCATGCCCCAGCAGTGCTATGTGCCTGGGTCGCGCGCGCGCGCCGACTGGCGGTGGCGGCGGCGGCAACAGAGCGAGTTGTGCGTTGGAAAAGCTCAAAAGGCAGAGAGCGCGGTATTATATACTCCCATAACCCATGCGTTATATATTCTCGGGAATGCTGTAGTAGCAGTGCACCTTTCAGCTCGTGCCACCGAGCGCGCGCGCGCGCGCGTTCCGCGTACAAAGGAGCCGCGAGAAAAAAAAATAAAGGCCAAGAACAAAGGGTCATCGCGTGAATAAACGCAGCAGTGGCAGTGGCGGCAGTTGAGAAAAGGGAGCGCCACGCGCGAGGGACATGATATTTCACACAGACTCGGTGAGCTTCTGCGAATACAGAGAGTGCACGAGCTAGCTAGCTAGAGTGGGCAGAGAGAGAGAGCGAGGCTAGTCACAGCTCTAGCTCGCTTTCTTTCTGTACAGTAGTCGTGCTCTATGCACGCGCACCGGCAGAAATTTTTGTAATTACTTTAGATGCCGGAGTAACATTAATTAGGTGCCGCATAGTTTTTGAAGGTACAAAAAAAAGAGAAGAAAGGGTTAAAAAAATTGTTTCCCGGTTCGTGTTCCGTTACATGGTGTCAGGCCTTACAGTGCGCGCGCAAGAAAAATGCCCAAGGAAAAAAGTAATTCTTTTTGGCGCATTAATAACTCGTTTTCAGGTGTCAGTGCAAGCAGCAACAGCAGGCAGATAGTGCGAGCAGCAGCAGCGACAAGAGCAACGATGAGCTGCTGCTGCTGCTAGATATGAAGTACTGTCCCGGCGATATACGGCTTCGGTGGCCTTATAACGCTTATGCATGACCGTAACTTGGATGAGTCGCTGTTTATTCTGCATTCCGTGTAACAGCGCTGCTCGTTGTGAATTAATGAGGTTTATAGCAATGCCGGCCCGACGCTCACTCGCTGTTAATTCATTCGCTGTCATACGTTATTATCTCTTGTAACGAGTATTCGCCTGCGTGTACAGGGCGCTCGTGCACACGTGCGTCATACATGTACGCACACGCGCGCGCACGAATACAAATATATGGAGCAGCGGACAAACTCGAAAACATGCGAACCAGCGTATCTGTATTCTAACAAGAGGTCGTTCTTTGAACGAGAGCAAACTCATGGCGGTCGCGCGCGTGGCCATTCATCAATACGAAATTCAATCTCTATTTGCGACTGGCCAATCACATCATGCTTACATAGTTATATGACTTTGCCGTGCAGAAATGTCCCACTCACTCTCTCTGGGAAACTGGTTTCATAATTTTCTACGAACGAACAACGTTAACGCGCGCGCACGTTCATGGCCTCATGGCTATACCTTCATTATGCATTATCGAGCGCTGCACGCGCTTTATTACCGAATTGTTTGCTAGAGCGCAGAGAGACACAACTCCAACGCCCCCGTGAGTGCCTATGAACGTTTCTTATATATCGGCCATTGTTGAATTACAAAATGCGCACCGGTCCGAAGCGAATGGAAAAAAGGAGAGAGAGAAAAAAAACGTCGTCGTGTGTTTGTGCGCGCTGGTGTGTAGCAGTGGCAGCATCGCAGCGGCGCTGGCGGCAGCATTTTGATGAAAAATTGCTCCCATTCACGCAAAGCTCGAAAAATAACTTAACGCGCGTTTTATATGCTACACAAAAGCTTCACGCATCGCAAAGTACGTAGGGGTGTACGCGCGACGCGGGGGAGTGGGTAAAAAGCTACGTTTTATCCGTAATATACGTTTATTTTTGAAGTGTGTGGAGGCAAAAGAGAACAAATTAACAGAGCGTGCGCGTAACATGTGTGCACCTATTGGTACGAGTGTGTCGCTGCTGTGCAAGTGTATAGCAGCTACAATGCCAATACACGTTATATAGGTGAGCGAGCACGAATTAAAGAGGCTTGTTTTTTGTGTCAACTTATTGGTTTATATAATGCAACCAAAAAAAATAATAAAAGACTGCAAAACAGTGGCCAAAGCAAATGAACGCGCGACTATTTACATACGTATACGGAGCTTGCAAGCTCGCGAGATTATAGGCAGAAAAATGTTGCTGCTGCACCTGCAGAAAAAAATCGTGCGCATACGCGGCGCACTGGGTGTAACGCTCAGGCACCGCGTGTATATAGCTCGAGAATAGCTAAGCTTTTCTCGGCGGCTCGTTGCTGCTGCCGCTGCCACGACGTGCACGCAGTAAATAAGCAGCGATTTGGTCGATAGTCCTCCGTGCGCTATGTGCGCTCGGCTCGCCCCAGAGGCAAATGGTTTTGCCACGCGTAAAACTTTTACGAGCTACACGGGCATGAGCGCAACCCACACTATAGCTGCTGCTGCAGCTACCACCGCTACTACTACCACCACTATCAACGCTTTATACTTTATTTCAACTTTTTTTATTTTACACTCCTCTCTTTTTTCTGAATATACAGGGTTAAGGTTCAAAATTTTTAAATGATCGTTCTCGAATTTTGCGTTTGTACATGCTTCTGCTATTTTTTAGTGCATAGAAAAAAAATTGGAAAGTCGAGATTCTCCACTCCGATTCCTCTTGAATGGAGCGAAAATTATATAAAAGTACGTTTTCATTTGATACAGAATATGAAGACATTTGCGACTTTGAAAATCTGAAAAAATCCAGAGAGGTACCTTTAAATAATTCAAAAAATACTTTCTTTTTAAAGGATTAAAACAGAAAATGATGTAAAATATTTCACTAAAAATCGAAGCGTAAAAAATACGATCATAATCTTTGCAATTTTTTAACTCGAAAAGTAACAACTTAAAAACAACTTAATAAAAAAACTTTTAAATGCGCATTTTTTTACGGGTCGTTTTGACGTAAAAAAAAGGAATTTCGCGAGGAATAGAAAATTTTTGCCCTAGACCTCAGAGCACTTTCCGCAAATAAATAAATTTTTGAAATTTTCAATAATTCTTTTTGACCCCTGAAGCATAAAAAAATCTGAAAAAATCCAATACTTTGTGAATCGTTCAGTTGTATTTCTGTGAATTTTTTCAAATCCTTACCGTCGAAAATGGATTCGAAACCGTTTTCAAAAGAAAACGGACGTACATACGATTTTTGCGGCATCCAAGAGAAATAGAGGTTAGAGTATTGATTTTCTGACTTTTTTTATGTAACGATTCGAAAGCATGTAAAAATTTGAGGACTCCGAAAGCATAATTATCCAAATAATCTTAAACCTTAACTTCTATTGTCCATGTTTATACGTCTTAGGACCGAAAGAAAAATAGTGCTCTGAAATTTGACTGGGTTAACGCGCGTCATTAGATCGCGTCGAGTCATCGTTGAGTTTTATTTAACGACTGCTGAACGCCTTTTTCCCTGCACCGTGAAAAATGTGATTAGGGCCAATCTGCGAGCGAGACATCAGCTTGAGCTGGCAGCCAGATGCAGAGAAGTAAAAGATGTAGAGAGAGAGAGAGAGAGAGGAGAAGCAGACGGAGAAGAGCGAGGAGTCGTGGCTCCATCTCATTGTAATTTCAGATTCGATGACGTCGGGCAACATTTGCATCTCATTGAGGCTTGAATAATTTTTCCCTCCTTCTGAGTTCGCACCGCGCGCACGCCCGCTCGTTTCGTAATTTCTTACTTGATCCACTAAATATTTATGCACATTATCGTTGTGTGAAAGCTCTATGCTAACTCGTCCTTTGAAAACGAATGGCACACGAATTTGCCGGCTCGAACGACGACGTGTAAAAGCTCGAGCCAAAGGATTATAAAAACCGCACCAACAGGTTAAACGGACTGTGTGCGTTTGACACGTAAGCAATATTTAGCTGAGCAAGAAAGTTACCTCCACCAGGCTGCTTTTCTCTCATGCTCTCTCTCCCTCACCCCCTACGGTTGTGTGTGTGCGCGCGCGCGCTTAAGCCCGTTAAACCCTATGACCCTTGCGAAAGCTACTCTCCTCTCACTCTCCTCTCTGTTGCAAGCTTCGGGGGGTACATATATCGAGTTCGCGTTCCACATTGAGCAAACTTGTTGGATTATTGGAAGGGACGTAATTTTGGCCGTCGACATTCTTATCGCATCGACAAGGGATTAGGAAACTACTCGCGAAGCTTAAACTTCATTCATGCCGGCCACGCCGTATAACTCCTCCACTAAATAGTTCCTCGCCTAGAATTTTATCTATAAATATACGCGTGGTGAGCGAGGGAAGAAGGGTGGGAGGGGTGCACGTACGTTATTGGGGGTGCTTGCGAATTAGCTCCGTTGAACGTACTACCTCTCGTGGTAGGGCCATAAAAGAGCATAAAAATTTGCCACTATAATACTCGAGCGAGAATGACGAGGCAAAAGCTCCATCCGCTGCCGCTGCTTCTGCTTCACGCGAGAGAAAGTATATATACTCGCATCTCTAAGTGTATGGCGCGCGCGGGCTATATATAGCGCGTGGCCATGAATAAAACATGAGCCTGTCAAGATTTTGATAAATAAATTTCAGCCGCAGAAAGAGAGTGAAAGATGCAGAGATGCGCGTCTCTCGCGCGCGAGCTTGCATTAGACGCGCCTCCTTCCTCTCTGCTCCGTTTCGCTCCACGAAAATATATTTTATAATAGACACGCCATGCTCTAAATATTCATACGCGAGCCTGGCAGGTCGAAGTTCGGTCGTCATACTCCGAGCAGGCGACCGGTCTTCTATATACATACATGAGCTTACGGGTTTAAAAAAACTGCATTTTTTGGTATATCCTTTTTAGGCTTCTGCGTAATTCGTTGGCTAGAGTAAAAACAAAAAATACAAAAATAATAACTAAAAATTCAAACGCCCCTCGTTTGCTGTGCACGAACTCGAAAAATCTGCTCTCGAAGCTGCTCAAATGTAGGTGTATATGTGTAGGAGTTATATATATTCGTGGGAAAAAAAAAAGAAACTCACCGATTTTTTTCGATGCAATGAAGCGCATATTCTCTCCACGATTTTCCCCAATAACTCGTTTCTGCACTCACTTCACTTTTTCCTTTTTTTTATTTTGTATC
Organism: Trichogramma dendrolimi; assembly: GCA_034770305.1. Taxonomy (NCBI): domain Eukaryota; kingdom Metazoa; phylum Arthropoda; class Insecta; order Hymenoptera; family Trichogrammatidae; genus Trichogramma; species Trichogramma dendrolimi. Next base: position 2,768,509 of record JAPMIB010000001.1, read on the forward strand.
ACCTACGTATACTTCCTCTAGCTCGATTTCTGTGCGTGTGTGTGTGGGTGGACTAGCGATATACGTATTCCTCTTTTTTTCGCGTATACACACTGGCGTGGTTCAGCCCGGTGAGCTGAAGTTGAAAACACGATCTCTCGCACACACGTGTGTTTTATACTCCTTCGTTAATTTTCACACCGTCGTGCTTCAGCCTCTCTCTCTTCAAGATCACTGAACGTCGAGCAATTTTTCGCGCACTAATTTTCATTCATGTTTGCACTTCTATGAGCGAGAATTACATACCCTCCTCGTATACGTGTATAATCTTCGACCGCTGTGTGCGCGTGCACTGTAAAGGCCTTTCGCGCACTCACGTATATATATATATATATATATATATACGCACAGAAATACACTCACAAGTAAACACGCCTTTTTCCCTCGTCAGCACCTCCGTAAATAGAATGTAAACAGGGATAAACAGCTTCTGATAAAACGTCGAGTAAGAGAGATGTGAAATAGCAGAGGTACGTGCAGACGGTTTAACCTCGAAGCGAGATGCGCGCAGACCGTTGGACTACACGCCGAGTCGAACTACTGACAGCGCGCACAAGACTCTGTAGCAGCAGCTGCCGCTGCTGCTCGTGGTTCATTGCACTCGGACACTCGCTCAAGCTCGGGCGCACTTGTATGACCGTATATATCTTGAAACCACGATTACAATGGAGAAACGGGTTGCATAGAGGGAGGGCTGGACTAATGTAATAGATTTACGAGCCCAGCGTATCACGAATACAATCGTCAAATAACTTCACCGCTGACGTGCTGCTGCCTTCCGCACTATCTGTAACACAACTCCTGAATCAGAGAGTTCGTCGCGAAAAATCACTGAAACTGCACGATATAGCACTGATAGGATTCGAGAAAACGACGACTACGACGACGAGGAGCCAGCCATAAGCGACGAACAGCTCACACGAGAGCAGGAAGAGCAGAGCAGAGTATAGTAGAGAGATCTATATAGCTAGAGACACGCGCGCGCACAGCACTGCACAGCACTCGACGCAGAAGCGAAGCAACCGCGGGACGGACTACTACTGGAGCAGCAGCAGCAGCGGTGGAAACGGTGGTGGCAGCGGCGGCGGCGGCAACGGGCTTGGCGCTTCGTTTCTGCTGCGCACAGAACTTGCAGCGCCTCACCTACTTGTGCGCCCCCCGGTACGTACACGGCATGCGCTCACACACACATAGACTCATCGTGCCAAGATATCAATGCTGTGTACGCGCGCGCGCACACACACCCTTGTGTAAGGCCACTCTGCTTGCCGCCCGCTGCCACCGACGCTGTCGCTGCTGCTGCTGCTGCCGCCGCCACCGGTTCACCCCTCGAGGCTGGTTTACGCTGTGCGCAGCACACCCTCCGTCGCGCCCCGCGTTCTCGCTCACTGTGTCAACCGTTAGCTTGTGCTCTATATAGCGCGAGGGTAATGCACTTTTCAGTATATACAGACGCCGGAGCACGCTCGCCGGCGCGTTGCATCGATGATGATCGTGTCTCTCGGCTGATTCTTTATAGCCGGCTTTTTTACGCTCGTTAAGTTCTCGTATTATGTACATGTAAATGATGTTTCGGAAACAAGAGAACGTTTTTTTTCGTGTCTGGTCGGATTTTGACGGGAATATAAATACAAATGAACTAAATTATTTCTTCGATAGCTAAAATAAATTAAATAAAATTGTTCCTTTTTTTTTACTAAGATAATTCAATATACGAGTGCGTAGGTAAGAGACGTGAAGCATTGCGAAATTTTTGTCTAAAAGCTCTTTCATAAAGTCTCGCGATTAATCCAAAAAATTCCGTCGCACAGCTCGTACAATATAATATGTTCGCCTTGTTGAAATTCTCCGCATCGTCTTCGATTACTATCCGGTCGCGGATCCAACAATGGATAAAGAAAGAAGCAGAAGAAGAAGGAAAGAGGAAAAAAAAACAGCAGCGTTTTCATCTTTCCCGTTTTTTTGAGTCATTACTGTCTGCCAGACAGGTGTACGGTATACCTATATACGGTATATACGCGCCGGGCTATATACCGCATTTGTGCTTCTCGCATCGTTTGTTGGAAATAATCCCGCAACGACACATACAGATATATATATGGAGAGTAAAGGAAAGAGAGGAGACTGGTAGCGCAAGCTCGCATACATATATGTATTGAAAAACGAAAGAGAGAGAGAGAGAGAGAGAGAGAGAGAGAGAGAGAGAGAGAGAGAGAGAAAGGAGGAGAGATGTCGCGTGCTACTGCAAAATCGTCGAATGAAAGAGTCTGAAGGCGAGAGAACGAATAGAAGTGTATAAAAAAGAGAGAGAGAGGGAGCCGCGAGAATGGAAGTAAAGTCTGGCAGAAAACCAAAACACTGGATTGGAGTAGAGTACTAGTGCAGTAGGCTATATAGTCTCTCTCTCGAACCGGCGCGCTGCGTGAGAAATGGAAAACTGGGGGATAACGCTGCTTGCGCCCATAGCAGCAGCAGGCCTCGTATATACCGAGGAAAAGCTCCGAGCATTATTCAAAGCTGCGAACATGATGCATACATGCATGAATAACCTGATGGGAACATAGGTGGAATTGTTGCGTCGCAAAGCTGTCGAGTACTACTGCTACTGCTGCTGCTGCTGCTGCTGCTTTCCTCGCACCCAGTCTGACAGGAAAGCTTGATCATTCCGGCCAAGAGCTTGCAAGCTCCACGCTGAAGCTCGAGAAATTAAGAAGATATCCGGGAGTCTCTCACGCGCGCGTCTGCATACACGACTGCTGCCTCAGCCCTCAGCCACGCGGGTGTGTGCTTTTACTTATTATGACTCGCGCAAAGAGTCATCGCTCATATAGGAGTCGGCTGTGCAGCGTCAAGATTTTGCGTGCGACGAATTTGAATATGCACAAGATCGACCGTTGATTGCATCAGTGGCACGTGTAATTGTATTTTAAATAGTTTTATTATTTGCCAATACTCTTTTATTCATCATTCAGGAATAATGTGATATTTTATTTATAAAATTTATTGTAGAAGTATAATTAAATTATCAACATTAATTATGTACGGTGATTATTTCATCGGCAAATTGGATTAAATAAATTTTTGATCGAGTGGGTAAATTTCTTAAGTTGATTATTAATAGTTTTACAGTATAACTATAGGGAATCCTCTTTCACTCAAGTCTTCAAATTATCTTTCATCTTCAGAATTTCAATCTCAACGCAATCAACATGCTGGTTCGAAGCCGCAACGACTATACACGTACAAAATTCAAGCGTAAAACGACTCTACACCGTGAGCCGCACACAAGCGCAGCAGCAGTAGCAGCGGTAGGTAGGTGGTAGTGGTGGTGTTGGGGCGGCTAGTCTCTGTTCTCTTTCTCTCTCTCTCTCTCTCGCTTGCATCCAGTGCGGCGCCGAGTCGAGCTTGCGCCGTGGCGCTTGGCTCGTATACATATAGCAGACACTATACGTGCTCGTTGCACTTACTCACTCACACACACCCACGCGCGCGCTTATATACACGGTAGAGTCTGCTATCGATTCAGTCCTGCCAACCGAGCTGCGCTACTATACCGTGCGGTGCTAGGCGGCGTTGGCAGGAGCAGCAGAATCAGCATCAGCTCTCGCATAGTGACTTTCAACATTTGTCTCTCTCTCGCTCGCTCGCTCGCTCTCTTCTCTCTTGGCCCGTCTGCCGCAGCAGTAGCAGCAGCAGCCTCTCGCGCTCTAGGGAATTATCAGAGGAGGTAGGGTCGGCGCGGCAGCAGCAGCAGCAGCAGCTCTGGCCTGGCAAGTGCCGCGGGGTACCTTTGTTGTACAAGATAACGGACCACCAGGGAGCCGCCCGTTTCCTAATGGTTTCGCACCTCGCTCTATTGCGCCGTTCGTGCTGCATTCACAGAGAGACATACACAGACCATACAGCAGCAGCGTCACATAGCTATACATACGTGTCTCTCTCTGTGTCTCGGCGTTATACACTCGCGCGTGTGTGTCGAGCTAATATCTCGGCGGAGTAATGAAAAAATTACGTCGAGCTGCGTCTCGCGCGTACATAGACACATACACACACGCATACATTCACCTTGCAATCGTACGTACATATACGCTAGTGACACACATGATGCTCTCACGAGGCTTGCCGAGGCTGAATAATTCCGACGAGCCAGCACTGCGCTGCCAGCATGCCACGACGATCCGTCGGCTGCGGCGCACATAATACGAACTCGTGTAATCGCGATCGTCTTTTATCTTGCGCAGCTGAGATTCAAACTGCCGCGTGAATATATAACGTTTATACAAATGCGCAACGTACCACCACTACTCTCTCTCTCTCTCTCTCTTTCTACATATAGAACTTTTCTACTCATTTCTTTTTTCCTTACTTACTTTTTTTTTGTACTCTTTCAAGACCGAAAACGGCGTGACGCGACGCTCGCGATAACGATCAAAGCATTTACGCGCGCGCGCGGTATTAACGGCTAAATCGCTGCGTGTATTATGTGCCCGTCCAGCGGGTAGTTTCGCTAAACGGAAACTCTCGGCGGTTCATAGCTCGTTGCACTCTTAACCCACCCCTCTTTCTCTCCCTCTCCCTCTCTCGTTCGTGCATGCACGTTTGTTTATACACGTACAGTATAAAAGAGCGAGTGCGAGAACTAAGCTCTAGTGCGAGCTTGTGTGTGTGTGCTTGCGTGCATGTATAGTTCTTTCGGAGTTAAAAAGCGCAATTAAAACACCTTGATTCCCAAAGTTTGATGCGCGCGCGTGCGAGTTGGATGAAAAACTTTTTTTATATATACCTATATAGAAAGCTCCTTGTGACTCTTTCTCTCGCATAGTTCGACCTCGGGCCAATCCCGCTGACTGGGAGCTGTATACATATAGCATGTACTTATTAATTATTTCTTGAGAGGATCAAATTTTTCACTAAATTTGCCCACGCGCCGTTTCGGACTCTCCCTTTCGGATAATAACAGTTAGGAAACTTTATACGGGCCAGAGCCGGGCCAACGAGCGACTCGTCGCCTGTATACGTGTATATCTATAATGCACAAGGCGGCTTATATAGTCGGGGCTGCGCTGCGCGCTCTCTTCTTTGGCATTCTCTTCCACTGCGAGCCGCGAGCAAGTGTCTGGCGCGCGTTATACTATACTCTCAGTTTTTCTAACTATTTTCATCAAACTGCGAACTAGAGAGAAATAAAATTGCGAGAATTTTACTCCATTATTTTTTCCCGATGATTCTCGATATTCCAGCCCAGTCTGTGTGCTGTTAGCGGAGCGCAACTCTTTTGATTGTTTATGAATATTCATTTCCTCTGGCCGATTATTACCCGGTGAGTTTTGCTTCTGCGTGTCGTCACGCGCTTTGGCAATGAAACCGCGTTTATAGCTATATATACGTACGCGACAAGAGTTTCGCGTGTATGCCAATAAATTAAAGAATCGCTACGCCACGTCGAAGCGGTTCCACGCGTACATTTCCCCTCCACCACGGGTTGACTCGTTGTACATAGCTCGTGACAATAATTACTTTGTTATATCCCAGGCGCTTACTTTGGCTTCTCTCGCGACCACGTAGCGAGGGAGCTAGCCTATGGCGTGAACGCATCGATGCTTATGAAAAATGCAAAGCTCGTTTTTGTGCCGGGACACCCGCGCGATCTCGCTCTGGGTCTCGCCATGCGTGTTTAACGCGATATGCAGAGAGAGAGAGCAAGTCTTCCCCTCTCTTCGTACTCTTCTCTTTTTTTTATTTTCAATCTTTTCTTTTCATCGATCTCGATTATTGCGTGCGGAACACACAGAGGGCAAAGTTGTAGATTCCAATAAAGAAATAACGAGATTACGCGCGAGCGAAAAATGAACAGTTAATACGCGGGTAAAAGTAAAGAAAAAAGAAAAATTGATAAATCGCAAAAGTTGATATTGTTGTCTCGAGGCGCGTGTAACGCTCGCGTTGTACTCAACCGAGTATACGTATTGTTTTAATTGATAACGATCGATCAGCTGCCGAGCGGAATTAGAAGAAATCATTGCACAGGGCGGATGAGCACGCGAGCTCCGCACGTTGTGGAGGTGTTTCCTTACGTCGTCAGCGCGACAAAATAATCCCGCGCCGTTTCTTCTTCTTTTTTACTTCAGGAACGAGATGATGAATCATCCTGGCCGCGTATATCCCATTCTCACTCGGATAGTTGGATTACAGTCGCGTACATAAGCGTTGCCTCTGTTCTCTCTTTCTTTCTTTACTTCTTTGCTGGCAGGGACAGGCTGTATTACGTGTATATCCGCAGCTAAACTCGCGACAACAAGCACGACCCCGCGATTCAATTTAACTTTCATCGTCGTCGCGCGATGAAACCTGGTGTATTACACGAAAAATCGTTAGCTAGTAAGATTTTTTTTTCAATTTTTATTCTTTCATAGCTCAGAAAAAATGAGACAAGTTTCGCAAGGACTTGCAAAATTACCTCGCACCGTGGAAAGTTAATTTTTGCACAAAGGCGGGGTGAATCTCGAACCAGCAGTTTTATCCTTCAAAAGACTCTCTTATTCGACGCCGCAGAGGTTTTTCCGCGGTCAAGGAAAAGAATTTCGGAATGCGCTAGGTTGTGTACATGCACGACGTAATCTCGGGCATGGTTCCGCATTTACCATATGCATAATCAGGGTTGTAGTTCATTTTCGCAACGAGTTCTCCCGCTTCATATCATGGAAAGACGACCTCTCGTATCCACATTCCACCATATATACACAATCGCCGTGCTGAGCGCGCGATAAAGCGCTTGGCGTTTTATCGGGCGCAGTTATGAAAGATCAGTGCGCCACACGGCTTTGGCGTTCGGTTATTTGCATTCATTATTATTAGTCCGCGCGCGCGCCATCGCGATTCGAGCGGTGGGCGAGGATTATCGGGGCATTAAAATCTCGATGATAATGGCAGCAGAGAAATTCATTCTTGTTGGTTTTCGGTGGAAAATTTCTATTGCGAATATTGGCCTGCATCAGCCCTACAGTACACAAGTGTGTGCGTTTGTGTGTCAACGTAGCTCAATCCCTCTCTCTGTATCTCTCTCTCTCTCTCTCTCTCTCTCTCTCTTTTGCTCTTCTGTTTCCTGTGTATGCAATACTGCGTGTTTTATGTAAACATTCGATTCGGCCATACCTCGGCAGTGGACGCGACCTCGCGTGTACACACACAAATACATCTCTATATTATAAACTTTACGCACACCGAACGTAGCGACGAGTACTGCAGCTAGCACATGCCTCTCGTATCTGTTGCTGACGTCGTTGGTTTGTGTACACTACATGCATCGTGCATTATAACAATGGCCTTCCGAGAGTTGTATCCAGCGCCGCGCGTATAGTAACGATATCGTGCGTACGCGACGAAGAAAAAAAAACTGCCCCAGTAAAATTAATATAAAAACGTTTTTAAGCCATTAACCAGCACCGATCCTGGGCGGCGGGTGCCCGCTTGAGAGCCGTCCGCGACAAATGGGCAATGATATTCAAATGTTTATCTGGCCAGGCGTATACGATTGTCGTGCCGCGAGCGCGCGCGTGAATAGTGTATTATGGACGTGCAGCGCGCGTGTATATAAACATACATACATACATACATAAACGCGTGCACTGAAATCGGGGTAGAGGCGTTTTATATTTTCCAAGCGATTGCAGTCCGCGTACGTATAGGTATGTGTATTATGTATATATCTCAAAGCCCAATGAAATGCTCGCATGCGCGTGGCTATAAAATAGCCGAAGAAATGATTCACGGCACAACTCAACTCTCGAGGCTGCTGGGGCTGCATTATATATACACGAGCTTGCGAGCTTGCTCGCGCGCGTGAGCACGTATAATACACATAAAGCTCTACTCGTTCCGCATGATCGAGCTACGATCTCTCTCTCTCTCTCTCATAAAAGACAAAAAAATCATAAATAAAAAGACAGCGCGAGCGGCAGGCAAAAGAGCTTTATAATGCACAGCTCGCGCGCATCAATCGAAGAATCCATACTTCGCGTACTGCGCTGCAGCTCGCTATATGATATAGCGTGGCGCTAGCGCGCGAGATCGATGAAATAAAACGATGACGTATATGTACTTGTGAGCTATCTGTAGATATATGTGAGCGCGCAGTGCGTTGCGTACGATCATCCCGCGCAACGCAGGCTTTAAATCAACAGCAATTAAAGCTATTTCCACTGGTCGCTCGTGAGCTGCTGCTGCTGTGCACTATGCGTACACCTATAATTTCGATTATGCCACTGTTGATGTTTGCATTATTATGCCAGTATCCGCGTGCACACACACACACACACACACACCACACACACACACACACACACACACACATTGACAGTTTGTATTGGGGCGCTCGCGTTGCCCTGAGTAAAGATTATATATAGCAATGCGCTGCTGCATGCATATATAGAGGCACAGGCACCGCCAACGCAATCAAATCATTATAACGTTGATGGTATTTGATGGGAATTTTGTAATTACTTAATATGTACACGCTTGTATAAGCCGAGGGAGCTGGTATAATTGTGCCTGCATGTGTGCGTATGTGTGTGTATACGCGCGCCCAAGTAATGGCACCCTGCACCGCCAGCTACTACCACCACCGATCCTGCACTTACACGTATACTGCTAGGCCACTGCATTAGCATTATCATAATAATTGGCTATGCTGCTACTGCTGCTGCTGCAAGCCTCGAAATCGATTTGGCACTCTCCAGTTGAGCACCGTGCGCCCCTCGCGAACACACAAATACACTCTTTCGGCGTTATCGTTTCGAATGAGTTGCTGCTGCCGTGCCTGCACGGCCGCTACCACTGCTACTAATGCTATTGAAATGTCTGTATCTTAGCGAGGGGCGCAGTTATGCCCACACACACACACACACACATAGCCGCACAGCCGCATGCAGCCGCGCGCGATCGCATTCAACTGGTTGTTAAATATCTAATAGCCGCGGCGCGCGCGGTGGAGGCACGCAGTACTTCCACGCGCCTGCGAGAGAGAGGGAAACTTTCGATACATTCAGTACGCCGTAATCTTTATATAATCTGCTGGCAGTTAAGATCAACTCTTATATAAGGGGTCTCTCTCTCTCTCTCTCTCTCCCTCGCTCTCGATCACTGCTGCTGCAAGCTCGCGCGTCGTGCTCCGCGAGTCTCTCGACTGTACTCGAAATAACGACCCCGAGATTGTACCGACCGATACCGAAACTTGGTGGAGCCTCGAGTTTTTTTTTATCGCTACCTCATCTCCAGCTTTACCCCCGGCTCTTTTTTCGAAGTCTATATATCGACGACTCGAGTAGTCGATGCGGGTCATCAAGAAGAAGATTCATTGGCCGATCTTCTCCTGTATACAACCAGAGCCAAACTGTAATCAAGCTCTCGATGCTCAATTAAATTAATGACTTTACAATCAATAAAAGTCAAATGAATGGGGAAGGATAATCGATAGATGTATACGGAGCGTATAGGTGAGAATAGGGCCAGGGCTGCTCCAACCCAGAACAGAGAGAGATAGAGAGAGAGCGCGAAAGCTCAAAGTCAATATTTCATCGCGGTTATTTTCTCACCAACTAATCGTGTATTTATACTGCCGACTTCCTCGAGGCAATCGGAATCGGCCCTACGTATACTACGTATTATACTCGCCGAGCTTCGAGGGGATACGACCTGCGAGGCGAAAGGAATAAGGGACGCGGCGCGGCCTGTACGCACGCAGTCGTCGCGCGCAAAATTGACTGAGAAAATTATCTCGATAGAGCTCGTAAACATTTTCTCTCGAGGGAAAGATTATATGGCGCGCTCAGTTCGGAAAGTTTCATTAGAAAGTTTCTCTCGGTCGAAAAATCTCACGACGACGACGGAGACGCGGTGGACACGGAGGAGCGTGCAGCTCAGCCCAGCTGGCTTGTATACAAGAGAGAAAGAGAGAGCTTTGCGTTAGCCAAGGGTGTACGTAAGGCGGAGCAGAGCGCACGACTCGAGAAGCCGAGAAGAAAACAAGTTGTACGAGAGAGAGAGAAAGAGAGAAAAAGGGATCTGTTCGATTGTAGAAAAGCATGAATCCAACGTTGTACATAATAGCCTCCGAGTGTAGCGTACGAGAGACTTGGATAGCTCGCTGGAGAGCCTCGGCTAAGAGTCACGCTTTCCTTCGCTCGGTGGCCGAAGCTTTCTTCCTCTCACTCTCTCTCTCTCTCTCTCTCTCTCTCTACTGCTTTGGGTTTATGAAGCGATTTGTTATCGTCGACGCGTGGAAATACTTTGGACGACATCGACGACAATGCGGGGTTTTCTTTTTTTTTTACTTCTCTCTTTTCGCTCCCCGCGTCACTTCGATCTGCTTGCTCGCCGTAGCCGCTGCTTCCTCGAACGAAGGTATTACGGATTCTTTTGAGAATGTGTTTTCCAGACAGCCCATTGTGTGTCATGGGCTTTTTATTTGACTCGAGGAGAAGCTGCCTGGATATTGAAGTGGACCCCGAGCGACTATTTTTCCTATTTCTGCCCTTCGATATCCCGTGCACGATATCGCCGAACTAATTCATATATATGTGAGATAGAGAAAGAGAGAGAGGAAAAAAGGCTGATAACATCTTTTATCGCAGCTCATTCCTTCTGCCGCTTCGATCTACCGTTGTATCTATATCTATAAATTTCTCGGATCGATGTATATAATGTAATGTAACCAGCACACAACGTGCGCGCATCTCGAATATTTCGATAAATTATGTCGATATAGCGACACAAGTCGAGCTTGCGAACAATTTGAAACTTCCACCCTCCCCCCTCGGCCCCAACAACTTATTTTCCAACTCGATTCGAATTGTCAAAAATAAAATTATACACTCAGTATGCGTACGCTTTGATATTTATACGCTCTCGCAAGCTCGTTGTTTTTTTCCTCTCGATCGTCGCAAATTCACGATTTCCAACGTCGTACGGTATAAACGTCGCACACCGCTCTCGAGAGCTTGCGATTCCGCGACTAGCTTGTCCCCGGCAATTGAACAAAGCAACACACAAGCTCACGAGCAGAGTTGATACGCCGAGCCGTACGCAACAAAAAGACGGGTAATCCTCTTTCGTGGACGCAAAAATCGCCTGCTGAGCGTACGAGAAGGTGGGCTACTAGAGCGGGCAAAAACCGCAGCAAAAGCATCAGGAGCGTGGTAATGTCCAGTTCTTGGTTGAGAGGAGGAAAGAGAGAGAGAGAGAGAGAGAGAGAGAGAGAGAGAGAGAGAGAGAGAGAGAGAGAGAAGGGAAAGAGCTATAATGCACACGAGCGTGCATCTAGCTTCCAAAAAGCAAATACACAGACGCACGTACACACCGAGGCGGTGGTGGTGGCGAGTCGAGCGCTTGCAAAGCGATCCGCACTAAGCACTACAAAGCTCAGGTGATATTTCTATAACGCAGAGGCAAGAGCACTCCGCTTCTCTCTCTCTCTCTCCCTCTCACTCTCTCTAGAGTCTACAAAATCCCAAGCATTGTTCTCTCTCGCTGTTTCTCTCTCTTTCCCCGGGCTTTATAACAATGGCACGAAGGCTGCAGTTGAATTGCCGAGAGCCAAATTTATTAATCGAGCGTACAATGAGCTTATTGAGGGGAAGAAGCTACCGCCACGAGAGCTTGGCGGCGGTGGCGGCTGCAGCATCTCGGCTCTTCGACTAGCTGAGCGCATTAATGCAGAGCTCGAGCTCGTACGTATCCATATATAACCGGCAAACGCAAATCAATGCATATGTAAAGCGAAGAGCATAATGCACAGAGATGTACTGCTGCAGTCCTACTCGGTATGTACCTCGATTCGGCCTCGTGAGAGAGAGATAAAAGATAGAGTGAGAGAGGCTACGCCCTGGAAGTAGCCGCAGAGGTATACGTACACTTTCTATTTTTACTTTTCAAAAAAATGTATCGAGCTCTCAAAGTTATAATTAACATCTCGATTGAACATTCAATTATCGAGGAACGCTATGTTGGCGTTTGGGTGCGTACGACTGCTCGTACACACACATGCGCTCGCGTTAGGTAGATCGAAGGTGTAGACACTGCACGTTACACTCAGGGTCAGCATATATTTGGTATTTGACGGGGCGTTTGTAGGTATAGTCGACGTATGCACGCGTGTATACACGCACACACAAGCTGGATGTTGCATTTGTGCACTTGCTCTGACGATGTGTAGATTTCTCAGCCAGACAAACAGACGAGGGCTTGCTTCTCTCCCTCTGTATGCGTACGACTTTGATCGATCCATCGTCTCGAATGCCTAATAAGACGCTACGGGCGTTTCTCGAAGGAAGCTTTATTAATCTTTACCACGTGTTTGACGATTCGATGATGATTCGCGCCAACCGAGCGCAAACAACTTTATCGATTAATTTTCAACGCGCGGTTACGTTTGTAACGACTACGCAGAGATATCTCAACGTTTACAGCGACTGCTCGCTATTCTATATATATGCATTGTGTATGAACGATAGGAATTACGAGGAAAATTTCTGCGATTATCCCGATCAAATTAACAAAGTTAACGCCTCGTTGGCAGCATTTGGCGATATTAACGACGCGAGGCTCTCTCAACGAAGCAATATTTTTCACTTTCATATCGGCGATCCATGTGTGTGTATGAGGCACGGTGGAGGCCCGGCGTGTGTATATAATAAGGCTAACGGGCTCGGCAGCTCTCGAGTGAACCTTTTGTCAGGCTAAAGCGAATAAGTCTTTTTCACGCTCATGAAACTGATGTTCGGCATTTGTCTCACGTACCTCTTTTTTATGATTTTCCACTTTTCGTACCCGAGACCACCAGACTACCACCAGCACACACACACACACATCTGCACACTTAATATACTTATATAAAAAGAGAATAGCAGCTGGAAAGAGAAATCGTGCGTTCACGCGAGTGAACGGGGAAGACTAGGGTGAAAATTGCCCCGACTTAAGATGAAAAATGACTGCGAGGGTCAAGTATAAGAAACATTAGGCAAACTTTTTGACGATAGCTTGTTGTAGAATGAGGAAAATTCTTATTTATAGTAATACAAATATATTTAACCACTTGCGAGTTTTACTGAAAATCTTCAATCGACATCTATTGTCAAGTTATTTATCTAAATGATATCACGTGTTTTGCTAACTAATGTAATACTTTTTCCCGGGGTATATTGTTTTTTCGTAATTCTCGTAGTAGTATTAGATATTTGTATAATAAATGTTTCCTCAAAAATATACAAAAATATATAGTAAAAAATGAATGATAATTAGTAAAAAATTCGTTTTAGTACAGAAAATATTTATATTTCAAAATGACAAGTATACCTTAAAATCGTTTTCCCTTACAATTGTTAAGTTACAAAAGCATCTAAATAAAAAAATGCTATTATCATGCAGTCGTTCAGCATGTGTCACATAAATACAAACAAATAAATATATGTTCATTTCTTATCGTCTAATTACTTTACAATTTTAAAATACATATGAATACATAAGTAGACGGTAATGTTCAATTCTGTATAAAAAATATTAAATGCTCTTAAGTGTATTTATACAATTTCAGTCTAGTTAGTAAAGTCAACATTTATAGATTCCTTTACTGTTTGAGCCCCTACATCATATAAACTAATTTCCACTTTTTTACTTCACAAATAAATAATATAAAATATAACTGCGATACACAGAGGCATTTCAACCTATGTGGAAATTCGCGAATAGCGCGTTTCTCTTTTGGCGCGTACACGCGAGTGTATTTGCGAGGCAGAAACATTATCCCGAAAATTGCTTCGATGATTTTCCCAGGCGAAAAACATGGCGATCTGGGTAAAATTCAAGCCAGTCCCCCAATATTGGCCGATAAGGCAAAACTGATTTCGTTAAAAAGTATGTGGCTTTATAACGCATCAAATTTAAACAGGCACAGCTCCACGCCCCGTATATGTGCTTTGAGCTTGCGCGCGGCCGAAAATTCCCTCGCTCCATCCGAGTGGTTCGAACAATTCACCGAAGATACTCGCGAATCGGAAAATAAGTTAGCCTCGGAAATAAAAATGAAAACTCGATTTCGCGTACATACACGAGTATTCTAGCACGTGCATACCGTCGGACCAATTGAGAGAAAAAATACTTCGAGTGCCTGTGTGTATAGTCCCGGAAAGAGACCCGTAGCGAACAAAAAAAAAGGGAAGGAAAAAAAGAAGAGAGAAGTAACAAGTCAATGTACAACAATTGCATCAGAGGGAACGCTCACGCTTGCCCGAGTAAAGAGAAGCCGGCGCGCGCGAGTGTGCGCATATTCAAAGCCTCGCCGATCTATGGGCGATGCACTCGTCGAGAGGCAATTGAGCCTCCTCTTCTGATTCGTCTTGACCGAGCGCGCGCTCGACAAAGGTCTCTTTTGCCTATGTGTGTGTATGTGTGTGTGCTCCACTCAGAGCTTCGTGACTGCAGCGTCTGGCATGTTGACCCTCTGCAAGCCGGCTGAGGCGGCGGCGGCCTCTGACCTTTCGTCCGTGCGACGAAGCGTCGTGGGAATACGCATTAAAGTCGCGCCACCGCAAGCACCAGCAGCAGCAGCGGTCGATAGCTCACCGGGCAGAGGCATTTTTTCTCGACGCGCCACCAGCAAGCGCTGATACGTCTCGTTGTCTTGGAGATTGAGCGCTCGATTGAGCACCGTCGTGGATTTGGCCGGTCGCTGAGGCCGCGGCAGCGTGCCGAGCTGCTGCTGCGCCGAGCTCTGCGTCGGCTTGATAATGATACGAGGCAGTTTCGTGCCCGCACGATCGCCCACGACTCGTCGCGGACTGTCCGGCTCGTCTACCGCGAGTAGGTCGCGTTGTAGCTATGTCACGACAAAACAAAGTTAACATACCATTCTCGACGGGACATGTATCAATTACGCCAATGAAACTTACATTGACGGTCGGTGTTGGATTCTCCGTGAGCCTAGGCTTGATGACGATCCTCGGCTCGCTGCGCGCCGGCAGCGTATCCGCGGAAAAAACGTCCCTCAAACTGCCGTGCACCGGGCACATAGGGAGACTCGATGCGCTCGACAATTGTTGCTGATACTGGTCCGCGGCGTCCACCAGACTCGGCACCGATCTGTTCTTGCCAGTCGAGTCGGTTTTTTTGCGCAACGGACCAACGTGTAAGATCGATGTCGTTGTGTTCTCGTCGTCTCCACCCTCCTCCTCGTCGCCGTCCTCCACACAGTCCAGGCTTCTGCAATTTATTTTTTCCCCCATAGTTATAACAAAAAATCTTGTCTACAGCAAAGAAAATACTTTTTTTGCCCGACGTTTGAAACAAGCAGCAAAGCTTGAGTTGACGGTAGAAATCAACTTGACTTAGCAATCAGTTTGTTAAGTTATCTAACGTTATCTTACACGTATACGCGATGCATTAGTGAGGTCTATATGAGTACTACTATGTACCTGGATGTGCCGTAGAGTCTCGGTGGCGGCGATGGCGGCTCGAGCGGTCTTTGCCTCGGTGGCAACGATCGGCGTTTCTCGATGTCCGGCAGTACCTTGGGGTAATTGCGACGCCTGATTGTCCGCAGGGCTTCCTCGTGACTGTCGGCCGTACTGTTGGCCGACGCTGCTGCCGCCGCCAAGTCATTGCTGCTGGGCTCCTCGCGGCTCGTCACGTTCACGTCGAGCGGCACATCGCTCCTGAACGTCAGCAGACACGGCAGAGTCGTTGATGCGTTTACCGATTGCTGCTGCTGCTGCTGCTGCTGAGGCAATTGCAACTGCCCTAACTCCTGTGACATATAGAGAGGAGAGTGAGGCAGATATTCATGGTTGAACAATTTTATACCAGATAAATCACGGGTAGCACACGCGTCGTTCGGGCTAAGGCAATTCAATTTTCGAAAAATATTTATCGAGCTTACGGCGTCGTTCTGTTGATTTCGCTGATTCTTCAGAAAACGGGATTTCATCATGGGATTGACCTTAGCGTAGAGACTGCTGGCACTGCCCGAGTCGGACTCGTGAATGCGCCCGACCGTCTTGCCGGCCGACAACGAAGTCGCATCCTTGGAATGATGATGCTCTACGACCACCGTATTAGGTCCTCCTTTTGTGTCCTGAGAAAAATTCGAATGAATCGATTAACGAGCGGTGAAAAAGGAGATGAAAAATAAAACAACAAGAAACAAAAGAACGTTTCTCATATACGCAGGAATTAAACGTATATACTGCGCGAACTTTTATCCGCAGCGGTGGTTCTCGGTGAAAGTTGAAACTACGTTCGAAACTAAAATCTAACTGCTTTCTTAATCCTTACGAAGCCAATTAAAAGTATATCGAGGAGCGCGTTGCGCGCGCCGTCTGGATATGGCAGGCTAAATCTGCGGCGTAATATATTTAGGAAAAGTTAAAAAAAAACAATTTTGACTCTCAAATATAATATAAAATACATTTTCCATGAGATAAAAACCAAAAGCTATTTTTTCGTATAATGTATGAGTCAGTTTCAACATTTTTTCGTAAAATTTCACATGGAAAGGTTCGTAGCTAATATTATATGACGAATATTTGTCGATGATTTGTAATACGTAAATTATCAATTTGCAGTTTAACGTTCAAGTCAAACACCGAAAAAACTTAGCTTACAACCACTACACTTTTCCAGTTTTAAATAAAAATATCATGTTAACCACTTATGAGTTTCTAAAAATTAATGTATACGCCACCTGTTGGTGATACATGGAACTTGAAACTTGTAGGATTAACACTATTTAAATTGAAGAACTATCATTTCAATTTGAAAATTACCTATAAAATTATTGCGGATAGCTGGCTATAGAATGAATTTATAAAGACTAGATTCATTCATATAAAAAATCGAGGAAATGATAACTGTTAATGAAACAATGGTTGGTATTAAACTTTACCAACGAAATTGCACTATGCTTTCGCGTGTCTATGGAAATATACAGAGCCTGTAAGTGTGACAAAAGAAAAAGTACTCACCAAATGCAGTTGTTTCTCGTCGCTCTGCTGCAAATCCGAGGGCTCGCAGTACTCGGATAGCAGCGCAACGCCGGCTGCGTCGAGATACTCGTCCGTGGCAGTCGCGGCAGCCGTCCGAGACAGCTCGATGGGAATTTGATCGAGTACGGAGTTGGTGCGAGCCGCGATTGTGGCGTCAATGCCTACGGAAACTTTGGGCGGCGGTGGCCCTCGGCGGACACCCGGTCTTACGCGAATTTGAGCCAAGTTACAGTCTTGCGTGGCGGCTGCGGCGGCCTCCTCCTCTTCGCCGAACTGTAGCGCGTGCTGCTGTTGTTGCTGCTGACGCATCAACTTTTCACGGTGCTCACGTTGAAGCGTCTCTCGGGTTTTACGGAGAAAGCGTGGCGAGCACCTGCTTATACGGAGAAAGAGAAGGCACAAAGTTATCGCGTTGCAAATTTACAAAGCCTGCGACTTTTTATTCGCCCGCGTGCGAGCTTCATACATATATATATATATATATATATATATATATGCGTTACTAACAATTTGGCCTTTGTTCGGATTATATTCGAGGTGCGCTCTTAATTAATTCAATTGACACGTTTTTTTTATTTCTAATTTTTAATCCTTTTTTATTCAGCCTTTATTTTTTCGCAAAACTCGAGGTCGAACATAGTTCGTACTCCACACGCAGCGTGTAAAATTAAACCGAACTCGCAAATGCTCGAGTTTCAAAATTTTATGTATAAAAGTTTTAACATGACTTTTCAGTGCCTCAGATTGATGCCTATCAAGTACAAGGATCTCGACCCGGTTTTGTCCTACAGTGTTGTGCGAGCTTTCAACAGTGTTTTCCATGCACTCTTCGGTTTTGTTAATAGTAATTATTTCCAAAATGGAGAATAGATATTACATAAATGAGTTGAACCCGCGCGCGCTGTGCTAACAATATTATTCCAGTAATTATCGAAGTGGCTAGTTGTATAACAAGGATATTCAAAATTAAACAATGAGCTTGTTTCAGTAATATAATTAGCTGAGGTAAGCTTTTTAGTTACCCGGAACGATAGTAGTATCGCGCTGGGAACACATAACGAGTATCTTTCAATTGACCTACTTTCCTAATTCTATCAAGAGACAAGCTGCGATTTCAGTTTTAAACGCCCTTTGTTTCGCGCAGCCTTTGACTGCGCGCCTATACATCTATTTTCGATAAGTTTTCATTTGCCATTATTTGCAGCCAGTGAACGCGCATCACCACAGGCTCTAGGGTAGTACACCCTCGATAAAATTAAAGCTAGCGTAAAAAATTGGAATTAACGCGAGAATTTTTAAATCAAACGATGAATTAAGCAATAGTTGAAATTTGAAACTCTTGCGTGGTGTACGCACCCAGCAGCAGCATTTCATCTTGAAACAAGCGGCTGTGCGCGCGCTCCCGCGTACTCGCGTACACGAATGAAAGTTTAACTGCGGCTTCCCTAAGCCCAGCCACGAGGATCTATTAAAAATGAAAAGCTCCATTACTTGGAACCGCAGGAGTTTGTAAAATTTTCACGGGCCTGCTGGGAGGCAGAAAAAAAGGGAAGACCGGAAAACAAGTTGAAAATGGTTAAAGAATACACGGGCCGCCGTGCGCGGCCATCATTGAATGCACTATTTTCACTCTCGAGCAGATTCTCCGTTTGGTTTTTTAATTCTCTATCCACAAGCGCGTAGAGCTATTTTAACTTGCGCATACCGGACTTACCCGATATAGTAGAGCACGTACACACAGACATACTCACGTTACGAGAAAAAAAAAGTTCAAAAGCTTTGTCAATACTTGAATAGACCAATTTTGTTGTCGACAAAAAGATTTTTTTTTCAATGCTTTAGGTTGTTTTGTATTTTCGAAACTTTTTGATTGATGAAACGATATTCGCAGGCCTGTCAATTGTCATTCGCGAACATATTTGCTCGACAATTGATCAAAGGGCCGACTTCTATGTTAGCATTTTAAGTGCAATTGTTTGATAAACTAAAAATTCCATTTTACTCGTCAAACGGTGTAAAAACAACTTTTTACAAAATTTCAACAGAATTTTCTACTTAGATTCCCCGAGGCTCGGCGCCGCACGAGCTCTTCTCGCATAAATTCCGCCAACAACGAAAATTCACCGCTCATAATATCATGCCGAGTCTCCACAACCATATAATCCACGAAAAGTCGTAATGAGACGTAATTTCGCAAATAATGGAAATGCGTAAAACTAACCGCACAAGCTCAAAAAAAAGGATAATAATAACAATATACCCTTGAAATCCAATCGTTTATTAGTGATGCCGACACGTGCTTGAGCACGAGAGCCGAGTGTTAAATTTCATACACCAACTGTCCGAGAGAGGGAACATTGTATGTCATAAAATAATTCCCGGGTCCTCACGCGCGCACAGCGCAGACCGACGATGAGAACGGAGAGCGGTGAAAAAAAAGCAAACAGATTTTAGTTAGCTCGTTCGTAACTCAGAGCTTCAACAAGACAGCGAATTCAATAAGAAAGTCTGTATTGTCTTAGCTCCTCGGCTACATGGAGCGCGCGCGCGCGCATATATAGCGCAAAGTTCAAATAATAATTTTGAAGTGTATACGAAACTTTGGGGCAAAGTAATGGCATAGGCAGTAGAGAGAAGCTCGCAGGAGATAAGGGAGAGAGAGAGAGAGAGGTGCGGGGGGAGGGCGCGGAGACAGGCGAGGATAGACGAGGCGAGAAGACGAGTACAAAGAAAAAGTCTATATGCAAGAGCTCTACTGCGCGCAAAAAAAGGAATTTCCTACATTCGCATATAAGCCTTTTGTTGTTGAGCTGCTGGAGCAGCAGTAGCAGCAACGGCGGTAACGTTTCGCCTCGAACTTCGGCCTCTATACCGAAACTTTGCTCGGTGCAAAGCTTTTTCTCGCTCTCTCGCCCACCTACGACGCACGTATACAGATATATATATATATACATTAATCGAGGACGCGAAAGAGAGATAGTCATGAAGTGGGCACGACCTTTTCTATACTTTTGGAAATCACACGAGCTACCGTGTACCAGTGTGTGTTCGCTTGTGCCTGTGTGAAAACTGAGAGGTTTTATCCGCTCATTAGGCGAAAATGTTGCCATTAAAGTTGGCGGAGACCGCGTGGGCGCGGCACACGTTATATTGATACTCGACAAAGTTTTACAGTTGCCGCCACCTGTGCGGCTATACATACGCGTTGGGCATGTGCAGAGCAGCCGTGAGTGCGAATAAAATTCGCACGAGAAGCGGCACGAATAGCGTCAACGGGGACCTATTTTTACCGTAGCCTCTCTCTCTCTCTCTCTCGCCAGTTCGAAAACCAGTATCACCTAGACGCGCTAGAAAGTTTTTTCCGTGCTTGTATGTACGATGCGAGCTACCGAGCGCACGAGTGTGCGTGTGCGCACTCGCGCGTCCGGAATAAATCGAGCGCTAGCTCGCGACGTATATTTAAAGCGCGCCGCGCAGCATAGCTAACTGAGAAATAATCAAGGATGAAAACGACATTAGCTCTTCGTACAGGCGTGCGCGCGCGCGCGCCAGCGCAGACAATCCTAGTTTAAATGAGCCGCAAGACAAACACATAAGATTTCGTACGAAGCCCAACTTGAGATTTGAACCGCGAGAATTGCCAAGACTCGAGCGAGCTGTGCGCATATACGCCGCACGGCTTAAATACGAACACGTACGCGAGCGAGCGAGGTAAGCGGGCGTGTTTTAGAATATTCATGAAAATGCAAACCACGCGAGTATCACGAAGAAGAAAAAAAAGCGAATGCTGCTGCGAGAACTGGTACGAGAACTAGCTTCTGTACTCGTTCGCGAGCTTGCAAGCTCTCTTTCTCCGAGAGCACGCGTGTACACCTTGTACGTACTCTCTCCTTTTTGGATTTTATGCTTCTTGTTAATTATAAGCAGCTTTGTATTTTCTACGCCACGCGACTTCGAGCTTGCTGCGCGCGATGTTGTTATTCGAATTATTAGGTCATTCCCTTTGAAAAAGCGCGAGGGCGTACGAACGAAATCGGAAGTGACAAACCCATACATTAAACTTCTCGGGGCGAATCCATGCGTGTAGAAAGAGCTCTTTCTCGGTGTGAGCTTTGTGCGATGCTGATACATAATCTCATAAGAGGAGCTTGCCAAAAGGCGAATAAGTTGAGCCGAACCGAAAGATTATATTCAAAGGAAAAAGATAATGTAAGGTGTTTCGAGTACTTTGTGTACTAACCGCTTTCGATTCTATTGACAATCGAGCGTTTCATCCAAATCATTCATAAAACACACGTGGCCGTTTAAACAAATTTTGAAAGGTTGAATTTACAAGACAGATCAACTAGGTAAAAATAGGAACAATGGGAGCTATTTGGACTAAAACTAAAATAATTTCATTGACAATATATGTGAAATATATTGTTTGGAAAAATAGTCTCATGTGTTAATTACCCACGTCCCTACAAATGTGCGTAATGTAAGGTTTTTTTCATGCACAGTAAGTTTATTTTGTTCTTTGAAAGAACATATTTCAATTCTGGTTTATTTGAAGCATATGAACAAATTAATTTTTTTACTTTTGTTTTATTTTTACATTTTTAAGGGTTTCTAAGGTCATTTACATAATTTTTAAATAAAAAATTGAAACACCTTATCAAATTTTGTATAAAAAATTATGATTTAGCGATTTTTTCCTATTCAACTCAGAAACACCCAATAAAATATAGAAAATATAAGGGTCACTGATGATTCATCGCTGTGACTGTTGGAAATTATATGATTACTATTAACTGTGGTTGTTGTACGTATTCTTTTATGGTTTGAATTCCATATAATTAAGGGGGAAGGTAAACAAACACACATTAGTGTACATTGTTTACATAATGCTAGACCTATTCGTCTCTAAAAAACAATGGACTTGTAGAGTATGTAATTTATTTATATAGATTATATAGATTATATAGAATATGTAATTTGCTTATATAGTAACAACTTTTTTTCTCGCTTGTGGAAACGATACTGACTCAAAGCGACAACGTGTGGCAAGTCACAGCAAACATCTCAAATTTATACCTATGTCGTGAAATATCAGTATAAGAGCACTTTTTTCTTCTCTTTTTTGGAAGATATTTTGGTTCTTTTATAGAATGGATAAAACGAATTAAAAAAAATTTGTGTTCATGCATGAAGGTGTATAATATGTAAAAATCCACTTCGGTAGAAGATGTATGTCCCCTATAAATTGTTTACTATATATCAAAATCAATATATGGAAAAAATGTTGAGTTTGGAGTATTTGCAAGATTATACATGAGACAATTTTTTTCCAATGTATTTCACAATATAGCTATTGCTGCCTTTATTTTCACACGGACCCATGAAAATGTTCTTAATTAATTTCCCATTCTTTTAGCAAATTCTTTTTTCTGGCCTTGTGCTTCTCCATTAGTATATTTATAAATGTTAGTCACCTGAACAAGACGTCAGCGCGGACATGAAATAGCAGAATCTTTTTGAAAACGATAAAAAAAAAAAGAAAAGAAAGAGAAACTCTAAAGAGCTTATCGTTTCCGTACGATTCGTCGGCCATTGACAAAGTTTTTCCTCTTTTTCTTTCGCTCTCGCTCGCTGCTATACGTGCCGCTGGAGAAGCTGTACGTATTTATTTTTGCTCCCCCCAAAAAAAACTCGAGACACAGTGCTACTTTTTGCCTTCAAAAGCTCGTTTGAGATACCGTCAAAAGACACGTGCTGTGCGAAGGATCAAGCGAAATTTCGACGTACGGCTGCTCATTCGATCGAAAAAAACACCATACATAAAATTAAGGAATCGAGGAGCCACGCCGTGCATGCTATATACAGACTCCACAACGCTGCTACTATGCTGCCGCGTGCAGGTACGCGTAGACGGAAATGGATGCTCTAATCGAGAAAGCTGCACAGTAGCAACTGTGCGAAGAGACGCTTGCATACGCAGGGGAGCTTTCAACTTATCGAGCATTATGTAAATATATATATTTTTTCAGCACAAAGTGAAGCGAACGCGAATGTATTCATCAACGAGGATCGCGAGCTATACCGGAACGAACATTATATGCATATCGATTCGAAATATAGCGCACATAAAGAGGCATCCCAAAGTATTGATGTGCACGCGCGCGGCTCAGGAGCCGAACGAAACGAGGGGAAAACAAACAAAAAAAAATATAGGAATAAAAAAAAACAGGAAAAAAAAGAATCGAGTAGACAACTTGCGCCACGTCGCACGCGGCACATATACAGTGTATATATAAGCGAGCGCATGGCGCGGAGAAGTCGCACGTACGTATATAGTGACTCTGTGCGTGGCTACGGATAATAATTTTGCTCCGAGGCTGCCGAGAGATAAAAAAAAAAAAACGAAACGAGCGGCGGAAAGTTGGCAAGGAATCGTCGAGGTCGTATAATATCGGTACCTCCGCGGCCTATAGCTCGTGCCATTTTTCTCCTCTCTCTTTATATACGTATATATAATACGATCATGGAGGGGGGGCCTAGCCGACGATGTACCGACGAGCGAGGGCCGTAAACATCGGAGCGCAGGCAGTACTGCAGGAAAGCCTGCCGCGAACGATATCTCCGATACGTAAACCTACCGCGCTCGGCACGAAAATATGTTAACGGCTTTCTGCGCGAGTCTAGGCGCATGAACGTGCGGCGATGTCTAGGCGCGACTTTGCTGCTGCTGCTGCTGCAAACTCGACGTGTGCTATATATCGACGGATGTGTGTATTTGCATCACACCTGGTTGATTCGTTCGCTAGGCTGCTGCTGCTGCATGTATATATCTACGTATACGACGCGCTCTCAATGCGAGAAAATTGAGCAAAAATCCTAACGTCGGAATACATGAAAATTTATTCGCTTGCTGCGATGCAATGCGCGCAGTACGTACGTGCTATATAGATACATGTATGCAGCAGTAGCTCGATATTGGATCGATAAATGGCATGGGGGGGTAGGGGGCGCACGCGTTACACGAATCCCATTTGCCCGCGAGAACTCGGAGAGCCCCGGCAATCAGTCAAAATGACAAGTTCTTCTTTGCTGCTGCTGCTGCTGCTCCTGCTGCCGAGCTGCTGCATTCCAGAAATATGATACTTTTTACCTTTCATTTTCTGAAAAAGATACCATTGAAGTTTTGGACGGTGCGCCCGCGCGAGCTTATTCTCTCGCTGCACTCCCGCCTCGTGCTCTTTCTGCTGCCTCTCTCTCTCTCGCGAGTTTTCACGTGGAAGGAAAGCAGTAACGCGCGCGCGGGCTCTCCGAGCTTTCGAGAATTTCGTTTGAGCTATATATACGGTGTATATGATGTGATGTGCACGCTCGTTCGCTCGCTCGCTAGCTCGTTTCGTTCGTACGTTCGTTCGTTCGGTATTTACAGCAGTGGCCAATTTCAGTCAATCTCTTCCAGCCTATTTGCTCTGAAAAAGTGGCATTGAGCCGTAACAAAAAGTATAACAAGTGTAATATCTAGGTTATACCAGCCAGTGTCTGTGCATCACACTACCTTTTTTTAAATAGCTGCACCGGTTTTATATCTGCATGCTACTTACACACAAATACACATGTATAGATAGAGTGAGGGAGAGGCTCTGGTGGCGTTTATACACATACATGAGAGAGAGAGAGAGAGAGAGAGAGTCGAGCCATTCATAATGCGCGCGCGAACACTTTCTCCCGGGGCGAGCTCGCGACTCACGTAAATTATCATCATTATCGCGAGCGGCGCGCTCACTGCAGCTACAAAGACTCGTCTGTCATTTTATGCATACGCGATAAAAAAAAAAAGCTACTGTCTATACGTATAATAAACACGTACACCCTCGAGCTCACTCGACGTTCCTCGCTACACAATATAATGGAAGGCAGAAAAGCCGGGCGGACTAAATGCTTTTTCGAATAACAAAAAAATAACTCTTACATAAAAAAAAAGAGGGGTAGAGAACGAATAAAAATCGTTATCCACGCGCGCGCACAATGTCGTATACAATATGCTCTGTGCGGGGGATAACACTGCGCTGAAGATCTTAACAAAGCTTCAAAGGTCGAGTGAGCTTTCGCGCGCGCGCATTCGTGATCCTCCGCTCGTTGACAACTATACGATATGCTCGCGTTCGCGCGCGCGCGATACAAGAGGGCTATACGCTGCCGCTGTTGTAGCGCAGATATACATAGGGTATACATTACAGCGTGACACATACATGCTTGAGCTTTCTGTAGTACGTTACACAGTGTGGGAGTCGGGGATGCATATAGTCGAAGCGCATGGAGAGAGAGAGAGAAGTGAGCGAGTCTCCCACTCTCTCAGGCTTTCTCTCTTTTTGGAGGAGCGCCCGTAATTGGACTGACTTTCCTTCGACTTCTCTTTCTACTTCTTCTTCTTCTTCTTCGTCTTCTTAGCCCTCGTACTCTCGCGCGCGCGCACGGCTTGCCTATATATGCACCCCCTGTCCAATTAGGCAATGCCGGAAAAGACACATGCACACGCTCTCTTACTCTCTGTCTCTTTTCTACAGCAGCAGCAGCTGCTCGAGCTTTCTCTCTCTGTGTTTCGCTCAGCTCTCTGGAGAAAAGTCTCGTCATTTCTTGAGAAGTCGCGCGCGCGCCTCACTCGCGGAGCTGCTCTGCCTGGACTAATAGATTTTTTTTTGCAGTCGTGCTCTTCTCTTGTTTTATTTTTTTTATTTTTCTATAACACTCGCACACCTGTGCAAGTGCTCGTGTACAGCTGCACAGTCATCGCACAATTCACATGTACGCCCAACACTATCTCTCCGAGCAGTCTCGTTCCGTTTTTCGTTTTTCTTTTCGTTCTTTTTTTGTTTTTATTTATATATTTTTTTTTTCTACCTATTCCGTTCACGCTGGGAAATGAGGCTGAGGTGCAATAAGTACTTTTTGCTAAAATTCAAATGGCCATTGTGTTTTTTCGCGTAAACGCGCGCGAGGCAGGAAGTTGTTGCCAGGGAAGAATTTCAAGCTGCGTTTTGCGCTCGCGACCTAATGGATTTTTCTTTCGCACGGTGCTCTGCAATCCTCCCTAACGCCGCCGTGTACCGACGCCTCCTCCTCTTTCTCGCTCGTTCACTTTTCCCCCTTGTCTAGGCTCTTTAAGCCAGGTACGCTCACCATCGTACATACATGCACTCAAGAGAGAGAGAGAGAGAGAGAAGGGAGGGAGAGAGAGAGAGAAAAAGAGAGAAATTTCGCTCAAAAGGAAATTACACTTCCAGATACTCATTACTTCCGAGTGATTTTTCGGATACAATATACATTATTTACCGTCGCACGCGCGTTTCGTTGCGAGCATGAAAGTGAGCGAGCACAGCGCAGCGTCTTTCACGAGTTATTTTTTTGTATTTTTTTCTACCGTTGTTGTGCTACTACCGTTCAAAGCTTATCTTTCTTGACTGCCGGGAAAAGTCAACTTTTGAAACACAATTCCAAGACAAACAATCGTCCATGATGGGACGTAATAGCAGCTCTCTCTCTCTCTCTCTCTCTCTCTCTCTCTCCTTGCGCGGAACTTTCAGTCTTAACCCTGGGATACTGCTGCTGCTGCTTCTGCACATTGTGCTGTGCAAGTAGCAGCTTCGAGCAGCTTCTGCGCAGAGCAAGAGAGAAAGAGAAATATGAGTAACGACAGTCTCTAGTACGGAAACAACATGCGCGAGCGGGGCACGCGATATCGAGTTGTATAATTAATGGCAGTAATAGGAGCCCAGGGAGAGAGAGAGAGAGAGAGCCCGAGAGCCGAGCGAACCTGCGAGCTCTCTAGCTGGCTGCTGCTGCAAGCGCAAGTTTCTCTGCTTTGCCAGGCAAATGAGCTTAGGGGTATCCCACGCGAAAACTTGGGACTAAACCAAATTATACCTGCGCTAGCGCCGCGGCGGCGGCGGGCTCTGTGTGTAACCTGGGCTTTTGAAATACCGAGGCGCGCGCTCATCGCGGTGCTCACTGCAGCTGTACTACGCGCCGCTACGTATACCTATCTCTCATTACAATTACCCCGCGTTGCGTT
Source organism: Trichogramma dendrolimi (assembly GCA_034770305.1). Taxonomy (NCBI): domain Eukaryota; kingdom Metazoa; phylum Arthropoda; class Insecta; order Hymenoptera; family Trichogrammatidae; genus Trichogramma; species Trichogramma dendrolimi. The sequence continues at coordinate 2,795,644 of JAPMIB010000001.1, forward strand.
TCTGCGCTGCAGGACCGATGGCGCAGCGGGCTTTGTGAATAATCTATATATCTCGTGCTTTATATACGAGCTTTTCGCGAGAACGCGTAATTGCGTGATCGGTTAATCTTTTATTTTTCTTTCGACATTACCTGTGAACGATCTCCTGCTGAATCCACTCTCTCACTTTGACCTTGGTGTCGATGGTCGACGACGAGTTCTCCCTCGATCTCCGGCCGAAGTTGGAATTGTTATCGTAGGCCTTGTCGTTCTTGATGATTTCGCGCAGGTCGGGCTTGCTGGCGCTGTTGCAATAGCCGAGCTGCTGCTGGCGCTCCTCCTCCTGTTTGTCGGCTAGCCTCGGCCGGCTGCCGCTGCTCTTCGGCAAGACGACATGATGATGCTGCGCGTGAGCCACGCCAATAACGTGGGGCGAACGTAGCAATGTGTGATGATTGCCGCCGCCACCGCCCCCGGCTTTATTGCGCAGACCGTGGCACTTGCGATAGAGATAGAACAGGGCCGTGGCATTGATCAGGAGGAACACGACGCCAAAGCCGATGAGTAACGACATCGCCGAGGTGCTTCGAGGCCTATCTTCCCCTGTGCCGTTTCCTCCACCGACGCCACCGTCGCCGACACCTTTGCCACCGAACTCGGCTCCGTAGTTGACCTTCTGCTGTAGGAATCGTACATTGTACCAGCCACACATACAATCAACACGATAAGAAAGAGACGTTTTTTAGCTCGCATACTTACGTGTGTTTCGCCGTCGCCGTCACCAAGATTAGAGGCTGTAAAGAGCTCGTTGTCGTCGCCGCCATTGGAATTCCCGCCAGGATTTAGCACATTGGCCGGTTCGCTTCGATTGCCGTACTCCCGGTCGAAAATGTCCAGCAGACCCGGACGCGGACGCCTCGCCTGGGCCGCCTTCTGCTGTTCCGTCGACAGCTCGATAACCTTGGGTCGGCGCAGCAGCTGCGGTATCTCCTCGTTCCAAAAGTCCATTTCCGCGGCGCGATAGCCGTGCCCTACATGCGGCGGTGTGGCTGCAACATTAGTACAAGAGAAGTAGAGAAAAAAAATTCTCAGCTATTTTATTTCTTTTTACGAACTCCGGATAAAAGATTAGGTGTACATAAGCGAGCGGATGCGTCAGGTTAAATTTTTACATTCAACGCGTATTGGCTGGAGCAGACCACGCGCGACACTGTACACGAAGAGGGAATGATAGGTCGAAAATCGATGATGCCGCAAGCGGGGGCCTGGGCCGCGTCGCGAGAGGGGTAATTAATCGTTGTAACTGTCATCGAGAAAAGCGAGTAGCGTGCGATATATATATGGCTGCGCCGGAGCAGCAGCAGCAGCAGCAGCCGCGATGCAACTACGTAAAATTATACGCGCGCCGAGCAATTATCAAATTGCATCGCAGCTGGGCATGTATAGCTATCTATCTAGCCCAGAGCAGGCTTTGAACGCCGACGACGACGAACGAACGAACGACCGATAATGTTGTACCTCGAAGACAGCCTCGCGACGATTTCCAATAATCAATTGGCAATCCAACTAATATTCCATCGCTTTATATATATATACAAACCGAACGAAAAAAGACGAAGAGAGCAAAAGCTCGTAACTCGCTCATAACGACGTGCCTCGGCTCGCAGGCTTGCATGCTATATTGCGCCATGCTATATACGTTAGGTAGGTAGTTATATAATACGGCAAAAGAGGACCGAGAGAAGATTCTTTTTTGACTTTTATATATATTACGCCGCGAGCGCACACGGACATGTATCAAGAGAGCAAACAACTTACTAAGATTAAAGTACGTCTGGTTTTCGGGGTCGTATTCCGGCCAGTCTATTTGGTAGGGCGAGGTGGCCTCGTAGTCATCACTCAGGTAAGACAGTCTCCTCGGCGGTGGCCTGACGTTGTTCGGGCTCCTGCAAAAATTCAACGAAATAAGAATATACTACTAAGCAGGAGCTGCTACTATGTCTCTGCTCTACTCGAGCTTAAGAGAAAGAAAAATTATTGGGGAAAAGGACAAAAGGCCGCGCGCAGACATATAAGAAAGAGAATATAAGAAAAGTTTTCTCTCCTGTACAATATCTTAATTCACTCTGGAAAAGCTATTAATTTACGATGGTCAAGTTCAGCTCTTAAGCACAATGTGCGAGGACATTTGCGCGTTCTCTCTCTCTCTCTTTTTCTCGAGTTTCGCAGTGCTTTTTCGTTTCTTCAATTTAGCCATGACGACTCAGCTAGATTAACTTACAATTACTTTACAAAGCTCTCTCCTTTCGACATAAGACGAGCACTCGATTTCGCGAATATTTTTCGAATTATCATCCGAAAAAAATCAATCATTTCTGCGCCCCATCCCCGTAATTTTGCCGACGAAATGTTGAAGGTAAAAGAAATTGCAGCTCACCCTGAATAAGCGAAATTGCACCACCAGTCCATGATGGCCTTCGACAGCAGCGCCTCGCCTCTGTCGTAAGCCGCGCTCAGGTGATGGCCCTCGCCGCTCAATGGAATACCCAACACGTAAGGCAGCTCCTCACCATGAACCGTGCGCTGGATCTGCTCCTGGAAGTGAGTGTCGCTAGTTTCAAGATATTTCTTTTTTATATAATTTTTATTTCGGGGGGCTTTGTTATCCCATTGAAAAAAAAACTTTAATTGAATGCTGATATAATAATGTAAAATAAAACATTATAATTAAATCAACCGCTGGTGAATTTTATTTAAGGTAACTTTGCGAAAAATCGTCGTTAAAAAATAATGTATAAAGTTCCTTTGTTTTACATAAATAGCGCAAAAAATGCAGGAAAATGTAATAATTTACATTATTTTTAATCTAAAAATTAATAAAAAATATTTAATCCTAAATTAAATTTTAAATATGATTAAATTTTTCAATAACGTTTTAATAGCTATTCAGTTTTTGCCTTAAATTAGCAAAAAAAAAATTATGAAATTCAGTTATCATTGAAGTTGTCCCCGCAAGATGGCGAGTATCATTATTTGTAAACCAGCAAGTGCCAATGTGAGAATAATTTTATAAGTAACACTCAGGTTAAAAAACATTAATAGATCGTTGATTATTTTATGTAAATAAAAATCATGGGCCAAGAATTATCTTGATCTTGCGGCAAGAATCGAGCGATTCTTATTGTTGGAAGAGATTTGACGTCTGCTAGTGTTAAGCAGGAAAAGGTCCCAGAAGCATAGTAAGAGATAGATTCAAAGTTATAAATTTTATTTAACTTAAATTTTACATCATATTGGCCAAAATAATACAACAATTTAACAAAATTTGGAGCTTTCCATGTGAGAGGTTCGTGTGCGCATGACATACGCCCACACAACATTATACCTTGTAAAAGATCTATTTTTTTGTTCATGCTCTGATGGACTTTTTATAAAATGATTTTCACAGTAAAGGCGAAAAAAAGTTAAGAAGCTTAGGACAAACGAAGTTTATCACCTGCATGCGCTGTTCGCTTTATAATTCGAATCCATATTAAGCATTATTCGTCGAATCAAAACTCGCACATGCACGCAGCAAAGCTCGCGTTAAGCACAAACAAACAGCGAACAAATACGTCTAGTTTGTGTGAGAAATTTTTCAGGTATGCGGGGCTCGAGCTTTATATTCTCTTGCACGTAAAGCAAGACATCGCCTTTTGGTAAATGCTCAGCACGTCAAGCATAAAAAATGAATGAAAAAATATTTTTAGATAAAAACGCGAGTATACATCAACACGACTGCTTGTCGCTGCAAGCGCAACGAAGAAACTAACGCGAATCGCGACAGAAGAATCATTATATTTCAGTCTTGAAATCATCGACGAGAGACGTCAAAGAAATAAAGTGAAATAAAAACAAAACACCATAAAAAGTAAACCACCCGTTACTCGCGAGTTTTACGAGATGACGCCAAAGCGTACGTCGCGCTCGGCTTTTAACAATTATAGCACGCATTTTTTGCGCATCCTTTTCACCGCGACACATCTAATAGCAGCGATATTACGAGCGGTGTATGTTTGCGCGTTTGCTCGCGCACGGACGCGAGCCATGAAACGTGCGACTGTCGCGCCTGGAAAACAAATGAGATTAGCTCGGGCGAGTATATAGCGGCCCGGGATTAGAAACGTACACCGAGCGTGGCTCGGGCCGTCGTACATTATATCTACGAATGTATATATATGGCAGGCTGCAGCCGCGCGTATATATATAAATGATAATAAGGGGAGGGACAGCTGGACCCGACTTTGGCCGGGCGATACTTACGTTGATATCGAGAGAAAGTTTGTCCCTAATGGATTTGGGATGCGAAAACACGTACATGTAGCTTTTGGGATTGGCTCTGGAGTGCATATTAGCCGTAGCTACGAGAGGCGCCACGATTCCGCTGTCCGAGACCACTTGGAGCGCTAAGTCTCGATTACGCTGGCGCGTGTCGCCGCTGCCGCTGCTGCCGACGCCACCGCCTCTGCCGCTCCTCTCGTCCTCGTCCCTGCCGTAGTGCTCGAGAACTTTGCGCAGGATCAGCTCTGGCTCGAGTTCGTGGCTCGCCTGCGACGCAACGACAAATCACTGGTGAAATTGTAACATGTGTGCGCTGCGCTGCGCTCCAGCAGCAGCAGCATCATATAGGTATACATAATATTACATGAACGCTCGAACACGCACGGAGGCAACTTCCGTGGAAGCCAGAGCAGAAGCTCCAGCTCACGCGCGCTTGCTACTATACTACTCCTTAACTCCTCGACGTGTTGTCGTCGTCCGCACGTACATCGCAAGCAGTGCAGCAGCATGCATGCATGCACGAAACGCCCTTACCCCGCGCGCTTACCCCTTTCGTGCGTGCGCGCGCTAACTAACATTGTTTCATTTCTAGACGCGCGCGCGAGAGGGCGAAGGTACTACGAGTTTCGTACGCGACTCGCGCCGTATTATATACGTGCATAATTGTACATTTAAACCCGTGAATCTTCTTTGCCTCTTATATTCCTTTCACGAGCTCTTGTTTTTCGATGCTATCGCTTAGCTGCTAGTGTACGGGGATGGGACGCGAATTTTTACCCCCCTTCGACTCCCTTCGCCTTGCCCCTTGAAAAAAAAGAAGAATAAAAGTTTTCCCTCGAATGTTCTTTGATAAGATAATTTTATTGGACGTTCGAATGGATCCGAGATTACTTTCCCTCCGGAGATTCCTTGGAGAAGAGAGAGAGAAATCTGAGCGTGCGAGAGAGCTCGAAAAAGTAAGTCTCGAGCTGCAGCGCACACGTATTGAGATATGTCCTCCGAGTAGTTGGCAAACTTTCTCAAGCGGGTCATATGCGGCGGTGGCTGCTGCTGCAGATTCTACATTCGCAGCTCTCCGCGCGCTCAGATTTCTCTCTAGCTTCTCGCGCGCATCGACCTCAGCTTCCTAGCCTGTATCATTCCATATATATGTATGTACGTATATGCATCTCGCGTGTGCAGTTGCTGTGCGCGATCTCCGAGTATTAGAAAGCTCGACGTATCAGTTGGCACGCGCCAATCGCATCGATAAGCATCGCAGCTAGGAGAGTAAAACATGATTCACCGCGCGCGCGCGCCACCTCGCCCTCTCCTCCTCGCCGGCGAAAACAGCTTCTCTCTATCTCTATCTCTTCCTCGCTTGCGCGCTTTCATATGCTGTTGCTATATGAATTGCACCGCCGCTTCCCATATACTGCGACGATACGTATACTCACTTTGACGCTTTCGCGAATGAATTCGTCCCGCCTGGCGCTGGATAATCCTTCGAGCAGCGCGAGCCCAGGCAGCAAATTGAATTTTTCTAGCTCCGTCACGCCGTACATCAGGTCGAATCTACAAAAGAGATACATATAACATATTATGTATACGTATATACGTTGTGTGCTATATTTCTGGTAGATATATATTAATATGTGCATCTGCGCAGTCCGCGACTGTGTAAACAGAGAATTTTTCGTCAACAAGTATATAAGCGTTTGCAGTGGCCAATATATGTATATAGAACTCGAGCTTTTTTGCTCGAGATCGCGCGCGCGGATTTCAATGCGATATACACTCCGAATTTTTTTCCTTACTTTCCTCAAGCGGACCGGATAGAAAAGCGAAGTGGTTCTAGTCCTCGACGACGATCCACGCTCTCGGCTTCTTTTTTTCCTTGCTCTTCTTTTACCCCAGCACTCGGGTGGGAAAAAGAACTTGATAATGCAAATAGTCTCGAGTCAGCGTTATAGCGGTGTAGTAGTAGCTAGATGCGGTCTCATTTCGACGATTGTGCCTTGATGGCTTTGCGCGCGTCCAGAACGGTTTACGATTAAAGTCGCCGCAAAAAAAGAGAAGAGAAAGAGGAAAAGAGAGAGGTAAAAAAGCACACACGCGGTATGGGCGAGCCATCTCGCGATAAGACAGCCAAATAGAAATTTTTTTAGAAGAATTAATCGGCAAGTATCAATCTTACTGCAGTAGCTATACGTTATACGTACGCGCGTGCACCGGCATGGAATCGAGCCTTCGCTCCCGCCATCGGAGGGGCCGGGAGGGAAGGGTACTATAAAAATTACGACTGGACATCTTTTTGGCTTGTATACCCGCGCGTGATGCCCGGTGGCGGTGGCCCTTCAATATCATTAATCTTTCCGAGCAATAAATTCTTCCTCTCTCTCCCCCCGTTCCGAAAAGTCATAGAGCAGATTTATGGCAGCTGCAGCTCATCCATACACACGAAGCTACGGAGAAGGGGGTAAAGAGGGAGAGAGAGAGAGAGAGAAGTAAGCTAATTATAACGCCACGAGGATATTTGCCATTTTAATCGTTTCCACTTTGGGTGTACGGAGAGAGGGTTGCGTAGTAGCAGCGAGCCCCGAACGACTCGCGCGTTGCACTACCGCCGTTGCACACACTCTACTATGTATAATGCTATGGGCTGATATAACTCCTGGGTTTAATTAGCATAATCATGGCGAAAGCTGCGCCGCAAGCCATGCCATACACACACGCCCGCGCGCGATATTCCAAGGGGGTTCATGCTGCAGGCTATATAATGCAATGAGCTATAGGCTCAATATATCCGTATACTAGCTGTGCACTACGTACCTGGAGAGACGCTCGGCATTCTTCATTAAATTGCCTGGTTTGTCCGGTATGACGGCCGAGTCGACCAGCGGCGCGAACGCAGGCACGAACTTGGGCTTGTGGATCTTGACGTTGAGCAAATCCTGCACCGAACGATTCTTCAAACAGGCCGACAGCTCCTCGTCGCTGACTTGCGGACAGTTGAGCGCGTAGGCGACCTTTGAAAAAAAGTATTAATTTGTATAAATTCATTATATTAGCTTTTTTCCATGTGCAAGCAAAGCGTGTCGAATTTTTTTAGGATAGAATTGGGATCGAAGGCGCATTACATAAAGCTTAAGTGCAGTCGGGTTGGGACACACGTGCAGCGCGCAGAAAGAGAGAGAGAGAGGCAACGCGTTCACGACGAACACAATGTATAAAACGCTTCATTAACTCGAGATGGGATTGAAATTCGAATGGGAACGCTCGTGCGCGCAGTACACGATCGATCAGAGCCGACAGAGCAGCAGTGCAGCATCAGCTCGTATCAAGCTCTATCGGTATTCATGACTACGTGTATATACGTATATAGAGAAGATGCGGGAGAGGAGAGCAGCCGACGGAGTGAGAGGAACATGCACGTGTACAGAGATAAGGAGAAGATTGAGGTATACAGGCTATATATATGTGTGTGTGCTATGTAGGAGTTAGTGGTCGGAATCAGCAGCAGAAGCGTAGCTAACGTATATACGTTGAGCACACCTGTTTTGTGATTTGCAGCGGGGCTTTGCCAATGGCATCTGGATTAAGAGCCGATCCAGACATCAAGACGGCTCGTTTGAAGAGACCTGCAAAGCGAGAAACGAGTAATATCAGCATTGCATTTTTCTTTCCCCTGCATCCTGCGCGCATAGAACCTGGAGCGTCACCGAGCTCGTTCCGCTCGCACCACCATATACAGCTATACGTATGCGTACACGAGATGAAAATTCACGCCCGCAGCTTTTGCAAGGATACAACAATGCGGTGTGCGCGCGGGAGGGCGTCGCGCGCGTGCCACTTAGCCGCGCACTAACAACAACAGCAGCAGCAGCGCCACGCGATGTGGTAGGGGACGCAAGCAGCGCCAGGAAAACTCGAACAATAACAACATGAAATCAAGCGCGCGTTTGTGTGCATAATCCAGAAAGCTCCGAGTGAAATCTACGTTGGTATATATATATATATGTATACGCGGCGTCGGTGCCTGCTAGGCATCCTCTGTGTATAAATCAAAGCACAAACTATTCGCGGAATCGAGGAAACTTTGAATTCTCGACGATCGACTCTGGCTCGTCCGCGGAGGGGGGTAACTCGCCAATATACCTGCGCTGCTGTGTGTATACGCTGCCACAAGTACGTAATAAATAAGTGTACAATATTGCTGTAATATATAGCAGTCGACTCGCCACGACGTATTGATGTATTTTCACAGAGTGATTTGTTAATACAGACCGGCGTTGATGGGGCTGAGCAGCAGCAAATTGACGAAGACCGCACCGGTGCCGTGGCCGAGCAGTGTAATGCTCGCCGGATCTCCGCCGAATTGGCCGATGTTGTCCTTGAGCCAGGCGAGCGCGGCTATTTGGTCGAGCAGACCGAAGTTGCTGGCCGTTTCGTCCTTCGTTCCGGGTCGCAAGAAACCTGTATGGATGCGTGCAGAAATACATGTACATTAATTTGAGTGACACAAAATTAATTTTTACCCTCTCGAAAATTGTTAAGCTCTACATGTGTACGTACATTATACGCGGCAATTGCTTTGCAATTTTGACGAGGTTTACTTTAGAAATAAACTTCTTTTCAAGTGAGCAGCTTTTTCAGCTCTTGAAATCGGCAGACACAAAGGAATAAAGAGAGCGACAGGCAGGCGGTATGGCTAACGAGATCGGAATATTATATACACGTGAACGTAAAAAATATATATCGCATCCTCGACTACTGTCGATTCAATGAAGCTCCTGCCAGCCGAACATCCAAAAGCTCTCAGCCCAGCTAGCGCGCACGTACACGCATATACCCAGATTACCAATTAAAAAGTCGGATCGCGCGCGCGAGCGAGGTAGGTCGCGCAAGCTCGTTGACTGGATTTTCATTAGAGCTTTTATGCATACACGCTTGCCTGATATATATACTACATATACTATGCATATACAATAAATGCATTTAATGGGATGAACTGCTGCAGCTCCCGGCGCGCGTAGTGGCGTTATATACTGTGTATATATATATATATAGTTGCAAAACCTTTACCCAAAATCCCCAATCGGAAGTTGACGGTAACGAAAATAACGTTGCCGTAAGCCGCCAGCACCGTGCCGTCGTATGGATTTCCGCTGTTCCACTCGTAGCTCTCGCCGTGCACGAACACCATCACCGGGTACCTTTCCAAATTGTTTCTCTGGCCTGAAAACACAAAAGGGCGTCGTGAGAGACAAGCAAAAGTGAGCATTTGTTTTATTATCATTATTATTATGATGTTTTTTTTTTCGTAACATTGCGGTTATATTACTATATATTATGAGCCTGAAAAATGCGACGCGCTGGAATTTTTGCGGCCTCGAGCGAGCGGTATAAGCTGGTATATATAATTACAAGATGTCCGACGATATTGTTGTTGCCTGAGCTTGCAAAGAAAAGTGATATTGTATTATACGTATGTATACGTGCGACACAATTGTGCGAAGCGCCCATGTGCTGCTGCTGTTGGTACTGGTGGTGCTAGTGGTGGTGGTGGTGAGCTCTTGGGCACATGTCTCGAATGAATGAATGTAAAAAAGGGCGTGCACGCAAGAGTGTGCCTCGGCAAAAAAAAGGAACGAAGAATATAGTATATAGAAATGCGGACGCTCGCGCGCGCGAGCCATTGTGTGCCTCGGAAGAAGGTCAGTTATTAAGCTCGCTCGCAAGCTCTCTCTCTCTCTCTCTCTCTCTCTCTCTGTCTACCCTACAGGTGTGCAAGTGTGTGTACGTGTGTGCCTGGCCGACACTCTGCTTCGTGGATTATATAGATGTGAATAGCTGTTCCATCCTTCCGTGTCAGAAAGAATTTATTATTATTATTATATCTGTTATTATTTCGCACCTATTGTTCTGCAGCGCTCTTTTGTACGATTTTTATTTATTGAACCGGTGCCACTTACATTTTTCTCTTCCTTTTTTTTTGCAAAAACAAAAATACTACATCTCTTGCTTGGCGAGCTATGCTAGAGCCGGCTCCTATTATGTCGCCGGCTAGACTAATTGGAGATAAATTTCATACGCAATATAATAAACAGCCCTCTGTGCTTTCAAGCTTGATAAAAAATATCGTTACGTTGATAAAAATTTTACCGAATGAGGCAAACATCATTTGGGAGTAGTTTATTATATTTTCACAAGAACATACTCGAGAGGATAAAAACCTGGAAATTCAATCGCACGGCGATGATTCTTTTATTTCGTGAAAATAAAAATCTCGTACGAAACGGATAAATATGTACATTTTATATATTTTTTCGCTCCGTGAAGTTTTAATTGTGTGTTTTACGCCGCTTCAAATTTTGAATTAGAATATTCTCGACGAAGATAGGGGGAGAGCCAAAAAAAAAGACGAATAATTTCATATAATATAAATTTTATTCAGCTGTTATACGGGAAAAAAATTAAAAAGATCCTCATTAAATGTTCCCTTTTTTTCGACCGCTACGTGTGTGCGCATGTGCACGTGTGCAGATCCGTGTAAGAGCTAGGTTTAATGCATGCCAAAAAAAGATAATCAGAGAAAAATTTATGCTTTTCGCTCTCTTATTACGCGAGCAAGCTTGAAATCCTGCTTAGTCAGTAAAATAAAATGAAAATTAAGGGCATTTAAAGGGGAGAGCTTGTTCCGTACATGTTAATATGTTAAATGGCTGCGCACAAAAGAACGAGAGGTCGGTCAGTCGGTGTAGCCTAGGCAGGTAGAGGTACAATTTGTCTGGCAACTGCGAGTGTAGCGAAGAGAAAGAGAGCAAGAGGGAAAGAGAATAGTCATAAAAAAAGAAACGACAACTGGCCTGCGCATGACTCAAACTGTTGTACGTCAGCAGTGGAGGGCAATTTGGACGATCGGACGAGGGAAAGAGAGCCGGGGCGTAGTTGTAGCGCATGTAGCGCGAGAAAGAGCCGAACACAACCCAGTTTTCAGCGTCGATTTTTTTTCTTCTTTTCTGTCAACCCTTTTTGACCTCGCAGCTCACGCGCCGTCGCCTCCGTTTTGCCTCTACTCTCTCTCTCTCTCTCTCTCTCACACAAAAAAATGTAGCCAACTAGCGTTAGGATGGCCTATCTTCCAGCTGTACGATATGCAAGCTCGCGCGTTCGGCGTCCCTTCAGCATCCGGATCGGAATACGTTGCTTCTCTCTCGCTCTCGAATCTTTAATGCAGCGTCGTTTGCTTCGGGTAAAAGAGAAAAAAAAGGAAGAGAGGAGCAAAAAAAGTCTAAATACAACAGCGTGCAGCAGAAGCAGCAGCCGCCGCCACTACAACTGCCGCACAGTACAATCGATGCATCGTCGTCGTCGTACCCTCCTCTGTCTATGAACTTTGAATTTTTTTGCATCGGACGTTTTGCTCTCTCTCCTCGCAAGTACTGCAGCTCTCTTTCTGTCTCTTTCTCTTTTTACTCTCATTATTATTTGATTTACATTTAAGCTGGCGCGAAAAAAGTTTCTCTCTTTTCTAGTAGAAACTTTCTGATTTATTCGGCTATAATGGAAAAATGAATGAAAATGTTCGCCTTCCTTGCCCGAGTTATATTCGCGAGCGCACCCGCGACGTTCGCCAGACTCTCTCTCTCTCTCCCCCCCTTAAAATGTGAATGAAGTCTGTTTTTATTCTTTTGTTTTCGATGCGTCGACGTAGCGTCGTGTGTAAACACGATGGAGCAGCAAATGGGAGCTCCGAGCTGCAGCGAAGCAAGAAAAGAAAAAGAAAATGTGCACCTAGAGCTCGACGAATATGCTTATAGCAGGTGCAAGAGTGGACGCAGCAGCGGCGGCAGCTACGGCTCTCTTATATATTTTTCGCCGAATGCCGAATTCGTTATGCTAATGGCGAGAATAAATTTTCCGTTCCACGTCGGACGATGCCAGCACAGCCATGGCATGGAGTCGAGCTAGCCGCAGCTAGCAGAACGCGTGTATACTACAACATGCACGCAGCTGTGTATAGGTGTGCGCAATGTGCCCTCCATCCCCCTCTGCCCTCCGCTCGATAAAAACCTTCGGCGGCTGCACAAGTCCATACACGCTTAATGGCCATTTACATAATTGCACTCTCGAACGCGCGCGCACCCCGCGCACTCGTGTATACTTTCAAAGATACATAATTTCCGTTAAAAGTTAGCATAGTTCAAGTTGCCAGCTATCTCTCTCTCCCTATGTCTCGCTAAAGCAGCAGCAGCAGAGTCGACGTTTCGACGAGCTTGTTCGCAGGGCAACGCGCAAGTTCTTTCTCTCTCTCTCTCTCTCTCTCTCTCTCTCTCATATATAATATAACGTACGAGCTCGCATGTACATGAACTCGCGTATCTCCGCTCGTAGTATGTTTATAATTGAGGTGCATCACCGCGTGCGGATCGAGCTCTGCATTTCATATTTATACATATTTTACCTAACAAAAGAAACTCACCACTGCTGCTATAGGTGCGTTTTTTTACATTTTTTTTCCTTCTTACGCACACGGCTACAGCGTGGATATAGAGTAAGGGGGAGAAAAAAGTAGTATTATATTTTTTTTTAGTGCACGAGAAATAATGGAGTATATACGATCGTATTCAATTAACTGCCGAGCTTGGTCATAAATAAAATCATATTTTACATTTCTGCAGCGTGCGGCAGCGACGGTGGCGCATACTCGGAAGCATATTGAGAAAAGCTCCGAGTGCAAAAAGAGAGAAGAGAAAGAAAACGCGCTCGCTCTCTCCCTCTCTCTCTCTCTCTCTCTCTCTTTCTGTCTATGTATTTTTCTGATTTTTCGTTCTCTCGTTCTATCTACTATTTTTTTTCTCTTATATCTTCCTCTCTTCCTCTTTTTCTGTCGAGGCGAAGTCGCGAGCGCGCGCGCGGACAAAGTGAACTTGAGGCATGCGAAGGAATTTACGAGCAATCGTTGGAACGATAAAAATAAATGGACGCAAATAAGAGAACGAGAATGCGAAAGCCAACGTCGGGAGGTAGGAAGAATTCTGCGGACAGGTCTCTCTCTCTCTCTCTCTTTCTTTCTTTCTCTCTCTCTCGTTCTTTTGGACTTGATGCAGATTTACATGGAAATTGAAAGAGGCGCACTGGGCGCACTACGGATCAATGGAGTTACACCGTTAAAATTGATGCATCGGTAGATATTTTCATTTTACCTCCAGTCATATTCCCCGCACTATGTACCGTGTAATACACGGAAGCCCGAGCAGCAGAAGACTGCGCTGAAGAGAGCTCCGCCGAGGGAGAGCTGCTGCAGCAGCATCTACATAAATCAACCGGTGGCGAAAACTTCAACGTATTCGCGAAATTATAGATATGCGCGTGTATATAACCCAGGGTGGTGGCGACGGGGCCAAAAGTAGGTACATATATATGACGCGTGTAAATCGATGTGATAGGGAAAGCGGATTTTCTTCGGGGAATTTTTGCGAGATGCACGCCTCAGCTGCGCAGCGATCATGATTGATAGTAAGTTTCTCCGGATACCCAGCGTGGCTCCCGAATCTTCGTTTACATCCGCGAGCGCGCGCACCAAGTAAGAAGAAGAAGAAGAAGAAGAAGAAGTGCCGTATTTCGTGCATGGGCATATTTTTAAAATCCAGCGGGTGTATAACACACCTACACCCCCAGTCGAAATGGAGAAAAATATATATTATTTGTCAAGCCCTTTCGTCGCGTACACGCGTATATTGATGTATAAGGTAATCTCTTGGGGGTGAAAATAAACTTTCCGCGCCGTGCCGTGAAAATATACGATGGATAACCTTATTAAATCATAATATCGAAAACCAACACTCGGTGTTCGCTGATAGAAAGCGAGAGAGAGCGAGGGAGAGGGAAAGAGAGAGAGATAGACAGAAAGCTCTCAAAGCCTTCCGCAATATTTTTCGCATCGAGAGCTATGAAAATAAGCCCGATCGTAACTGTCTCTTCTCGTGCGACTGCAAGAAAATCTTCATTTCGATTCACCGAATTTGTGCGCTTTCGTTCGACCACCCATGCAAACTTTACATAAAAGTACATGGGCTCGCACGACCGAGTGCAAATATTCGACTAGCTCATAAACAAGTTCAATTGGTTTTATACATCGGGCACAAACATCGCGAAACAATAATAAAGCACTTCATTGGGCTTGAGCGAGCGATAAATTACTCTTTTTCTCTCTCACCCTTCTCGAGCCCGAGCTTTTTCCAAAAGAGTCATCATTTTTAATCCGAACGTGCCCCGTAAATATTCCACCAATGGCAGTATCGAGAGAAAGAGAGAGAGAGAGAGAGAGCCAAGTTCAATGAGTCGCGCGCGCGCGAGTACATACATTGCTTGCGCAACGCGTACACGAAGCGGTAAATTCACCCACACATACACATACGCACGCACAACGCATACCGCGATACTTTCATCGAGAGAATCCCACGCATCGAGGATCGATCAGGAGGTCCTACCATATATATATATAATTATATACGCAAGCTTACACGTTTGTGCGTATCCGCACGACCGCAAATTGAAATGCGATGTTAGTGGCGGCTCCTTTTAGATGCATGTACGGTGCGTAAGCGCGCGTGTACGCGGCATAACAAGCGGTCGTAACTCGTACGTTGGGTGAAGCACGTGAAACGAAACGCGAGGGCTGCTGCCATCGCTTGGAAAACGCTCGAAGCTTGAAAGCTCACGCAACAGTTGTATGATGGTTACCGCGGGAGAGCACGGATTTTCCAGCGAGCTTGAACTGATGCTGAATAGATGGCAGTGCTGACTTCGTTTTTCCTCGAAACTCTCTTTCATTGGAATGAGATCATGAAGCAATAGTTTGATGCATCATAATGGTACGTTAGCAAGCCACTCGCAAACACTCTCCATCATTATATGGTGCTCATATACGTGAGTGTATTATTCTTGATTTACATACTTTGTTATCAATCTTTCTTTAATATGTTTCGACCTAGCTCGTAGATAAAACTCTTTTATTCTTAAATTTATTGTCTCAAGTTCTTTGGTAGACAACATTTAACTGCTAATTTTTAGCCAGCGAAAAAATTTTCTTGGACATAAAAAGACCTATAGAACTGAAGATATAGTAACCAAAAGTGTAATGATTTTCCACCTGTATTCATGCTGATAAGTTATTTTACAGTCTACTTATATCGTACTATTTTTAGTTTGCCACTTGCAGATTTACAGATAAAGAGTACTCGCGTAATGGTGTAGGATCAAAGTATCCTATATTTAAAGAAATTTAAAACTGGTTTAAATTTGCTAAAACAATTGAGCAGTCATTTTTGGGTTATTAAAAATATGCTCAACATAATTGTAACGAATGATTCCCAAAAAAACCAATAGATGGTAAAACATTTTTAAAATATGATAATTTTTCATTTATTAGGTCAGTAGTTAAGCATTTCTACCTTTTTCAAGATAAAATAGTAGATTACGCAACGGAGGCGGGAGGTTGTCGATCTGCACGACTGTCAAGTTTGCAGCTCGAGCGTAGCGAGGGTTGCATTGACACGAGTGCACGATAGACAACCACCCCAGTTGCGTACACTAATTTTCATTACAACGTGTGAAAAGTAAATTTTAAGATCGCCACCCGTCCGAGAAGTAGCACTTTCCGCACGCAGTGATGAAAAAGCTCTTTTTCATGGTAAAAATTTTGTAAGATTAAAAACATAGTTTTTCCGATTTAATATTTTGAAAAAAGAGTTTCTATGACTGTACATTAGCACATTTTCAATCTTTGCAAGTTTCCATCTTCAAAAGGAGTAACTTTAGCCAAAAATTTACAAAAACAAAGAGGTCTTTCTAATTAGTCAAAGAATTCGTGTGACCTTTTTCAAAATTATTACCGTTCATATTTATGTCCAAGCAAGCTATAAAAATCTTGGGAACGAGGTTCCACGCAACTTGGTAAATAATGGACACCGTAGAGTGTACATCTGACATTTATAAAAGTGCGGAAGCATCTCGCGAAATGCGTTATGGCGCAATGTTTATCTGCGACTGTTTGCTATGGCGAGCTGCTCCGTGCTTTAGCGCTCGCGGAAAAGATGATTGCTCACGGGCCAAAGTGCAAAGCCTTGTATTACCGCGCGCGAACGCGACTCTCTTTGCACCCACTCTCGTGTTTTTTACGAAAAATTGAACGAATTTTTTGTTTCGTTGTTTTCCACGTATATATACATAAAAGGTGACGTACAACACCTGAGAGCAGCCTCGAGCGTAGTCGTTAGTATTCGAGATATATATACGGTGCTAGACGCTGCTGGGCGCGTGATGGCGTGCTACTATCGTCGTCGTCGGCGGCGGTGGCGCAGGTGCGACTAGAATCGAAAATCTGTCAAAGTTGAGGAAGAGATATTGCCATATCAGTAAGGAAGTTTGATCTAGTTCGAGCTGCAGAACTCTCTACTCGAGTGATTTTCTTGCTCCGGGTGTGGTGTTTATATATGCGCTTGTTTCCGGTTGATTTCTCAACTACGACTTCTGCGTCGTTATATATAGAATTAAACACGACAATTAAGAATGTACATTGGGTGAAGTAGAAAATATATATAATCGAGCAATTTTAAATCCGGATCTATGGATGTCTATGATTTTATTTGTCTAATTGTTCGAGATTCACACTAAATTTGAGTCATAAAAACCATTTCCTCATCTATAAATATGTAAATAGTGTGAATAGATTGTTCTTAGTCATAAAAGTTTGTTATTAGTATGTAACCGTCAGTCTCGAGAAATATTCTCTGCGATCTACACGCAAAAGCGAGCAATAGTAACGCTTATCTCTCTCAATAAAGTTCTATAGTCATTTCTCCAACCACACTATAACTATGTTTTATTCAAAGTTTCATCTCAGACACTAATACTTATTTGACTAAATTGGTTGTTATATTTTTTAATGTCTACATTTCTCGCGCGCTCGCCATCTCGCGTTAGTCAACGTAAACACACGTCGAAAGCGTCTATATTGTCGCTATACGCATCATATATATATACGAAGTGGTCTTAGAAAGCGAGTCACTGGCTGACCTCATTTACGAGGAGCTGACCTCCGAGCGTACGTATGCCGCAAGAGCCATTAACCCTTCACGATAAATCGGACGATTCATTTGAGCAGGTGGTAACGGTGTATATATCCTTGCTACTCGACCACTCGAAATCTCTAAACCCTTAAATTTTATCTCCTTTATATAAAGTGCGATTTCGTTTCGTTAGACGTCTCGCCACGTACGTATACGTACATTCGCACAGGCGCGCACGTGCACTCATTCACGCTCATCTCGTCACCCTAGATTTTCATCCAAAGCCCAGCGATGTCTCTGGATTTTTTTTCTTTCTTTTTTTTATATAAAACTACGCGCAACTCTGTATATCTCTTTCTCGCTCGTGTGCAACAGCAGCAGCAGCAGTAGCAGCGGCGATGCTCATATATAGAAGGCAACGCTCATTCACCTCGTTACCGTGGCATTCATTCGGGCGTTCGGCTTCCGGCTTTATGCGCTCGAATGATTAAAAAAGAGATGTGTGCAGCGAGCGAGCGCGCGTTCCGTCCGCCCAGCCGTACGTTTCAGTCAACGGGAGCTTGCAGCTTGCAGCCGTATACGCGCGGAGCTCGAGCTTTTTTGCACTCGCTGCGTCTCGATGATGACGAGGCTCGACTTGTCGGAAAATTAGGTTACAGGCCAATTAAATGTCCCGAGAGTGTGAATACGTATAATATACTCGTATTATATATAATATATTAATTCTTCGTCCAAAAGAGAACTTTTGATGCAGTCACAAGCCCCCCTCACGTATCTCCTTGGCGCGTGTTCACGCAGCTATAAGCTCAATTTCTGATGCTAAAACGCCGCACAACGGGTCGTACACGGTGAGAGAGGGAAAAAGGAAGTGCATTATCGTCTCGCAGATACACAGCTGTCGCGATAACAAATACAATTAATCTCGAGGAACTGAATTTCCGCCTCTGCCTCTCTCTCGCTCTCAAGGAGACTCCGAGAGTGCACGATGAATTTTCATTCGAAGCTATTTGCACGAACGAAGTAATTACATTACGTATACAGCTTTGCTCGGCTAACATACACGGGGCTTCGTGAGTTATATGGATCCAATCGATCCGCTGCTCGGGTGGACAACGCGAGCAGGGAAAAAATAAAAAAATAAAAATTCATAGCCTGGGCTCGAGTCGATGGCAGCAATTGGGCGCCTCGCTCGCGCACAAGCGCTGAAACTCGAAATACACAAGCTCGAACTTTTGAGCTCGGATCAATTATGCGCTGTACACATAGCATCTCATCCGATATGTACATCAGCGCGCTTATAAAAAGTGAAAAGCCTGCCTTGGATCGACGCATAATGCGCTCGGTATACGCGCGAGTGTGCGTGTGCGTGTACGTGATCGATGCACACGCTATATATATGCCACGGCAATCGCGTAATTACGCGTAACTTGCGCTCTCTCGGGCTGCGCCGGATCGAGCAGCAGCTTCTACGCTACGCGTTGCTCGACGCGCAGCCGTATAAAGCATGCAAAAGAGTAGATATATCGATGCATTGACATCATACGCACGGTATACTTGCGATATTACATTAGGTGATTACCGAATGCATTGCGCTGCTTGAGCCATCGACGCCGCCGACGCCGCCGTGCCACATCGTCCGCGTTATGCCGGCGAGCAAGCATCGCTGCGATTTAATCGCTGATCACTTGGCCGAGTGCAATTTGCATTGAATCACTATGCAAAATCGAGAGCCAACGACGAGGACGACCACCAACACCGCCAGAACGAGAAGAGCTGCTGCTGCTGCTGCTGCCCAGCCCCGCTGCGACGGGCTACTAACGATGTATATTTTTCCATTTACTCCCGGTTCCAGCTGCCGACGTATATATACGGCCCGCAGGCTCGAATTCTCCCCGATATAAAAATTTTTGTGGCTTTCTCGACGCGACGATGCGCGCAGTTTTCATTTACGATTTCAATTTCGGACTCCGTGCGTGGCTAAATTGATCGGACACGAGGCGGACGACTTTATTTGGTGTCTAGGTGTATATACGTACACTAGTCTATGTGTGTGGGCGTATGGGTGCGCAGAGAATGGCTCTTGTGTCGCCAGCGCAACCACATTTTACACATCGACTCACTATACGTAGCCGCAGCCCTCTCAAGTGCAGTCATTCTTCGTGAGGCACGCAGAGAAAAATGCATCAGTCGCAGAGCTTGCAAGCTCAAGAATTTTTTCGTATATAATGCAACATCAGCGGAAAAAATCAGTGGTTATAATTTGAAGAAGCTACGCGGCCAGAGACAGAGAATAACGGGCGCGAGACTCGAGGCAAAGTTAGTTAACAAAAGACTTATAGAAATGGCGCGCACTGCACAGCCGATCGAGAAGGGCTGCGCTTCTGTGGATGAAGAGCAGCAGAAAAAAAGAGTCAGAAGAGTCGAGTCTCTATAGTACACGGCGCTCTCGGTGCGATGAAGACTGCATCGCGCGCTTATATTTTGCAAGCACGGAGAGGCAGAAGGGGGTGAAACGAGGGAGACGCCAATTTCCCAGGCCCGGTCAAGTGGAAAACGACTGACGTCGTGAAAAATGACGCCATTAACATGTGCAGCTCTATTCCGATTGTTCGTGCTCCCACTGCTGCTGCTGCTGCTGCTGCTGCTGCTGCTGTTCTGGCTGTGTAAGCGCCGCGCGAGTGCAAGAGGCACTAGGTTGGATAAAAATTACGGGAAAACTCGTCAAAAAGTCTTTGGCACTCTGCGCGCACAAGGGTAGGTGGCGAGCGCGCGACTAGTGCGTGAGCGCGTATAGATGAGAGTTGAAAATTTCGCCAAATCGGAGTTTATATAGGAAGAAAAGTAGGGTGCGGGTGGAGTGCGCGAGCGGGGCGCATGACTAATGTCGGCTTTAAAAGCGATATCGCAGGCGCGCGGCGCGGCGGCTTTGAATGTTGGATCGAGTTGCATTTTTATGACGGGTTTTAATGTATTGCCTCGCCACCTAGAATATAGCGCCCGGCTGAGCGTAGCTTTTATAATGTATCCGCGCGAGAGCGCAGATTGAATTGTTTTCATCACTTTTGAGTGTACCGCGGCGCGTGCGGATAATGTCAGAGAGAGAAAAAATCTTACTCCGTGCAAAACCTGTCTATTTATTTTCTTTCTTTTCTTTTTTCATTCTTTTCTTAGCTCGTTACGCAATTCCTTGTAGCCACGTGGCTCTTACAGTATTCCAAGCTGCCAAGATTATATTTATCATAAGGAACAGTTTCGTTTCTCGATTCTTCTGGGTAAATTTCAATTAAAACGTTGCTCGCCGCGAGGCCGCGCGCGTTTTCTAATTGAGGAATTTTTCGTTGATTTAAAACCCGCGCGCGGCGCGGATATTATGAAAACGGAATAAATTATTGCCGTACGTCTTGATTTTTTTTTTCTTAAAATAATGTTGTACGTAATTTCTCGACCGTGCTCTCGATAAGATGGATAAGAAAAATCAACGAAAAAGAAAACGAGAAGAAAAAAGCTCACGAAGTACTTTCTAATCGAACTCGGTCCTACGAGATTGAACGTGAAAGCCTGAAATGGAGAGTATAACACAGAGGAGAGTAAACGAACACGTGGACACACGAGCCACACGAACGCGTGTGCTCCACTAAAAAATAGACGAGAAAAAAAGGTTTTGCCGAGGGAAAGAGAGAGAGAAAAAAAGCCCAACGCCGGGGACTATATGGACCATCTATATAGCGCACCACACAGCGTTGGTTGGAGGAAGTAAATTGAAGCTTCCACGGAATAATACAGAGCGTTTTGTATTTTTTTCTCGCCAAAGTAAAGATAAAAATTTTCGATTACTCATTCTCGGTATATAAGATTATACCATAGAGAGCCTTGGGTAATTTTAATTTTTCCTAGGAAAACTGGTGCAAGCTGCACTCAGGTCGTCGCGGCAACGAACGGATTGCCGCCGTACTTTAATGTTTCTTATACATTTTCGACAAAATTCGTTATTCGACAGATGTTTCTCATTTTTGATAATTCAAAAGCTAAAAGTTGCGCGTTGCACTGTACGTTTCTATCAAGTCGGGGAAAATGTCGAAAAGGCAATAAATAGAGCGTAGTATAAAATATACGTGCGCGCGTGTGTGTGTGTGTGTGTGTGTGTATGTGTGTGTGTGTGTGTAGATGCAGCGAGTATATGAGTGCACCGGTGGCCGAGCGCGCGCGCGCGCGTGGTGTGCAGTATGTACGAGTGGTACACAGATCCACCAGATATAGAGGCTAGGGGTTTTTACGAGACAGCGCATCAGAGAGAGAGCCGGCGCGTACGCGTATGTGTGTACGTAGTTGTACGTACGGCAATCTACTGAGTGCAACGGATGGTAACCGACAGAGCTGCTGCCTCGGCCGGAGCAGCATATGCAACATTCATGGCAGCTATAGCTACGCAAGCTCTCTACGCTTGTGTAGTCGAGGCTGCCGCTAACCTGACCACGCGCGCGAACGCCTAGCCCTAGTTTTTTTATCATTATTATTTTCTTCTTTTTTTTTTGGTTTTCTTTCAGCGCGAAGCGAGCCGTGCTCGGGCTGTATACCGGCGTATTGTCTTCGCGCCATGAATATAGAAAAAAGCTCCGTGCAGGACCCTTCGAACGACGATTCGTGCGCGTGGCAGGGCAGCTCGCAGGATAAAAATAAGATCCATCAAACTCGTATCAAGAAGCAATTTTCTTCTCGGGCTTGAATTATGAAAAAAAATGACGATACGACCTCAATTTTCTCGGAGTGACTTTTTCAAATATATGTACAAAATATATTTGCGATTGAAAATTTGATCACGCGGATCGCATGCAAATTTTTATGCGATACATGCGCTGAAAACTTTGAGTAAATATAACTTTTTGCCCGCGCGCGCGCACGGTTATAGATATTTTTTGCTTCATGGCATCTCCGAGTGGTTTTCCCCCCTATACATTCGTGCGCGTCGTTGATAGAAAATGAAAAAAAATTTTTGATAAAAGCTGACTTTTCGGGCTTCGAGAAGTTATTGTAACGAAGTTGCAATCAAGTGGACGTTTGCAATTGGGTTTACACACGAAAGTAAATAGAGTCGCTGCAGTGCACTGCTGCCCCTGTCGAACCGAAGGACTATCGAACTATTTGTTGTATATAGTGCTGCGCGCCTCCATCCCAGCAGAAAATAGGTCGCGAGGTACCTAAATATATAATCGGGCCATGGGCTAGCTTGAGCACATGTACAGTACGAACCTCCGGGGCTCAACGGCGAAGGTACACGAGTACTCTTGAAAATGCTCGAATTAAATTTGGCATCGAAAAGGAGCGTATACACACACACACACATACACAAGCACATACTAACACACACACGGACGCGAGAAGTTAGTAATTACTTTGGTTTCGACAGCGATTTATATTGCAGCGATATCGATCATCCCTTTAAATTGAAACTGGGCGTACGTAGGACGTAAACACGTGTGAAAACTCGCGTGGGTATACGTAGTACGCGCGTGTACGTGTATAAGTGTACACAGCCTTTCCATAAGTTTGTTTAAAGCCGCAAAAGTGGGTTTAAGGTATAAGCGCCCGCACGAATCTCATTAGTGACTTTGCAAAGGATCTTTATCCTCCACCCCTCTTGGGCCGGGGCGCTGCACATGCACATGCCCGCCACGTTTGTTGCAACTCGCGCACATTCAATGTGTGTTGCTATATGTACGAGAAGAGCCTCTTAGGCACACTCACTCATTCATATATGCATGCTCGTGCATATACTCACACACATACACGTGCATCGCTTGCGCTGTTATAGCGCACACGAGGAGTTAAGTATATGTAGAGACAAGTCCAGGGAGTTGCGCGATGAGAGCAACAGAAGAAATAAAACTTTTATGCAGTGATAATAAGCAGTGCTTTATACAAAACGACCAGTGAATGTATGTTAAGGAAGACTGAAGAGAGAAAGAGGTAGGAAAGAGCGCAAGAGGCAACTCTTATACTCGCGTACTTGTATCTCTTTATATGTGAATGCAGAGTTTTTACGGGGCAACGATACACGCGCAGAGAGATAGAGCTCGCGTATTTTAATATTTTAATAAATTAAAATTGAACGAGCAGCTGTGTCGTGCTCCGATAAATAGAAAATTGACGAGAAAAATATCATTCAAGAAATTTCAGATTATTTCTGATTATTGAACGCATTATTTATTGAAAGGAGAAAAAGCGCGCCCGCGATGCGGAGGGGGATTTAATAATTCATGCCGCAGCACCAATAAAAGCCATCAAAGTCACTCTCAAGTAGATATTTATATCGTAAAATGCATTTTTATTATTTAAAGAAATACAAACGAAGTATTTTCCTCCGCGAAATCGACGTTATGTACATGTAAACTCTCAACGAACGCACGGAGCTCGCCTCTTTTTCCCCGGCATTACTCTAGAAATACTCCGGGTACTGTATGCATATTATATGCATCCAATCCCGCAACACGTGCATGTATACATATAGCAGGAGCTTTTAATTTTCCATGATTAACATGCTTAACGAGCTGGTGAACTTCGTGAGATATATGTATGTGATCTCGCGTATCTATATATTATATATATACGATTCGCTCCCGCGCGCAAGTGGCTCGAATCCCTTCCATTCTCTCTTTCTCCTTTCCGAGCGGAGCTTTTGCAACTGATGGTTTCTTAATACACGCGGTATGCACACGCATAAATGAATACATGCACGTAAGTAACGTGCTCCGCACACTCACACACACATACACACACTCACACACACACGCGCGCGCGCGTAATGGAAAATCGAGCCTCGCTCGACGATGTTTCTTGCGAGTATTTCGAATTCACGTGTCGTGCGTCGTAACGCACAAAGACGAATAAGCTTCGCGCTGAATGATGTATGGCTTTAATTAAAAGTTATCGCCTACAATAATGTATAGGTGTAGGTGTGAGCGAGCTTCGCGCGATAGCACATTTTTCGAGAATTTACACAACCTAATTTTCAGAAATGTGTGACATCGTGGTTACTCGGATTAATACGATTTTTGACACTCGACTTTTATAACGAGGTTCCGATTCAAACTCGTTGGTATGTATGCCAAACTTGGACCGCACCGAGTCAAAAGGAAAAAGAAGAAGAAGGGAAAAAAAATAATAAAGCCCCCGGCCCGTTGCAATTAAAGTCTCATTATGTATAATAATTAATCATGTTCCCGCGAAAAATGAAGTCCAGGAGTGCGCGCTTGTTCCGCATACTTCGTTTCGACAATCATTATAATACAAATTTAATATTACGCTGATTGTGCCACTGGAAAATATGCAAAACTTTGCAGCAGCGGCAGCAGCTCGAAAGCTCTTGGGCTGTATATATACAGCACAGTGGTACATCACATTGGATTACGCAGCGTGAACTCTGCATTATGAGCACATACACATGTATACACAGACACCTACAGAGCTCTTTATAAACGTATATGGTTCATTCTCCAGAAACCTCCTTATTACGTGTAATGTCACGTTTCTAAGTTAACGCAAATAATTCGAAAATTCCCTAGTAGAAAATGTTCAATGTTACAATGACCTGTAATGGCTAAAATTTTACTTTGTAAAATATTTTTAAATATATCATCATTAAATGGTAGTTTTTGGCAATTTTCTATTGCAATTACAACCCGCATGATAAATGACCTGAAAATTACAATTTTAATGTTACAAAATATGAAAGCTGTCTTCAAACACTTCAAATACGATAATACTGCTTTAAGCTTCTTCCACTAAATGGCGAGTGCCTTTAAATTAAAAAATCTGCAAGTGGCAAAGTTATAAAACAGTATGAGTCTAAAATTAGTAATCATTGGTATCAGATCGTTACAAAAGTCATAATTTTTAGATTTTAAACGAGATTCAGGAGAAGGCAATGCTAATTTAGAAAAAAAATTTCAATTTTCCTCATTTTAAAATATGAAATGAGCAAAATTTCGAAGAATCAGCCATATACATATTGACACCTTTCCTTTATTAGACTCTGAAAAGCATGTTATTTTGCGCAGGTGCACTGCAAAAGAATGCGCGCATCGCGAGCTTAATTGCTTGTCGTTCGTGAAATACTGGCATATAATATCAACGGGCGAGATAATAATACGCGCTACAAAAGATTTGTACAACAGCTCTCTGACGCGAATCGTACATAATATTTTTCCGTTGTTACGAAACTCTCTACATTAAAATCTAATGACAATTATTTTCACGCGAGCACCTCGTGAAAATTATTGTACTGCCTCGCGAACCGAAGGTAAAAAAAAAGGATCAGATCCACAATTCATCGAAGCAAATGCCATAACGGAGTGCGCGTGCATCTGGTATATATAACGTACATAAGTATACAGATCTGTAACCTCTGCGTGCGCGCGCGTAATCTTGCGGCTTGCAGCACTCGAGAGAAAAAAGCTTCTCGGTATAGTATAGTGCCTATAGTCGTGACTGAAGAGGTGAGGCGCGCGCGCAGGGCCGCGCTTGCCCGCAAGATATCATCGTCTAGGACTCGAAGCTGCACGATAGAAGCAGCGCAACACCAACACCGCTATTGGCTCCGTTGTGTACTGCTGCTGCTGCTGCTGCAGAGACTAAAGAGCAAAAAAGCCTTGTATAGGTCGTATAGTCGAAGAAAAAAATCGCAAGCTCTCGGTCGGAAAAACAGTAAATCGCCCTATAAAGGGCTTATATTGAAAATCCATAAATAAGCCATCGACTGGCTCCGCTCGCGCGCGATTTCTTTCTCGCCCCGCTAGCGATGTTAAATCTCAATGCAGTGAGGAAAAAGTACGTATACAAAGACATAGCTGCACGCACAGATACACACTCACACACACAGCTACATACACTGAACAATGGCGCGCGTATCGGTACTCGCGATGTATCTATCATAAGCCATCTACGTGTATATAGTATCTGTATGTGTGTGAGTGTGCACGCGCGCAAGGGAGCAACAATGGCGCAGAAAAAGAATTGTGTTGCGCGGTTTAAAGATATAGGTATATATAGAATAGCTGCATGCCTGCGCTCCAGCTGCTGCCACTGCCGGATTGTTTATTCTTCGGTGCAGCTTTTAGAGACTTGTCTTCGTGAGAATACGTTATAGGCGAGCGAGCGCGAGGATGAAAAAGCTCGCTTACAGCCCCTGCACGTATATACACGTCGTCGAGCTGCTGCTGCTGCTGCTGCGGTTCGTCGAGATTTAATCAACGATTCGACGACGTATACACATATACATTTTTATTTCAATAAATCGATGAAGAAATTAAAAAAAAAGCGAGGTACAGAGAAGAAGAGAAAGCGACAGGCTACAATACACAGCTGTAGTTAAGCTCTCTTGCAAGTACGTTATCGAGGATAAGAAGTCGCGACGATAAGGTGACAAAACTAGGTTGAGAAGTTTCGCTTGTATTCACCGCGTTGCGCTCGCATTCGAACGCGCGCGGCAGCAGCACAGAATACACGTACAGTCTAGGGTCTCTGGATGATGAAAGCCGCGAAGCGTATTTCTGCGACGAGTACGACGAGAGAGCGACGACGAGAGCCGTGCGCGCCTCCGTGTGCCTACTTCCAAACAGTTCGATAAAAGTGACACACTTTTTCATCTGCGCGAGCTGGCTGCCACACAGCCGCTCTATACAGTGGTGCACCTCCTTTTCTCTTTTTCTCTCTCGTAAACGTATTACCCTAAAAAATTGTTGAAGAATACGTCTGACAAAAATAAAAGAGAGAAAAAACTGCGTGTACAACAACGAGTTCTTTTTGTCTCTCGTGAAATCAAAGTTACGCTCTCAATACCGATTCCCGGCGATCGAAGAGAATACCCTTACAAGGGCATTATATAGTTGCGCTCGTAATGAGCGCGGAGCTGCGGAGAAAATAAAAATCTCGCGTGCGGCTCGAAATAGCTCGCACGCCATTTCTGCAAAACGACCAGAAAGGATGGACGTGCGAGCGGCGGGATATATAAGGTAAGGGCTCTGCCATCAAATACTCGATAAAGAGAAGGCGAAGAAGCTGAGAAGGGGGAACGAACGAAGAGAGAAAAGGGCAGAGAAAGGGAGAGGCTATATAGAGAGAGAAAAGCCGTATATATAGCGCTTGAAATGGCTGCATCTAACTATTAGACGCGTTTTATGGTATTAGTTTTAAGTGGAGGGCCTATACGAAAAGGGATAAAACATTTTTAATTTGTGTCTGTTCCGACTGTGAACACTTATACGCTCGTTCATTTGCGAATTATTCACTTTTATCAATTGAAAAGTTATTTCGAATGAACAATTTTTTCCATATTTTTCATTTTTTTCTTTTCACGTGTATTGGTCATTATCTACGTTAAAGCACGCACGAGCCGATAAATTTTTCAGACGCGCAAGCTTTTTTTCTCCAGCTCTCCACGCCACTTCAGGAACGAAGGATTTTTTGTACCGTCTCTCTCCCTCTCTATATATATGATGCAGCAGTACTTGGTTGTGAATTTTTATTGCGAACTCCTTGTCCCTCTCTTCCTCTCCCTCTCTACCTTCTATCCTTTTCTCCCATCTCTTACTCTCAGGTCTATCTCTCTCTTTCTCTCTCTCTCTCTTTGCCTCTTTCGAAGCGAGCTTTGCGAGACTTTTTTGGGTTTTTCTACTGGAGCATTGTTGAGAAAAGAAAGGCTGAATTTATTTTCGCGCACGAATGAAGATATGAATTCTTCAGTATTGTTCCTTGATTTACCGTCAGACTCGAATTTCTCGGGGATATCAGGGAAAGATTTTTCTCTCTCGGTGCGAACGTACCTTTTCTCTTCCTCTCCATTACACGCTCCGCACTGCAGCAGCAGCGGCGCGCACACACACGCACACACGAGTTTATTTCGAAACTATATATTGAAAAATAAAATGAAACTTACTGTTGTTCTGATGAGGCGCGTAAATATTCAGGTACAGGCAATCCTCGCTCTGGTTCTGCAGGTAGGGCAGCAGCTTTTTCAAGTACCTGTGCCTCGTCGAGTCGATCTCCTCCTCCATGTTGGGCAGCACCTGCGGGCAGACCGGGGCGAACCTGTCGAAGTGCCGGACTCCCGTCCATGGCGTCTGCGTGGTCGGTGGTTCGAAACGGTGCTGGCCTATCGGTGGCTCGGCGTACGGCACTCCTGCGAAAATAAGTTATCTAATAATAGCAGTGCGATACATTTTTAGACTTCAAGAGCAGCGCAAAAGTGTCGCGTATTATGCGACGGACACATTCCAAAGGGATCGAACGCTACGGTATAAGCCCTTAAAGAGCACTTCCAGCGCTAGCTACGCCTTATATTTAGACCCGCGGAACGCTTTGAAGATTCTCGCTACGTATGTACGGACACTGATACAGCAGAAGCTGTGTCTCTCATGCCGATGGTTTATGTTTAGTTTACGCTGGTACGCGCATCTATGAAACACTTTTCAAATACTAAGGTGACTTCGCGAAGATGCGCTTTGCAATTGGCAGACATCAATTGGCACTATAGCGCTCGAAATCCATCCAGACTTTCGTCTTTCTTTTATACGACCGAACATTCGCGCGATCGCTTTATTTTTTTTTCTTCTTCATTCTTTTGTCCTCCCACGATCATGCCCGAAGTTCTTTGGCCGAGAGTCGCGATTTATCGGCTTCGCAGAGCGGCCTCGGCAATTTCATTGTCTTTTTCGCGCGCTGCTCGTTCGCCTGCGTTTCGGCTCGTCTCGTTGACGATCGTTCTTCCTTATACCCCACGTTATAACCTTCGCTCTCGAGCCCTTTCTACCGTACCTTCATGCCTGATCAGCTAGATCGATGCTTCGTCGCTCGTATATATATACAGCAGCTGCGTGGACGAGCTTTTGGTATTGCGCACGCTCTCGACTTTCGTGTCTCTTATTTTTTTTTGCCAAAGCTCCCTGCAATCGCCGACGATAAATTAAGCTCGTGCTCGTCTCTTTTGCCCTGCGCGCAGCTCTTTAGCTCAGCTAGTGCGAGAGAGGAATAACGAGTTCACGGCCTCGTGATTATATGCAATGGCTCGCGCGTACGCGTCAGTCGATGTAAAATAAAACTGTTTACGACTCGTTTAATTAAGCATTGATTTCGTAAAATTAACGCTCGACCGACCGCGATAATATGATTATGTTACAGTGAATCAGTCGAAATTAAAACCTAATGAACTAGCGCGTCGAGCGAATCTTGAAAAAAATCGCGTCAAAGAATACGATAATACATTCGGATTTCAATTCATTGTTTATTTCCATAGCGTCGGATTCAAAACGAAAATACACAACAATATATGATATTTTACGAGCATCGACTTTTGTCGTGCGACGCTGCAAAGCTGTAATGTCCATCGCGCGTCCATTGTAGCGAATGCAAATCCAGTTGGAAAAAAAAATTATT
Organism: Trichogramma dendrolimi; assembly: GCA_034770305.1. Taxonomy (NCBI): domain Eukaryota; kingdom Metazoa; phylum Arthropoda; class Insecta; order Hymenoptera; family Trichogrammatidae; genus Trichogramma; species Trichogramma dendrolimi. Next base: position 2,825,424 of record JAPMIB010000001.1, read on the forward strand.
TTCACAAGAATCGAGTCCGAGCAGTTCGCAGTCGCAGGCGCGAGGACTCGCAGAATATAACTGCGACTCATTAGTAATTCGCATTCGTTCCATTTTGTGTTCGTTTCTGCTTAACCATATATAAACACACTCGCACGCATGTATACACAGATATTTGCACACTCGCGTGTGCATGTCTGCGCGAACCGAATCCATATTATTTACATGAAAAACCGTGCTAAATCCGGGCGGCTGGCGAATAAACGATCGAGTAAATTACGAACACGATTTAAATGTCAAATTTTGAAATTGTGGTCATTATTTTGTTTGGGACTCGGGCGAGTGGCAACAACAGAAGCTCTCCACATCACACTGCATGCTTATACGGTATCTTTTTCTTCTTCTCGCGGTGATACGTTCATAAAAATATCCCAAAGGTGTCGAGCATCGCGAGTGCAGCTCTCTAAGCTCGACGCGTTGTATATACTCGGCAACAGCAGCAGCTCCGCGTATTTTACTTTATATATATATCTATATGCCACATCGCTTGACACTACAAGATGTGCTGATGCTGCTGCGCACGCGTCTATTTTCGTCTCCGGTCTCTCTTTCTGTCCGTACGTTTTCTCGTGTATACACATGTATATAAAAGCACCGCTCGCTGTATGTGTTTATTTCGCTCCGTGTGTGCATGCGGCACGCAGAGTGTGTCGTCTTCTTTATCTCTGATTTACTCGGTGGCTCCCCATCATACACGCGTATATATCTCGTTTATGTGCGCGCACGTATTATATGTATGCGCTTTTTCCCGCGCGCGCGCGCAACTTATGCCCTTTCTCTCTCGCGCTGCATTATCATCCTTTTTAGCTTGTCTCTTTTCTCTCGCGCAAGAGTATTGTCCGTCCTCTCTCGCACTTATTCTCACCGAGAACAGATGCTTTGATGTTGATTGTTCTTATTCATACTCGTACACATTTTCGTGTTTTCTTGCCTTCTCGCGTACGTATTATGTACGTATGCGGGCGAAAGAACGAAGTTTCTTGACTCTTTGCGCCAAATAACGCGTGGGTGGATTTTCATGTATAGCATTTCGATAATTGGAGCTGCATGGCGATCGATATTCTAAGTTCAACGAATATTTAAACGCGATGATAATTACATTTACGACTATTATAATGTGAGAATCGATCAAGTGTAATTTTTTTCCTCTGTATCAATGAAATTTTTTCTTTCGTTTTCAACGCCGCAAACAAATACTTTCGCTAAAAGCTGGGACTCATTATTATTCAACGAAAACTTCGACAAATAAAGTGCAATCCCACAGAATTAAACGAACGGGAAAAAATATTATTCACACTCGATGCATTCATATTTAAAGGCCCTCGTCATTCATATAACCAGAAAGATTCTTTCATAGTTGTAGGAGAAAAAAACATCGAGGCGAAAAGCGTTAGGCTCTCACGTGTTGCATACACACATACTCACCGAGAAAAACGTCGACCAATTGAAGACCTTCGGCTCGTGGCTGCACGACAGTGCCGCGCAGTCGGCCGTACTTGACTTGGATCTCGCGTGTCCGCGCCCCGTGATGGCCGCCTGCGGTGGCACCGGCGGCGTTGCTGCCGGCCAGTCGATGTCCGTATTGATTGCGAGCCTCGCCTCGATAAAAGTCTCGATGCTGCTCCTGGAGTGTCGGTCTCGAATTCAGCAGCAGCAACAGCAGCAGCAGCCAGAGGAGCATCAGTGGCCGAAGCAGACGCGCGAGCATATCGCCGCGGGGAAAGCTCGGCTACGCTGATCCGCGCACAGCTCGGCTGCGCGATCGTACCGCCCTCGAGGCGATGTACAGGTTGGTCAGCACGGCCTGTTGGTGAAACGTTCGATATCGTTGAGCGATTCGTGTTTACTTCTGTAAGTGATTAGCGAGATCTTTTCCACCGAGATAAAAGTTGGTAAAGCTTCAGCGTAAAAAAAAGATGAATACCTTACACGTCAATGCTGTAGTTATTACGCTGTTAAATATTTCAATGCCACTTTTCAACGCTATATTTCAACGATCGTTTCAATACAAAATCTAAACATTTACGCGATTGCACATCGTACGAGCTTTACACAGTACATCATTTTCTTCTATTTATAAAAATCCATTTGCTCGAGACATTAATCACTTGCTTATTTTGAAAATGGACAGTTAACTGATGCTTATATGAAATAATGCCGTTCGCTTCCCTCTCGGAATCGCGCGCAATCCGTACACGCGCGCCAGCCAGTGGCAGCATTCATTGTTTATTATGTTTTCAACTGAAAAGGTTTATATTCAAAAAGCGAAGCGAAGTTAATTGACATTTCGGATTTTTTCCTCGGATCACCGTTGTTGCGCTCTCTTTATTTTTGCAGTTGCGAACTTCCATTCGGAACTCCACGCCCTCGGGGATATTTTCAATTTAAACTTTTTCTTTTGATTAACAAATCGAGCGTGCACGCGCTCTCGGGATAAGTAAAGCTGAAATTTAAACAAACGCGTTCTCCGTCACTATTACCGGGCTCGCGCCGGCAAACGCGAAGCATTATTCTCCGGGTATATATAAGAAACTAAGTGACCGTGCGCGCGCCCTTAAATATTTATCTGCTCTCAATAATGAATATCAGCAGCAGCGCATGAGAAGGGCGCGCGTACTCTCTACTAATTGGATCGGAGCTTTTAAAGTCCAATAAATCTCGCGGAGCTCGGTATATACCGTATACACGCGTACGTGTGCAATAAAAATAGCCAGCTCCTCTCTCTCTCAACAAACGTGCATGATCGAAACGTACTCACCGTTGCGCGTATAAGCGGCTGCAGCAACCGATGCTCGATCTCTCCGGCATATTGTTTACACGTACTCGCACCGCAAGATAACACTGAGCAACAAAACTTAGCACCTCGTATATCAACTCGCGAGTGATGATGACGATGACGTAAAAAAAATAATCACCGATATATATTATGAACCACTTTACCCACTTTACGCACTCACGTACTCACTCGCACGTCATAATGTCACATAGAGTCCGCAGCAGTAGCGGCATCGTTATAGCGTGCTTTCAGGTCCGTGTGCTCTCTCTCTCTCTCTCTCTCTCTCTCTCTATCTCTCTTTCTCTCTTTGGCTCGCATCAGATTTTAAAAAAGAAAATCGAGCGGAGCGCTGTATAGTTGTAGCATCAGCGGCAGCAGCAGGCGACGCTTCTCTGCGCTTCCTATTTTTAGGTAACTTGAGAGCGCGCGGAGCAAGTGAAGAGCAAGGGTGAACGTCCATAAGACGTTTTCATACACTGTATACCGTTCGGCCAAATATAAACTGCGCGTGCATGCTTAATCCATCAAATTTGTTTTGTTTATTTTCTTCTTTTTTTTTTCTTCAGCTTTCACGTTTTTACTTTTCACGTCGTAGTTGTCGTCGTGTTCCCGCTGTTAGCTCGTTTATTAACTTTTTGCCTGCTGCTCATCGGGCGGCTTTATCCGCGCGGAGCTTGCGCTGACACTGCGAATATTGGTTTTTCTCGATATATATCTTCGAAAACCGGGTGACGTTCATGCGTACATTTTGTACCTATAGCGCTTATTTCTCATCCATCGAACGGTTCCGCTTAATAAATACGTCAGTCAAGTATATTTTCTACCAACGCAACGACGACGATCGGCTGAATATTTTTTTACACTGCACACACGGATGATTTGCACTGCACTGCAGCGATTGAACTCGAGATTAAAGGCACTGCACGTATATGGGTTCTTCAAATTTTCACTCACACACAAAAGCCACGGGAGCGCAAAAGCCGCATTATAGGCATTGCACCTGTTACAACACAGCAGCAGACACACACTGTCACCGAACAAAAAAGAAAAACTGCCGCTGCTGCACACGTGGATGATCCGATCGGGGATCGAAAAATTCACTGCCCGAGCACCTTACGGCCACGGAGTATATCACGAAATTGCCGAACAACTACTTTGGTAAGCCGGGCACACGCATCGGCTGGCAGCGTATGGCAGCGAGCGCGTCGTAAACTGCCCGAGAGCTGACTCTCTCTCTCTCTCTCACTCTCGGCTTCTTCTGCTGGCACTACTGTACGTACTACCACTACTACTACTACTACGGCGACGATGACGACGACGACGGCTACGTCGACGAGGGAATATACGCCAGTGGCGTCGTCGTGCGAGTACAGGCCGGCGTCGTGCGGAAATTCGAAATTTCTAAATTTAAAGGCCGATCGTGCGATGCGTGTGCTCCCGACGAAGATGGGTAGAAAGCATCGAGAGAGAAAGAAAGAGAGAGAATGGCACAAAAGAGAGAAGGGAGATGTATGCGAAAAAGAATAATACGACCATGCGATGGAATATTCGTTGTTATTGTCCGCCAAAAACGAGGCAGTTAATGGAGTTACTAAGGTGATTAACGAAGAAGTAATTTGTCGATAGGCCGATACATACACGAAGAAAAAAAGGTGGAACATTTTTCGATTCGAACGGGACGCAAACGAAAAAAACGTGTCAGCTGTCGTTTAATGAAAACGTTCAATTTTATTCTCATCTCATTATAACTTGGTATTTTGCCATTTGATCTCGGACGTTGATCCGCTTCATAAACGTCGCGAACGAACCTTTATGCCTCGAGAGAGAGAGAGAGAGAGAGGCATTGAACCCATCGCGAATCGCACGAATCGAGAAAATGCCTGGAAATCTGTAAGAAAGTGCAAAGCACAAAGACACTTAGGGGACTCCATGAGCGTGCAGTAAAAAAAAGAGATAAAAAAAGAGAGCGAGCTAGAGAGAGAGACGGAAAAATAAAATAAGTAAACGGGGGGAATAGAGCACATACATTTTACGTAAAGTGCATCGGAGCAAGTGTGTATAAGCTCGCTCTCTCTCGCTCGCTTTCGCGAGTGCTATATTTAGACGTCGAATTAGGGGGAAATCCCATAATACGCTCGCGGCCGTAGGGCATTGCAAGAGAGAAAGAAAGAAGGAGAGAAAGAGAGAGAGACTGAGCGAGAGAGATTTACACTGCACGTGCAATTCATTAGATGCTCGTAACAAGTTTAGAAAAATATACAAGAGCCATTAAGGTATATTTATTAGCGATCGTTTTGAAAATGCGTATCATGCGCTGCATCGATAGCACCGCGACGGTTTACTCGAGCTGGAGCAGCGCGCACGAGTGTACAGCACAGCTCGATCGAGCGACATCGAGATAGAGATTGCGAATCGAATGTGCACAAGTGCGCTGGTAAACAGATTAGCCGAGAATAATTTTTACATCGACCTCGATATAAATAAGTAAATAAATAAATAAATGAACGGGAGAAAAATCACGATCGGTCAAACGCGCGCGAGAGCGTGCAATATATGTTGTGTTGCATCTTACGAGCTGCTGCGCATGAAATAAATGTACGGTCGCGTGGCAACAATCGGTTGAATTAATAATCGTGATATGTACCAATAAACTAGGCGGGCACACGAGTAAACAAACCACATTAAACACGTTGCTGGCCGGTTGTCGTTCAACTCTCCATACATACAAGTAACACGCTCCATTGACTGGACATTATATATAAATATATCTATATATCGTAAGACAGGGGGAGACTAGTCTGCGTGTCTGTCGATAGCAGAAGTGAGTGAAAGAGAGAGAGAGAGAGAGAGCAAGAGAGATGTAATTCGGCTGGTCGCATCAGACTCTTTCTCTCTCGCTCTTCGCTCTATACGCGATGTGTGCACGGCGCGTGTACACGAAATTGAACGGACGGAGAGATAGCTATATATACACGCCTTGCGCTGCGTAATCTTGGGCTTTTGCCCGGCACTCGAATTGAAAAAGCTCCGGAAACTGCTTGCTCGGCCGTTTGGAAAATCAACCTTCCTTGAAATATCAGTCTTTCTGTCTCTCTCTCTCTCTTCGCCTCTACTCCACGCGCAGTGCACGGCATGAATTTCATAACTCGGAAATAATTTCTCTATTGCGTATTAATACAAAGCGAGTGACTAGGCCACAGCCATATATAAATGCAGCGTGCGATTGCTGTAGGTGCGGAACTATTATTTGCGCGCTATGAACAATTGGGCGTGATTCGTGTCGATGTGGAGAGGCAGGGAGAAAGTAAAGAAAAAAAAAACGTCAGAGAGGTAAAGAGCGTGTAGCACGGAGGGTAATTTCATCGGTCAAAGGCATGTACGGCGCGAAAGGCAAATGCGTTCGCAAAATCGATATACGAAACTATACGATACTGGATTTATACATATATATTTACGTGTGTGTGTGTGTGTTTGTGTGTACGTATATATAATATATATAAACGCGTTTGTGTGTTCGTGCGTGTGTTTAACACGGCAAATAGTCAGTGCGCGCGGCCATAGTAGTCTAGCCGCACAAACAGAAACGAGCGCTCTTGCATTCTGTGCGTTCACGGGTTAATTGGTTACTAGCCCACCGAGATGAACAAGCATCGAGCAACAAACCAATGGCTATATATACGCACTTCGGCACAAGTGTGCGCGAATCGTGTGCTTGCCTGTGATTGTGTGCGTGCGTGTGTGTATCTACGCGTGGCCGCTGGCCAAGTGGGCACGTGGAACCTCGTAATACCTGCCTGCTTGTGTATAAACGCACGAAAGCACCAACACTCGTACAGATTTAGAGAGACAGAGAGAGAGAGAGAGAGTGGGAGAAATCCCTCGTCGTGTATGTGTAGCTTCTGCACCTGCACTCTGCCATGCACATGCTGCAAACTCTAGCTCGCGACTCGCACATACGATCCGAATGCGCGCCTGTACTCTAGCTGCACTCGCGCGTTGTAATACTCGCTTAGCTTATACGATCTGACGTAAACATACACAAACCTGTACAGAGAAAGATTACCTATACATGTGTTTTGCGTATTTGTGTTACACTATTTACCAAAACTGCGGCTTGGACGTCATCGAGAAGAAAATTTTAATGCTCATTAGCTCACCGCGTGACTTTTTTCCCTTAATTTTCTCCTATCTCAAAGCGTGAGCGCCTTGCACCCCTTGGGCGACTTTTTAATGGATGTACACAGCATCGAGCATGAATTTCGACGCTCTCATATTATATATTGTATATACGGCTGCATCGGTGGTGGCTCACTGCAAGCACCGATGCGTAAACGTATACAGCGTCCGGACTGTATTCACAATCAAACATGCAAAACTAGGTCGGAACCCCATTTGCGACAGGGGCGAAATCAAGTTTTCGCGATTGCCGCAACTGTGCAGGCAGAAACCTCCCTCGTTAATGACTTTGTTTGGTATCCACCGCGACTGGAGCATATTTTTAAGAGCAAGAGAGAGATGTGAAATCGTAAGCAAGTCACAATACTTAAAACTCGTTTGTTTGCCCCGAATCTCGAATAATTTTTCTCCTTTCTACTATGGCCATTCGTATTTATATATAAATAGGAAAGAGGTCGATTTTTCCGTTGCACTTTTTGAGTCTTCGAACGAAGATTATCGTATAATCATCGGTAGACGTGAGGCGGCTCTTCGTTATCGAAAGTTTAACGAAGGCTGCGGTGGCTTCCAGGTCATTTAGTATCATTAGCTCAAGACCGCGGCTGCAGCTAACGCGCAAGGCTTCAAAGGGGCCGAGTTCTCACGCTGCTTTCTTTTTTCTTCGCTAGTCTGGAGATTACGTCTGCCAAGATCCACGATCACCGCACCCGTAGAATTAACAAAAGAATTCTGCGGATCGTCGTCATTGTCACAGCCAGTGTTGCGCTACGAATACGTGTACTTTTTTCACACTACCCCGACACAAACTCTTCACGAAACCTTCGAAGTCATTTACTTAGTTTTTTCCTCACTTCTTTTTAATAGCTCGGAAAAATATCGGCTGGTTCGAAACTTCATCAGACTATCATTGAATTTTTAATGAGAATCGGCTTGTCCTCGAACTTTTTTGCCCTCTGTGGATGCAACAAAATTTTCGACTTTTGAATAATTTAATGAAATTAAGTCAGCTTGTAGCATTAATTAAATAATTTCACAGTTGATAATGAAAAAAGTAGCAGCTCAACTGCAAATATGAAAAAGTTGAGGATTTTTTCACTTTAAAAAGAGTTGGTACATTTCTCGTATATTTGGGTGAAAACAAAATAACTACCAAAAGCTAACGCATGCGAATACACTACGAGGAAAGACTTTAACCCACCTGAAGTTATTTCAATTTTTACTAAGCAGTAGCTTCGTCAAGAAAACCCATGCAATCTGAAACAAAAACTGCCGGTAGCATTTGCATTACTCTTTAATCTCATACATCATCGAGGAAAGTGAAAATAGTTTGATAAAAATCAAATGACTTGATTGACAATAATTATGGTCGATCGATACAATGGAAACTTATAATTACGATTTCTACAAACGACGATTTTAATTTTACAAGGAGAACTTCAATATAAAGGTAAATAATTACATAAATAACAATCTAATTATAAAATTATTAATTATCAAAACAACGATAAAAAAGTTAAAAAAAATTTTATTTCAGACGATGATTACTATCTCCACATTAACAATATTGCCATATATCACACTTTTAAAAGAGACGATGGAACGTGAAAAATTAATTGCCGGTAGCCGAAGAATAATTAAAATTTAAATATATACCATACAATTTTTTTATAAACTGTTTTTTATAACACCCTTTTTTAATGCAAAATCAATGTTAATCTTCGAGCCCAACAGAATCTTTTTCGCGAGACGGTGAAATTAAATCCGAAAAATGTATTATTTCTGACGCATAAATGTATGGGCTGTAAAATAATAAAATAATTGGTATTAAAATAATAAGTACTCCTATTATTCCTTCAAGGCAAGATAATATAATTTTGATGTTTTTTGAAAATGATATTATCAGTCTACCAAAATACAAAAAAGCTAATTCACATTTATTTACAGCGCAACGAGTATTCTCGGTACTGGGCATTGAACTCAGATATAGACTCAAATGGATTATTTTCCAATGATTTTGCAGCTGTCAAAGTTGAACGCTCCAGATGGGTATTTAAGTGTTAATGAGCACGAAGGATGGATTCTCCTTCATTGACGACAAGAGTCTCCTCACTGAGATGCTCAAAACGGTCAATTGGGACGTTTTGAGTCGAATTTTCTGACGCCGAAATGATTTGATCGTGCCCAAATTATGGTCGAGAGCAGAAAAGCTGACCCGACCGAAGATCCAAAGCTGATTTTATGCTTTGGCTGGGATCTCTGTCTTGCAAGAGCAGCCTTTTTTTTTGCCCTTTCGCCACCTAGCGTCAAGGCAGAAAGTTAGAAGACATCGTGTTTTGTATTTTCAAAAATCTTCGTCAATCATTGCCAAATGTATTTAATGAAAAATAATCTCTTATTTTTTAAAAAATCACCCCGTAATGTAAAAAATAATAACCTTTCCCAACAATTTTTCTTGTTCCACTGGTAAAAAGTTTTCTTCTTAAATTTTACGTCATGTGATACAGTTTTTTTCTCACCCTTCTCAAATACTCTAATAATTTTATAGATTTTAGTATTTAACAATTTTGGAATGCCTCCTCTCTCGTAGGTTTCTCCTATGGCGACAATTGTTGCACCTTTGTAGGACCAGGTGAAGCCGACGATACAAAGAACGATTAGTCTCACCGACAATCTGCTCATGGTTTGCCCCTGTAATAAAAAAGTACAGATTACTAAATAATATAAGCAAACAAACAGCACATCGGTGATAGTTTATGTTACCTATTTATTATTCTGACGGAAAATTTAATAGCACCAAGGTTGATATACGTATCAAGTGAAGTAGAAGTACAACAACCCTTTATTTTTTGAAACGGTAGACTGCGCAAACAGTTCTTAGTACACTAATTCTTCCATTTTTCTCAAAATAGCTATGTTTATAGCATGTTTACTCTCTTGAGATTTTTTGACAGGAGCTTGTGCAGATTAGTTTGAAAACGTTGCTCTTGGGTGTCATCAGGTCAAACGTTTTTTCTTTTTCTCACCAGTATAATTAGTTTATTCATAAAATCTATGAACTGGTAAATCCAAATTATTTCTGAAGTTCATTGCCACATAAGTTAAGACAATTATTGTCTGAAAAATTTTAAATCACTCAAAGTAAAAGAATTATCCTTATTTTTCCTGTGTTTTAATTCTGAACTATTCGATGTTATAGACTATAATATTTGTTGTTAACTCAATAACATCTTTTCTGTATCAATAATGAAAATGATAGATATTCAAATCACAATCTGATATCGTAAAATCTTTCTTATATGTTACAGAAACGATAATTTTCGGACTCTTTCAACTTCGACTTTGAATATATTCTATTATATATCCTTGTAACTACGCAATATGCTAATGAGTATGAACATAATTTGATTTTTTTACAATGAAGATCAATAAGTGGTATCGTTTTACACAAAGTATAGTCATGCGTGAGAATTCTTATGCACTTGGGCTTCTTTCTTTTCATTTTTAACTTACTTTCTGGTGACTTCAAACGATTTTCCATTCTCTTAAAAAGGGTGTATGTAGCGAAGAGTTAATGCCTCAATTAATTATTCTTCAGTGATGTGAGAAGAAAGAAGTCCCATTATTTTTATACTCTCATTGTGCTTTTAATATTTTAATGGCTATTTCTATTATTCAATTACTCAACTTTTTTATTCTTAAGATTATTTAATAATTAAAACTCTAAAAAGTATGTCTGACTCTTGTGAGCTTGCGTTTGAAGATTTTTACAAAGCCAAACAGCAGAATTTTTCGAAAAATTTGAAGTATGGTTCACTCATGCTTGTATTGGGAATGGAATGTTTATTCCATGGAAATGTCAAAAAATGAAACCATAGATCAATTTTGAAATTGTAATACAATGGTCTTGACACTGCTTGTATGGTAAAAACTTTTTATTATCACTCATTTGTTAAATTACACGAGGAAAGTCTCATGGAACGGATTAGCACACTCAATTCAGTAGCAATAAAGGAATTCATTTCAAGGAGAGCAAAAGAAAGAGTTGGTAAGAGAGAAACAACAGTAAAGCAATTAGTGTTCCTTCAATTCACTTAAATCGGTGTTTCTTCTTTCAAATGATCTCCTAAATGGCTTTTCTCGCTGTAGTGGCAGTGTCAGATCATCGCGCGAAGTTGCATTTCACGCGAGCAAACGTATGCGACTTTTCTTTTGTAAGCGGAGGCGACTCAAGATTTTCTTCACTTTGAACTTTCTTTTTCTTTTGCCCATCAACTCGCTCTTTCTCTCTCCTTTCCCCTCTTTGACAATGCAGCAGGTGGAGTAAAATTTTACTCGAAAAGGACTGTGATTTTCCACTTTCGCGAGAGATCAAATACAAAGTTTTTCAAACTGTAGAGTCGTGCTATTCAAGTCAAGTCCGAACTGAGCGTAAAAACAAGTTTTGAGTGACTTACAGAATTTCATTGCTACGATCTTACCTCATTTGTAAACATCTAAGTAGCTATGATAAAACTTTTAGCCTTCGGCTGATTTATGCATTATTGCAATTTATTTTTGTTTGCACACTTGTTGTAAAGTTTGTTTAATGTGATTTTTTTGTGAGGGTCAGCTATCAAAAGTTTATTTTAAAAAAAATGATTATTCTCGTAGATTAAGCCCCTAAAGCTAAATTATAGCGCATGTATCGATGAAAAGACAAGCACTAGCGCGGAAGTGCGAGCTAATAATGTTCAACGACATAAGTAAGATCAAACCAAGAGAAAAACGGAAGAAACTAGCAACCGATTTATTATTTCGATAGTGTTTTAGTACGTGCGAGTGTGGAGAAGGAAAAGCGCGAAGGAAGTTTTACGAGTAGCGTAGCGGCAGTAGCGGCTGAGGGCGCACCTGCATATCCGGAAATTTATCATCACTCGGCGGTGCGCAAAGCTCGAGACAGAGAAGGAAATCGTCTCGAGATAGCGATACGCTGTTGAAAGAGCTGATATAGACGTAGAAAGTTAAGACGCCGTTGTGGGCGTTATACTGACTATCTTGGCAAAATTTGCTTTTAGTTCTATTACAAGCCAAGCTCGGGTATTTATTCATTTATTATGTCCTCTAAAAATTTTCATACCGATTCGCGAGCTGTATCTCTATGAAAAACTCGAGAAGGAAAAATAGATAAAATTAAAGAGTATAGAGCACGGTTTGGTTAAGGAAAAAATCATTATCGCTGCGAGAGAGCTGCTAAAATTAACCCAAGAGAAAAGAGCTCTCGAGTCGCAAAGAGGAATATTTGCAACCGCAAGAATAATAGGCTCAGTGTAGCGGAACGTACGAGCTTTCGCGCTCGCGCGCGCGCATTTCGAGAAGCTCGTGCGAGCGAAGGGGGGGAAGGGAGGCGAATATAAACTTGCGAAAGCTCGGGGTGCACTTTCGCAGGCTTTAACGATCTCTGAGCATCGTAAATTCTGTGCAGTCGAGTATGCGTGTCACTTGGCGACAAGGACGACGAACGAGACAATAAGTAAGAGTTAATGCCGAAACATCGTAACGTCCGTCGCGCTAGTATACCGCTCGCTCGCTCGCTGCCGCTGACGACGATGAGAAATCATGTGGTGCGCACCTCCCTCTTTCGCTCTCTTTCGCTCCCTCTCTCTCTATTTCGCGAATGAATATCCTATATAGCGAATACGCTCGAGTACCCGCAAACATCGAGCGCAAGAGGAAGAGAGAGAGAGAGAGAGAGAGAGAGAGAGAGAGATCTGTGATTGATTACGATGTGTATACGTTGATTCATGCCTGTATTCATTTGGTATAATCAAATAATTACACTTGGCTCCTATCGAATGACGGATAGCGCCGATAGTCGGCTGCTGCTGCTACCGCGTGTATGGTGGCGTATACGTAGCTCATTGTGTACGTTTGTGCGCAGGATAACTTTGCTACTTCAAAAATATATACCATTATACCACTCGAGCTTGCGTGTACACGAAGTTTCGTCGGTGCGAGCTTCACGCGTGCGCGCGCGCGCGAACTTTGCATTCGTTTCTCTTCCACAAGCTACATTCGTTGTATTATTGGTTTCGGCGATTTCTGCATTACGTTATTAATGAACGGCAAACTGCAATCGATAATCATATTAGGGCGTTGCAAGTATCAGCGCACACGAATTTTCGAGTCGAGATTTAAACCGCACCGCTGCACGTTTGCAGAGCTTGCATCGTGCGCGCGCTCACACGAACACGAACGTATGCATGCACGCGTAGAAAAGCTGCAATATCGACCGAGCGAAATGGACGCGGGCGTCCTTGAGGTATGAGCCGGTCCTATAAAGCGGCGCACGAGGTTCGAGCAAGCACATACGTACGCTTACACATATCTGTAGTTTTGCATTCGTGTGTACTCGCGAGGGTGGTGTATGAGCTTGGTGTGCGCACTTTTCCCTCTCTCGATTCGCTGGTGCGGCACATATATATCGTACTCACATAGCTCCAGTTATAAGTGTGTACGTGTGTATGTACCTGTGCGCTCTTAGCGCGCCCCGAGATTAGCTCGCGAGCGAGCGTGACGCCGGGGCTTACGGCGGAGAGCAGCGACGGTAACCGAGCCGTCAGACTTTCAAGACCGACTCTCTTTTTCAAAAGTTTTCCGCCAAGAAATTTTCAAGTTCTCTCTCTCTCTCTTTCTTTCTTTCTTTCTCTTTCTCTCTCTCTTTCTCTGCCCGATGGATTGGCCTCCTTTAAGATTTTCAAAGTCTTAGAGAGGCATCATTTCGCGCTGATTTTCGCTCGCGCGCTACGCGAAATTGAAATGTTCGTTATAGTCTATAAAGCTCTCGCGGAACAAGAACTTTAAACCACGCAAAGCGCTGAGTATTTTCTTCGAGATTGGAGGAATTTTTATTTTCTCGCAAATTAAAAAAAAAAAGAAAACGAGAAATATCGAGAGATAATAACGAGGTGAAAATATCACTTCATTCGCTGAATGAAGAGCGCACGAATGCCAATTCAAGTAAATTCTTGGGTTAATTTTATTTGATTAAAGAAATTCTACAGTTGATTCAATATTTATGACAAGGTAAATGCACAACTTTGGGGTTAAAATAAGCTCGAGAATGTGGCATTTAGTTTTGACATCGAGCAAATAACGCAAATCCCTCCCATCCCAAGCGCATCGTCGTCGCTCGTTGAATATCTTAATTCTCGTCAGGGGTGGAGCGAGCGCGATGTACGCAAGGAGGAGAGAGCGGCAAAACGAGTCAAGCCATACGGCGCTTATGGTGTCGGGGACTTGAGTCAAACGCAGGCTCTTTCACTCGACTTTTGTCACTGCTTTGAGCGCGCGCGAGTGCGACAGGCATCCCTTATAAATACGAACGAGCGCAATATAATGCGTCGCTCGGGTATACATGACGGGTAAAGGGACGAGGTCACGGTGGGTGGCAGGCAGGCAGGCAGGCAGCCTGTCAGGCGAGCACAGTACAAGGGAGTGAGAGCGAGAGAGAGAGAGATAGTAAGCGAGAGAGGCTGTCGAGGCGCTTGCGCCGAGGCCGTTGCTCCTAGAGGCGCCCCGAGAGCGCAGTCGACGCCAGTACGTCGGGCTGGAGCCCAGTGTTCACGTCTACTGTGTGTGTCGGCGTCTCGATCGCGTTTTACAATATATGTATACGTTATATACGCACATCATTACATTGGCGCGCAACGTCTATGTGATGCTCTCGCCTCGCCCACATTTCCATTGAAAAATCTGCCTGTCGAGAGTTGCAGAAATTGTTGCACTGCGCCGTCGTAGGTATATCGAAGTGTTTTCGCAGACAACGAGAGAGTCGAAGCTCGATGAAAAAGCTCGGCAGGATTACGTTGGGAGGTTAAGGCAGAAAAAAATGCATCTTACAGCTGGCGAGATGATCTATGACTAGTGGTGCCTTGCCGGATAAGTGACCCAGTATCTGAATTACCGCACGTGCGTGTGTGCTATAAGTGAGTGAGAGTGTGTTGTTGCTGTTCTTACCTGTTGTTTTTGCAGTTGTTGTTGTTATTGTTATTGTTATAATTTGAGTGCGACGTGTTTTTATCAGTTTGAATGAAAAAAAAATAATAATAATGAGAACCAAGAGTGATTAGATAAATTCAACGAATTACGTAGGCAGCTAGTGTCGTCGGACAGATTGTAACCGGGCTGAACTCTACCAAGTGTTTTTCTCTCAGTTCTCTCTGTGTGTCACCACGAGTAGTAGCAGCTGCAGGATGCGCAAAAAACTCGTAGCCTCGCAAGGTTCCACTTGTTCGCCGCCTCGGTCTCTCTCTTTCCCGTCAAAGTGATTAACTAACTGGGCAAACCAATTAGGCCAATCAGTGCTACATTGAGTGAAGAGAGAGAGAGAAGAATATATAGGAAGAGAGTAGAGCTTTATAGGATGGCAAGAAATGCTGGTTAGGGAACTCAGCTGGAACGACGGGCGACGACGACGACGACGAAGCAGCAGCAGCAGTAGTACGCGACGAGTGGACCAGCTAACCGAGGATTAACTCAGATAGCAGTAGCAGTAGCAGATAGCAGTATAAAGCTCACACACGAGGGGCTACGTAAAACGATGAAAAGGATAAAGTCGAGCGCGAGCTGGCCAACACGGAGGACGACGCTCGACGACGAAGACGACGCACGCAGAGCGCAGCACGATTGATTCGAGTCATCGTCGTGCGTGCCCGTGAACGCGCGTTCCGCATAAAAGTAGAAGAGGATGGGCAACCACCGGCTCTTGGCCTATCTCTGGCTGCTGCTCGGGGCGATGATGGCTCAGCTGGATCGGCGCGGCGTCAAGGCCGAGCTCAGCTCGCGCATAGTGCGCACCCAGTACGGCGAGCTGTCGGGCGTGATCGTCACCCTGGGCCGCAGCCTCGAGAGCGTCGAGGTGTTTCGCGGCGTGCCGTACGCCTCGCCGCCGACCGGCAACCTCAGGTTCATGCCGCCCGTCAGTTCGGCGCGCTGGCACGGGGTGCGCGTCGCCGACAAGTTCAGCCCGGTCTGCCCGCAGAGACTGCCCAGCTTGACCGAGAAGATGCCCAAGGGCCGAGCCGAGTATCTGAAGAGGCTCCTGCCCTATCTCAAGAATCAGAGCGAGGACTGCCTGTATCTCAATATCTATGCTCCTGTACAAGGTACGTGTATAGTGTGGATTTTTGCTGGAGTCTTTGCTTTTGAGATTTGCGCCGCCGAGCCGGCAGGCGAGCGAGCGATATATTGAATAATGCATCCCTCGGCCTAAGATCTCTCCTGCCTGATCGGTTGGAAGAGGGAAAAATGCAAGCAATAAGCTTGCCGAGGAGCTTTTAAGACGCTTGTGCGCGCAAGGTACTGGTATAGGCTTAGACTCCCACGCAGTGAATGTATGCGCGATATGGCCTCGCGCCCACCCACCTGTCTGCAACCAGCCAGCCAGCCAGTCAGCCAGCTAGCTAGCCTGACTGACTGACTGCCTGCCTGCCTCATGCTTGTCTGTCTGACAGTCAAGGGTTTAGCGTGGTTTCTCAAATCGATTTCTCCTTTCTTTGCCGCTTCATTGCACGCCACAACTGGTACGGAAAATTAATCGCAAAATGCGCACCTGCGGCGGTGGAGGTGGCTGCGGCAGCTCGATCTCGCATCCGAGAATCTCGAGCAGTTTTCTTACGTTTTAATCGCTACGCGAGACGCATCGCTGCGATCGCGTAGGAATTTTATCCTCTTTTTTTCTGTGATCGGATTTATCCAAGCGGCTCGCATTGCAAAATAATATAGGAGTATATCGTCGAGTACGATCATCATTTGCAGGGAACCGGTTCGCATATATCTCTCTTTCTCGTAGGGTAAAAAACATTAAATTTTGCCGGTTTAAAGAGTTCGTCCAGATTAACACTTGAGAATGTGGAGGTTTTAAAGCCATGGGCTTGAACGATCTAGTTGAATTCTTAAGCGGCTTTCTCTCTCAAGTGGAAATTCCCTGCAGTGGTAGGGATATGAGGAAGAGAGAAAGTCTAGCTTGGGTTAGTGGGAGTAAAAGAGAGATGAAGGCTGTGAAAACTTTATTATCGGTGTTCGGGAAAATTTTCCCCGAAAACTGTTTGTTATGATTATATGCGTAAGTTCGTTGAATTTTGATGAATGAACTTTATTCCCTGGGCAAATTTGTTCCATTATTACTTTGCCCATTCAATGTTTGGCTCAATTTGCAATCTCTAATATTTTTATGAATATGCCTTTTCCTCCCCCTTTCTCTCTCGCTCATTCTCTCTTACTCAACTCGTTTGAATATTGTATGCGTCGAAATATGATAATCCTTTTTTTAATTTATTAGCAGTATAATACGGTTCTAAATTTTTGAGCCACGAGCAGCCACGACGATGTACACTTTCCGCGAAACGAAAACAATAACACAGTGATATAGTCGGTATTAGGTCAGACGCTTCGTAAATAAAGCACTGCGTGCGTGTATATGTGCACTCTGCAATATAACGTTTCGATCAGTAACACCGACGCGAGAGCACATATACATACATAAACGGATAAAAGAAATCGATATTTTCCAAACGCCGGGGTCGGCATCAGTATGTCGGATGTAGCAATAAGCATTACACCGGCAAAAAGGTCGAGCGTCGCGTACATAGACATTAGAGTGCCCTTTAATTTATTTTTATTATTATTCTGTTTTTTCTCTTGGTCCACTTAAATTGCTTCAATATATTATGAAATGTCACAGTACAGCTCATGTGATCCATAACTCTGAGGTAGATAAGTTGTTGAAAATAAAGAGATCGTATTTGAAAAGCATCAAAAATTACTCCTAAATTTGTTAGAATTGGTCAAAATTGTATGAAACACTGAAATATTCTAAGAAAAAAACCAAAAATTAAAAAAAATGAAAAAATAAATTAAGTTACACCCTAATATACAAATATGCATTATGTAAACCTGCACGGAGCCGTGAATGATGTAGAGCAGCAGTCGTATGGCAGTGGTATAGAAGGCGGTATAGTACGCCAGTATTATGGCTTGTAGGAGTAATAGTAGTAGCGAGTCGAACATAGATGACTCGTCAAAGGGGCAAACGCCTTTGTCAACGTCAAACGCACGCACCAAACCGTCGCTCTCTCTCTCTCTCTTTCCCTTGTAAAACGAAAGAGAGAGGGAGGCAGAGAAGGTACAATGTATGTGTGCATGCTTTTTCAGACTCACGCGCGCGCCCCGCTCACTCACCACACACACGCCGTATGATGATCTTCGTGATGCCTTTGAAAAGGCTACAATTGCGATTTTGCTACTTTTTTTTAACGTTGCGCCACGTCGTCGTAAGGCTCTTGCTCCTTTGATCTAGACCTTGACACTTTTTCTATTTTTAATATCTATATGCGCGCATAAATGAAAAAGGAAAGGAGCGCCCGTGTACCTGAAACTCGGTCTGACGTGCGATATTTGCTTGATTTGAATGAAGAATTTTTTCCAAGTATATAAGCTTGTTCGAGCGTGTCAGTGAAACTTCGTGCTCGCTTCTATCATATAACTTTTCGAACTTGCATCCGCGTATTGCTCGTGTGCTGCACACGTGTGTCCGGCGTACACGCACACGCAGCGAGTAAATAATTATTATTATCAAACTCCGGGGCGAGGTGGAGCAAAGGGAGTAGTCGAGCTTGCTGGTCAAACTCTCGTCTGCGTGGTGTACGTAAACAGATCGATTGACGCCGCGCCGTTGCCGTGGCGAGCGTCGTACTTTGGCCTGCTCCTATAATATACAGTGCAGCGGGGGCATTAGCATACAAACAACGCAGCGCAGCGAGCTCGCGCTCACGCATCCACACATACACGCACTGCAAGTATATATCTCGGGGCCTGGTGAAATTTCAATCGTTGTCGCTTCGCACGCACAAAACAAAAGCTTTACTACGTGGTGTGTGTACGCCGTCGTGCTTTGGGGAATAGAAATTTGCTGCTGAGATGGATCGATTAAAAGCTTAATTGCCTTTGTTGCTGTTATACAGTCGTTGTCGTCGCTGTCGCCGTCGTTGCTGCTGCTACTGCTGCCGCTGTCGCTCTTGTTGTTGTTGTTGTTGTTATCGTTGTTGTAGTCGCTGTGCCACTGCGCTGCGCTGGTAATCCTTGTTATTATTATTGTCGTTACTACTTGCGTGCGCGCGGGTGTGTGTTGGTATATTACGCATGCGTGCGTGATACAGGCTAGGCGCGCGCTGCTAGCCGCTGCTGCTGCTGCGGTGACAGACCATGATTTCGAAACTCCATTTACAATACCTCATTGTTTCATTGGGATTTGATGCAATTGTGCAGCCCGAGCTGCTATGCTGTGTAGCTGCAGGTACTCGAGCTGCTGCTATATTCGATTTGCTCGCAGCGCGTACCTACGCTTTGATTATTGACACGCACTCGCGTGAATCGATTTTTACCTCGCGATGTATAATATAATGAATTTATAAAGTATTCGCTCAAAGTTCATATATATCACGAGTTGCATAGTGAGCGACCCAGAGCGTCATGTGTACTAAATAAAGAGAACACGATGCCAACGGCTCGGACGATTGAAGCTGTCACGTTAAAAAGGGTGGATAAGGCAATGTACGTATACGTGTATTATATGCAAGCTCGAGGCAAATTTTTAGTCTATAAAAATTTTCCCTCTCACCCTCTTACTATCTCTTTCTTTCTCTTCAATATTTCCTTCGCGAGCTTGCAGCAGCACTACTAGCCGCTCGCGTGTAATATGCCAGAAAATGAGGTTGCAGCTTTGGCAGCAAAGACCTTTTTTGCTCTCTCTACCACACACTCACTCTCTTTTCGGGCTAGTCTATATCCCTCTGTCAGGCTGCCTAGTGTACGCTTCTTTACTCGCGTCAGGCCATGTCAATTTTAGGATTTATCGCATGATCTACGAGCCGAGCCGTGTGAGCTCGCGCACGCGTTATGTTACGTGTGTGTGCATGTGTCAGAGCTGCTGCTGCTGCTGCTACGCCGTGCGAGCTCGTGCACATGCTCTGCACCACCAAGTATGTATATATGCACGTACACGTATATATTTGTGCAGTGTGCAATGTATATATATATCTATTTTTAAAGAGGCTATCGAGAGTCGAGGCTATATAGCGTGCGACAGAACGCGACTGAATTTTGTAAAGATGAATGCCATACTGCAGAGCTGCATCGCGCGCATGTATGCGTACACACATATCGTGTGCTTGCGCTGGGTATAAGACTGTGAGGGCGCGCGCGGGTGTTTGCTCCGGGAGCTGGTGTGCAGTGCATGCACGGCACGATGCAATCCGCAAAAGCATTTAATGACACCGCACAGTGGGTATACACAACGCTCGCGCGTATATATGTATATGCATGGCAGTAGCAGTAGCAGCAGCAGCTTTTTACGATTTTCGGAAACGCGACACGCTTTACGATCCGTTGGTCGCTAGCGCGTGGTATATACTACTATCCACGTACACACACGCGCGCGTTCGTGCCGCAGCTTCTATAAATCCAATGCTTATATCAGTTCGGCTTCGTGCATGTTGGGACAAAAACGAGAGCTGCTGCTGCTGCTGCTACTGTAGAGAGAGCTTTTCACGCCAGGCCCCGCTATTCAAATGAAGTACTTGCCACGCCGCTACCGCTACCACTACCACGCTGCCATGCCTTGGTTTTCAAATCGAGTCCTTGCGCAACAGAGTACACACACACGCACGCTCCTCTATTACACAACTCGGTATCGACAGATATTTACGTATTGCGGTACTATCGCGAGGTAACTGATAAAAAAAAATAAAACTGGAAAAAAAGGGAGAATCGCGTCCTCGCGCACTTCCTTTGCCATTGAATCTTTCACGTCAGCGGTAGTGACCTATTTACATTTCGCACTCACGTGCGCAGTCCGACACAATATTTAATCAGAGCTCGAGCCCGCGCAAGCTTACATTTATAACGAGTAATTATTTACAAGCCTTTATGTATGTGGAATTCATTCATTTCGCTACACCAACATCCCCGACGTTCGCGTGATAATTTACAATGTTCGCGTTCGACCGAATGGATTTCGATTTTTCTCCCAGAGCGCGCCTCGTGCAGCAGCCTGCTGCTGGCATCATCTCGTCTGTGTGTTGTGCAGCAGCTATCGCTCGCTCGCGCGCGAATTTGGTGCATTCCTGAGCATAATGATATAAAAGCTTGGGAGCACGTGCTTAACTCGAGCAACCAACAGCGTGCGTTTATCGGCGAAATTCCTTTCTCTCTCGTTATAGACGTTAAAACGCGCGCGCAGCACAGCAGCCATGCTACTAGCGCACTCATATATTTGTATGTGTAGCTGCCTCGAGCGTCAGTAATGAGCACACACACATACACACACACGCGTATGCGCGGCTATTGCAAAAAATCCATCCGGCGATTTATGGCTCGGCGTTGCACGTACATATAAAGTAACACTATCCCTCCCACTAGCTCTCGGCCCCACGAGCGCCACCATTGAAACGGGGCCCTGAGAAATTAATGGCTCTTTTTCGCGTATACGGTTATACTCTTTGTTCGAGGCCCTGTACTCACATTTTGAGAGCACAATGACGTTAGAATTATTATTCGCGCTATATATGTAGGGGAAAATAATACGCAGGTATTTCGCCGGGGAAAACAAGAGAGTACGAGAGAGAAAGAGAGAGGGAGCCAAGGGTGGTGGTGGTGGTGGTGGTAGTGGTGGAGGGTGAGAGGTTGAAAGATTTTTTTCCTGTCGACGTATACACCAGCTACTGTACACCCTGCGCAGTATAGATGTAGAGAGAAGCAAAGTAAAAAAAAAGGAACGGGCGCTCTTGCGAGGAAATATCGCTGCGCGGAGAGTAGGTTTTCATTCTTTTTAAGCACTGTTGAAGTTCCTTCTCTCTCCGGGAATGTCTGACTGTACGGCTCGCGATAGAAAAGCTCGGAAACAGGGTCATCGTTCACGTGGCACGGACGCACTGCCTCGCTTCGCGTAACGCGCGCGCGAGAGCTCGCGCTGCTGCTGCTGCTGCTACTACTACTACTACGTACTACCCATGGCTTTTCAAGTTCGTTTCTCTTTTTCGCTAACTGCACACTCCTCTGTCTCTCTTTTTCTCTCTCTTCCCACTTTTTCTCTATATCCCTGTCTCTCTCTCTTTCTTTCTCGTGATGCAGTGCGCGAGGCTCGAGTACGTTCAATGCGAGCTTATCGTTATCGCTGTGCGAGCAGTGCTAAAAAGAGAGTCACCTTCTCGAGCCTCGAAGGAATGGCTGTGCAATTCTTGTGAGCTTTATTCCGGGCGAGCTTTTTTGTCAACTTAATAATTGCAACTTAAAAAATTCCCATTATACGTCTTCCAATACCCTTTTTTTAATAATCAAGTTTCAATAGAAATATCAAAGGAAGAAGGCGCGCTGGTAATTTATTTACGAGCTTCATTAACGAAAAGCTCGGGGTGTAAGCCGCTGAAAGTTCGTCAAACAATTTCCACCATATACTTTGCAGTCCCAATCGACAGGCTTCTTAAACGGGTCGAAGGGAGAGAGAGAGAGAGAGAGAGAGAGAGAGAGAGAAAGAGAGGAGGGGGAAAAAAGAGGCTGCTATGTATAGAAACAGTGCCTGGAGAAGAGAGGCATTTATCACATCCACTTGAGAGTCCATTCGTATTTCACCCTCAACAAACTCTTTGAATCAACTTTTAGCCAAGTATAAAAACCCGTCGAACTACGTACTTCGGGTTCTTTTATTTTGTTCTGTGTTTTTTTTCCACTGCGGCAAGCATATAATTGGCGGAATCGCTCGCTCTCTCTCTTTCTCGCAGTACACGACCGAAAATTATATGCGCACGAGCGTGAGATACTTTCTTCTTTTTTTCTGCTCAAATCAATTTTTACACCAAATCAACCGTCTGCTGTCAACGATACTTTGCGAAAAGTTTGTTTTTAAATTTCACCCGGTACGCCATATATATATATATATAGATTTCTTTTGGCAAGGCAAACTTTAATCCCTGGAGAGAGAGAGCAAAAAAGCTCGATCTTTTATTTAACTTTGAAATCTAGATTTAAACAGCAGCCGTGGAAAAGAATACCACGGAGAAAAAAGTCGATCCCAGTACTTTTCAAGCTGTTCATCTTTCAGTTAAATTTATTTTAGAGCAGGGCATTATTAAAAAGCGTATCTTCTGCTAGCTTCGGGGTCGATGGCACAATTGCGTACAGATATTTATAAACTACCTTTGCCTCATCGAGTTTATTCGCATGTTTACTCTCGGCGCGAAGCACGCAAAAATATTGAAAGGACACGGATCGAATTCTTAGCGTGTGATTGTTACTTCGAATTCAACTGGATTTTCCCTCGCTGCATTTATTCATATCGACCTATGGTAAACCAAAAGCGGCATAGAAAACTGACCAATGGCAGCAGCGTGGTGATCACATGCGTGCTCCATCGTGTGCACGCCGTGGATGACGGAATATTCATAGATTTTTTTATTCTGTATTTTCACCTACGATAAGAATAAAAGATGCGGTGAAAAGCGTCACGATCAGAGCTATTTTTTTATTCTTTATTTTTTTTCTGTTATTTTGTACGAGATTAATTCAAGGATTCGCAACGCGAGAGGATGCGCGCTCAAGCATATAAACGAGCTGCCGCGCAATCGAAAATTATTCAAAATCGTGCAGAATACGCCCTTATACTCACGCATGATTCACTTTTGCGTTTTTAATCCTGCTTCAAAGACACATACGTGCTGAAGCTAAAGCTAAAAAAGAGAATCCGCGTGCGAGTGATCCAACCACGCCACACACGGCTTTGGGAGAATACTTTTATCTGTACATTTAAAGATTGATTCAATGGCTGTGCGCGTGTGTATAGGTATAGGTCGATGCGATCGATGCTCTCTCTCTATCTCTCGAGAATTCATGGATTTCAATTCACGAATACAGTATTAGTGCCTCCGTGCGGACTTTTACCGGTTCTTTGTGTATAGGCTGCAGCCACCCCGATCTATTTTCACTTTTGCATAGATTATTTCTTGGACAGCTATAGGGGGATATCGTGAAAACGACGAGCAGCTCTCTTCGTATCCGTCAGCTCATCGAGCTTTAACAGGGGTTTATTTCATTTTTTAGATCGAGTAGAAATTTCTAATGAGTAGCCTGGCCACGCGCTTTGTACGTGTATACACTCAGAGAATCACGGATACACACAGCCAGGCTCGTGCATTGCATGAAATATACAATGATATCGTAACAAAAGATAAAATAATTGTGCCAAGCGCAGAAAGAAAAAGCATTTGGCTCTGCGAAAGACATTCGGATACGGATACAGCTTATTTGTTTCCTGCTTCCTTTTCTCAGCGAGCGCGCATTTCATATTCCATTTCTTTCTCGCCGTTCGCTCGCTCTCGGCTAGCTCATAGAGCTATTTCTCTCTCTCTCTCTCTCTCTCTCTCTCTCTTGCTCTCTTTCTCGCTCTCACTCGGTAGCACAGCAGCATAGCAGCAGCTTCATTCCATGGTAATTACGCGCTCTGCACCGGACATTTCGATTTCTCGCTGCACACCTCTCTCCGCCCTCGTAACCCTTTTCTCTCTCTTCCTCGCCCCCTCTCCCTCTCTTACAATTTCTCGAGGCGCGGGGCGGTCCAGCGATTCCAATAATGCTCCATCACGTACTGCCTATCAAGCCAGATCAGCCTCCGAGTCTCGGGCCATATAACATATAGATATATATGCGCGGCTCGTTCGCCGCTGAGCTGAGAAATAGACCTTTGTATTATGCTATATAGTCGTGTATATAGTATGCGAGCCCGTCTCAAGATGAGCTAGGAAGAGGCGCGCGAGTATTTGCACGTACTTCAGTGGCGGTCCGAGTTATAAATCGATTCACCGTACGGTAATAAACGTTCCGCTGATATTGATTCCATTTTAGGATTTGATAAAGCGCGGCAATTTCGCACATATAATGTTCTGCGCGCGCGTTAAGATACAGCAGTCTCTTGAGACTTGCTCTCGCTATTGACCTACATGGTTTTATGTATAGTATATAATTACTTTTTAAAATTTAAAGTCTGACAAGTTAAGTGAAGTTTAGATTTACTAATCGGGATTATTTTTACCACTTGCGAGTTTTCAATACTCCATCTGTTGATGCAATCAAAAAGCTAATATTGAAATTTGACACGTTTAATTATGATAAATCTTGTTACAATACAAAACGAATCTTGGCGTATTAATCATTATATTTATTCATAAAAACATAAAACTCACTTTTAAAATCAATAATAGAACAACTGTTAGGAATGAAGCTTAAAAATAATCTACGTATTATATAAAATATACATTGACTATACATTAATATTTAGTAATATATGTATTTATATAAATTAGTACAATTTGTGTGTGCAAGCACAAGTCGACATAGCGAAGTCATGAGCTCTGAGCAATAGTTAATCGTGGTACTCACCAGAAGAGAGCGATTCTCAGATCAGTCGAACGCCGGCCAATTCGCAAAGTAATTATCGACGCACCTAAGTGCACAACACTTACGATCATTAATTGCTCGATTTTTACGGGTTTAATCGATACCCAACGTGTCTGAAGTAGTTTCACTTCGATAAAATATGAGCCGTGCGCATAAGCTTATTGTACGAGCAAAAAAGAATACGCACGATTTTTATATTACAGAGCTCTCCGATGTACGGAAACGGGTCATGATTTGTGCGCGCGCGCACGCCACGCAGCTTTGATCGAACTCTCATCACCCTCAGCCGCCCTTTTTCCATATATATACCCTTTCGCCGATGCTGCACGCGCGCGCGCGCTAACTGCGATAAAATGAATTGGAGCTGCCTCATAAATATGAACGAGTTTCGCTACATCGCGTGAGTATAATTGCCCCAGTTATCCGCCTCGAGAGAGTGAGTGAGCGCACGGCGCGAGAGAGAGAGAGAAAGTATAGAGCTGCTACTTGTTCGCGCATATTAAATACAAAACGAATTCCTGCTCGAGCGCAAAACCTTATATTATTACGTGTCCGTACGGCGCCCGAGCGATCTCGACCGAACCTGTTAAAAAGAAATAAGCTAAATGCTATTATTGCGGGGCGTGGAAAATGCCTTTTATACAATCAAGAAAGATGCCTATCTTGACGCGCGAGTCGACAATGCGATGTATGTATTATATAATATTCATATAAAGAATCTCGTCGTTGTCGCACTAGCTGCTGCTACTGCAGAGTACTCATGGTTGATTATTGCGATTCTCAGCTTGTATAACTTTTTCAAAAGAATTTTTAATTCAAATGAAAATTTATTGGTAGCGTGAAAGCACTTGCAAGGGTTTAAAATCAAGACTTCCAATAATGAAGCTTCTCCTTTATGAGTTCTCCTCCGCCGTCTTTATAATTATATAATATTATAGCGCTGCACGGTCGTTGAACTTTTCGTTAAAAAAAAAAGGGAAAAAACATTATAGACAACATTAGCATACTTACTCATTATCCGAAAATAGCTCGTTCAGAATATTATGTTATACAACATTCGTCTACTCATCGTTCGCATGATACTCCACTCTGAATTTAACAATAGCCCATTATCATCTATTTTACTCCTCCTCTGCCGCTCGCTCGCTCGCGCACTAGTTTTCTCTCCCTTTCGCTCTTTCGTTCTATACGCTACTTTACCACTCTCGTTCTCTCCCTCTCTCTCTCTGCTTCCTCTCTTTTCTTTTCGACAATAAAAACACATAAAAGTCCATTATATGCTTTATCTGACACACCGAAATCGAATTATGCAAAGAAGAAAGCATAATAAGAGCGAGAATCCGTTCAGCAAAGTTGGGCGCGTGCTCGCGACTAGTTGCAATAAGCTCGCAAGTTTTCCCCTATTAATTATAAGAGCGTTGTGTGTATGCTACGGTATCGTGAATAGCCCGACTCTAGATATGTATGTATGTTCAAGCGACGCGAGAAAAAAAAGTAAATCTGCTTTTGCTGTTGTTGCTGCAGCGCATCTAGGTCAGAATCAATTACGCGTCTCATTATTCGTGTATGTGTATTCGCATCCACGTATATATAGGTATGCGATGTACGTTTGTTAGTGTGTGTATAGCCCAAGAGAGCAGAAGCAGAGACCATCCATTGAAATTTGCCGGTTTATAAATGCACGTCGCACGGAAGGTAAATTTTACACCAGCCACATGCACGCGGTTGCGGAGGGGCCAGTGAAGAGAGAGAGAGAGAGAAAAAGAGAGATAGAATAAGCCCGGCGCACACCTGCAGCTGCGCGCATGATGCAGAAATTGCCAACGCAAATTGAACGAGCGATAATTGCGTTGTCGATATTTTTCTGATGCTTTCTGATTGGACTTTTGTGTGTGCTAGCATCGTTTTTGTGTATATGCATATTTAAATTGATGCGGATATACGCGCGCGCGCGAGCGTGCATGCGTGACTGTAAAATTCACTTTTGTTCTCGCACCGAGAGCCTGTTTTCTATTATTGCCAATGTACGTGCGCGCAGAGATCGGCAGAAATGTGCGTAAATCACTTTTAAGTTTTTATTTTATTTTTATTTTTTTCAAAAATTTCTCTCTTTTATTCCCTTACCTATCCCCCTCGTTTCTTTTATTTCTCGATTGAAGAGGCCACTGGTGTCTTTTAATCATCGACTATAACACCGAACAATAGGGCTGTGCAGCAGTATAGCTTTGAGAGAACGAGGGTAAAAGTTACCGATATTAAACGTATAATAATGACAACAAAACTTTTTATCGCATTTTCTCATCCATAAAGCTCGAGTCAAAGACGACTGAGGCATTTCTTTTGAAGGCAGGAGTAGCTGCTGCTGCTCTGGGCAGCTTTACGAGGGCGCGTACTATATAAAACGCGATTCTTTCATAAATATAATTAACCATCTTTTGTATACACTTGATGATGAACACAAGCGAGTGGAAATAAAATTGAAAAAAAAGAAGAAGAGTTAACCTGGTATAAAATATTTCGTCGTCGTTATGAAAACTAACGGGCGCCTACGACAATAATGAAAAGCATGAAACGATGTGCGAATACGACACATAGCCCCGGTGTATTATACGCTCACTCTCCATCGTGATGGAGTATCCACTTGAGACATAAATCCTGCTAGCAGGCAGGCAGGCAGGCAGGAGCCTTTTGCACACAGTTTGCCACGTCGCAGTAGCACCAGTAGCAGTATAGCAGCTCGTGCGTGTGCAGCAGCAGCAGCAGCTTGAGCAACAAAATTTTTCAGCCGAGTCAAAAAGAAGAAGCGCCGCCACGAGCGCGCGAGCTGCGAACGCTATAATGTGAAAGGGACGGGAAAAAAATATATATCCCGGCCGCGCGCACGCCCTCGCGTAGCTCACACGTAGTGATACATTGCAGACGCGAGCTTAAACGTTTCTTCATATTTATGCGACAAATCCTCTTATGTGCCATTGCGTCGGCAAGAAGAAGGAGCGTCGTAGCGAGGAGGAGAAAAACGAGCCAACAGCGTGCTGCGTGACAATGCGCTCACGTGTACCTAGGTAGGTCTATGAAGAGCAAAAAAGAAGCAGGTTAAGACTGCGAGAGAAAGATAGCTGTGTGGCAGCAGCTGAGGAAGATTTCATCAACATTAGAGGTTTTTCTTTGCTATCCGAGCCGAGTGTGTGCAGATAAACTGGGAAAACAAGCGAGCACAAGCAAGTAGCTCATAAAAGTATCCGCGCGGCCGCAATCTTGACTCTCTCCTCTCCGGGTCGACTTCCATTTTTTTTGCTCCTTCGCAAGCTCTTTTGCATACACAGCCGCACAGGCCTATTACATTTCTGATAGATTCTCGAAAGGCTTACCCTGGCAATTTTCGGGAACACAATAAGCCTGCACCTCGTCGCTGGTAGACAAAACGTGCGCCGCGCTCCGAGCTACTGGGACGCAAAAAAAAGACCGCGAGAGCGAAGAACCTCGGTAAAACCTTAACTACTAAGATGAAGAATCCGCTTCTTCTTCAGAAAGGATGCACAGAGAAAGAGAGAATAAAAGCTCGAGAGCTTCGAACAAGAAGAGAAAGATTGAGACAGCATATAGTGCGTAGTACAAACGCACTACTGCAAGAATGTAATATCGAACAAAAGACTCTCGGGTTACATTTTTTTCGAACTTTTGTGAGCTTTCGCCACACTATGTACGTATATACGATTATTATTACGTAAGGTACGGGCGTATAAATGCTTTCTCTCTCTCTCTCTCTCTCTTTCTCTGGCACACGTGGGCGTGCGAGCTTGGCGAGCTTTCGAGCGTAATACATACGCACAGTATAATATTTATGCAAGAGTAACGATAATAATGACGATGCATAACGATGATGATATAGCAAGATAGAAAAGAGGCTGAAAATCAACGCAAGCACGAACTTTTATATACAAGCTTCATATACGTGCACGCGGATATGTGCAGCTGCACACGCGTATAATAACTCTTCGAAAAATATTTCATGCTCGCATTACACATTTTCCGTTGGTGTATGTGCTTATGGTATGTACGCGTACAGCTGCTCGTTTAGCGGCATATATAATATGCAGTTCGCAGCAGAGTCAGCAGGCTGAAGGAACGGCGCACGAGCAGGCGCGGGAGGTGGCGCTCATTGACGCGCGCACATATTCTCTCTCCTCTTTTTGCCTCTTAAAAAAATGATGGCCCGATCGCGTCATTGCGATAAAATTTTTTCGATTGGTCATTGGAACTTGTGCGGTGGCGCCATCTCGAAATTGAACACGAGTTTTTAAATTCACGATAACGACATGTAGCCACTAGGCACAGACAACAGGCTGGTATACGATAGCTTTTTCTTACGAAGCGCGTTCAAAGGTAGTTATATATGTTGTAAGTCAGTATGCTCGTGTGAGTGTATAGAAGTCGACATAAGGTACAAATATCTCGAATCAAATCTTTCATTTAGTAGATTGATATACGATTATGAATTGCCATTACATGATTTATAAAAAACTCTGGTATTCAAATGATTTGTGACAAATATCATATTCGAAGAGTTTGCCATGATTGTGACAAAAAATCTTCGCTGACAAAATCGTCTAGATCCTTGGAGAAAATCATCTCCTCTTCTCGGACACACTCGTGCCTATTAATGTATTACGAGTATTTTATGAAAACTACAAGTGAAATTCTGAAAAACAGAATATTATGTGCTACATTTTGATGAACTCGTAAAGGTTAGACATGTCACCGCTAGGTGGCATATAACGAAGAATTGTAATTCCCATAAAGAAAATAGTTGAGTTTAGTAAATATGTATCTCCACAACAATACTAATTGACATTTGGCCAAGCATCATTCGGCTCTCCCTTCACCCTGACGAATAATCAAAATTGATAAAGCTATCATTTCAAAAATATCATATCACGCACTTAATAAGTTATACCTAATTTTGTCCTTGCTGCTTTCCATCACTTTCTTGATTATATGCGTATTCTACTATGAAATTTCGATCCTGATAATCCCAGTGAAATGAGCTGGCAAAGAGTCTTCTAAAATTTTTAAATATAGTTAAATTTTAAAATCAAAATTGATTAATAAACTTGAAAACCCATAAATTATAATAATTTTAATTGTAGATATAGGCCTTACACACTCTTATAGGCTCTCCCAAACTCGTATCGAGATGCATCAGTAGAAAAAAAGAACCATACGTGTGTAGAAGCGCGAACGTTATATTATAAAGCTCACCACTTCCGGACACTTGGAACTTTTCAACGGGTACACGCGTGGCAGCGTAAAGAGCAGCAGCAGCAGTCGCGAAATATGAGATGTCCAAGTGGAAGACGACTACTAGTAAGGCAGAAAAAAAATACTCGAGAAGCAGCAGCAATGGTGGTAGTGTTACACGCATAGCGAGGTAGCCGCCCCTCTAATGTCTTTTTTCCCAGGGTTGAGACACACTCACGTATTCTAGAGCTGTGCATGCGGTCGCTCCAAACGACTCCATCCCACTCTATCTCTCTCGCTCTTTCTTTTCTCCTACGTCTTTCTCTCTCTCTTTCTCTCTTGCCCTCACTCACTCTTGAGCTAACTTTTTTTTTCTCTCTAGCTCACGAGCTCGAGCTTGCACGTGAAAATCCTTTTCTTTTGCCGCGGCTGCATGCAACTGCGCTGCGGCTTCATTAAGTGCGAAAGCTCCACGCGATCGTTCAACTGTGATATTATAATACCGAGTGATAATGATAACGAGCTCCGAGCCATATCCGGGGAAATACTCGATTGTCCTGTACCCAAGCCTCGAAAAGGGGCCACGAAAATAAAAAGAAAGGGAAAGATTTTCACGCGTGTGCATGGCTGAACAGCCTGAATACGTGACCGAATTCGAAATGAAGCCGGGAGACCAGCCCCGATCACATTGCACATATAGTCGACCCCCTGACCGCGACGAGGCGCAGCTGTAGTTTAAGCTTCGCGCCAATAAACATCTATCGGAGAGTCGAATATTATTTAATCAGGAAAATGCAGGCTGTGCGGTGGAACGTATACGGCGCAGAGAGCAGGAATCGGCCTCTAACTGGCTGTTAAATATTCCAGGGCATGTGCACACGAGTGTGTGCATGTGTGTGTGTGTGTCGGGACGCTTTGCCGGTGATGACCTCCTCCACAGCTCTCTCTCTCTCTTTCCCTCTAGCCTGCATATAGACACATAACTGCAAGAAGCGTATAATAAATGAGCGTCATATACGTATCTACGTGCGCTTGCGCACGTATGAGTCTCTATGTGTGTTAGTGTATAAGTGTGTTGGTAGGCAACGTATCCGCGGATGCATATAATTAAAGGCTTACGAGCCACAGGACTCGTATACTTTAATTTCCGGCCGCCTGGAAAATTCATTAGAATTCCTATATGTTAGCTCGCTAAATCTCTCTCTTTCTCTCCCACTGCTGCTGCTGCGCAGCTCATACCGAATATATATGTGTGTATAAACACAGGCACGAATACACGACGAAATTCTCCTCGGCTACCTTTACTCTCAGCTCTCTCTCTCTCTTTTTCTCTATTATATATGATGTTGCTACTACTAGTAGTGCTGCCGCTACGGCAGTTGATGCTGCACCATACAGCTATTGCTCTACTGCCGACTAAATTGAAATTTCAAAAAAGAGAAATTAAAGTTTGAAGCTACTTAAATTATATAACGTATAAGTACGAGTGTGCACTGTAATGCGTTCGTTTTTTACTTTGAGACTGGATTACACGAGTACTTATTTAGACGCAGCACGTAGTAGCGGAGCAGGAGCTGTGCACTTTATATTTATAAACGCGCGCGCGGTACTCTTCTTCGGGCCTATACTTGGCGAAAAGGGATCATCAAAGCTTTACGCGCACGCGCGAGCGAAAAATTTAAGCGTAAACGGTGTGGTACACTGCGATAAAGCTAAAAACGATACAATCGCTGTAGGCTTTGGTTCGAAGGGATGGTTTCACTACATCAAACACCTTCGGATATGTGTCTTCTCACGGACGAATTTGAACACGCGTTAACCCAATGTAACGCGGCACCAGCCGCAAGGAAAGTGCGAGGCCAAAGCTCTAAGTTAGTGGCATAGATCGCTGTACGTAGCACCCCGCGCACTCGATAGACCGATACACACATCAAAGTACCTCAACGCAGCAAAGCTGCGCAAGAAGCAACGATATTTGAAATAGTTGCAACGCGCTCGAACTGCTCACTCCATGTGTTCACGTGCACGAGCTCGCGAGAGCTTATCTGTGTAATTGCGTCAGAGAACTTGCTAGCACCGATACAAGCAGCTGCGCGCGGATACGAGTGCGCGCCGTTTGCCTGTGGAAGGTGGAGCGCAGCACACACCGGAGTGTGCAGGTGTGCGTTTGCATGGCTTACGTAACATTGCTGGGCTTTGTATGCGTGTAGCCTCGTCAAGACGGAAAGGTGCATATTCTTGACTAACGCAAGTGTTCTGCTCGGGAAGCCGCGATTATTTTGCGCCGATTGATTGCGAGGCTCGCCAAGTATATACACTGAATTGTATATTATTCACTCGACGCCCGAAAACTTTATCGTTGCGCCGCGATATCGAGCTTTTTTTTCTACTTTGACAAAAGTGAATTTCGAGTCGGGTCGGCAAAAACGATGCCAGAGGACTTTGTCCACAGGATATTGTCTCTGATCCGTAAAAAATATCTGGGGCAAAGTAGCGCTCGAGCAAAACTAAGTGGGGGGGGGGGGGGGGGGTGCGCGCGCTACAATGTGACCAAGAACTGCGCGGGACTTTGCAGTGACTATGCGTCTTTAAGAGGAAATCCTGATTTCCCCTGGGTGGATAAGAGACTGGATTTATGCGTATACGCACTCGAGGATAGTTTTAATGATCGCACACGAACAAAATAGCAAGCGATGTATTAAACGTATATATGTTTACGTATTTTGTAAACACATTTGGTTGCACATTTGGTTTTTTTTTTGTTAATTCAAGCTTACAATTGCTTGCGGTAGTAGCGTATAACTCCATTGATATGTAATCGAGCCTACCAAACGTTTTAAAAGTATTATGGACACACATGCTCACTCTTTTTTTTCTCTTGAAAAATGTGTTTGAATCTTGTAATCAGGATATTAGGAATACTGGAATTGTTGCAGACCTATGGTTGCAGCTCAGTAAGATGTGGCTACCGAGACTATACGGTGCCTTTTGATGGATGTCGAGATATTGGTAATCAGAACTCAGTCAGGATAAAGGCCTAGCAGATTGCGTTAAGCCGGCATTTCTTTCGGTTCAAATCTTTGTTATCCGCTTAGATAATAAGGTTTTGATTATATAAAGGATTATGAAAAATTGTCACTTGCGAGTTTACAATACTCCATCTGTTGGTGTAATCAAATAGGTGCTAATGAAATATGATATTTGAATACGATAATTCATGTTACAAACAAAGTTACTTTCCCTCAATTATAAGGCTTACAGTATTATTCACGCAACATAATTTTATAAAAAACTGCACATAATTTTTCAAAAAAAGTTATATTATAAAATATATTTTAAATACACTTTTATAGGTTTTATGCATGATCTAAAGAGTGTAAACATGTGCGCGGGCTGTGCGTACATCGTTTTAACAATTAACTCGTAAAAATACGATCGCGATAAGGAGGGCAAGAGAGACAGTGTTACACGACGCTACACAGACACAGCAAAATCATGAGCTCCAAGCATTAGTCGCGCGTGCTACCAAACGTCCCAAAAGAATTAATATCACATAAAAAAACTAGCTGCATCTGACTTTGCGGCTAAACACTCGTTTCTTCAGCACATTCAGCTGTGAGTTTGTTTTGGACGAAATATCCCGAATAAGACGGAGAAAGATTCAGCATTGATACGAATGTATGCGTTGGAAGTAGCGATACCTCGTCAAAGGTCTAGTTCACCCACTATCCTCGGCGCAGAAAGACTCACGCAGTTCAGTATATACATGTATGGAGTCCCTAGCGACTCGAGCGCTCGATATAATATTATATACACCCATACGTAGAGACGTGAGCAAAATGATAATGGCCCGAGTGCGGCGCGGCGCATATCCGAAGATTATAGCGAGTATTAGTTTGATGCCTGCGCATGAAGCTCGTTCGGCTGATGCTGCTCCAACTCGAGCATCCTTCATTGATCTAAGTGTATACGTCTAGTAAAACTACTCAAAACTAAAATGCAGTATCGATAAGCAATTTCGGCTGCCGAGTCTCGACTCATATATATATATATATATATATATAAGCCGCGGCTTTAGAGAGATAAAGCAACTTTTCCCTCGTACTGCAGCAGCAGCAGCGGCGGCAGCGGCAGCAGCTCTAAACACAAAATAAGCCGAGAGAAGAAATTACCACGATAAAAGTCGTTAAAAACACTTTTGCCGCCTCGAATGAGATAGGACGAGCTCGAGCTGCAGCTGAATGCTGCACACACACACCCAAACGCACGCAGAGCAAGCACATAGGATATTCCGCTCTCGTATATTTTTCCTTTGGACGTTGGGAAATAAGGAGGGTGGGACAAATCTCTGTTTAATAGCTGCGGGATTTAATGCCTCCGCTCTCGCCGCGAATCGCATGGCAGCCGTGTGCGTAGCCGCGCCGTCGTCGTCGTAGTTTGCTTCGCGGCGAAAGTCGTGCTCTCACACTAATTTCTTTGACACACGCTGGATGCGCGCTCGCGTACATCTGTGTGCCTTTCTGCGTATGTCTATGTGTGTGTGTGTATGTGTAAGCCGCACTCAACATCTATTCTACGCTAATAAGTTATAGTCGCGCGCGCGCATATAGCCGTCCGAAAGGTGATTAATGGACCGCCGCTGCTCGTCGACGTCGCACTTTCGGTGCTTTTGGAGCTCTTCACTTTGCCTCTAGCGGGACAAGTAATTAAATTGTGATTCGTTTATCGCCGAACTTTAAATAATTTCGGCTGAAGCTTCTTTGCTCCGAGCTCCGCATCCTAAACTGCACTTGCGAGTGTTGTATGTGGGCTGTATGCAATAGTCAGTACCGAGTGAAAAGCTTGGACGAGATGAAAAGAGTTGCGGCAAACCAGCGCGGGCCATTGTGCGACGAACGACCGATCGTTGCGAATTCGAGCTCGCTGGGAAAGTCAATCGAGTAGTAGGTACGTTCGAGCTTTTCTCTCTTGCGATCGCTCGTCGATTAATTAAGCCTTGACCACAATTGCGAGGGAAGATTTAAGCTCTCTTACTCTCTATCTCGAGCGCGCGCGCGCGAATGCATAGAGCGACTGTACGAAGCGCAGTCGTGTCGCCCCCGAGTGTGCTGTTTTCAGACTTTTGAGGCGCAGATGGTAATGTGGCTTTGGTTGCTCGCGAGTTGCCGCTGCCGCCACTGCTGCCGCTTCTATAGCTACTGCACGAACTTTCGCGGAAATTAGCAGCCACTGCTGCGCACTGCTATAGCCAAGCCGCTGGTCTTATCCGCTGCGCACTTTTATACCAGACTTGGGAAACACGTGTTATAAGGGTCGTTGTCGCTATACTCCCCCGCCACATCCTGCCTCCGGTCGAGGGAGAGAGAGCAAATAAATCAAATGGCGTATGGTATTTTTGAAACAAATTGCTTTGAACAATCCGAAGCTATTTAAACTTTTAGACCCCGAAAAGTAGCGATAACGTTTGTACGAATCAGTAGGTGGTCGACATCACACTCACATACACAACCACTCGAGACCGCTCTCTGTCTGCAGCTGAGCCGAAGTTCTATCAAAGCTCGGTGTCGACGAAACGAAAGCAAGAGGAAAAAAAAGAAGAAAGAAAGAAAAAGAAAAAAGAAGGGTGAGATAATCGAAAAAGAGAAACACACACATAGAGGCGCAGAGCAAGTGTGAGCTCGTTGCATTGCTCCGTCGCTCGACGAGATCGCGTCGACAAGGAGAAAATTCAATGGATCACGCTCGTGTATATAGCTGGCGCTCATGGCTGGCGCTCGTTGGCGCGTTACAAGCCGAGTGCTTCCCTGTCTCTCTTTCTCTCTCTCTTTTTCGCGTACATACAGCTCGACGAGTCTTCGGACAGACCGCAAAACGCTACTTGACCTAATTCGTGCGAGCGCGCGCGAAACTCGTCGACGACGACGACGACGACGACGAGAGCCTCGAGCAAAGCCATATACACTAGCTGATGGAATTCGAGCAGAAGAGCAGCTCTCACAAACACGTTATACTTTTTTGCTACCCTTACTTTCTCTATACCCCTTTACGTCTTCGCGTCGCAATTCTCGGGAGCTAGCTCTCGTTGATTCGTTTTCGCGTTCATATATATAGTAGTCGCTCGCTGCTCGTCGGTATATGTAGTAGCTCGAGCAGAGTAGTAGTACCAAACTTTTCATATAGAAACGTTGCGTTCGTTTAATTTTCCGAAAATCAAGAGATATTTCTCCTCGTGCTTCCACGTATATATATGTGTAAGAAGCAAAAAATATGCTGCATATGGTTTGATATTGCGAGCATTGGATACTTTCAGGCTGCGCATTGTCGTCGAGAAAATGTGGAAATGTTAGGGCAAGCAGCGAGCGCGCGATCATTCCAGTTTGAGAAACGGAAATCGTCACTAAAAAGCCACTGCAATCGTGGCGTCTCCTTTTTCCCGCACCTACTTTCTTATTCTCTCTTTCTATATCTGGTAAGCATCGAGTAACAATGCGTACCAAATGGTGGGAATAAAAGTCATGAAAAAAAACCCCCAACGGCAGTAAAATTTTTCACACGCGCGCGTGCAAAAAATGTACCTGCAACTGCGCAGGCAAGAAGTATACACGCGCGGACGTGCAAATTTCGGGAGGCGTGTTCGAATCGATCGACAACTTGGGATACGCGTATTCGGTATACGATCATACTTAGCTCGGCGTTGGTGGATGCGCGCAAAAAAACTTTAGCACGCCGAGCGAGCCGAGCAATAAAAATGATGAAAAAAGCGGGGGTAGGGCGAACATCGCGCGCGCGCCCCCCGCTCTCTCGAGTCCAAGAGATATAAAGACAGATCAAACTTACTAAGTATCCAGAGCCGTGTAGGAGTGTGGAAGCTGCTGGCTACAAAAAGGCCTGCGAGAAGCGTATATGGCAGGCAGAATCCCAACTGTAAAAACCGGCTGTGATACCGCCGCGCGCGCTCGGCTATTCGAGCTAGTAGTAGTTCGAGCGCGCGCTACGCTCAGACGCGCGGTAACTTTTTTTATCTGCATGCCGGAGAGCATAGACTCTCGCGCGCTGCTCCTGCTGCAGGTCATATGCCGCGCCGGAGTTTGCCTTTCTATGTTTTTCTCTCCTTCCTCCTCCTCCTCTCTTTCTCTCTCACCCGCGCTTTTATGTAAATACAAGAGAGTACCATGAGCTGGTTAGTTTTTCGGGTGGGGAAAGACAAGCGTCCGCGACGCGCGGACCCATAAATTTAAATAGCGGGGCTTTGCTACTCGGCTTTGTGACGTTTTCTTCTCCCTTGAAATATCTCCTCTTCGCATTATATCGAATCTCGTAAAACGCAGCTAGCGTTGCTCTTTCGTCTTCTTTTTTTATATGCACGCAAAACAGCGAAAGAGAGATAGAACGAGAGTCAGCATATGTGCGATGTATAGGTATATTATATTTGTGTGCTTAAACGTCGGTCTGGAGCATCTCGCGCCCGCGTATAAGCGCGAACGAGTTCGAGGCTAAGAGAAAGTAGCAGTAGCACGCAGAAGTAGAAACGCAAGCATACATAAAGAGTATTAAGAGAGTGGGAGAGACAAAGAGAGAAATAAAGAGGGGAAGGGAGAGGAAGAGAGAGAGAAGAGAATTATACAGTGCTCTCTGGTTGAACGCCAAAAGATTTTCGATATTTTTTGGCAACGGCTCAATCCACCGTGTGTAAACCGGTTAAAATGTTTTCGGGGGGGAGGGGGGGAGGAGAAAAAAGGGAGAGCTGGGGAGAAGGAGGAGGTGGGTCATTGCAATACTGCAACTAGCTCTTTTTCTCTCGCTCGCCATATTCGGACTCGTACAACCACTATCCAACCCTTTCCGTGAAACGGCCTGCGTGCGCATTATAAAACTCGCAGAAATCAAATTTCATTCGAGATACTTTATCGCTTCGTGTGCATCATAAGTAATGAGTTTTACGTACTGAGGAGAATTCACAAAGAAAAATTCGAGTTCGATAGCTTACATTTTTTCTCTAAACACGCGTAAGCTTGAAAATTCAAGAATGAGCTGGATTCTGCACAGTCAAAAATATTTACATAATATTAATGTAACAGCATAGAACGGGTTTTATTCGCGTAGATCACTTAATATTCATGTAAAAGCATTAAAATTAATGTGATTCAAATAATCATATTACATTGAATTAAATTCTTTAAACTCACATTAATTTTCAAGTTGTTTTATTTAATGTTGTACATTTCTACTAAAAATACACCACAACCGTATTCTTGACCTAGTCAATATTTTTCATTACCAGGTGAGTGAGATATAAAAAAAATGTTTGGGTTATATTCTGAGGAGGTCTAGAAAAGTCTAGGCAAAACGTTACTAAAATAAATGATGACTGACAAGTTCTTCTTGTCGATTGACGCACAAAGTTTGTGTTTTAAATTGTATATTGCCTAAACTGATTATCTAGTTCCATGGTAAAAACATCAAAGTTTGCACAAATTTCATTACTTCATTTTTACTTATATAGAATGATTTTTATTTTACCACTTGCAGATTTAAAGATGAACCTATTCGCCATCTAGTGGTGACAGTTAAAATTAATTTCATAAATAAATCAATAAATACTAAAACATTAATTTTTAATAAAAATTTTATGTGAAACTGTCGTAAATAAAAATCAGTATTTGTTAATATAAATTTAATGTCTGATCTCACATTAAAGCGGCATCAAATTTAATATTTTTTAATGTCGTATTCTTCTTTCATTCGGTAAATATAAAGAAAAATTTTGCTAATACCTTTATTCTGATTTCTAATTCAAAGTCATTCACGTTGTAGTAATCATACTAAGATGAAGGAGCATTCCAATCCAATCGAGGTCTATATTGGTTTCTTTTTGAATTTTTCTTTTGCTCTTTTATTGACACTTATATTTACACTACCCGATATAAAAAATTAAACCATAGTTTCAAAATAATGAAAACAAACGCTTTTAATTAATTAAATACTCTTCAAATAATAGCACGATCCACGATCATAGTTAAGAGGTAGTTTTTTATCTCAAGACTCGCATACTCGTTCTCTTTTTGCGAGCTCAAACCAACGAAATCCCACAACGAGATCATAGAAAATGCTCCGCTTCACAAAGAATCAAGAGTGAGATTGCGTTAGAATCAAATCTACTTGCCTCGAGCTGGTGAAAAATTCTTATTACCATCCGCAAGAGCAATGACGTCTCATTTCGAAACTTTCGTTTTTTAATTTCAAAACGAAAAAACTTTTGCGCTCTCAAAATAAAATCACACTCACTTAAAAAATAATTTCCTCGTAAAGCTTATACGAGTTAAAAAGTTTTTTACAGAAAGAAAATGCTTAAAAGAAAAACAGAGAGAGAGAGATTTGTTATGCTACTTACTGACATCGCGAGCGGGAACGACACATTTCATTAGTGTTCATTTTTTTTCGCTCCGAAATAAACAAGCAGCAGTGTGCTACTTTAATATGTCTCTCCTTGCGAAGAGCTAGATGGAGATTATTTTTCATTAAACTCCGGGCAAGTGTTAAGCGTGAGAAATTTACAATATACATGCCCAGTAGGTTACATCGAGCAGCAGCAGCAGCAGCAGCAGCAGCAGCAGTAGCAGTGGCTGTCTGTTTCTGGATCTTTAACGAGTCGAGCGACGTGTAGCCGTTGTGTATATAGATATACATGAGCGGCCAGGGTTGCGCGCAAGGTCTTGTCAATTTTGCATTACAAGCGAGCTCGAGCGTCAGGATCAGATGCGAAATGCGCGGGGATTTGTTATGTACGTGCTTTTGGCCAGTGAGTGGCACCATATGCACTCGATGGATTATGAATAAGCTTGTTTTGCTTGCAAGCTCACCCATCGTGTGTACACACACACACACACACTCGTATACAGACCTGCAGACTACACTACTGGACAGAGGGGCGATCGTTTGCTGTGTATGTAGCTCCGACGGGTCAGCAGCTCTCCGGCGCTCCAAATCCAGCGAGATTGAATTCCGTGCGCAAACAATATCATATGTGTGTGTGCGTGTGCTTTTTGTTCTCAATAATTTATATACCTATACATAGAGCCGACTATGGGCGCGCGCGCGTTGTTTATTAGAGTGCCTCCCCGCGTGTACTACAGCAACGTGGTAAAGCGCGCGCGCGCGCGCGAACGATTTAACGTGAGTTAATTGACTAATATTTGAATATATAAGGCACACAACTGACTCTCGTAAATACGTTACATCGACGAGCAGATGAGCTATAACGTGGCACTACACGTACTAGCTACAGGATAATCAAGTTGTTGCGGCTCATCGAGCCGAACTTATCAGAATTCAAAATTCTGTCCCGAAACTATTACAAAGTTATGGCCCCCCAATAATGATAGCCCAAAAGTTTTGGAGAAAAAATAGAAAAAAAAGAGATAATAGCAGCACTCTAACCTGCGCCCGAAGTGGATAATTCGATAAATATTATAAAGCTTTACTCGAGCGAGTGACTTTCTCTCGCTCTCTACAAGTCCAACGCGAAAACTTTTGCCCATCAACGCGCGACCGAGCAAAGAAAAAGTATTTTCATACCCAATGGTGCTTAAATCTCTCTCTCTCTCTCTCTTTTTTTCTTGCTCTGCTATAGTTAAACAGTTTCGTAAAACGAGGCAATATTGTTGGTAAAGAGAAAACAAATAGCGGGCAGCTCAAGAGCGCCAAACCCAACATCGGTAAAAAAGTAGTCGTACGAGCTCCATTATTATACGATGCTCGTATAAGGATGGGAACATTTGCCAAAGCGATGGTGGCCATCGTAGACGAGGATTAGGTGGGGCGAAAAATCGCCATTACCTCGCGCGTGCTTTATTGATAAGGGTCCGTCGCCGCATAAAGTGCCGAAGCTGAGAGTGCCGGACCCTTACCGGAATATCTACCCCTCTCGACGAGACAGTCTCTCTCACCCTCGACAATCCAATAAAAATGTAACAGGACAACAAACGTCATATCTGCAAGTTTTCAGCCGTAAAAGCCTGCGAGCGAGCTGCCACTACTATACTGGCGAGCTGCTTCAGCGTCGAAACTCCTCTTCTTCTTCTCCGCGTTAAAAAAGAGAAAAAGAGACAGATAACTTTGCCACTCGTTTTCTTTCTCGCTCTCGCTCTCTTTCTACGTTGCTGCGCGCTCCGCTGTCGGACAGAGAGAGAGGCTTGCGCGCGCCCCAGTAACACGCCAGCGCCTGCGCTACACTAGCTGCTGCTACGTCCATTAGACACTTTTCCATTTTCCTCAATTTTCTTTGGCGCGCACGCTAGCAGGCGCGCTCTGTGCTATACTTGTATATAGCGAACAGCGCACAGTACATCCTCTGTTAATGTCAGCTCTCGCCTTTCTCGAGGCCCCTGTATACTAACTCGCGCGCGTGCCTTTTTTTTCTTTTTTCCTCGTTTCTTCTTCTTTTTTTTTTCTTCACTTCCATCGCGCTCGCTCGCCTCGGAGCTGCTACGAGCTTCGTCTTCTTCTGACTCTTCGCCTGTCTTTTGCAAGGCTATTTTCTTTGTACTCGCGCGCGCGCTCGCTCACGAGTTCCGAGTGTGTTGCGCGCCCGAGGTACTTAATGACCATGAGGGAGAACGTTGCTGCGGCCGAGGGCAAAAAACTATCGGCTCGTTAGCCATCGACACATTTCAACCTCTATTTGTTCGCGCTGCCAGTTTCGCAATGCATCATGATTTTTCATTTACTTTTCCGCGCGAGGCTATATAGCAACAGCAGTAGTGAACATAATGTAACAGCAGCTGCGTCGAAAAAGATTTTATTCTATTTTTTCTTCTTCCGCTCGCCAATACTTCTCGCTCCGATTCGTCGGGCGAGGGAGGGGGGGGGCGCTTCCGCTTTTCTGGCTCGCGCGCACTAGCCGTTTCGGGCCAACATCCTATGTACGGTCGCGCGCGCACCGGCTTCGAGTTTCTGTCTCCAGATACATATTCGGTGCGGGCAACGATGTATATGAATCGTCGTCGCGTACTCGCGCGTCAGCTGTGCGACGACGGCGCCTAGTCGAGAGAAAAAAGCTGCTGCTACTGCTGCCACCCCTTCGACTCGCTCGTTCGCGCGCGCGCACACACACGCCTCACAGTCGTAGAGCTGCGCGACATGGTAAGTCGAAGGAAATTTTTTGATCGAATTGAAAGGAACGTCCAAGAGTGGCGAGGAAGTGGACTCCATTTTTTTTTACATTCGACCCTATTTTTTTTTTGCTCGCCGATATTATACCCAATGAAGTTTTCCACGGCGAGGCGAAAAGGACGACGAAGACGAGCTAGCTAGCCGTGGGTGATGAAACGAGTTGCGGAGAAAGTTCAAATTGGCGTTTTATACAAAATCGTGTAACTAGATTGGGATGAAATTAAAAGTTGAGCATTCGAAAAAAAACTTTCTACGTCTAGCCAGTGCTCAAATTTGCTAATGAGCTTAAAACTGCTTGAAAAAGTAATAACGATTCACTACCAGGATAATTTCGTAGCCGCCCTGACCAGCGCCTCTTTCGAGCTCAATATACATATATCGATCTTTTCATCAGATCAGTTTTACGTAAATAGGCTTTTTCGTTGACCTTTCCTCCTCCGACCCGCTCGTTAAACATCACTTTTACGTAAAGTTTTCATTTTTGAATTTTCCTTTTCCGCCTATCGTGGAAAGTTGCAAAGTAAACCACACAGACAATCAACCTTGGCGATCTACCGGAGGTCCGAAGCTTGAGCGTACGGTATAGATGTATAATTCTACGCGGTATATGTCTGCAATGCTAATTTCACAGGGAAATTCGAAGATCCCGGGTGCACCTGAAGTTCGTCGAGACAATTATACCGTTATTCTGGGTGAATCCAGATAGGCTTAATCCCAAAGTTTAAGTATGGTGTCTGCAAAACCCTTAAAAAAACATTTGTAATGATCCGGTGTTTTTAAACTTTTGACCAAAAAAAAAAAATAGCGTAGTGATTTCGACAAATGTATATTGTTTCTTGAAGACTCTTCTACCTCATGCATGGTATGCCAAGAGAAGAAGAATTTTTTGAGGTTTCTCCTTCTCAGGATCAAATCGGTTTACAAAGCAGTTATGTATTTTTCATTATCAACTTCGATTGGTTGGCTTAGTAAAAATAAATTAGGATTTATTTTTTTACGTCGAGTTCATCTTTTTAAAATATGGCTTTTCTTTGTGATCGTAAAAATACGATAGCTATAAAACGACTTCGATACAAACGAAGGTCACATTTCTGTCCAGCAACGTATTACCATTTACCAAAAAAAGCCATTATTAATGATGATAAGAACAATTAAAACAATTGAGATGTCACATTTCAGAATGCATTGGTATCGTTTAACGAGAGGCCGCTACCATGCTTTTTCGAAGTAATCGTATATAAATAACCAACTTATGTACAGACAGATATAGTCTCAGTAAGGGCAAACGCAATCTCTTATTCTCTCGTTGCCTCTCCTTCGTGCCCTCTACAGGGAATAACTTGGACGGTCACCCTAGAATACGAGAATTTTCTTTTTTTGCTCGTTTTATTATTGAATAATCCCCTTAATGAAGCCTAGCCGCACGCTCTAAGCTTCGGCATCGTTTGGATTCTTATGCCCAGGACTTTAGTGTTTCTCTACCAGCCCTTCTTTTTTTCTTGTTCACCTTCTTCTACCCCAACTTCTACTTCTTCTTCTACTTCATGGAGTCAAAGCCATGTCCATTTTATTTTTGAGAAAAATAAAGAAGCGTGTAGATACGGTTCGTTCATTCTTCAATTTGTGATGGTTGCTCAGATAAAGATAACGTCTAAAAAGCTACTTCATAAAAATTGCAGACACAGCTACGATATGATCCGCAAGGAGAGAGTGGAGAGAAAGAAGGAAAAGAAATAGAACGAGCACATGTTTGAACAATATATTGATCAATCGAATATGTTCTAGCATTAAGAAATAAAAAATAATAAAATCTCTGGGCAATATCGAGAGAGATAGCTTGGAAATAAAAATACGTCGAGGTGCACAGTGGCAGCGGCGGCGGCGGCGGCAGCAGCAACAGCAGCGCTAGAAGTGTAAAGGCAGCTTGTGCACGACTCCCAACGAC
This sequence comes from Trichogramma dendrolimi, assembly GCA_034770305.1. Lineage (NCBI taxonomy): Eukaryota > Metazoa > Arthropoda > Insecta > Hymenoptera > Trichogrammatidae > Trichogramma > Trichogramma dendrolimi. The sequence continues at coordinate 2,870,249 of JAPMIB010000001.1, forward strand.
CATCTCTCATATAAATCTTTCAACTACTTTTTTATATCCTCTCGTAATTCGACTTTCCTCATTTCGTCCACGAGGGCGAAAATTCCTCCTGCGCCTGTAGGCGTGTGTGCATTTGTATGGGTGTGTGTAAGTGTGAGTCTACGGGTGTATGGGTGAGTGCGCAAGTGAGTGAGTATACAAGTTGTTCGGGCAGAGAAACCAGCCGCCGCGTCGATATATACGCGCGCCGAGGCTATTTCCTATATATCGAAATAAGCAACTTTTCGAGCTTGTGCACAAAGCTTATGTGCAGCTCCTGCACTGCACAAACACGCATACACGTATACACAGCCAAGTATTTACGCACAAGCACACAGCCTAGATGTTCTGATTTAACTTGCTTAATGCTTCGACCAAGTTTCCCCGCAGCTGCTTTCAGCCCGAGCTTCTCTCGCTCTCCTAACTATAGTTGGACTTTACACATGTAGAATAGCGATTTCAGCTCTTGTATTTCACGTCGCTCGTTTATTTTAATCAACGAGCTCGCGCGCGCGCCAGCACTTCTCTTGATCAACAATAATGGAAAGCCAACGCTCATTATACATTTATCATAGATTCTCGTTTACGCTCTATACCCACCGCTGATATATATTCCTGCGGCCTTGCGCGCGAGTATGCGGTAAAAAATATCACATTCAGTCGCACGCGAGCCTGTACATTACAATAATACAACGATAATCGAAAAAGGAACGAGAAAAATCTGGGCAGTTGAAATCCCTCCGAGGAACGACTGCGACACGCGATTAAGTCCGGATCTACCTGCGAGTATATCACGCGAGAGCCGGACCTGTCGTAAAGATATACACAACTATTTTGAGGATCGACTCACATGTGCCTGTACAAATCCAAGAGCGCGCGACAAGTGCGACGCGAGCGACGTTGCGGCTTAAGCCCTTCGAGCTTACCCGCTCGCGGCCCACATCGTCGCTATATATATCTGCGTCTCTAATACTGGGCTATGGTCTGGACTTTATACAAACCTCCTTCCAGTCGCTGCTGCTACCGCTACTACTGTGTTTCTTCTTGGCCCTAGCCAAGCTCTCGGCTCGTGAGACAAAGCGGAGGAGTAGCGAATAAACCAGTGTGTACATATAAGCGCGCGCGCGGGTAGAGCTTTTGCTCGAGATTAACGACTCCTTCAGCTTTTCTTGCGCGATCCTCTCTCGCTCTGGTTCGTGTGCCACTTCGTCCCCGCGCGCTTTTCTCTTACTCCCCCACTCTCTTGTGCCACAAAAACTCATACCGCATGAGCTTACAATATGTACATAATATGCATGCGCAAACGTGTATATATGCGAAATAAATAGACGATAGCGGATTTAGCCGGACGTTTATTCGCTGCCGTGCAGCTCTCGCGTCATGAAGCGAAATAAAAACTCGAGAGCTGCTGCTGCTGTTGCCGGGCCACGACGAGAAAGCTAGAGAGAAAAGCTCAGAATTTAGCGTGCTATTTAAAAATGATTTAATGTTCGCCTCGCGGCTATTCCGTAGGAAAATTACGACGACATTGATCGCATAAATACAAACGTTATGGCATTTCATTATCTTGCTCGCTCCGTGTATAATTATGAAAACTCTCAGGAGGGGACGGAGAAGAAAAAAAAAGCTCGATTCGTCTTTATTTCGAAGTCTCTCGCAAGCTTTTTACCCAGCGGACCCTGGGTTTACGCTAGTCTAGTTTTCAAGCGCAGTATGAAGCTGCAGATAGTGTGCGCCTGTGCGCCACACGTTCGTTATATACGCTTGTATCCCTGTATAAAACGCTTGATTGGAATCGAAAAGTTGCTCGTTTGCCAAGGCGCAGACCCGCCGGAAAACAGAGAGAGAGAGAGAGAAAGGGAGAAATAATGCAGAGCGCAGCGAGCACGGAGAAGAAAGCGAGCCAGTCCAGGGGAGGGAGTGGCTAGCTGCTCTCGCCCGTAAATATTTTTCTTGCTTGACAGTCCTTTGAAAAAAAAAATAGGAAGACGTAATTTAAACTTCCTGATTAACACACCGAGGACTCCCAGTGCGAGCTCGTCCCCCTACTTTCTTTCTCTCTCTCTCAGCCCGTGTACATTTAATTATTAAAACAAGCTACATCAGATTGCTCGTTGGTACCTGGCCCCGGTATAGCTAAGTGAGTAGGGATTCAGACTGTTTGTTCGTAAGCAGCTATCTATCAAGCAATTAAGAGAACCTTTTATTATGTTTGCTCGTACCTTTTTCTTTGTTATACATTAATTTTTTTTTATAATTACAAGCTTGTTGACGATGAAATTGTAATGACATAATCCGATCAAAAAATTATTCATGTCGAAGAGAAAAGAATGAAAAAAAAATTAAAATGCAGACCGAAGTATTTCGGGAGATGTCTCTCCCTGCTAGAGTGAGACAATGCAAAAAATTACTTGCAAAACATCTTTTTAATATAATATATTACGTGGCCTAAGCAGTACGTAGACTTTATTATAGTGTCCGAGACACGTGTGCATCTTTAGAGTGGATTAAAACATGTAGCACTATACTTAGCCTGGCATCTTCTTATCTGCTCTGCGCGCCTCTCCCATCCCTCCGTTACCTCGGTTCAAAGCCCAGGAGTACGCGCGCGCGCGCGAGCCCCGAGCTTTTGCCTTTTCTGTATTGTGCAGGCTCGATCTCGATAGGAGGCATTAACGCTTTCAATGCGCTCCACTAGCTCACGCTCCCTTCCCTCTCCCTCTCTCTCTCTCTCTCTCCTTCTCACCCTTATATACAAGCCATACACACATATAAGCTGCAAATGAAGAAACGGACCCGATAAGACGAGTCGCTTCCAGCTTTTCTTCTCGAGGGAGAAATGCAAGGAATCTCAATACCGTCCGCTCCCTCGCTCGAGTCTGCAACTTTTTTTGCTTCTTTACCTCTTGCGCTTTCCTATGTAGCGCGCCTCCTTGCTTTCGATCTCTCGTTTTGCTTTCGTGACGCGCTCCCGATGCTGCTGCTGCAGTACCAGCTCAGAAGCCGGATTCTTTATACCCGCGTCTATCTTTTAGTACCTAGAGATCTGACACCTTTCTACTTTTTTGTGCTATCCTTCTCGGACCTGGTTTGTATTGCCAAGGCAGGTGAACGTAAAAAAAGTGCTCGGACACGCGAATTAGATTTTATGTAGAACGCAATGTGGTATTGACTTTATAGTCGAGTTGGGTACGAGGTCTTTCTTAAGATTACTTAAAAAAAGGGATATTGTAAATACACTGCATAGAGACGTTGTAAGACCCTTGCATTGTTTTGAATATATACTTATTGAAAAAGTTTTTGCCCCTTGTGAGTTCGCAATACTCCATCTGTTGACGAAATAAAAAAGCTCATAATCAAATACGAACTTTTGATTACGATAAATCTTGCTCTTTTCCACTTGAAAAAAAAGAAGAAAAAATAGAAAAATACTTGAATGAATGTCATCAGTGAATGCTAAATGAGAAAAAATGATACGATATTAATATACTGAAGTTATTGGACGATCAAATGAGAAGCTGTTTTCATTTCTTCACCCGGTGTAATGATGATCATTGCCGAGTCATTTGTTTCAATTAGATGAAAAATTCCGAGAATAATTATGCGTATAAAATTGTGTCACTACTTACAAATACATTTAAATAAAGCATGCAAAACTCGATCAAGCAATTCATTAAACTTCACGTCACTTTTCTCAATGTAATAATATAAGCTTCGCTCGCTCTCGCGTCCTGTTGTCAGATTTGTTTCCGAAAGAAGGGAGCCAAGCGCGCGCGCGCGCGGGGGAGGCGATGGTGGTGGTGGCAGCGGCTTTAACAAGCTAATTTACTAACGCAATGATAAAGACACACGCAAGGAGGGGCTGCGCAATTCATCACCGCGCGCGCGAGTCGACTCTCTCTCTCTCTCTCTCTCGCGAGCGAGAGCTAACAAGCGCATTGAATAAGAGTTGAATGCAGGCGAACTCGCGCAGCCGCGAGAATATTATAGATAACGAGTGCGCGACGTACACGTATTATGCGCTCGAGTGATTGTGTCTCTAGCTCGCAGAAATGTATGGAGACGTATGTGCATACATTTTCGATACGTCAGCGCGGGTCAGTTGCTTAGAACCATGTACATACTTGCGCGCAGTTTTAAAATGTATAATGATGATTATTATAATAATAGTATAATAATTTGAGCTAGGTGATGAAGAATCTGGGCCAAACAAGTGCTGCACCTCTGCAGTCAACGATCGAGGCATTTTCTAATGATTCTAATTACGTTTCCCTTGTTCTCGTTGCTTCTCTTCATCCCAGCCGCGTTCTTTTTCGAACACTATACTCGCGCTTCTTTCGAGTACCTCGAATCCTCTCAAGTTCTCTCTTTTCCCAAATGATCGAGTTACAGTAGTCCGCGTTTAAATTATTACATGTTTACTGCGTTTCAACTGTTCTCTATGACAACGGCCGCCGCCGCTGCGGCTCTGATCCGTTTTTTTGCGCGAATGTCGAGCTCTTGAAACAGCAACGAATAAAACTCGTTTCAAAAGTTCACGCGAGAATTACAAAAAAAAAATAAACAACTATGACTGGGGAAAAAAGGAAAAAAATAATAATTATACCGCATGGACATGCCACCTGCATCGCAGCGCTCGCGTCGAGTGTTTGTGTGCAGAGGAAAAGTTGGGTAAAATACAGTATACTTTATTCTTTCTGCTGGCTCGCGCTCACCCGCACGCGCCCTTGCCTTGCGGAATGTATCCAGCATTTCCAATTAATTTAAAATAACAACTCCGAAATATAATAACAATAACCCGTGAGGGCAGGAAAAGTGTAGAAACAAAAAGGAGAATTATTGTTCTGAAAAACGTGATTAGATTCGCTCGGGCTCGAATTCTTGAACGATCGACGCAAAAAATAACAATTCGAAATACGGAAGCCTCGAGCACTCGTTTAAAAAATTACCCCACCTCTCCTGCGGTCGTCGTAAAGAATGTGTGCGGCTGAAATCGGAACGGTACCGTCTCATAGCCAAAAGTTAAACTTTAAAACCATTTTCTGTACCGAGAGTTATGGTCGCAATTTTCGATACGAGATTTCAGCAGCGCAAATTCTATGACCGGAGCGGTCTTGCACGCGCGCAATCACCGGTATGTAAAAGACCTCCGGTGTAATTCTGATGAGAGATAAGCTACACGCATAGCTTTCGGGTACTCGCATATAATGCCATTAAAACGAAGACGTAAATCAAAAGAGACTCGAGCCGGCGCTCGTGCTCGCTCGCGAGCGATGGATAGTCACTAACGCGCGCGAGCTCTGCAGAAGATTAGAAGCGTGTATAGAGAGGAAGGAGCGAGCAGAGAGAGAAAAGCTCCGCACGCCCAGAGTTTTCGAGGAGTCGAGCTTGCGTGAGGCACTGCGCGCTCCCATGGATTAAATACGCTACGCGAACTCATCGAGCTAACAGGATGCGTTTATATACTTCATTATCGAGAATTCGAGTTGTTTAACGTTGCGTCTTGAGCCTGGAGAATTTATATTCTTATCCCTGGACAAATCCCCGCGCTTCCATCCGTACGAGAGACTGAATTATGCCTCGAACAAAAGACTGCAAAGAAGTAAGTTCATAATAAAATACTTGAAGAGATTTAATTTTTACTCTGGACCTGCAAGTACAATACTGGACTTACAATTTCGACTTCGAAGATGTAAATTTATTTTGATGAAATTCCGGCAAATTTTCTCCGGCAGCAGCAACCAAATAAAAGAAAGATTACGTACAAAAACGTTCTGCTAAAAAACAATTCCGACTAGAGTGGCAAATACGATGTGTTTCTACTTCGAAAAGTCAAGCTTCAACTTCCATTTCGGTTGCGAAGCAGTAATGCCATAATTTCTCATTCAATATTCATACCATTGTCTTGTTCAACTTAAAATCTACAAGGAGGATTTTTCCAAAGTATAGTAAAAGAATTTTCCCGAGGAAAAATAAATGAGCGGAAAATAATAATTTTTGCCAGCGGCTTCGGTTCGCTTGCGCATCAAATTATTCGCTTCCGTAGCATCAAAGACCAATATGCGATTTTCTGTACTATACGCGTCGTCCAGCGTAAGTACGATCAACGAGAAACAAAAAAAATGGGGGACCGAGGCTGCAAAAAACTGCCGTAACTGAAAAACTAAAATGAAATAAAGAAAAAAAAGTGGAAGTAGAGGCAAAAAAATTTCTCGTAACCTCTTTTTGCGCTCATGCGACCTAGCAGCATCAAACCCCCGTGTGATACCGGGGATTACACGTCAAGCGAGAAAATTTAATGGGATGGCACACACTTGCGAGTTAGCTTCCACAAAAAAGAAAAGCTTATCTTCCTGCACCCTGGCGCCCGAGTACGCCTGCCGCACACTGTATATATACACTTGTCTATGTGTGTGGATGTGCAGACTGGTGCTTAAAGACGCATATATACACTGCCTAAGCGCGTATGCTCTTTGAAGCTTCACGCGCTAAAGTATTCGAATTCTTGATACAAGCCTCTTTCGGTTCACTCTTCGTTCTCTGTGTGCAGCCCGAGATATTTTGACTTACGTACAAGTACAGTGGAGTTCCGCAGGAGCGTGACTATACGTAGAGCCAACACTGAAACGACATTGCCTTGCTCGCTCGCGACTTCGAGGCCTATTTTCACTCTCGACTTTCGTGAAAATATGTGCGCGATGTACTTTGGTATATTTAAATTAGTAAAAGTACGGTAAAGCAGAAAACTTTTTAGTCGTTATTCGAGGCTCTTCAAACCTAGGCAGTAAGAATCAAGCCTCGCCTCTTTTTTTTTTGGAGCTCATCCAAAATCCTTGCTCCAAATACGCGCGCGTGCAGCTAGCTAGCTTGAGCACGGCGCGGAGCACAAGAATGATCTAATTGAGCTCAAATTGTAGCCACAAGCTCTGCACATGACTATTTATCGCAATGCGATTTTCGAAAGAATGACGGAAGAGGGAAAGAACGAAAGAGGGAACTTATTGAACGAGAAAGGCATTAGTAGTCGGCAGCCCAATGATTTCTTTAAGATATTTTGGATCGCTCAGAGCAATCACAACTAAGTATCCATGAAATCTCAAATTTTATCAAAACCTTTTCAATTAAATGGACTTTTTCTTCTCCACTTAATATAAGCGGGTGCGCAATTTAAAAAAAACTCGTAATATAGTTCAAGCTGTCCTTGTTAGGCCAATATTTGACTTAGCTGCGCGCGCGGTCTTTACTTTTACAAAAAATCTCCGACTCTTAGAGAAATATCAGTTTACTGTAAGTTCAAAGATTTTTGTAAATATTGCGTAGAAAAATTCTTGCTTTGACGAAACGATACTTCTCCACTTTAATTAACTTTGAAATCCAATTTTGTTTTCATAGAAAAAGTTGTTTGTTGAAAATAATCCGATTTTGTGCGAGAAACATTGACAAAAATCATACGTAACATTTATCCTCTAGCAGCTTCGCAGCGGAGGATAATGAGATAAAAAGGATGGTAAACGAAAAAGAAAAGAAGATGCCTGTGATTTTTCATGCTCTTTTACTTTGCCGCGCGTGCAATTCGTATAATATATATGTACGACGCGAGCTCTCAAAAGAATTAAAAGATTTCATCTCATTCAAAAGCAGCTCTCGCATATAGTCCTTCTCGCTCCATACATGGACCTACGGGAAAAAGCGGCTTATTCATAAGTAATATGTCAAGTTTCTTTACGTCGTCTCATTAATTGCGGTAAAGAGAGTATATCATGGCGAATGTAGCGCGCATATATACACCTAGCGCACGACTATTTTCCCTCTCTCGTATACTATACAAATTAAATCATTTCATTCAAGTTAACATGCTGAAAAAATCGCGTGTCTTCTTTGGCGCGTAGCGCGCAATGTTCTCTTTACATAAAAATTAAAATATTATGTTTAATATCTATAAATAAAATATGGAAGAGGGTTTTTCTTTCTCTATTTCTTTCACCGCGTGTTGGCTCTAGTCTATATAAGCCGCACACTGCAGCACACACCGCACCGACCGAGGAGCTGCTGCTGCTGCTGCTAGGCTAAAAGAGAGAAGTCTAGGTGATGCAAAACTCGTCCAGACAGTTCTCGACCGCCTTCCTCCCTTTTTTAATATTTCCCGCAACCGCACCCAATCTCACTCTCTCGAGTCGAGTCGTATATACTACCACCGTGAGCCGTATGCACACCGTACGTACTACGGGCGCGTTCGCGCTCAGCAGTGTTATATTATATATCTACACGCGCGCGCGCGCGCAACGAGAGGACGTTTATATGTATACGTAGAGAAGACGGCTCACCTCCAACTCGGCGCCGCCGCCGCCGCCGTAGTATATACCCTGCAGAAGCGGCAGCTTCTTCTTTTTTTCCAACTCTTTCACTGACTCTCTGTCTGCTGCATATTCATATTCCCACCTTTCGTTCGCTTCGCCTAAGATCTGACGGGCCTCGAAATAAAAAAAAAAAGAGAGAGAGAGAGAGAGGTAAAATGAGAAAAAGAAGCACAACGATTCATATACATAAATAAAAAATAAATATTATATCTATGTAGTCGGCTAAATGTAGGGAAAAAAAATTCCAGAAACGTGACATTGCTTCGAATGCTCTCAAATATTTGATGATATTGTAATATTCTGACAAATGCATCGCACACCGTTTGCGCGATTATTGAAAAATGAAGAAACGAGAGAGCGAGCTACCGTCAAGAAGCGTGAACAAAATTTCTACTTTATTCGGTCGCAAGCAATTTATTTCAAGCTAGGATACTTCCGTGAGCTGAGTCTGTATACTGTTTTGTGTGCCCAAAACACGGAGACCACTGTGTCGAAACATCGTCATCATCTTATTAATTTTTCAGCACAATACTTAACCACTCGAAACTCGCGTCGACGAAGCACCACCACCGCCGGCGCATAGCGAACTTTTCTCTTGAGATTCTTCTCCGATGCTCGCTTGAAAGTTCTCTCTCTCTCTTCTCAAAAAACCTCCGCAACGTTTCGCGCGGAAATCGGCTAAAAGCAACTTTTTACTTGGAAATCACGAGTGGTCGAATGAAAATTAGCTCGAGAAAACGCAAAAAGTTTCGTCCCACAGCGGGGCTACACGCGAACCAAGAACGAACTTTTTTCTCTCGCGTTCAAGTCTGCGGAAAAGGACTCGGATGCGTAATGGCGAAGCGTCGCATTTATCTTGGCGTGCACTCCAAGTAGCGCACGGGGCGACTTTATCGTCGAAGAATCCGTGTGCGCGCCGCGATCTCTTGACCGCGCGCGAGTTATAGTACCGACACGCACGTATAACACGCGTGAATGCATTTACAAACTTTCCGCACACAGCAGCTGTGCCAGTAGAGCGAGCTGTCGTTACGATAATCCTGCGCGCGCTTTGGCTGCACAATTTGGATTTGACGCGTGCTTAGCTCGAGTGCTTCTGCAAGCTCCCTTGGAATAGCTCGAGCTTTCGCCCGACACGGTCGCTTTCTCTCGGATCTGATTGTACACTACTGCGGCGTACATCGAAATACACTCGAGAATCGTGAAACAATCGCTATCGAGCTGTGCGTGTCGTGTCTTGGCCGTTAGTTTTTATTTATCACCGGCAGAGCTCGGGAAATTCTAACGAACGTATTCAGCGATATCTATCTTACGTAGTGCTTGCAATTGCAATGCGGCGCAGTGGTAGTATAAAATGCAGTTGTCTGGCATAAATAAATTTTGTCGAGCGCCGCCTGTCTCCTGGGAGAGAGAAACATTTTTTCACCCTCATCATTGTTACTGTTATTATTATTGTTGCTGTTGTTGTTGTTACTATTTACATAAAAGATAAAATTCCAATTTTGCATTCATTACAACGTTTGTGTTTCTCGCTGTTGGTGATCCTCGTCGTAGGTCTTCATCTCCTAAGCTTTTTCATGTATACAGATATTCCACACGCGCGCGCTCTCTCTCTCTCTCTCTCTCTCTCTCTCTCTCGCCCAGGTTGAAGTGTACACCTGCAGCAGCACCGAGCGTTAAAAATAACGCAGCGAATCAAAAGAAGAAAGGAGAGAAATGGAGAAAAAGAAAAAAATTTTTATACAGATAGATATATATATATGTGCGGGTGGCTATGAGCGTTGCGAGAGTTAACGGAACGATAAAACGCTTTTAAAAATACTCGCTCGCGCGCGCGGCTCAAGTCCGAGTGCAGTGCAACGTTATTGTGTACGTGTCTGTGCGCAGTTGCGCGCACGTTGAAATACACTCGAAAGTAAGACACCACCACAATAGTTGCGGCGTCAGGTTAGGGGGATGTAGGGAGGCGCGAGCCATATACACACACATACGTACATGCACTACGTACAAAGAGAGAGCCATATCGTTTACGCCTGGCCGAGCTCTTCTGCTGCTGCTGTTGCCGCTGTTGCTGTTGCGTATGTACCGCGTATATGCATCTTATAGCCCTTTAGTATAAAGAAATACTTTCGAGCGTCACGCAAAGCTTATTAATTAGCCGCGCGCACTCGCGTTCACTGCACATTCATACAGCGCGTATGCGTGTTTGTTTGTGTGTGTGTGTGTGTGTGTGTGTGTGTATGTGTGCGCGCGTATACCTTTTAATGCACGTGTGTAGCATTGCGGTTTACTTGTGCTTATTTTGCGAAATTACACGTTGGCCCGCGCAGACCGTACTTGCGCGCCCACAGATACACACACGCATACTTACGTATATATACGAGAAGTACAAGAGCTGGTCATGCCACAAGCTTTATACTTATTGTGTTGTTCTGTTCCAAGAGCAGCAGCCGCGGCAACAACACCACCACCGCCACGATTCCGTATAAGCTCTCGCCTTCGCAGAGCATCGAGAGACTGGCCAGACCTCGGCTAAAATCCTTCCTGACCTGTAAAGCTGCAGCCTCTTCTCCCATATACGAGAACTACACATATTGTGTGTATGCCATTCGTATCTATACACGCAGTTATAATTCAGTAAGTCACGAGCTTGCAAGTATGCGCGCAGCTTATGATGCCACAATACAATTACACGTACCGTTTTTGTACATTTTCGAGAGGGAATCTCCTCGACTCCGAAGTGGTACAATCTTTCCGAGTATCGCTCACATATACTACATATATCTACTATATACATCACCTCCACGATTTCCAATCGTAACGAAGAAAATACGTGAATTACGCTCGGGCTATCAAATAGACATTACTCGAGCTGCTCTGCGCTGCACGGATCAATATGGCCGTATAACAGATCGAGCCAGTTGGCGAAACTAATGGATTAGGGCAGCTTGTCTAACATCGTGCTCCGTTTATGACTCGCCCTCCCACACGCTCGCCTTCGCCCTGCGAGCCACCCAAGCCTCACTGGTATCTGTTTACTCAATGCTCTCTCGCTCGGCAGCTCTCTATATCTTCAAACTGTCCGCTGCAACTACTCCGGGGCGCTTTGGTCAATTTCAGGAGGCGCCTCGGTGTCGTACACGACACGCTTCGTGGCTCCGTGCTGCACCGCGCGCTGCTGCTGCTGCACTTGCACTCAAGTAAAAGTAAATCAATTTTGCGAAGCTTGGAGAAATATTATAATTGGCGAGCGAGAAGAACGTCAATTTAATCGTTTATTATAGCGATGTCTTTGTATCGAAAATTCTCGTGTAAAGCTGAGTCGTGACAACGACGACGACGACGACGCAGCTCTGCTGACAGCTCTTAATCACACGAGTATCTGGAGCATCGTCTCTCTGGATATATAAACTGCGATTCTCTGTCTCTCGAGTCGCAAGAAAACTTCGATAAACTCTAATTGTAGCATTTAGTCATTGCGAATCGACGACGAGAGAAATGTTGCGCGATTAGCGCTGCTACTGCTGCAGCGCGAAACTTGTTGCATATACTCGAATAATTACAACTTTTCTGCAGGGCGCGTAATTTCTCTCCCTCCCCGCCCCCCATTTTGAAACGAAATTATCTTCAAAATACAATTCGATTTGCTACATTGATTAAAGCTTCGCCGCCCGGAGAAATTAATTAAAAACTAAATGGCGCGCTCTTTCAGCCGTGGTCTCTCTCTCTCTCTTTCTCGCTCTCTCTCTTGGGCCAAGTGAAAAACGACATTTAAATGGGAAGCAATATTAGAATATCTGCAGCTAGCGTGTATACACTGGACCGAGTAATCCAATCAGGCTATATAAAACAGCAAATCACTACCCGAGTTAATTCTGCTTTTTTGCGTAAGATTGCGCGTATCGATAAAAATAGCCTGGGGACGAAGGAGGAAAAATAAACGAAAAGCTCCTCCCTTCGTCGTACTGGTGGTAGTCGTCGTCGTCGTTTCCTTTTAATTCCTCCAAATAGGATGTGTAGATAAAAGTTGCCGTTGCCCCTGAGTCGAGCTTTACAACGGTATACGACGGCCTCCCAACGGCAATCGAGATAGCAGAGAGAGAGAGAGAGAGAGAGAGAGAGAGAGAGAGAGAGAGAGAGAGAGAGAGAGAGAGTAAAATTAGTACGGGGGCTATATAGGTCGTTGGGCGAATCGGGCACTCTCGTGGCCCATAAGTGCCCTGCACTGCTTGACTGCCTGCCTGCTGCAGACGAAAAGTTGGCCGATCCTCGAGGTCTAGAGTCGAGTCGAGTCGAGCCGAGCAGGGTAATGCAATTTACGAAAGATGAAAAATGTACATGGTTACGGACCAGCCCGAGCATTGCACTCGAGTGTTTTTGTTTTGATTATATACGTTGTTTCGGTTGCGTAGAATGAACCAAGTAAACGAATAATCAATAATCTTCAAAAAATTTGATACAAACATGTTTGATTATAATTTCAACTTCTAAAGATTTCCTCTTGCAAAAGTTTTCTTCTCTATATAAGTACCCGCGTACGCATGGGCAGATGTACAATGTACATGCACCATTCAAAATGTTGATCACAAACTAAGCCGAGGAGCCATCGACGTCCATCTGACTCGCTTTATATCCTTCGAGAACGAGTAATGGCGTCAGTATCGAGCAATGGTGGCGCAGGCAACGAGCAACAGAAACAATAGAAAGAACCTCTGCACGCTTAGTCAGACCGTCGAAGTTTTTTTAAAGCTTTGCTTTGTTTTGTCTCCCTTCTCTCCAATACCAATCTACTCAAATACTCGGACTGTACATAGCAAGCAGTAAAGATAACTTTGGCTGAAAGGAAAAGTGAACAGTTCATCGCTTTGGCTGAAGAAAAAATTAATTCAAATCGAAAAATAGATCGCATACAGTTTTTATTTATTATAATGCGCCGACGTTCACGAAAAGCATCGCAAGCTCTAAACTTATAAAGTCTTAGATGTAAAATCATGATACTCCCCAAACACTGCTCATAATCTTGCGAAATTGTGGTTTATCGGGCTACACGTCTGCCTTCTACTTGCGTCCATGCGCATGTGCAAAACCGCCGAAAGTTGAACGTCCGGACTAGAAGTGAAATATCTGGTAAATTGTTTGCACGGAGGGCCTAGACCTCAATTCTCCGTATACCGCCGACTAAATCTCTCGAGTTGCGATTGCATACAGATGTATATATACGCACTACCTCTGTGTTTGTTCGTCTAGTAAGAAGGCGAAAGACGGAGCAAAGACGCGCGTCCTCAAAGCCAAGGAAGCGAGACATCTTATTTGTCTTTTCTGCGCTCGCCGCCGAGTATTGCCCCTTTACCTATCTGGAGTAGCTGAGCTTTATCCGACTGGGCTTCCGTTTAGCTCCTTTCCGCTACCTATATGCACACGTTCTATTATTTTTCACTCGCTTGCATGTTTAAACCTACCCTTGTTTCAGTTTATTTTACGAAAAAAACCGGAAATAGTCGACTTTAATTAATTGATGATGTGGATATAAAAATCACAGATTCATTTCTCTTTCCAATTTCCATAAACTATTCTTAGCGATTTTCAAATTAATCTTGCTTGTCTTGTACCGCTCAATCAGATGAAATTCAATTAATTCGGATTATATAAAATTAAAACGAATTAATCAATCACTCGAATCGAGCTTTTCCGTCTCTGTGTCTTCCCGTATTAGCTCAATCGGCTGTCTCAACTGGAAAGAGAACGAAGCGTGTCATCGTAAAAAAAGCCAAATGGAAACTTGAGGAAAAATTTGAAGAATCCATCTCGAGATTTTACAGCTAAGTTTCCTAAAAAAAAATTTTTTTTCTCCACTTCTTTTTACTTTCGCGCTCGACGTTTCCAAAAGGCCATGTGTACGCGCGTGAGCATTTTATAAATCAGCGAGTTTTTATCAGCCAAGAGCACTCCTCAAATTTCTATCGCGCAATAAAAGCTGGTTGGGAAAAAAACAAGAAAGAAAAAGAAAGAGGAAAAAAAAAACGACAACTGCGACAGTTTTTCGGCGGAATACGCTGCCGTTGCGCAGGAATGAACGCGAGAAAAAGGGATATATGTTCGGCATGCGAGAATCGAAGATCGATATATAGCATACGTACATGAATGTTTGGAAGCGAGGCTGGATAGGGAGGAGGGGGGGGGGGGGGGCACAGGCAGGGCCACGAGCTTGCGACTACTAGCGCATCGAGTGCATGTGCTCTTTCTCTGTCTCGCTCTCTCTTCGAGCTTTATTTTTCGTTGCAGCCTTTGGCTGTTAACGCAGTTTTCTCTCGGCGTCTGCATCGCTTGTGCATCGCCCTTTTTACGGATCATACGAATCCTCTGCGTAAATGCGCTGCTCGTGTAGAGATATGAGTGGCGTACTGCAGCTCGTATGTATGCGCGCACAAGACGATCGATAAAATTTACACTCAAAGATAGTAGGTAGTTTACCTTACACTAGAAATGCTCGGCTACAGATTTATCATTTTCAACAAGTATAGATATTGTTTACGAAGCCCCATGAGTTCGAGTGTATAGTTGTTTGCAGAAATGAAAAATCTCGACCACAAGCTATTACTCGTTTGTCCAGCGAATGGATAGCTAGCTTCATCGTTGTCCACGCGCGCTATAAAATTCTTCCAGTTAAGAATAACAACGCGGACATAAAATGAGTCATACGTACGACAGACTACGCGTGTGCATATATCTCTCTATGTATATTTTTCAGCTGCACCATATATGTAAAATATTCATGTTATGGGCGCATAAAGTATCGAACGTAGAAAAAAATGGCTGCAAGTTGCAGCTTGGACGAGGAACGAGAGACAGACACACAACTCAGGCTGCGTGTGGGTTTGAGCTCGTCGCGTCGTTCGTCACACGCAGTGTGCAGCAAGCAATAATAGATCGGCGAACTGTACGCGCGCCGCGCGCGGACACGAGCTGCAGGGTAGGAAAAGGCACGACCGAACGCATCCTCTTGCCAGCTACAACTACTACTATGTATAGGTGTGCATGTGGGCGCGCGCGAGCCGCGGGTTATATTGCCTCGGCAGAAGCCCGGAGGATGACAGTCGATGCAGTAACAGCAGCAGTAGCAGTGGCCGTAGCAGTGGCGGGGTAAAGGGGATATCGGCTTGGCCGCATACACGCGAGAACATTGCACTGCCGGCACTACTGGCTATATGAGTGGATGTGTGCAGTGATGCGCTGCGTGTATGATTCGTAACCGAGAACGAGAGCTAGGCAGCAGCGAGAGAGGATGAGAGATGTGCTTAGGCGAGGAGGACGGCGACGACGACGACGACGACGAGAAGAGCAAGAGCTAGCTTATAGCTACTGCGTGCTGCACACATCCACACACGTACACGCGGTCGAAGCTGCGCAGGGGATGAGGTGGAAGCTGCAGGGGTGGGCGAGCGGGGGTGAGGGTTGGGCTGGAGGCCGGCAGCTCGAGGAGAACGAGGGACGGTCTTTCACACGGCATATTAAATTTATGGCGCGCGACCCCCCCGCTCGGCCCGCCTCGCCTCGCCTGCACACGCGAGCCACCACCGGCAGGGCATATAACTCACGCACACTTGCAGCCATGTTATACGCCATCTATATATACGTCGGTGGCTGCACTGCAGCAACGGCGGCACTGGCGGCGAGGACGACTCCTCCCGCACACACACACACACGTACACGTACACATATTGATAAATGTGTCCCACCGTGCGTTTGCTCGTGCGTCGCGCGAGCGAGCCATGCAGCGCCGGAGCCATGCCATGGGGTGCCGCTGCATAGCTTGCAAGCACGAGCACACTCATACACGTACACAAATATATGTGTGTGCAAGCTCACCAAGCCAGCTCCCCGCGCGCGATCGAGCTTTTTTCCGCGCTGTCTCGCGCGCGTGGCAGTATTATATTATCTAGCCTGCGCGCATGTGTGCCAGGCGTACATGTATCCTATATATAATACTCTTTTTCGCTTAGTCATTTGATCCTCAGGAATTATAATAGTGTATCGCTCGTCTGA
Organism: Trichogramma dendrolimi; assembly: GCA_034770305.1. NCBI lineage: Eukaryota > Metazoa > Arthropoda > Insecta > Hymenoptera > Trichogrammatidae > Trichogramma > Trichogramma dendrolimi. The sequence goes on from JAPMIB010000001.1 coordinate 2,886,667, forward strand.
GGAAAAAAATCGAGTGAGAGAAGGAGAGAGATTGCACGCCGTGCTGGGAAAAAGTTCACGATAAGGCAGGCACGAGGTAGCAATTTATAAAGTCAATGTAAATATAGCCCAGCTTCGAAACGAAGGAGTATAAGTTTATAAAAAAAAAATATTTAATAGAATGAAAACCTAAATTCGTATTCTCCGGAAAGCTTCGAAAGACACGAGTGGTATTTGACTTTTTGATTACTCTCGAAACATACTTCGAGAAGCGACCATGAAATGAAAAGGAAAGCGTGGAGGAAAAGTCTCGATTTTATACCACGCTCGAATCAAAACTCGTCATTAGCGCGGCAGCGGCAGCGACAGAACTGCAAAGACGTCTGTACATCGACGACGTCTATTAAACGACGAGGAAGACGTCGACGACGACTATATTATGATATAAGATTTCTTTTCGGGTCGTAGACAGCAGCTCAAGACCTGCCCAAGCGGATGCGGATATATATCTATATAGCGCTGCCTTATATTATATCAGACGATGCACACAGACTCTTGGGTCTGAAAAAATTGTGGTTCTTAGCCGATCCAGAATAGCTGGATTAAAAAGATCAGATATGAATTTCAAGCAGTCTGTGGGAAAAAACGTATATAAGCAGCGCACACACGTACACGCACACAGTCACAGGGGCTACCGGAAAAAGGACGACGTGAGCTGTGACGAGGACGATGAGGAGGGCGACCTAGGATGAGGAGGGACAAAGTCGCGTTGATTAAGGAGGTATTAAATTTAAAAAGAAAAAAAGAGCAGCTACAAGATCCCTCGAAGGAACAATTTTCATCTTTCCTTGATCTCTCTCGCTCTTCTTTGCTCCTCCGAAAGCTCGACTATCTCGGTGCGCGTCTCTATCTCTCTCTTTTTCTTTAATACCGCAAAAGCGGAAGAGAGAGAGAGAGAGAGAGAGAATGAGGGAGAAGGGGAGGATGAGACGAGAATCACAAACCCGTAGTAGTCAGCGGTTTTTATAATTGGCCGGAAGTGGTTCAATTACTGGGCGAAACGTTGCTACGCGTATACTCCTACTCCTCCTTTCGCGCACACTCGCATCTCTCTCTCTCAACGTTTTCAAACACTTTGCAGCTTTAAGCCCGGAGATTTTGCATCGCGTTGGGAAGATTGATGCTCAGATGAGCGCACGCACTTACTGGGTAGCGCGCGAGAGAGAGAGAGAGAGAGAGAGAGAGAGAGATGGTGTACCGTACGGACTGCTCGTAGATCTATGTATAACATCGTCCAGCTATCCTCGCAGAATTTCAAAGAGCCAAATCGATCCGTGCACAAGGCGCGTGGGCTATACATACAAGCCAGCAGTTGCAGGACTGCTATGTGGCCGAGCAGGGACATCGAAGCCAAGTAGATACAGTCATACGTTCACATCTGCCCATCTATACGTATATCGCATGTACGTACGTATGTATGTACGCTGGAGCTTTTTCCTACGGTATTTTCGGAGTAATCAACGAGCCATTCTAACTTTTGCCCCGGGTTTAAATCAGCAGCGGATAGCCAGAGCAAGCCCCACTCTCTCGTCGGATCGTACAGGATGCTCATTTTTGGATTACGGTGTACATACACACACACGTATAGATATATAGGTATAGGTACGAGAGGATACGAATCGCTTTTCGTTTCGTAGTTCGACGTGTACACACGAACTGTGAGCAGCTAGAGCTGAAGTATCTTTCGGGAAACGGGTCAAAAGCTCGGCTGGAAACAATTTGCCCGCAGAGAGAGAGAGAGTCGAATCGCGCAGTCTCGTTTTTGGAGTAGATATACGTATACGTATGAATCGATGCCTCGTCCAACAATTATCGATTTCGATTTCGAGGCAAAAATTTACTCTCGACGTTTCCGCTGATTTCCCGTCTATTTTCCCTTTTTTTTTACTTTCGGCCCATCGCTCTAGATTCGAAAAATGATTTCAAGAAATAAGCCTCGAATTATGTGAGCTTAATTCGCAATCAGCGTGTGCTCGACGCTTTCGTGTAAAGCTCGAAATTGTGCGCCACATTATAATATAATGGTCAAGTTGAGTGACTTGGCGTCATCTGTGCATACTTGCATTATATCCACGTGAGAGATACCTGTGCGTATGGGCGCATATCATATAGGTGCGCATATCAACCCGAGGAGAACTGTAATACAGAACGAGACAGAGCTGCAGCCAGCTCCGACGTGCGAATGGCGTGGATACAAAAGGGGCGAGGCTGATGAAGGCAACTCGCGCTGCAATCAATGCTCCGTAAATGAGAGATAGCTCGTCTCGTTCTCTCTCTCTCTCTCTCTCTCTCTCTCTCTCTCTCTCTCTCGGTCATTCCAAGCGATGTAATTCGAACGCGACGCCAACTCGCTTACCAGCGAGTGAGAGAAAGGAGAGGCTTGTGCTGCATTTGTAGCCTTGCATCAGGCGTTATACTCTATTTTATGTGCAATGCCCTTCTCTCTATACCTGGCACGAATTCACCCATACGATATTACCGCATAGACGTGTGCAGGCCAGAATGCGGGAGGAGGTGGAGGAGGAGGTGGACCGAGACGTGCTTGCCACGACGAGCTGCTCTCTCCGAGTATAAGCGTCGCCGTCATATTTACTCCGGATTCGATTAAATCGAGATTAAATGCAGCTGACGTCTAGGGGTGCTTCTCTCTTACTATGGTGACGCGCCCAGTCAGCCGTAATACCGTGTATATGCTACGTAGGCCCGTGCGCGCCCATATATATATAGTAAATATACGAGCGAGCTACTATAGACGTAACGGCGGCAGCACACGTGTATAATGGCGCGCGCTGCAGCACGACTTTTGCATCGTATCGCAAATTCATGAGCTGTACATGGCAGCGTAAACTTGATCGGTGGACTATATGTGCGCACCGCGAGCTCATATTTACGGAGTCAGCTCATTTCGCAGTGTATCGATGAAAAGCCAATCTTTCACGTGGACTTACTCGTGTGCAAGTGTGTGTGTGTGTGTTCGAGCTGTCTATGTTTATATGATCAGCCGCGTACACGAAGCTCGCCTGGCCGAAGAGCTATATATGGATCTTTTTCTCTTACGCGCTCGCTCTGTGAGGATTAATTAGAGTGATGGTAAAAAAGCGCACCGAGGACGAACGAGAAAAGCCGAACAAAACCACTCGAGGACTTTTAATTAAATCTAGCTTTCTCTTTTGCTCTCTTAAGGATATGGTTCAGGCAAGAGAGAGAGAGAGAGAGAGAGAGAGAGAGAGCGAGAATGAGTATGGGAGAGACGAATAAGAGTTAGAAAGACGATGAGTAGTAGGTATACGCGCTGATTCGATAATTGAAAAGCTCGAGCCGCGAGTACGGGAGCTTAAATACAGATATAGCGCGGTACATGGATTTTTCCTCCGAAGGGACCGTCACCGCTAAATGGGTTGCGGAAAGCAGCTGCCGTGGCGACGACGACGACAACACATTGCGCCAGTATATGAACTTTAGCAGCCAATGCCGTAAATTACGTTTTACTCACCTGCGCACCTCGCGCCCTCGTGTGTTTCTGCCCGCTTCTACGTTTACCCTCCATACCACAGCCGAGCTATATCGTAGACACAAGCGCGCGGTCATACCTCGGAGCTGTCTCAACGTCTTACGCGCGGTAAATATATATTACGATTCAATATTTATAAAGGCGCGAGTCACGGCGACGACGCGACAAACCTCCACTCGAAGTCGTAAAACTCGAACCGTATGTATGATTTTTTTTTTCATTTCGCATCGACGCGATCTCTCTCGCCTCGAATCCTCGAGGAATTATATAATAGAAAAATGCCGATACGAGTTGCTCGTACTATAGGCCACGTTTATGTTCAGAGAGAAAGAAGGAGCGAGGCAGTGAATGAGGCACATAAGCGATATATAACAGACGCTCGTTATTTCGACCGGTTCTCGAGTGCCGCAGCACTCCATCGTCTGCGTGGGAGTAGTATGCATGTGGATGTGTCTGTGCTTGCGAGTTGGCCCCGGCAGAGAAGTGAGAACACGACGACGTCGTCGTCGTCGAGCGAGCGAGCCACGAGCGACAGGTAAATGTATTATGGCTATGGGCGTGTTGCTCGATTCCATTATGCTAAATTATGATAATTTTTCGGCTCGTCTCTATCTATATATATCTATACACATGGGTCTATGAAGGACTCTCTCGCCCATCCACAGCCCCTGCACTGTACTGCACAACCCCACCTTTTGCTGCACGTCGGAGGATCGAGTAGTGCAGCAGCGAGCGCAGCGCGTGATCTATGCACGAGGATGGATAAATCATCCGATCGCACGAGTGTGTCGGTGGGTGTTAGTCCGCGCGCACCACCACCACCGACCGAGCCTAGCTGAGAAAAAGAGACGATCGATCGATATACGCACGCTCGACTCCTCTCTGTACGGCATTATACATAAGCACGTCTTTTGCCAGAGCTGGCCATGGAGTAATTAGAATAAATTAAAACTCGTTAAAAGCAACTTTTCACACGCCTACACATCTTTAATCTACAGCCGGCGAGCCTGCTAGCTCGAGCGCTCTCTTTTTTTCGCGCCACCCCTTGACGGCTTCTCAAGGTGTTTTTTTCAAAACTTTCTCTTTCGCGAGGCGCGAAATAATTTGTTGAAAAACAAAAAGAAAAAAAGAAGAACAGCAGACTATACGAGAACAGCAACAACTACAACAACGAAGAAGACGACGAAGACGACGACGAGGAGTAAGACGATGGATGGTCGTAAATAATTACTTAACTAGGCGAACTGCGCTGGTGGAGTGACAGGAAGAACGCGTCAAATGCAGACGTCGATATTTCAAAGCCATTAGAGCCCAATATACAAACGGCTTGCGGTGGTAGTGGTGGTGGCAGTGGCGGTGGCGGTGTTGTCAGTATATGGGAGTGTGTTGGTGCTACGAGAAAAAGTTGAAAAAGTTTTCTCGGCTCTTTTACCTTGTACATAATGGGCAATTACATTTTTTCGCTCGACCCCCTCCATCTTGGCAGTTTCGCCTGTCATCAGCAAAATCGAATCGCACTCGCAGACGTGCACGTGCACGCGTACACATTCACGCGTATACACTCGACTGCAGCTTCAGCTGCAGCGCTGCATATTTGGTACCGGGTGCGACGCTGTTTTAGAGTGGAAAAACAATTTGTATCTACAGCGTGATGCCGAACGTCTATTTTAATCGACAAACTATGCAAATGCAAATGTCATTAACTCGTGAAAGCTCTGCAGATTGAAAACGTCGAGAGAGCAACAACGGTGGCAGCGGCAACAGCAGCAACAGCACAGAAAGGGCTAATAATGTTTTGTCATCACTCGACTCCTTGTCTTGAGCACACTTAACCCTGCACCGCTCCGGATAAGATTAAGGCTCAAGCTTGACGATCGCAGCACATATTGCAGACTTACGTACATGATGTAGTAATAATGATGATAACAATAATCATCCCTGGCGTTCGTCACATTGCTTGCGATATTTAACGAAAAATTACGTATGGCAAAAAGAGGTAAATCATTGTGAAAATTTGGAGTATAATAATAGAAGAATTGTAAATTCATTTCCATATCCAACCAACACACACACACACAATTTTTTTTGAATACTCGCTCTTTCTTTGAGTTTTTTTTAAATTTTTTAATTGTAGTATGTAATCAGCAAAACTTTCATATGGAGGCACGTATCGAGACGTAATTGGTCTATTTTTACCGGATTTGTGTCTAGCAATAAGCGTCAAAAATGTATTATTGATATTGGCATTCATACATAAAAGTAGGAGAAAGCTCTTTGCCAATGAATCAACAGCGCTTTTTTTATGTAATTGCAGGCCAAGGGTCGTCTTTTCGAATCGCTCAACTTTCTTCCTTGTGTTATTCTTGTACATCTACTCACTTTCTCATTCACTCACTCAAGTTGTTGAAAACTCAAAAGTTCGACAAAAGTTATAAGCTTCGACGAAGATTTTCGAAAAGTCGAAGTCACAGCTTACTCCGGAACAATTAAACAAAGTAAGATGTATCTCTCGGAGGAGCCCGAGGACATCATTGTTTCCACTCTGTCTCTCTCTGCCTCTCTTTCCGGGGCAAAGAGAGTATATTCACTGTCGAGGCGCCTTGATTAAACTAGTTTGTCATGCGCACTTGGAATAATTCGCAGTCCAAGGAAACTGTTCGACTTTGGCACGCAACCTCCTTCAAGCGTAAGGCGAAGAATGAGTTGCGCTCGAAGATAAACCTCGGCAGGTATTTTTACCGAGTCCGAATTCAACGCGTATAAGGCAATATTTTTGGAGTAAAATTTCTTGATGAAGGCATGCGCTTTTGGCGAATGAACTAAAAACGATCCCATGAACAGATTGAATCGTGTGACGAACATCTGTCTACTTATTTTGAATTTTCGTCATTAATTTCAAATTGTTACAATTCAAATACTTTTGGATTGGGCAAAAAGTATCATCTCAGATGAATTCATCAAATTTATTTTTTCACCCGTATTTTAAGCCTTGGTACGTTTAATTATTACTCATGAAAAATTCAATTTTGGTATCAATTTGATCCAAGTGCCGATACGTCGGCCCACATTTTATTTTCATTTAATTCTGCTTCCCTGCTTTTGAATTAAAAATTCCGAAAAATGATATGAATCACTGTACCGTACCGAAAATTCATTTGTAATTGGTATTTATTGTATTAAACGAAGATTATCCGGACGTAATCAACGAAGCACCGAGGTAAATTGTTGTACAATTGAATGGCAGGGTGGCATACGTTATAATTTCAAACAAAATGTATAGGCATCTGTTGTACGAAAAAAATTATAACGTTCAAAGTTGACATAGGGAAAAGAGATAAATAGGAACTGATACTGAATTCATTCATATGATATTAAAAATGTTTCCTGGAGCATGCATAACACAAATGTGCCTATAATGCCTTAAATTTTTTACTCAAAAAAGAAATGATGAATAATTAAAAAGTTGTAGAAGAAAAGAGAATTGATTTTATCTAAGCTGAAAGTTATTCACTATGAAAATTTTTAAAAGAAAGGGGAACTAGAAAAAGGAGTGACACAGCGAAGAATCATAAAAGTCTCATCCACATTGTATTACGCGCAGCGCAGCGCAGTTGCACGCGCAGTCTCTTTTTTACCAAACCAAATGAGTAAACGCATACTCGCACGTATACGCGCGTGCGGATAACGCGAAGTGTGTCTGAAAAAAAATGGAGGGCTCCAAACTAAATGTTTCACTCGGTCGGCCGAGCTCGCTCAAGCACTGCACCGCCTGGCCTACCAATCTACTGTTCATTCATATATAGTGCGGCATAAATGCACATACACACACACTGTACTCGCTGTACAATGTCCGCTTCAAAGGAGCGCACGGAGAAATTTTGTGTGTGTGCGAGTGTGTCGATGTACCTGCGCACACGTATAAGGGATATGCGGCTGCAGTGCGGATGCGAGAAAAAAGCTCTGTACGCGAGCACAGACTCACACGCGTCGTGCATGCAAAAAATGACTTTCTTTCTTTCTTTCTTTCTTTTTTCAACTCCTCCAAGCAGAGAGACTAACGAAGCTGACAAGCTTTTAGAATAAAAAAAAAAAATTTCTCGCGGGGTAGAGAAAGTGTATATTGCGCTTTTTTGTCGTACAGACTCGCTGTGCTTCGCTCCAAGTGTGAAAAAGTATATATCTCACGAGCTTGCGCCCGCAGGCCCGAGACTATCGCGTATAATTTAGACTACACCGGGCGAAGAGTGACTAGCCAAAAAACTGGGTATGATTACTATTATACTTTGATATAAGAACATAATTAGTTTATATTTCGTTGTTTAGTTCTGTCAAAGTTGACTTGAAACAATCCATACGGTATACGTTGGAAGATAGTGGCCGCAGCTTTGCAACTGCGGCCACGCAAGTTAGATGTTCATTTACGATTAAAAATACCAAAAACAAAGTATAGTACGCATTAATCAGAGCTTTTATTTCTCTTTCTGTTCCAGGTTGGTATATTTCACACGTCGTAATCTCGGAGCCACCGCATACGAGAGTTCTATACGTGAGTTTTTTGCCTCGACGAGAAAATATTCCTCAACTTGCGCAATTGCTCGCCCTCTCGAGAAAAGAGAAGAATCAATAACGGATTCTTATATGCTTTATATATATATATGAATTTGACGGGGAAGGAATGCGAGGTGCAAAGTAGCGTAAACGAGTGCGAGTACTCTTTTCTCTCTCTCTCTCTCATTTTTTTTCATACGTACTTATACTTTTGTCACGTGTGTTATAGTCTTGCTCGAAGCCAACTTGCGTCTTTTCTCTCTCTCACTCATTCTCTCATGCCTACCGCAGCAACTCATCTAGGCTAGGCAACACACCCACACCTTGCAGCCACACGTACACACATATAGACACACATGCATACTTATATATGCTGGGTTAGAGAGAAGCTCTTTGCACTTTGTACTTCTTTAAAAGGCTTTTCGCGCCTTGCGCACCGTCACAACGGCATAGATGTATAGATATACCCACTCCGTGTATGTGTACATGCGCTATATGGCGTATATGCCTTATCTACCTGTAGCAACGTGTACTTTGTGCGCGTCTTCTTCTTTTTTTGGGGAGGCTGGTGGTGTCGAGGAAAAAAAAGTTATTAGTGCTCGTTTTCTTTTGCTGACTCATGAATTATCGAGCATTTCGCCGGTCTCGTACACATGCGCGAGCTCAGTATCAACGGGCTGGGAAACTGGTGATTTTTCAATTAGTTATATCGCGTATATAAAATTCTGCATAATTAAAATGTGAGTTTATACTGCGAGTACTATTATCATTATAATAATGATTATTATTTTTTCTTTTTTGAAGATAATTAAAAAATAAATTGAAAGCTCGGCTCGTGAACGTAGACACTTGTATTAAGAAAGAAGAAGCTCGACACCTGAGGCGAATGAAAAAAAAAAAAAAAAGAAATAACAGAGACTAAAAAGTCGCGTGCAACGCGACGCTAGAATCGGCAGCAAAAAAGGCACCAGACCATACAAAGAAAAAGAGAGAGATGAGAAGAGACACACGCCACTACGATTTCGATCATTAGAATTCAAAGTACAATTCGCCCGAGCTCTCGACGAAATCCTTGGGTTCGCTCACAGCGATTTCGTCGAGGTCGACCTGTGTGTTTGTGTGTGCATGTGGGCTTATATGTATGGGCGTCGGCCTGCGCAGTTCTATAGCTGTCGCTGACCCTATTTTATTTCGCTCACACCGAGTAACCACTAGATTTTCTTCTTTCTTCTCTCTTTGCACGCCAAATTCAGTCCCACTTCAGACACGACGTGTTCTCGAGAATACACTCACACGTATAATATAGCTTCATTGTCGTCGTCGGCTGCGGCAGTAGCAGCCACGTCGACACGATGTAAACTCGAGGCTCGTTTTCTTGAGTGGAAATTTTTACGAGCTGCGCTCATGCGCCCGAGAGTAAGAAAACGTATATAACATGCAGGGCGCTTGGCTACTATACCGATGAAGATACTTTACCTGCAATTTTGCGAATTATGGCGAAGAGACTTCTATTATTTACTTTTTCTCACTTCTTTCATACATTTGCGTTGATTATTTCTTTGTTCAAGCTCCTTGACATGCCATTGAGAATGAAGCTCCGTTTTTTCTAATGTATTTCGTTCGACAGCTAGATTATAGCAATTTTCAATTATATTTTTCATCGTCGGTGCTTCACAAAATACGAACTGTACGTAATATAACAAGTAAATAAAAGAAGCATGTGTACGAAATGAAACAAAACTTGTATACGGTTATGCAGAAAAACGAATGACAGGATCATCAGCGAATTTCAGGTGACTCATCAGCAGCAAGATGTCACTATTTATTCTAAATGGAGCTTTGTTTTGCCACTTGCTGATTTACAAAACTCCATCTGTTGATAGAATCAAAAAACTTTTAATCAAATATGTCACTTTCGAATGCGGTAAATTCTGTTACAATGACAAAGACCCAATTTTTAAATATTAGTGCCCCCACTCGAACAAGAGACTGTTCATTTCTATACTTATAATTTTTGAGCTGAAAATTATATGTAAATTGTATACTTAATCGTAAAAGCCGGAAATTGATCAAGTCGTAATATAAAACTCGCAAGTAAACAAATAGATCACAATCACGTTCTTGTGTTTATATTACCCATAACAAAAATAGCATTAGGACACGGGGAATTTTTTTGTATCCCGCCAGAATCGCTAAATGCATAAATCTGCGAGAACTGGGCACAGCTCCGGCATCTATACGTATGTATATTATACATATCGTTCCATTGAGCGCAGCGCACAAACAGCCCCTCCCATGTGGCATGTGTATAGTATCATATACGTGGGCCGGCACGAGCGCGTGGCAAGAGCTTATCTCCTGGACGCGTTGAGGAAATAATACGCTGTTCCCGCGCGGGCGCGTACACCAGATCTATCGCGCTGTACACCCCCGGACCAAGGAAAAGTGTGCGTGCGTATGTACATAATGTTTACTGAAGCTTGCAAGCCCGACCATGTTATCGTTCGCATAAATATATGTCCAATATGTTCCTTGCCGAAGCTGTACACCTCGGAGTCTGACCCGTCTTCGATCGAGCTACACAAGCAGCGATGGATCGTTTTGTTGGAAATAATAATCATATGATTCTTCAACATGTCTACGCACGAAAGTTTGCCAGATCGAGCTTTCCTCAAGAAAAATCTCACATCCTCTGAGAAGTCAAAGCTCGAAGCATTTGAGATCGCCATTATATAATGTATACTACATCGGACAAAAGATCGCACGCAGGCAATATACGCCGAGTTCAGTATCTACGTCGATAATCCGCGCCGTGCGATATACCTTTCCCGTGCACATACATATACGAAGTGCAGCCAAAGCGTGTGTGTACCGTTATATCAGTGGAAGCATGCGAGCAGGCAAAAGTTCGCCGTAAACAAGACAAAAAATCGCGCCATGCGGCCAATATTGCTTGTATAAAGCTTTGCTCTCAGCTTTGCCACACACACACACATACTCAGATTCGCCCTCGCACACGCTCAAAGCTTCAAACGTCTTTGCGTGTTGGTGGCATACAGGTACGTGTGCGAGGATGGTCTACGCGGGGCCGTATACAAGCGTTGCGCGTATATAATGCGCTGCAAAGCGAGCCCCGGCAGCGCAGACGATTTATTCGCAGTACGTTAGAGCCTCGGCTTCTTAGCTCTCTTTCCATACACACACACACACACGCATACAGGGACCGACGTACGTGGGTTTGGGTATCACTAGACACTGTAAACGTGCAGGGCAGAGAAGGACACTTTGTGTGCGCTGTGTGCGCTATAGGGTGTCGAATCGTGCATGTAGCCTCGGGGCGCGCTCGCTCGCCGTGCATGTGTGCGTGATTTTATCTCGAGGCGAGCTTCGTCGCGCGCATCGTTCGCCTCATCCTGCAAGCTCACTCTCTCTCTCTCTCTCTCTCTCTCTCTCTCTCTCGTTCTCGAAGCGACACGGGCTGTTGGAGATTACGCGCTCCATGCCTGCGCCAATGTCCATACGATATATATAATATGTATGTATAGGCGACGCCTGAACGCTAAGTAAAGGATAAATCGGCCGGTCGGGGGGTAGAGGTGGAGGAGGAATAGGAGAGTATCCGGCATGTCTGTGCGACGACGCTAACCTCTATTGAATTTTAATAAGCCCGCAGCTATGTGTATGCGTTCGAGCTCGGTGTCTGTGTGTGTACGCCTTCGCACATATATATATATATATATATATACGCCACTGCGCGCTTACATTCTTATATATTCCAAACTCAATGAACTGCACCGAGAGTTGTTGCGAGCGTACGCGCGGCAGGCGAGAGGAAAAGAAGAGGGGGGAAGGGGGTGGCCGAGCCAACGCCGAAAGTTAAGCTGCTATCTCTCCACGGTATATACGTTATGCATTATATGTGTATAGATATTTCCGGAGCTAAGTTGAGCTTACGTACATGTACTGCGGCTCACACCTGCCACGGTCCATGGTACGGTGTAAGAGGAGAAAACATTTTTCTCCGTTATCATTTACAATATTTTTTTGCTTTTTTGATTTTTGAGCTAGCTCTTTTTGAACTTTCTTTGAAAGATGGAGCACTATCGAGTTCTTGTTGATAATTTATATGAGCTTTTTTATAAACAAGCTTTGAGCTTATTAAAACAAACTTACCATTTTATATTCTCGCATAAGCTCATTAAAATTGTTTCGATGGAATCTTTTGGGAATGGAGGATTTTATAACGAAATTACTAAAATGCTGAAAATTCAGTTTACAGTATTTTTGAAAGTACTCGCAAGTCGTGTAACGAGCCATACCACATTGTGGCATGATTTTTTCAGAAGTACAGCTTTCGAAGACTTCTTTATCATGTCACGATACAAATTCAAAAGAGCGATGTCAATCTGAATTTTTAATATTGAAAAATTTCAAGAGTTAAATTTCAAAATTCACTTTGAAAGTTGCATCGAACGCCAACTTTGCATCATAATTATTAATATACTGTGACTTACTTTGCAATTCAAGGAATATAAAAATATCACAACATTTTTCCACATACATTTCGAAGGCACACGACTTTTCTCAATATATTATCGTCGATGTATAGCTACAGCTGTTATTACTCGAGGCGATGCGCGCATCCTATATCTCTCTTTCTGCGCGAGACAACATTTTTTGCTCCGTGTCCGGGTGGGTTGGGCGCGCGAGCGAGTCGAAGCGATGCCGCCGCGCTCGATATATCTATCATCCTATCGCGGCATTCGGTATATAGAAAAAAAATTGCCCTTTATACTCCCCGGCCGCTGTAGCGAGCTCCTTTTAAGCCATGTACGACGCGCATAGATATAAATGTGTCCGTAATGATTTAGGGCGAAACGGCAATAGTCGTTATATACCGAGGCACATCAGCAGCAGCAGCAGCATCCACGCGAGACTGTGCAGTAGAGGGCGACTTTTCTCAGGAAGAACGCGTAGCTCTCGCGATACTAATTGGCAGCGATAAAACATTTCCTCGACGCTTACCTCTCCGCAAAGAATTTCATCCAGCGATTGACAGAGCACAGCAGCAGCAGCGCGGAGTAGCAACTGTACCCGAGCCAAGAGCTTTTGCTACATGTATACAGCTGTGGCTTCGTCGAGGAGCGAGAACGTTTCTAATCAAGCTCGTTCGCGCGCAAGAGGAGAGAACATATCGCATCGCCGCGATCGCGATATATTTTCTCTCGTGTGGCTTCCAAAATGAAATTTCTTCAAATGCGCTGGTAGTATAGCTGGTCGATTAGCACGCGTGCACACGCCAGCTGTACAACAGCGAGCCAACTCGAGCTAGAAACAGAGAGAGAGAGAGAGACATTTTCCCGAGCTCGTCGAGTGCACCGCGCGTGTATACCTATACGTAATAGGGATCCTGACGGTTACACATAGCGCATCGCGAGCTAGCGACAGACTCGGGAAAAGGTAATAATATATAGGAGAAAGAGAGAGAGAGAGCTTGCAGCAGTTATACGGGAAGGGGAGGGCGAGGCGAGGGAGACTATCCGCGCGCTGTAACGCGGTAAGGGCGGGATCGAAAGCTGCGCTCTCGGGGCCTCGCAGCTGCTTTACTGCCTGGCAGGAATGTAATACTCGGGGCCGGGGGATGGGTGAGAGAGAGAGAAAGAGAGCTATAGAGAGCTATACAGAGAGCTCGACGGCATGTATCGTGTACCAGTGCAGCAAAAGCTAAAGAGATGCTCTGCCGCTGCAACAGACCGTATACTGCAGGCGATCTATATCTATATATACGTACGTACGCTCGCGATACAAGCTCACTGTCTGCCGCTGAGTTACAGAAAGTTTCGGTAATTTTCGCCGCTAACTTTATGCAATTTTTGCTTAATACCCGCTACCCTCCCACCCGGTGTGCACGCAGGGCTCTCTCTCTCTCTCTCTCTCTCTTTCTCCCTCCTCGCCGCCGCTGCTGCTGCACGTTATATTTCCAGCATTGCGCGCGACCACCTCGAGTGTTTTTTTCAATGTTTACACGACCGCCTCGTTCAAAGTTCAACTTTTCTCTCTCCCTCGCTCGGTATTACATGGAGGTCTACCGGGTTGGCGGCGGTATAATATATTTTACCAACTCGCACGGCGCAGCGCTCTGGTGCCTCGACTATGTTTTATCTCATAATTTCGTTTCATTTGCATTTTTAACTTTGCAATTTCTCCCAGTTTTGTGTTATCATTTTTTGATAATTATTTTACATTAAAAAAAAAAAAACAGTGCCTGGAATCTAATAAATTATGTTGGTTTTGACAACGTTTAGCAGCAAGATTAAGTCTTGCATAATGAGAGAATTTATCTAGCTATGAAATTCGAGGCTCTGTTACTGATAACTTAAGATCAAAATTTGAAAAAAATTAAGTTATTACGTTTAACAATTTGAATTATAATTACAAATTGAATCTAATAAGAGAGTCAATTTTTTATTAAATTGGCTTATACATAGAAGTTACTTAAACTTCAATGTATGTATAAAATCAATTAAGTCATTAGGCATTGACTACTAAGAAAATATTTTTTAATGTGTATTGAGTAATGATGTATAAAATTTGAACATAATTCTGAATAATTTTATGTAATAATAAATGCATGATCTTCACTATGATAGGATTTTGAAGCACCTACTAATTAAATTCAATATATTTTAATGTAAAAATGAAATCAGAAAAGACATTTGATCACTGATATTGACAACCAGAAGAAACTGCAATACGTAAATGTACACATGAAATCATAAAAGTCATTAGTTATTGATAACTAAGACCAATCTAGTAAACCATGCAATTGACTTACAACATGTATAAGCAGCGATAATCATAATTCAATTAGATTCTAATAATTATAGAAATAATTCTTATTTATACTAATACGTTTAAAGATAATAATAATGGTATTGAGCAGAAGGAACTTATGCCAATAATCTATAATGTTCAAGTAATCATCAATAATCAGCAGTATTACATAAATAATTGACATAAAAAAAATGTTATTATGCTAGTAGTTATTATGTTAGCATGTAAGTAGATAGTAATAGAAAAGGTTCAACAAATAAATTGTTACACCATTGCTAAATTAAATATTACTCATTATTCATGATGAAAATAATTTTTCTAAGCTATACAAAAATAATAAATCACTTATCATTATCACTCGAATAAAAATCCCAATATAAATCTCAGTCACTTTTTTCACAAATGTTTGAAAATATTCAGAAATTTCCCTCGGGTCATTTCTTTAGACTCTTCAACTCCTAAAGAAAAAGTTTCATCCAAGAGTTTTTTGGCTTCTAAAACTATTTCTTCCTTTGACAACTGACTGAGGCGATAAACTTTATTCATGTCCTCTTCATCCAATGAAGTATTAAACGATGGACAATCAGGCTCTGGTAAATGGTGCGCAATGAATTTATTAATGCATTCTTCTGGCCATAAATCTGGTGATGCTCTGTCTAATTTTTCCATGCTCATCAAACTTTCTTCGGTGATGCTTGTTTCCGATGTCTCCTCATTTGAGTTTTCTGTGAACTCTTCAGCATTTTCAGTTTCCATCACCACTTCCATTTTGATTATATTTGACAGTTGAGTTAATTGAATAATCTGCAAAAATTAATTTCTTTGTTAAGTTTCTTTTGACTCATTTAATAAAATTCATGACAAAGCATGATTGTTATGCTCATCAGAAAGTGAGGTTAACCACAAGTTTCAAGTAAACACAAAACACATGATCAAGTACTTGCATTGAATTACTATAAATTAATGTAACTTATTTAAATAAAAATCAAGTTAAGCATAACATTATTTAGTTTAAATAGTATTGAACTCAAAATTTAAAAGTCAAAATGCATAAATGTCGTACCTGTTGCTAACAATGATTGTTGATGTCTATACAACGTTGTATAGTTAGTAAAATACAGTTCTTACAGCAAAAAAGTGTAGCGGCTCATACGATACGTGCGTATTGAACAAAAATGTCAAAATATAGCATAAACTTTTACAAACAATTCTAAAAATCCACACATCAAACTGGTACACGTTGAACACACACTGTGTTTATCTTTTCGAACTGACTGGAGACCCTCGCGCGCAACGCACGCGGCGTGCCTTCAGACGCGTGATGGTGCTGCCGGCTGCTGGAGACCAGGATCATTCAGCGATGATCATGCCGGTCGGCAGACAGCATTGATAATAACAAATAAATATTCGAGCTCACGCTACGATCGTGCGACTTAAAAATTTTATCGGAATTGAAACAATAAGTATTTCTCGTTTCGTACTTCGATTGTTCTCGAGTCTAAATAATGCACGACATCATTGTTATGGATTGCTATAGTTCCAAACATAAACATAGAGTTTCAATTGTCGCAGGCAGTTCTTACGGGCTGATTCGTGTAAACAGAGTAAATCACTGTCCTGATAATTGAGTGTGATAGTAGTATTTTCTAATGACAATTGTTTAAAAGTTAAAAGTTAGTAAAATAAAGTTAATATAAAAGAAAATATTGCCTTTAAACATGGTATGTTCGAGCTCTTTGGTTTTTATGTTAATATTTTTTATTGATTGTTAAAATAATAATTTTTTCTTAAGGCTTCAATTTCGAACATAACAATTTGCCCAAAAAAAAGTATCGAAAATGGAGTAAGGGGTCTTAAATTAGCAATGCTTGGTGATTATGAAGATGCTATAAATGCATTTGTTGACGCTTTGTACTATGATTGTGACATAAGACATTACTTGAATCTCTGCAATTGTTTTATACATCAAAAGGAATTTAAGCTGTAAGCTACTGTTGTTGACTTTTCAGAACTTGTTTAGTTGTGAAAAATTTTTTAAATTATTGCCAATATTTCAGAGCAAAAGATTATGCGAAAGAAGCCCTAAGTGTTTTAAAGCAATCAAACACTTCTATGACACCTAAATATAAGTTTTTGACACAATTTATAATGGGACAAGCCAATTATGGTCTGAAGGTAAGATTTTCTATTCTTAAGTCCGGTAGATTAAATCAAATTATAATTTTCTATTTTTGATAGAAATACAAAGAGGCTGAAGTAGAATTTTCCAAAGCGTTAGTTTTATTTCCAACGAGTGGACAAGTTGCAAATTATTTGAGATGTGTAAAAATACAACAAATACTTGATTTTGGTTTCTCGTACAAAGATGCAGTCAAAGCTTTAAAAAATTATCCCAATACAGAGGTAAATATTTCAGATTTTATTATCTTTTTAATAAGCAATTGTTTTATTGAAAAATTATATAAACAGGAAGCAATTAAATTTCTCTATAAATCTAACCCAAATTCTAAAACAAAAGAGCTGGAAGAAGAATTTTCTCATTTAGATTGTGATGACTGGGTTTTTGATTCAGATGAAGAGGAAAATTCATTAGATTCATTTTCTGAATAAACTTTAAATCCGGTAGGGTTTATACTTTCAAAGAGTATCTATAAATAAGTATAGTTAAAACCATTAATGAGGTATGATTATTTATTCTAAGAACCTGTTGTACATTGCAAAACATGACTCAAATAAGTTTCAATAATTATTTTCTATAGATAAGCATTAAGAATTTAAGTAGTCATTATAAATAATTTTGTTATTGTGAATGAACTTTTATAGCTTTAAATTAAGCTTCATAACAAAATATACTATATTAGTTGGAGAAATATTGAATTTAAAATTACCAAAAACATTAACATACAAGTATCAAAAATAGTGTTTGTAAAACTAAGTAAAACTGTCTGAATTAAATTTAACAAAATTTTTGTCTTCTTTAGCTTATATAAGCAAAGAAATGTTATTTATGAGATAATGTATGCAATGAATTCAATTCATTATCATTTTGTTACCAAATAAACTTGACTTATAAAGAATACCATGATACTGTGAGTAACCAATACTTTTGAAAATATATATTACTTGTGCATGAGACTAATGACTATAAGTGAGGGCTCATTTTAAAAATATTTCTTAGAATTTTTTCACGAGACGCTTTTCTCGCGTCTTTGAGATATTTGATTGGTTCTAACAGAATTTTCAATAACTTTTGTGGCTTCGCTAATGGGTAATTTCGCTCCGTGACCGCTATTTATAACAAGTGATGGCAATACTAGCAATCTCGCAGCCCTCACTCTCATTGCTCGAATGGAATCGTATCTTCGGCGAAAACTCGTCAGACGGACGAGACGGATATTCATCGGAATTGTGTGTGTGTGTGCTTCACGAACCTCTCGTGCGACGCGGTCATCGAACTCGCGCGCACGACACAGTCCGACCGATCACTCGGGAGAAATATCGGTTAGAGGAATTGGGTCGGCGGTGCTCGCGCCCTGCACCTAATTAAGATATGGTCACGAGTGCGACGCCTACAGCAGCACACGCATATGTACACACAGCCTCGCGCGTGGGGAATCTGCGCTGCGGTGCACAGATCAGCTGCGCAAGCTCGTGAACAATATCCAGGGTAATTGCCGTAAGCTCGCAAACGACGAAATTCGAGTCGAGCAGTTCGACAGCTTCGGCCCCTGACGTTGATTGAAGGAGTGATTTTCGGTTAATTAGCTTTGCCGTTTCCCCCGGCCGTATATATAAATGGATGATTATCGAAAAATGCAAATTTTGGCGTTTAGCCTTATTTATAGTACTTAACATTCAAGTGTCTACATAATCGAATATTCAAAAAGTATTTTTTGATTGATCATCAATTTATAAATTTGTGCGTATTCGAAGCTTCGTTGTAGTACGCGTGTATTATTCAGATAAAGCGCAATAAAATTAAAGACTATTTACTGTCAAATCACTCGAATTAAACGTCACTCGGTGTCATTAAACTGTATTAGAGTTTTACATGCCGTATTCACAGTCCCTTCGAACGAAAAAGATGCCGGTACTCGATGATTACTATATATTAACGAGCGACGCGGAAAATCAAAGGCTCCTCGAGTTTTCCCAGAACGGCATCTCGGTGGCAAAGGTGTAACAGCTACATACGCGTTACATACGCATATAATCCCTCGTACGACGTAGGTAGTTGCATATAGCGATCCGCGAGACGAGTTATATACACACGGTCGTCGACGCAGAAAAGCTTGGAAGCTCGATCGCGCAATAAAGCACACACACACCTATATGGTAGCTAAAATGCGTATAACACATATAAGCGTTGTGTGGCCGGGGCGCGGCGCAACAGATCTCGATTGGCGCGCTCCATCGATCTTGTACGGCACAGCAGCTCTCGATCGCTTTTAACCGGTGCGAGAACCGCCTCGTTAATCCTTGCGGCTTATAGCACTGCTGCTGCTACGAATCCTGCGTGTACTTCAACGGGAAATATAAAAGTCCAATTGCGATCGGAGCCAAGAATTTATCTTCTTTGAACAAAGACCGTTCGCGGTTCTTATATATACACACGTACGTAGTACGTACAACGGCGGCCGTGTAAGCTCGCGCGTCGGTGTTATACGTGTTCGCCTCGGTAATCGATGGATATCAGGTACACCCACACACAAATACACACACTTTTATCGTTATAGAGCTTGCAAGTTTTCGCTGGTTTCATAGTAGCTTCTCGGGCGCGTATGTGTGCACGCGCTTATATAATAATAAAGTACGCCCACGCCCAGTAGCACCAAAGTGTGTGTGTGTGTGTGTGTGTGTTTGCGTGTACATGTATATAGAGCGCAGCAGCAGTCTCCTCGACACAGCTCGCGCAACTTGCTCTCTTTCTCGGACTGCTCGTTTTTTGGAGGACGAATGTAATGGCCGCACGTGAGCCGCCTGCCCAAGCGAGCTTTGCGATTTTATTGCGCCGCCGCGCGCTACGCCGCGAGCGTCAAGTCTGTATACGTATATATATAAGTGTTGTATACCTATGTAGAGCTTGTTGCCGAGCGCGCGCGCGCGGTGCTAAGGAGCAGCGAGTTAGAGAAAAGAAATATACCGAAGAGCTGCGGGATCTATTATTGAGTTTTCTCGTACATCCGCTACGATGAATTGTTTCGACCTTTCCAGCGAATTTAGTCGTTATACTCCGTGATACTGTTACAGCTATCGTCGAGCGTACTCGCGCCTTATATGTATTTCGTTTGCGATTTCGAGCGACAGTCTAGGTGTATAATAATACAAAGCGTGCGATATACTACAGGTCTTTTGAACAGCTCTCGCGCCGCGCGATGCTATGTTACTATACGGACGCGCCGGGGCGCGCGAATGTAGGCCGGCGTCATTATCGGCGCGCCGACGACGACGACGCCGTGCCCCTCTCTGCTCTCTGTGTGTGATGATTAAATTTTTCAAGATGATGATAACCCCGGCCGCACGCGCGCGAGCCCGGAGATGCAATTAAAATGCAGAATTTTTCAAATTAATACAGCAGCGGCAGCTCCAACAGTGACAGCAGCACTAGCAGCGGTCGCGTGGAATAATAATTAGTATGTATTCGCGAAACGAGTGCGAGAAATGAAGAGGGAAATACGATTTTCGGTTTTCAGGGTGTGCACGCGCGTGCGGTGCGCTTGTAAAGACTCGATTCGAATGGATGTAATATATAGGGTACAGGGGCACATTAAAAAATAAAAAGAAAAACGAAAAAAAGGGTAAAAGAGGAAAAAAAAATATTCATCAATGCGGCACGATCGCGTACGAGTGCATTATACGTATACCCTACGCTCGTCGTAATGACTCACAGAGCTTTCTCTCTCTCTCTCTCAGCCTGTGTGCGTGCGACGGGCAGTACGCGGGTAATATATACGATGAAATCCTCTTCGCGTTTTATAGCCCGAAGTTATTAGTCAATTAAACAAACACGCGCGCGCCTATACGCATGCACCACCGAGTATATACATACGCTCGGGAGATTATTTTAATTTTTTTTTTTGCTGCTGCTGTGCATCGTCTGTGTACACAATATGCGGCAGAGGCTATGCGTGTATTAATTATAAAGCACATTATATTGCGCACGTCGTGCGTACAACGTATTATCATACAATATATAGACGATCATGATGCTGTACTCGGATAATCGCCAGCGTAAAAATACGCGAATGCAGCCGTTATATGCATACGATGATATTGTACCGACGATATTTAAAACGACTAAACGTGCCACGAGTATATATATCCATGACTCGTGCAGTTGGAAGATCTATGAAATATATCATTTGATTGCATCGACTGCTCTTCCTTTGAAAGGATCACGAGCTCGTGTGCTCGAGCTCGCAGTTCGTCGCTTCGCACGCGAAATAGTCATCCTCTATAATACGTATCCGCGCTCGAACTATGTTTGATCGGTTTAGCACTTGTGGTTTTCCCAATCTCTTTATCCTCTTTCCTTCTGCGATTTCGATAAAAGAATTAAGGCGTACACACGACGCGCGAGATACATTTCGCGAGCTTTTGTACGTATCCCATGTAGCTATATAGACGATGTCCTGCTTTGTATATATATACGGTGGGTATCGTATACCAAGCTGTTTAGGTGTGCTCAATTTTGGCCTATCTCGAGCTCGAGCTCGATATATTATAATAGCCCTCCGGTATATGCGTATACCTGTATATGCGTGTGCAAGCAGAAGCGTAAACGGCGCAATCTTGATAACTCGCCAAACAAGGCAGCGGTGGTAAGCAGAAGCAGCAATGGGAGGAGGAGGAGGAGGAGGAGGAGAAGGTGGCTAGGTGCCTACGGTCGAGGCTCCGAGTATGCCGATTGATTCCTTCCCCTTATAAGCAACTATACAGCTGTATACCTGTACGTATTTATAGTTATATCACATATATTGTATGATAATACACGGCAAGCTTAACCCGGCGGTATGTTCTATATATACAGGCACAGCGCAGAGCTAGCCCCGCGATCATTCCCCAGCGTCTCTCTTGGTGCACTTGCTCACCAAAACCCACGTGTGCATTATACGTTACACTCACACACAGTTATGTGCCGCATAGCCTCGTTAGAATTATTAATTGCTCCGGTGACCTTATACTTATATACGTACATCTACCTGACTATATCCAAAGGGATAATAGATACAAGAGAAACGCTGCGGGCTGCCGTTGACTCTGGGCACTTTGCTCCTCCGAGAGCAGAGGCGGCAGCAGTCCATTTTTTTATTTGCAATTGAGGTTTACTTTTATTTCATTGATTGGCTTCGATTATTTTGCGGATTAAAGCTTCTTCCTTCTTTTTCTCTCTCTCTCTCTCTCTCTCTCTCCTTTTCTCGTGCTACACAATACATACTACATATATAGCTCTTACCCTACTTTTTTCCTTTTTTTTCCTTCCCCCCTTTTCGTTTTTGTTTTCATCGATTGGCCTCCAGTGAAAATAACCTTTTCTCGGAATAATGGCGCGCTGCTGCTGCTGCCTGAATCGAGCTGCGCACTGTTTTATTGCAACGACTGGATGACAAAACCGCAAAAGTCAAATATAATTATCCTTGTATACGACGTATGGAAGCTTCGATAATTGGTTCCAATTTTTTTATTTCTATTTTTTATTATCGGAACAGCGCGCAGAAGTATGTATCATTACGCTGATGCGTGTTGACCAAAACGAATATTGCCATTACTCCAAGAAAATATTGTAGATAATGAGAGAATCTAAGATGTGTGAAAAGTTCAAGTGTCGACTAGTTTACAGACAATAGTTTAAGAATCTTAATTCTCTTGCACGATCAACATCTCGAGGAAGTAAAAACAACTTAGAATGCAACGCTCCCTCAGTAGATCAGTAGAATACAAATTTTTATTTCATCGATACAATAATCGATCACGCGTCACGTCAATCCGCATCCTATATCATTCCCGTCGTTTCGGCAGCCAACCGTACCCACCCCCTCACGGTAATTATGTAATAATGTTGTCACGAAGAGCACCACGACGCAAGAGCATTATAGACAGCACAAATACACACTTCGATATTAGCTCTATATCGACGTGCAAATTCAGCTTTGCCTCTGACTTAGAATTACGTAATATTGGAGAGCATAGAGCAGCTCGCGGGACACGCTCGTCGTGCATATTGGCTGCATACTATACTATCTCGAGACAAGCGTACGTATTATATATTTATCGCAATATATATATTACAGCTGTATATAGCTCACACTGACAGAGCCTCGAGAGCGCCGGTGATTCGTTCTGCACACGTTAGTTTGCCTACTTCGTCAGACGTCGAGCATATCTCTCGCTCGATCGTCGCCTAGATATACTATAGTTGAGTATTATATAATATACACCCCTGAGCTCTCGAAGTTGCCCGGCGAGCAACCGTGTCGTTGCTGCTGCTACTGCGCTGCCACTGCTGCGTACCTATACTGCGCAAAGTTGTTACGTTAATTACGTATCGCAAGCTCGAGCTTCACGACGACGCCGCCCATAATGCATATAAGGGATCGGCGGCGGCAAGTGCGTCTGTAAATATATAGGCCAACATCCGGGGGTGCAGCTCGCATGTACGGTAGCATATAATAAACACGTGTGTACGGATCCTGATCGATTCGCTGCCAAATAGAGCTTGGCGTGCTGCTGCTGCTACTGCTTGCCTACGTACACCAACAACGATAGCGTAAAATTACAATGGCGTAGATAGGTCCCGCAGCAATTCATCCTGAAAGTGAGCTGCACACCGGTATTGTGTATACTACTATACTGGTATATATAGGGTTCGAGCTTTGACACCCTGACCAGAAACTCTATTTCGGCGTGTGCGTGAGCGCGTGCTGAGTTGCAGCAAGAGTGAAAGAGAACAAGAGAGAGAAAGAGAGAGAGAGAGAGATCCGTATATATACATAACACGTAAACCGCGAACGAGGCTCAATTCGGCTCGAATCGTCATTGCGCTTCTATTCACTGTGTATACGATCGAGACCGTGAGTCACCGAGAAATCCGAGCTGTAAACACATACGCGCACGTGTGTGCGTGTGAGTGTGTAGAGCAGATACACAGGCTCATTGAGTAAAACAAAGTTTCGCATCACGCATGGTGTTGCAACTTATCTGTGGTATCGCTACGCTATCGTCCGTACATATGCGTGTCTGTGCAAATTATCACTCCCTTACTATTGTTATTATTGATACATTTAATGTACATCAAGAGCAGTCTGTGTGGACTTTTACATGGAGAAAAATACTATATTAAATATCAACACATTCGCAAGCAAAAATTACTATATTCGCTAGTACAAGTGCCTCAGAGTCGGATTATGGGCATTTTCTACTATGTACATACTAAATATTACTATAATATCGAGTTATTTTTGTAACTTTGTAATTCAAAAATATTTATAAGATATTCTAAAAATTGCTATATTAACATAGTAAAAATTGATATTTAGCAAATTTTACTATAGATTATGAGAAAATTTGTGGATATATATTTCAAAAATTATTTTGTATTGTAACAATTTTTACCATAATCAAAGCTTCTCGCTTCCATCAACAGATGGAGTATGGTCAATTCCCGCAAGTGGTAGAATAACAGTCCGATTGGTATATATACAATTTTGAACAGATAATATATTATCGAACAGATAATTTTTGTAATGTTAAAGGTCATCAAGGTATGCCTGCGTTTCTAAGTACTTTTTATGTACTTTAAATCGAATTCAAATAGAAATAAGTTTATGAAAGTTACCAATAATATTTATAATATATGGTTCACATTCCAGAAGTCTGATTAGTTGCTAATTAAAAATGAGAAAAATTGAAAATTACATTTTGCTCGTTATCAAATGTGAACTCGTAATTGAAAAAAGTCTAGAGAATGAAACATAAACGTATGTACATAGATGTTCGCCTTGCATTTAGATGGCTAAACATATTATACAAGTATACACATACGAAAGCTGTCTAGCACGCTGCGTCAAAAAAGCCGAATAATTCAAGCAAAACTCGATGTTAAACAAGTAATACAAGCTCTCCCTCTCTGTCTCTCCGCTCTCTTTCGCTCTGCCGTAATAACGAGTCTCTTGATAGCAGCTCGTCGTAATTATTAGCCAACTTACTAGATACTTATTGTGCATACTTACTCCGCGAGCGAAACTTTGCTACTACAATATAGCCCAAGCTTTGAGATATTTGAAATTCAACGAGTTTATTAAGTTAACACCCGAATATAGCGTCGTCTGTGTCGTCGTCGTCGTCTTCGCCATCGTCGTATTAAAGCAATATAAACTTGTCCTACTGGCTCGCGCGCAAAGTGTGCGGGCGAGAGTGTGAAATAAATGCGTATAAACGTACATCTATACCTACGTAGGAAACTTTTGAATTCGTATATAGCTGTGTACGCCACGCATTGACAGCCGACGAGATCTTTCGGCAGTTCTACTCTTTCTTTTCCTCCCTTCGATCTGGCTCGAGTTCACTGCCAATAGCTATATATATCGAATGGCCGATCGAGAGATTTCTTTACGTATGTCTAGTCCTTTCATCTTCCCATCGGGCTCGTACCACTCATGACTTTATATACCTATATGCGTGTATTATTCCTTCGGATCCCCCTGTTCCACGCTCACTTCCGCCGTGCGAGAACCGAGCTGTAAAAACTTCGCTTAGAGCTGCGGGAGGGGACTACGCCGACGATGCGAGTTCGTTCGGGGCAACCTCGAGTTTGCCATGCGGCGAGAGCGCGAGAAAAAGGTCCATTGTTTCGGCTAAAGTCGATTTTCTTTCTGTACACCGCAAGTTGTGCGCGGAGAGACGTGCAGCATCCGAACACCACAGCATGGGAAGCTTTCGGGAACCACCTTAAAACACACACACACACACACACACACACACACACACACCACACACACACACACACACACACACACACACACACACACACACACACACACAACACCACACACCACACACACACACAACACACACACACACACACACACACACACACACACACACACACAGACGAATGTTTGTTACGAGCAGCGATTTTCCCGCGTTAGTTTCGCTTGTATACACTCGCTGCTTGGTATATCTGTGTCCAGCTCTGCCATTGTATACGTGTACATTTATCTTTTCGCAAGTCGTACACGGGGGCCTGGATAAACGTTGCGGTTGCGAACTGGCACGATAGAAACGAGTTTACGGAAGCCGCGCCGGTGTAGAGTCATCGGACCAGATCTTAGTTTCGTACTGCTACGTATTATACACTGCAGCTCCGCTGTACAGTTTCACGAGTCAAGGAATCTGCAAGGTTTCTCGGAGAAACTTCGACCAGTCGAGTGGATCGCGTCAGACTCTGGTCGGACAGTGCCTCGAAGCGCACCCAGTGTACAGGCTCATCAATTTTAAAGTCGATTTTGTGAATTCAAAAAAAGAGCCGCGGTTTCGCGCCCGGGCATTGCTGCCGCGGTCTCGAGGTGTCTGAAATATCCATTACCTCGCGCGGCTACGTGCTCCACTTCGCTGTTTATCATTCGATACTTCTGCTGCTCCAAAACAAAAAGAGCACAAAAGAATTTATTTACTGGTTATAGTAATCGATCAAATTAAATGTTGTATCATCTTCATTGGTATATTTTTAATACGATTTACAATTGTAAACCAAACGACTAATGACCCACTGACATTACATAAAATTTTCTTCTACGCGTTAATCTTTAGAGATGCCTCTATCAAGCCCTATAGTTTTCTCCTGAGGTTTCTAAGGATAAATCAATGATATCACATAGTTATTTTTACGAAATTTCAAAATGACGAAAACTCAATTTTTCGTTTAAGTACTTCTATATCGATATAGAAAATAACAACGATTTTTTTATAATGTGGAAAATCCTCTAAAAAATGGGCCGTAACGCTCATGAGATCAAACTAAGCACAGGGATTTTCAGTATTGGGTACCAGGAGACTCCAAAAAAATTTTGGAGCAAATCCATGACCCGGAGCTGGGGTAGTCTCCTTGTGAGTTAAATTGACCATTTACAAAGTATTTAAATCTATTCGATGGATCTCATTCCAGCTCATGCACCATCTGGCATGGTTCGGCAGGTTAAAAATCGAGTAAATTTGGGTTTTGGAGAAAAATATTCGAATATGTCTTGATGACAATATCTTTTAAGATATATTAATGATTATATATTATAATGCGCATGGAAGAAAAAATATGAACGAAGAATTGTAGGGCCTCTCAAAGACTATTTAAATGAGTTTGCAAAGTCTATTCGTGAAGGTAAAAATCAATTCCTATATAATTTTAGTCTTTTCTTGTTGAAGATCATCTTTATAACTATCGATGATTTTAAAAAGCATTCTGATAAATTACAGCATATCTAGTGCGATCGACTTTCTTGCGTCTCGAAACGTATTATTACATAGATCAAAAGTCGATATTATAACTTGTATTTTCCAAATTCATGCTGAAACGTGTAATACACGCTGCAATTTGGTCAAATTTGCGTACGCCGAAAAGGGTAACCCGGAAGGACACGCAAAGAGCAGCAATATAGCGAAAGAAAGAAAAAGTGAGCGAGAGAAGCTGGAGAGCGAGGGTCTTGGCCATAAATGCAAGAAGGAAGACGGAAAGTGAGCTTTCAATCGGTGTCGGGGTGGAGGCGCGCAGGAGAGAGAGGAGATTAAGCCCCTGGAATGAAGCGGGGACAGCGACGAAGATGGAGATGAAGAGTAAATGAAAGGAGGAAATTGAGAGGAAGCGGTGAACGGTAGTGCAGCCCTGCCCTGCTCTTTCTCTAGCAGAGCTCGCGCGAGCGGCGCATTCTTCTTTTTCGGTTATCTTTCTTCTGCCCTTCGCCGTTTGCGTTGCCGCCGTCTATCTCTGCTTCGCAACGTGAAAGATAAACAACGCAGTTCGCAGATTGGAATTCGATGTTGATTGTTTTCGCGCGCTAGAGCGCCCATTGCGGGTTTTACACCCTTTCTCTCTCTTCTTTTCTTTCTCTCTCTCCGCGGCCAAAATACAATGTATATCCTACATAGACGCGGGGATGGTTTTTCTTTTTTTACATGCACGCCGACGTTATCGGGGTGCAAACTTTTCAACAAAAGCGCGCGAGCCCTGCGCGCAGACGTGCGTCGTGATCCGCGAGAAACGAAAAGCAAAAATAAAAAAAAGAGGGAGAAAAAAAATAACGATGGAAAGAGATTGCGTGAAAAAATTTTTCATTTCCATTAGAATGCACGCAGTACCTTATGGATATTTTAGCGTGCAGTATATATATATATATATAAATATGAAACTGCTGAGGCTTATCGTTAGCATCGAAAGCG
Source organism: Trichogramma dendrolimi (assembly GCA_034770305.1). Lineage (NCBI taxonomy): Eukaryota > Metazoa > Arthropoda > Insecta > Hymenoptera > Trichogrammatidae > Trichogramma > Trichogramma dendrolimi. The sequence goes on from JAPMIB010000001.1 coordinate 2,915,027, forward strand.
TGTGTATCGCAGTGCAGAAAATCAACGGAAATTCCGAGTGACGCTGGGTATAAAAAATAGGATAGTATCGAGTCAGAAACGATATAAGAAGAGACGAGAGAGAGAGTAGGGCAGGCGAGAGCAATGGCAACATCAGCGTGCACCGGCATCGTGCCGACTAAAAAAATGCTAAGATGCGCGCTAGTCGAAGTATGCGAGAAAAAGGAGTACATATATTATATAAATTGAGGGAGAGAGAGAAAGAGAGAGAGGAAAAAGTACGAAACCGAGAGCCAAGTTGACGTCTAACCTGAATAAAATAGAGGAAGGATCTGCGAGAGAAGGCGTAGGAATAATATAAAAAAAAGAAGAGAGAAAAGAGAAGGCGGAGGAGAGAATGCGCGTCTAGAGGTGGGATGAAAGGTCGAGGTGAATATTGCATCGCTTCAGTCTCACGCGACGCGCGTGCACGCTTTTTTTCCTACATATACACAGATATATACGCCTCGATGCTGCCGGACCTTTTTCCTTTTCTCTCTCTCATTCTTTCATTCTCTCGCAAGCTCGAGCTTGGCGGCGGCAGCGGCTTCTTATAAATACTGGATGCCGACTCGAAAAGCCGAAGGGGTGAAAAAATCTTGAGGGTAAAATATTTGATCGAAAACGATCAGGCCTTTATTGATAGTCCCATGAATGCGAGAAAATACCTCGTCGCACGCAGCAGCGGCAGCAGCTTCGCGCGATATTTCTAGCTCCCAGTATTGAGGAAAAACTAATCGTAACGTTGACGCATTTGCCGCTCATCGAAAATTTACATATATTCCAATATATTACACATATTATACAACCATGATTTTTTTTTCTAGTTGCAAAAGCTCGGAGTAAACTGGGCGTGTGTGTAGCGTCAGCGCGTGCAGCAGCTAGGCTGAACAAAAAAGTCACCGCTGCGCGTGAGCGCGCAGAGGGCGTGCTGGCGAAATTGTTGTCGACGCGTATAATTTCTTCGTACAGGGATCATGCAGTGCGAGGACTGCATTGTAAGCCGTTGTGTAAACGTCAACAACGACACTCGAAAAGGCGTTTCGCCCTTTATCTTTCACTCTCTCTCTCTCTCTCTCTCTCTCCATCCCTACAGCGTGGCTCCAGCTGCTATGTGTTGAAACAAAGAAAAGGGCACATGGATGGGCTCGGCTGCATACGAAGCTATACGTTAAAATGAGGTACAATTACCATGGCGACAAGTAGTGCGACTATGTAGAAATGAAAGAGAGAGAGAGAGAGAGAGAGAGAGAGAGAGGAGAAAACGCGCACATCTCAGCCTCTCTTGACGCGCACTCTACACACATACTCTTGCACACTTTTCTCCTTCTCTCTCGTTTCATTCGCCACGTCGTCGTCGTCGTCGGTGGCTCTTTTCTCCGGAATTTTTTGTCGTTCTATCCATGCGCTTGCACACACCCACGCATATCCCTCGACACATACATACACACCCACCCACACACTCTTGTGGCGACGCGAAGCTCGCCAATGTATGTATACGCGACCGACTGCAGCAGCAGCAGCTTAAACTGCTGACTCGAGCTACAGCCAGATTACTTATACGCGAAGAAACTCTGCTGCTGCTGCGAGCTGGGAGCTCGCCGTGAAAAGTTATATAATGGGCCGATTCGCGTCGAGAGGCCTCGGCGGCGGCGCGTATGGCTCGAGACAAGAGGCTCCCGTGTGCAAGCCGCGAAGGAAAAACTATAACCGCGGCACACGAGCACTGGAGAAAAACGATGATACGTGCGAAATTTATTCATAAGCAAACTTCGGACTCGCGCCGCAGTATTTCGCCGCGCGCGGCTGATGCAGCTTTCAAAAGACACACGCGACTCGCGAGCTTTATTCTTCTCTTTTCTTTTCATTTTCACTCTAGTACGTAGCTGTATACGTCGTCGACATCGAGTCGTTGTCGCGCGGCGTGCTTCAAAATCATTTTATCATCCTCGCGCTATACGTCGGTGTAGTGTGTGTCCACGTCTATATACGCGTCATTATGCACACTTCCTCACGAGTAGCAAAATGTGTTAGTATAAGCGTTTTCTCGACGAAATTTGTCAACCGTACAACCTACTATATGAAATAAAACGAATGCTTTTTTGTACCGCGTTGGCAGGCAGGCAGGCTCGCGAAATCCTACGAGTGATTAAACCCAACGAAACGAAGTGTTTTTACTCCACGGCTAGTGGTCTCGAGTTTATGTTCCGAGTCCTTTAGCTTTTATTGCCTGCCTTCATCTCTCCATCTCTCTCTCTCTTTCTTGCTGCTCCATGCCTCTCGTCGCTCATGCCTTTTGCGAGCCGCCCGCGCGCGGATATACGTTATTAAAGTATGTAAAAAGTGGCATATACACAAGATCCTTTGATGTTGACGAGGCGGGCACACGTGTATTACCGCAGCAGCAGCCATCGTACAGTGGCAGTCGGAGCTTTGTAAGATTCAGCCCTGAGCCTTTGAGTCTCTTTTGAAAATGAAAAAGACGCGGCCGCGCCTCCGTTCGTTTTTCTCTTTCCTCTCTGCCCCTTCTCCTTCTTCTTCTTTTTTTCTGACATCGGAAACAGCACGTGGAAAAGCGCTTTTATGCTTCAGTTTCTTATGCGATGTTTCTAAGACGAGCAGCGCAGCTCTCTGCGCGTACGTTTCTGCGCTTTCTCGCGATTTGTGCGCGTATTACAAGCGTCCAGATGCCAGAAGCTGCTCGGCCTAGAAGTCGCCGCGTTCCTTTTGTTTATACCCGCGCGATAGCAACTTTTCAAACGCAGATAGAACTTCGATGATTTTATCCGCGGAAAAGATTCAAAATTCGATTCCCTCGGCGAGTCGATGGATTGCGCGCGGAGAATTCAATCGTCGAGAGCGTTGCTCGCGACTGCGATTTCGACTTGCAATAATAATAACTGCAGCTGGGGGCAAAACCCGAGGATCTTTTCGTGAACTGTATATACATATCGAAGCGACGTCTATATATCATGAGAGCTTCGGCGTCGTCCATCAAATCAAGAGCAATTACGGAAGCAGGAGCGTGCCGGCGCGCAAGCCAGAAGTGGTTGGCAGAAACGGTCGAGACGACCTCGAATCCGTCCGAAACACTGAAAAGCAAGGAGAAGCCCGCTGTGTACATGCGAGGCGAATATTGTCTATTGCAACATCTCGAACAATGAATTCCTAGCTGCTACGGCGAGAGAGAGAGAGACATCGGTGCGCTGCTTCCGAAGGGAATGAGAAGCAGCTGTCGTTGTTCTCGAGGCCACAGGACGTATATATACTACGCGCAGGTAGGATATATGCAGACCACAGGCGATAAGTCAATAATTAATTAGTCTCCCGAGAAGATTAATAGAGGCCGCTTGCGCGCGTGTGTCTCGGTGCCATCAATTGTTGGCTTGCGCGCGTGTATGCGGCTCGGTCTATCGACGGCAAGCCTGTTGCGAGCTTCGACGTGCTCGTATACAATATATATAACGATAATAATTGAAAAATTGCGCGAAATCGTCATTTCACTCGAGCATTTAGCCGAGGAAAAGTCCCCCCCCCCCCATTCGCCGTAACGAGCGACTAAACGCGTTTGAGTCACTTGCAGCAGTACGATCAGCCCCCGCGCGTAGGACGTAGCTAGCCTGCGCGCAGAGCTTAGCTGTTCTCGAGAGTTGGTCTTTGTACGAAGCGAAGAGTCGTCGTCGTCGACGTCCCTACTTCCTCGCTCTCTCGTTTCTCACTCGTATATAGATAATCCTTGAAGTGTCAGTACTTGAAGAGCAAGTGTATAGCTTAGCTCAACACTCCAAGCTCGACACGCCGCTCGACCGTCCAATAATTAATGAGGCCAGCTTCCCAGCAACACTTTGTACTTAGCCTAACGAGCATCGCCGCTCGCGCGGAGCCACGTTGCACGATATCTGCTGCTGTCCTTGTTTCACCCCTTTCCAGCAAAAAAACAAAAAAAAACAATAACGGAAAAGGTTGAAAGTAAGGAAAGAAAGCCACTAGTCAAGCGCGCGTAGGATCATGAAAAATGTAAGCGTATACGTGCGCGCCATAGCGCTAAAGCAGAACCATTGCGAGAGGGAAGGGCAAGCTCGCGAAAAATAAACTGCCAAAACACTCCCGCGCTGTGCGTATTAACGTTTGCTCGCCGCGTTCGAGTACAACGACAGTTCGTCTTGTGCATACCGTCGCAAGCACGACCGACATATATTATATACTGGAACGTGTACCCTCTGGCAGTACCGTACTCGCGCGCCGCTGCAACGTTTTTGTCAAAGCGACGCGTCAACCTGCCGCTATTGTTTAGGACGCGTGTGAACTTGAAATGAAACACCTGCAGGAACTTCTCGTGCAAGCCTGTATATTAAAAAAAAAAAACGTTTGAAATTGTGTAAAAGCTCGCTGCTGTGCGTTAGCTTGCAGCGCGATGCTTCGAAAAATAAGCGAAGAAAAATTAATAGGATCATTGATAGTCGAAAACATGTTTGAATTATGCGAATGCCTTGGACGTATATACGAAAAATTTCTCACGTATTCTTAGACTAATTTTAAGACTTTTTTATTTCAAAATCTAACCAACACTTTGAAAAAATTTCGATCTCGTAAGCACTGTATCATGCGGCTAAACTTGGGTATGAGCAGTTCTCCAAAAAGTTGGTACATGATCTATTCCAAATGTACGAAAATATTTGAGTTCAAAAATAACAAAGATTTTGAAATAGAATAGAAAATAATTTTGAAATCAGACCCGTGGATCTAACTAAGTATAGAGAGCTTCATTATTATGTACAAGGATATCCAAAAGAAACTTTTGCGAAAGATATCTGTGATCCGGAGTGGAAAGATTTCCTTGTGAGTCATAAACATGGTAAAAAAATTGACCTTGATAACTGTAAAATAGCTCACATTTCAATGATTTCGGTAGTTCTTTGAAGGATGAGATGTACAATCAAGAAGCTATAAATCAAGATTCGAGATTTCTGAGAGAGAAAGAGAGGGAGAGAGAGAGAAAGAGCTAAAAGGTCCGCCTGCAGCGAATCATTGACGCATTGAAAATCAAACTGCGAGCTCGGTCTTATGGGGTAGCTATGTATGCCGCATTGGGCTCAATCTCTCATTCTCTCGCAGTCGGTATCTATTCTAATTCAGCTCGACTTTAAGCTGTATATAGACGATAGGAAAGCGAGAGAACGCGAGTGCGTGTGTGTAGGAGCGAGAGTGAAAAATCCGAGCCACGACGGGAATCAGAGAACATTTTATGCAAATACACGCAGCGGCAGCAACAGTAGAAAAAGAGCCCGGGGCGCGCGCCTAAGTGAGCGAAATATCCTCTCCCCCCTTCTGCGTGTTGCTGGAAATTGAGTTTGGAAATGCTACGACGCTTTATATATACCTGTATATTTATGTACGTACCTTCGAGAACGTGCGTGTATATCTGTATGAGCTCGCTGCACATTTGCTCTGAGGTAGAGGCGAACGATGTGCAATTTTACCATGTGCGTAGAGAAAGAGAACAAGAGCCGCATATAAGACTATTCGGCTATATGACTCGAGTTCGTGTTTTTACACATCAATCTCTTGCCGAGATGTGTCTGCGCCTGCAGTGCGAATGGGCACTAGGGCGTACGCGGAAGATTCAGTCTCGTGCCGTTTGAACGTTCGAATCTCTATGTTAAACTTGCCAAATTTCGTATGCGCACCTGAAAAAATCTCCGGTAACGTGAATCATATTTGACGCACAGCGACTCTCGATCATTTTTCATACCTTCAGCTTCTACTACTCGATCTCTCGCTTCAGTTACTTCGTTGATTTTCCTCGACAAAACACAGCTTTGTTTGTTTCGTAACAAGTGGAGTAATAATTTGTTGAGAAATTTCTCGACTTACACTCCACACAAAATCATTGATTATCAATTTTACAATTCAATCCGTCACAATTCGTACGTCGTAACAGCGTATAATTATGACCGACTCGAGGCTCGCGCTAGCCCTTGTCTATTATATTGATCGATTTGATCGATCGCTGTTAGTATAGCTTGTAAACCAAAATTCTCGTCTACGCTGCAACTTGCAAATAGACACCGCAGTACTCGAGCGCGCAGCTCCTCTGTTATATCCGTATAGCTCCTATCCAGTCAATCCGAGCGACACCTAGCTGCCCCGAAATTTAATCCAACAAGCGTAAGTTGTATACTCGTTAGTTGAAATCGATTCTTGGATTATACGGCCGGGCGTTCGTGTCTACTCTTCCTTATATACCGTTTGTCCTCGGCTCGATCCCGCGCTGTTCGTTGCTGATGCCGAGAGAGCTTGAAGTGTAAAAGCCCAAACTGTTCTGCTGGGATATGTCCTGTTGTTGTAACCACGCGCGTGCACGTGTTTGTGTATACGTGTGAGCGAACGAGCGAGTGTGTATGCAGCCGGAGCCTTGCTCTCTTCGCGTGTGTACTCTACCGCTGTACCCATATATATAGACTGTCTTAGCGCGCTTGCAAGCTCCTGGGGATTTGAAGACTAGAGAGATAGATCGAAGCATTACACTCTCTACCGAGGAAGTGCACGGCGACAGTGACGTGGAAATAAAATAAAAAAGAAAAAAACGAGAGAACGGATACGGTCGAAAGCGAGCTTTTGATGAAAAGAAAAAACAGCTTATTCGCCTGCCTTCGTTTTTTATGCGCGCGCGCACTTGCGTGGCTTAACCAATACATACCTTTGGTGGTGTGCGCTTGTGCCGCTGCTGCTGCTTTATTCTTGGAAATTTTCTCACCCAGAATTTATACAGCCTGTATCTACGTGTATCGATTATATATATATATATATATATAACGTTGGCATGACAACTCGAGCTTGCACTCAGAGCTTGCGGATAAGCTCGCTATTTGTAGCCGGCGAGGTGAATTTCGCGGCCTCCGTGATTTGTGATTGTTGTGTTTATACTTTTTTGTTGACTCGAACCGCTCGGTAAATACTACTGCTGGTACTGCTACCGTTGGTTGATTTTGCAATTTTCCCAGCTTTGTGAGCGCGCATCTCCTCTGGTAAAAGAAAAAAAAAGAGAGTAAAAAGTACGACGCACCAAGTGAAACAACCTTCAGCAAGAGTACTTGTGCACACATTTGACGTACAATTGATAATTTTCAACAAAAAAAGGAAAACAAAAAAAAATTTTCCAGCGACGCAGAGCTGGCGATAATCAGCTCAGAAAATCATATTTAACACGACTTTTCGAAGAAAAGAGAAGTTTACTGTTGCGACCCAACGACGACGTCTCAATTAAGACTGACATAGTTAGCTCGCGACTTGGCAAAAAATATCCGAGCTATCTCTCGCTGAAAATCGAGTTTAGAGTCTCTCCCCTTTTTTCGTCTTATTGAGATGATAAGTAAATGTAATCGCATTAGCGATTCCATTTAGATGCGCGCTACGTTGCGCATCACCAGCAGCGGCAACAGCAGTAGCAGCATCAGCGAGCTGTGCATTGCGACTGTTTCTTTTATTTCGCCTCATCGGATCATTCGGCTCGTTGGCTCGACAACGTCAACAACAAAAAAATGGATGGAGCCTGCAGCTGCAAATAAGGTGTAATTAAATACAGTCAACTATATTCGCTAAAACGGGAAAATGAAGATTGATACAAAAAGGCCAATTCGTTCGAGTTAGCGTTGAGCTCGCGAGCGCGCGCGACGAAACAGGTATACACAGAAGTATGCCAAAGGGGGCGGGGCGGTGGGGAGGGGGTTGGCAAAAAATATATAAACGGATCAGCGAAATGTAACACAGTGGGAGAATGAGAGAGAGAGAGAGAGAGAGAGAGAGAGCCAGAGAGCTCTGGGTAGAGAACGGAGCAAACGATAGAGCTCAAAAAACAATTAATCACTATATTTCAGCGCGCGCGCTATATGCGCTATGTGCGCGCGTTCGGCACAAGGTAAAAGACGCGTCGAGCGAAATAGAACATCAATCTCGGCTGAACATTTCCTGCCCTCTTACAAAATTAATCCCTGTCTCGTTTGATGATGACAATCCAGAATATATATTCGAAACAATGACATTATGGAGCTTTCTCATGGGCGCGCTCGTTAACCAGCAAACGATTGAGCTTGCGAGCTGCTGCTGCGGCGGCTGCATCGCGTTGCTGCTACATGCAAAAGCCTTGCTGCTGGCAGCGAGAGCAAAAATATTTCTTCGCCATATAGGTACAATAGCAGCAGAAGCTCGTCAAGCTGCGCAAGCTCTCTCGGTCTCTGTCTCTCTTTTACGGGTATGAGCCGAGTGCAGAGAGAAAGAGTACAGCAGAGCAGCGCAGAGCCTCGCCCTACGAAGAGAGAGACAGAGAAGGGATCGTTGGGGTCTTGTTATTTTTTATCCCACGTGTCGTATCAAGAAATCAATTCTCAGCAGCAGCAGCAGCGCAATGTTGTGTTGCCGCTCTCGTTTTCTGTTTCTGTTTTCTGATATGTTTCGTCATCCATATCGGGGTAAGAGAGATGCGCTTCGATATTCCAGCGTGCGCACCATCCGCGTCACGATCCATCAAACTCTATTTTCTCTCTTGCAGCCTGCACAGTCCTCCTCCTTCTCCACCCGCGCACCCTATATACTCATTCTCTCTCTCTCTCTCTCTCTCTCTCTCTCATAGCTCGCGCGAGGCAGCTCGAGCTTTGCTGCAAGCCTCAATATGTCTCTCACTCGTGCTTTCAACGTACAATAGCTTTTTATCCGAGCTTGCATTTTCTCATTAATTATTATTTGAAGCACAAGAGTGCGATAGACTCGATTACGCTCCGCTTGACATTCGATCTATATGCTCTTCCCCGCTCTTTCTTCTCTCTCTCTCTCTCTCTATCTTTCTGCAGCCACTAGTTCCACTTCCAGCTCTCATTTTACCGGTGGTACTGGTACTGCTGTAGCGCCGTTGCCGTTATGTATGATTTTTTATTAGTACACTTGCCGATGGGGAATCGATACCCTGGATGCATGCATGCAGCGCAGCAGCTCCGCTGCTATACATATATACACATAATAATAAAGTGTGTGCGCGTCGCGCGAGCCAATCGTAAATTGTCATCCCGCAGCGTGAGATATGTGCAAAGCGCAGACAAGTGTATAAAGAATATATATCAATGAATAATAACTCGAGAGCTGAGCGACGATTCATGATTCTGATATGCGACTACTCGGGGCTGCATAGAGCGCAGTGTAGTAGTATGTAGTGGCAGTCGGTCTGGCGGTCGTAAACGAGGCGTAAATCCATCCGTATACTATATTCTAGCTAGCAGTGTCTAGCTAGTAGCTCTCGGCGAGCTCAAAGCTTGTACTGTGCACCGGATGCGCTAAGACAACGATTAATCCAACGGCTGTCCATTGCTATATAGCCAGGCGTGTCTTTGTAGAAGGGACACACCTACACCGATGATATAGATGTGTACATGTGTATCGAGCTCGAGCTGCAAACGTCACCGCACCCGTCGAGAATCAGGCCATCGATTGGTTCTTCGGACCGGCCCCCGACGATGGATTGACGGAGGCGCATATACCTCGCCATGATTAGTGCTCTTAGTTATTCATCTCTGCGCTCGCGCGGCAGCACCCGAGCCGCCGTCGCTGCTGCCACCGTTGCCTCGAGCCGATCGTAAAACTTGCCTCATTTCGAATTTCGCTGCCGTTCGTTGTGCTTTATATACATGCTGCGCAGCGCTTCATGAATAGAGTATATTGTATACAGCACATCTGCCTCGGCACTTCTATACACACATATATATACACTATGTAGCACCTCTCGCCAGCTCGTCCCGAATCCAGGATATACGTTTTCTAACCGTGTTGTGTATATAATACATGCGTTATATACTCTGCCGTAGCCGAAGCTTTGACTCGAGGTGAAAATTTAGCAAGATAGTCCGAGCTTCGCACGCGTATACGTGTGTACAGGTACGCATCATACGTACATACGGTATATATACGCATATAAGTTCGGTGTTGGTGGACCGCAGCTTGTGAGCTATATTGCATAACGTCGGAAATTTAATGCAAGGACTCGCAGGTATATATACATACGGAGAGGAGCTATCGTACTCTGCTGTACGTACGTAGGGGTGCGCGCGCGCACGGCGGCACACGAGGACCAAGTGTTTTCGTGCTCACTGAGCACTTAATGCCTACGCACACTCGTACATACATGTTTATAGCTGCGCTGTGTATGTGCACTTGCATACGATATATACGTGTATAGCGCGAAACGTTGGATTAATTTGGATGAGTACCCACAGTAGTGGTAGTCGTCGTAGTAGTAGTAGGAGTATAGCAGCAGCAGCAGCAACAACTGATAGTATATGCCGCGCGCAGCAGAGCTTCCTTGTAGACACGGAGGCGTGTATCTGCAGCGGTAGCTATATGTGTAGTCGGGCCTGCTGCAGCTTCGATACACCTCGGCTCGGCTCTCTGCATTATGCACTACGCCTCATTTCCCAAGGGCCTTCTCCTACTGCTTTGTGCTTGTGCTGTTGCAGCTGCAGCTACCACTGTCGCTGCTGTTACCGTTACACTTGCGCATGCTGTACCTAATGAAAATTGGCGTTACGATGCATGCATATATACAGAGAGAGAGAGAGAGCTTTGCTACTATGTATAGGAGCCCCGCGCGCGTATCCTCTCCACTAGCGCCGAAAGTGCATCGTGCGCAGCATCTCTCTCGTCGACGTCTCCTGCACATGCACATATATACACACGCCCACCCACACACACACACATATAAGCTCGAGATTTCGTCGAGATTATACTCTATATATATATATGTAGACTGAATCCCGTTTTTCCTCGGCAATTCCGATCTAAGCTTAAAGAGCTCGTGCACGAGTGTAGACAGTTTCAAAAAGGACAGCCTGCGCACATTTAAGCCGTAAATACATCTAAACTAAATGAGACTTTTTGCCCGCGATCCTCGCTTTATTTCAATTATTTTAATTTCGTAAATTTTAACGAATTGTCAAAAGCGCGTGCTCGACTCGGCGCGTCGCATAATTACGCTTCCAAAACTTTCTCTCGCTAGTGCGGCTATTTCAGTTTTCACTCAATATATGAATACATTTTCGCGCGCAAGCTCGGCCCGGTACGTACATATATAGCCCCCGCGCCATCATGTACAATGCAAATAATTAAGTAGTGTAACGAGGCAAAGTAAATTTTTGACGTTAATCCAACGGCCAGCGTCCGAAATTTTGTTATCGCTCGGAGTCTCGTAGTCGCGTCGTAGCTGCATATGTGTGCGCAGTGTTCACGAGCATCCGCGTCCAAACGCGATTAAATACCGCCAAAACGCGCGTGTATGGAATGACGAGTGCGCTGAAAAAGTAGCCCGCGGAGGTGTGCGCGCGTCGGTCGACGCCTGGAAACGCATGGAACGTTCAGCTGCTTTTCATTGTATCATATATTAAGTAGTACTCGACGAATCGTCGACTTGAACTGTCAGTTATTTCACGGCATAAACACGAAAGAGTATGCACTATACGAGCTGATATTTCCCTTGCAAAGAAGATTGGCGAGATGCGCACACTCGTGGAGACCATGGCTCTGCCGCATTTCTCGGCTTTTAATTAAGTCGGCCGAACGAGCAAAAGACAAAGTATGTTGAAGTGAGTTGAGTTAGCTCACGTGCGCTTAATTGGCGAATATCGATTAAAGCGAGTCTTTGATTCTCAGTGAAATCGAATAAGCGAAAAAATTTTGTTTTTTTCTAATGTGCTTAGACCCTTTTGGATTAGTTGTCTTCTAAAAGTTTGGTAAATTTCCAGGAAAAAAGTTTCTCGGTACTTATTTCTTAAAATCACTTACGACCAAATTAGGATTTTGAAATATACTTGTAATGAGCATGAATTTTATAAACATGACAACTTCGGGTTTTTGAAAAAGAGTAAAAGGCAGCTCCAAAAATTATAATAAAATTCGGGACGTGTATAACGTCCAACATAAATAGTTTTTTACACCAGCGGACAGAAAAATTGTTAGGCATTTGATTTCACTGAAAATCGACCTGTATGAGTCAAAATACTTGTACGATATAGCCAACAAATAATTTTGTAAAAAGAAAATTTCATAATTTCCGCAGTTCTCATAAAAAAAGAAGCAAATTTGTTTTGAAAAATCACATTAGTAACCCCATAAAACATATTTTTTAGAAAATAAAAAAAAACGACGAAAGAACACCGTAATTTGAGTAACCATTATACGCGTCGGTCATTTTATACATTGTATAACTTTAAAATTTCAACATTTGAAGTAAATACTTCAAAATTCCGCAACCATTTTATGAAATTAAATTACAATACTCACATCATAATATCTCATTATGCTGAACTTGAAAGTTACCGCTAGATGGGGTATGCCCAAATTTTCGAACACCAGAAGTGAAATAGCACTGTTGTAGCGTTCAGTAAGAATGATCATCAATGATGAATCATATGTGGCAGAATAATCGTTCAAATATTTATCGTAAATCATTTACCGTTATAAATGAGTAAAATTCAAGATCTAACGGAAAACTATTAGAATCCAAAAATTAAAAATTAAAAATTTTAACAATACATATCTATGAGGACCGTTGTTGAGGGCTCAAATTTTAGGAAGTTTTTTCTTTTGATGCGTACCGTGAAAGTATACGTAATTTCATTATTAGTCACACTAATTCGCTTAAATTGTCCCATATATAATATATGGCCAGCACAGAAAATCGGTTTGCTTTGCAATTGAGTGCGCGCGAAGCTATATAAACGCACTCAACTCGTTGGAGCAAAAGTAAAAACAGCGAAAAGGCACACGCGTACGGAGCCAGGGGATGAAATTGCGACAATGAATACGCGCGCATTGGTGGCAATGGGGGGTCGAACCCGAGCTCAAACTCATGATCGTGGCAATCAGAGCGCGCCTTGAACTGTGGACCACCACCGCCACTACTAGGTACCGCAGCTACTGCTATTACGTACTACGACTCCAGTACGGCACTCCACGGCGTTGAATCGAAAATTGTCGCAAAGCTACATAAGGGAAAGAGAAAGAGCTCACCGAGTCGTCGTCGTCGTCGTGCAAAGCTCTGGGTGCGAGAGAGCCGAGTCGAGCGTGCATGGACCGACTGAGGGAAAGAGAGAGAGAGAGAGAGTGAGTAAAGCATGGCGAGCGAGCGAGCCTCGGCCGCGCTAAAGCAGCAGAGCAGCAGCTAGCGCGAGTATAAGAGAGGAAAGCTTCAACCGAGTGAGAGCGAGAGAGAGAGAGAGAGAGAGAAAGAGAGAAATAGTAAATTCACGATGAGCACAGTGCTCGTGCTTGCGAACGAGCGCGGGCTGGCGGGCGGACAGGCGGGCGAGCTTGACTCGGGCTCTCGGGTTAATCCATTACTGCAGTTACTTGACTAACTCTTCCGTCTCCATTGTTTAAGATAATTCATCGGCAATTGAATTAAGGAACGGCCGGATGCTCTTGACTCTCTACGCCACCAGTCGCAGCAGCAGCAGCAGCAGCTGCAACTGCAGCTGCAGTATGTATAGTAGTAGTGGTAGTACCTGGTCGTGCAGCCGCCCGACTAGATCCTCTCTTCCTACTTCTTCTTCTTCTACCACTGCCTCTTTTGCGTAGCTATCTTCTGCTCCCGCCATCGTTGGCCTCTGCTGCTGCTGCTGATGTCTTCATCATACTTCTCTACTTTATGCTTACGAAACGACTTATGGCCTAGCGTGCCTACCTTACAATCACGGAGTAATATAAGTGCGTGCGAGCGAGCACAGGCCTCTGGATAACCAAAAGATATCGTTCATATTTCAAAATTCGAAGTATGTTCAGCTGTGCGACGCAAAAGCAAGTGTACACGATTCAAGGTATGCGCGTTAAACGATTTCGTACTTTTGAAGGCAGCACGTTTGACACACAATAGCTGTAGTTCGCGTATCGTCTTGCACACTGGAGCGTCTAGGTATACATCGGATAGGATATACAGGACACGTATACTTGAAGGTAAAGCATACATATAAGCACAAACTCCAAGAAGCGTGATGAATCTCATGAGGAAACACGACATATCTGCAATAGGCAAGCACATTTCCGTACCTCGAGAGCTTCTCTGGCTGCTGCTGCTGTGCTACGCTAGTCTATCTGATTTCGAGCCGCACGCGGGCACGTCATTAAGACACACGAAGCTTCGTGGCTCGAGTCTCCATCTTAGTAGGTGTGCGTTTGTATGCACAAGTCTGAATACACGGCGCACACTCACATACATAAATATATGACTGTACATCAACGAAGGACGAGTAATAACTCCTTTCCCCCTCTTTCGAAATAATGGGAGCTTGCAACTCGCGCGCTTGATGAACATTCGAGCGGGCAACGCTGCCACGCGTTTGCTTGGGAATATAATTTGCCAGGCGTATACATTATAAACCGCAGTCGTTTATTTCAGTCAATATTGTCGATTATTCTCGCGCGTGTATTCCTATACGTATCATGTGTATACACGTAGAGCTTGCATGCAGTTCTCTTCGTCCTCTCACTGTATCTCTTTGTTTTCTCTTGAAAAAAAAGACTTTGTCTACACGAGTTGTGCATACGTCAGTCGACGTATACACACTCAAAGACACACACATACACACACACACACACACACACCACGTGCTGTATATACGTTTAGGTCCTCAAAGGAGCTGTGCTGCAACTTGGCCCAAAGCTTTTACTTCTTTATTCCCTTTGCGAAGTACACCCAGCCATCGAGGTAACATATCGTCAGTCCAAATATTGCATACACTCCGCGTGGCATTGCCATTATGTATATACCGTAAAACAAAGGTATACTGTTGTGAGCGCTTTTCGCGTTTATATTCACGTATCGAGCTCGGAAATCGAAATTGAGTCAGTCGTCTTGTGGCTTCAGCAGAATTCGGTATAAGCTCTGGGAAACTCCGTCATGTGGATCCGTTGTATGCTCAAAAAAAAAAAGAAAAAAAAGGTAAAGCGGTAGAGGCCATTTTTTACTCGCCTTAAATTCTAGATTAATTAACGTATACGTGTTACGATCGAAGAGCTTAATTTGCCGGGCGGCCCCGTGTACGTATATACTCGCAAGCTCGCCTCTGCAAGCGAGGGCTTGTAAAAAAGACATGGACCGGATGGTATGAATTTACATTGACGTATGAGTATAGGTCAAGCTAGCGGAAGGGAGAGAGAGAGAGATACCTTAATCCCTCGGGGGAATATTTTTTTTCTCGCTCTCACGTTTTTACTCGCATCGCGTAAGCCCGAAAAACAAAGAGGCTTTGGCACGTATATACCAGCGGCGTATAAGTAGACGGGACTAGATTACAGCGTAAACAACGCAGTTGAACAATTTTTTCCCGTTTCTGCGAGCACGATCTACGTTGTCCACGCGGGAGCTCACGCCCAGATAAAAGCTGCGTTATTCGCTGTAAAGTAATTATCGAAGACTTGAAATGCTTATCGGACAGAAGTTGCTGCGAGCCCTTCCGGAATAAAGTTTACGCCAAGAAGTAGCGCGCAGTCAATACAAGTGGACGTTTTATATCCCAAGGAAATAAAAATAAAAGTGTGTGGGCGAGGAAGAGAAGAGAGCTAACAATATCGGTAGCGCGAGCGCGCGTGAATTATGTCGATCACGTCGCGGAGGCGTATTACGAAAAAGAATGTTTTCTCTCTCTCTCTCTCTCTCTCTCTCTCTCTCTCTCTTTCTCTTTCTTTGCTCGATCGAGCGTTGACATACTTTTTTAACGCTCTATATATATAGATAACACTTCTTAGCGGTGCGGCGGTGGCAGATCGTACAGCAGCAGCAAGTTATCAACTCAAAGATGACGCGCTCGCCGAGGCGTTCCTCCTCCTGCGCTCTGCAGCTCGCCACACGAGGAGCTGTGCGAGAGAAGCTGTGCGATCAACTTTTTTATCGCCCGTAATTCTCGCGCATAAATTCAGCGCTCCTTCCCCGGAGGCGCTTTTACGACTGTGAATGAAATTTAAGGATTGCGAGTTATAGACAAGCTTTATGGGCGCGCCGAGTAAAATGTACACCTATATACAGAGCTCCTAGGCTTCTTTCTCTCTCTCTCTCTCTCTCTCTCTCTCTCTCTCTCTTCTCTGTTCTGAATATTATTCAATATAAATGCTGGACGCGGCGCGGCGCACGGGCTTCATCCCTCGGCAAAAACGATGTGTCCGATATTTTAAACGCTTGTTTTATCTGCGCGCGGTCTATATATCTATTATAAGCCGCGTTATAGTTGCCAAGACGACCGAGTTATGTGCTTCTATTTGCCGTATATAGTATGCGTATACGTACGACGCGTGTTCGGCGCAGCAGCGGCGGCGGAAATCGATAAAGCAAAAGTACCATTTTGTTCGCAATCGCGTAGTATACGTCTCTATATACCCGCGCGCACGTTAATCACTGTAATAATTGATTCTTAAGAGGCTCGAGCGCCGAGAGCGATCGAGCCGAGGTTGTTTAGATCTAACAAAGAGCCAAAGTTCAATCGCACGGCATCGAAATTTATGCAATGAGCTCCGTTCATCCGAGTCTATATAGAGCTCCATCGCCGTCGTCTTCGTCGTCGTCGTCGTCTCTCGCCCTCTTATCCCACAGAGCAGAGCTAGAGCTTGCACGATCCCACACCGTTGCGTACACTTTACCGAGGCGTGTGCAATTTGCATCGAAGAGGAACGATCGCGCGCAAGGAGCTCTAGCTGCGCGACACATTTCTCGAACGGAAATAATCACCGACGAAAGCGACCGAGCGAGCAAGTACGAAGTTATCTTGGAAGACGAGCCTCACTCCCGCGCAAGAGAGCGACAACGAGCTGGGACAAAAATATACGCGTCGCACGTGGTCTGGAAGAAGAACATTTTCTGCTGGAAGTGCAGGAATTATCGTGCGATGCAAATTTTTTTTTTCACCAAGCTCGAGACTTTTTGGTCGCGAAAACCTCGAGCTCGCAATCAAGTTGCCACGTCGCTTTATATACCGGAACGAAGGAGCAAAATGTCTCGTTTAAACTTTTGGATAAGAGAATTATGGATTATTATGCATCGCGATTGCTGCATAAAGTATAATCGGGTCTTTTTCATCAAAATTGTGTGTTCTAGCTTTTACAGTTACAGCTCGCAACGGGAAATAATAATTGCTGTGTATCGAGAGACTGTCGGTGGCCCGATAAAGCGAGTAACTCGTGATCGAGCTCGAAGCGCAGACAATCGGTGCAAAATTACGCCATCGTTATTTGGGTAACATTTATGAAAACATTACCGGAGCATCATTCACAGCAATTACAGGCGCGATTTGGATATATATACACAACAACACGATCGCGCTCATTCGCGGAATGCATTAGTTTAAGCACGGTAAAATTTCATCCCCCAGCTACACACGCTCTCGCTGTATAAGGGGCCAAATAATAATGTATAACCCGATATGCGATTTATAATTGGCAACAACGGCGATATAAGCGGCGCAATAACAATGCCAGCCACATCATCGTGTTGCATAATCACTGCATCGCGCATTACATTCGCGAATTGAAAAGAATATAATGCATCAAGTGTATCGATGTACGCGCGAATTGGAGCGGCATAATCGTAATTAAAACGTACGTTAATTTTCATTCTATTTTTTTTGTTTCGTATAAATTCGCAAGCTCTGTTTTATAGTAGGAATTATTTACATTTAATGCGTGATAAAAATATGTATATTTTTAAATAAATATCCATAAGGTTAATGTGACCTTAACAATTATACACGTACTCTGCCGTTGCTCGCATTAGAAGCGGATGTCTTGGAGACAAAAAAAAAGGAGAACAAGAAAAGCTCGAGCACAATGGAAACGTCGCTTTTAACCGCTAAGAGTTCGCGAATATTCAACGACAATTAGCCACTCGAGCTTAATAGCCTCGACATGTATATAGTACAGTATACACATAGCGCTGCACGCGAGAGGCCCACGGGCGATCGTAAATATCCTGCCCTGTGCTTGCGGAGCTTGCGATCGCGCGCGCGTTTGTCTATTGAGATTATTGCCCTCCCCGGCTAGCGGGCTGGAGCTATATTTGTAGGTAAGGGTTAGGCCAGAGGAGGAGAGGGTGAGACCCGGAGGAAGAGAAAGCTCGTGCTTATAAACGCTGAGAGCATGGGCAACGCGAGACTGCGCAGAAGGAGGTTGGTATGCGGGCCATGTAAATGCGTTTCACGGGGGGCCAATGGCTAATTGGGACGTCTTCGGTCCAAGGTATGAAATTACCCGTGAATCTGGGAAGGGGAGAATAGGAGGCTTAAAGCTCTCCTATTTCCTGCACCGCTGCCAAGTTATACCTTATACATACACGCGTGGGTTTGTGTGCGTTGGTGCTCGGGGGTGAACAATTTGCTGAAATCAAGAGCTTTCTCGTGCCACGGTTTGGCCAGCAATATACAAAATGCGCGCGCCCGCAACTGTACCCGTACTACCGTTGTAATTTCTGGCTGCCGACATTACGTATGCTTCTTGGCTGCGCGCACACACAGACCGTAAATGAGCATACACGCGCGCGTACGCGTATACTTACCATACATAATATATGTACTGGTGGAGCGCCTCGTGATCGATCGCAATTTAGCACCCTGTCGGGGGGGCTTGCAGTAATTGCATTATAAAAGTGCACGCGACGTCGGCTCTGGGCTCGAGCAATATTAGACAAAAACTTTGGGAGCTTTCATTAGTGTCACGCTTGAAAGAGGACGAGAGCAGGAGAGAGAGAGAGCTTCTCGCTGCTTCTCTGCCGCTGCTGCGTACTTTTTCATTCGAGACACGCGCGCTAATTTTTAAATAAACGTGCGTACACGCTGTATACGTGTCGGCCGGCTGAAGCTCTAGAGCTGGGCCGTGCTGTGCTGTTCTCTGCACCAGAGCCACGTTTCATTAGAAAGTTTAATTGCTGTGAAATCTAAACAGCTGAAAGTTTTTTCACGCCCGCGGAGAGAGAAATAGCGAGTAAATTAAATTAGCTCGCCTCCCTAAGCGCATACAGGCTATATACTTAGATCCTGGCCAAGATAAATATATGTATACCTCTTATGGCTGGAGGTAAAACTAGTGGATGCACACGTACACTCGTGGAAGCAACGGGAAACTCTTCAAGAAAGTTCATCTCCGTTGGACAGTCACATTTTTAGCCACCCCTTTTTTCATATCGCTATATAACTAGAACATTTTCTTTCCTAGGTTATAAACATCATGGTTAGAACTATGAGAAGAAGAGCGAGAGGTGGTAACAAAAAAGCCACCATTCAATTGCCACTCGAACGCAACCAATTCACATAACTTCGGTCATTCGTACGGAACACGCCGAGTAGTGTACACATTGCGCGCGAGAGATGACTAAGTTTGCCCGAGCTCGCACCCACCCCCCAGTGCAGCGCAGTATACGTGCACAGATATAACAGCAGCAGCAGAAACAATCGAGTTGCGGGTTCACACACGCACGTACTTCGAGAGAGACGCGCAAAGGCTGCGAACTAATACGATAATGCATCGCCCGTATTCGTTCGTTTGTCATCTCGCTTTTCGTCTATGTATAGAGAGAGAGAGAGAGAGAGAGAGAGAGAGAGAGAGAGAGAGAGAGAGAGAGAGAGAGAGAGAGAGAGAGAGAGAGAGAGAGAGAGAGAGGGAGCTGCTCAATTGCTGCTTTACTCTCACTCTCTCGCTATTTCTCTCGCTTTGATATGCGTGTCTCGAGCTGTGTGTATGCGCTGTGTATACGCATGCGCGCGTATGTCCGCACGCTGCGCTGTTTGTGCGAAACTGCAGCGACGACGTTGCAAAGACCAATTGTTGTAACTGTAGGTATTATATGTACGATTGCACAGGAGACCAACTGCTTTTACTGACTGTATACAGGTCATGGTGCCCACTTGACGAACCTTCGACAAACGGATCAGTGGCAGTATATTATTGTTAGATCGTTTTCAATATGTATGGTTTATGGAAATGATATTTTTTTTGTTTACACATTCTATGCACAAATTATGCATTTTGATTGATGGAACTTTATGTTTTAATAATAATTTTTCGATTACTCGGAAAAATTATGAGAATTCAATGATCAATGCCATCCACACCACTAGATGGCGAATACCTCTATCTCTAAATCTGCAAGTGACAAAATAAAAATAATTTTATAAAGCTCGGCTTCAATGATCAATGCCATCCACACCACTAGATGGCGAATACCTCTATCTCTAAATCTGCAAGTGACAAAATAAAAATAATTTTATAAAGCTCGGCTTCTTCAGTACTCTCAGATCTCCATGGTCCCTTACGAAATCAAAGTTATTGAAATGTTACTCAAAAATCCATTTTATATAATACCCTTTTGCTAATTAATAAAGTAAGAACCCGTACGAATACATACTCAGCTAATGAAAAGCAGCGCAGAGTTCGATATCGTTTATTGGTATTGATGCGAAATTCCAATTTATTTTAGCTTGGAACATTAATAATTTCCTTTCCCAAAAGGCAGAATTAAAAAATGGCTAAATTCTCGATTTTCGCGTGTACCACACAGGAAATCCCGTCGCTATTGGGAGCTCGCTGTCTCTTTTTCACTGGAGGCAATAATATGCGCACACGTCGAAGAGATAGAGAGAGAGAGAGAGAGAGAGAGAGAGAGAGAGGATCGGTAGAGGCAGGCGATGGCGGTTTGCGACATGTTTATGCCTCGTATAATTATTGCCGAAGCATCTGCATATCAAAATTGAGAGCGTTCGTTATCGGCCGGCTTAATTGTACGAGCCGTCAAGTTGACCTCTCGCTCGGTTGCGTTGCGTGCGTGCACGTACACGTACGTACACCTCTCGATCGAGCCGCACCCCCCGTCCCCTCCCACCTTTTCCTCCCCCTCTCACCGCGCGTATATAGAGCTAATTATATATTATCGGAGCACCGCAATCGTTTCAATTAAGCAACGTATGCGCAGTATAACTACAGCAGATGTAGCAGCTTCGCAAGCTTCATACTTGCTGCTTTGTACACGCGGCGAATCAGACACACGTACGTACACGCATTCCGCACACACTCGCGTACTCTCTCTCTCTCTCTCTCTCTCTCTCTCTCTCTCTCTCTCTCTCTCTCTCTCTCTCTCTCTCTCTCTCTCTCTCGTGCACGTACTGCTGCACCGTGCACCTGTATGTTTGTATACTCAAAACCGCTCATTATCAATCTGCAATTTAGATTTACCCGGGCATGTACTTTTTGTACTTTTACTCGCGAGGCAGTTGTTAATAATGTTCCCCGCCTCGTCCTGCCATCAACGAAGCTCGCGGAAGGGGTGTGTGGAGGATTGGGTGGGCCAAAATACTCCAGCTGCTAATTCGATGCTACGGTATATATTATATAACTCTCGACACGGGCTCGTGTTTTTGTTTCGGTGCAATTCGCGAAAACGTATTGCACCGGTGTCAGTATGTATACGCGTATATACTTATAGATAAACGGATTTAACGTATATATCTGCAGCTACGCGCAGACGGCGAAACTATATATAGTCGGAGTCGCGATACGACTACGAGCTTGCAAAGTTGCGGGTATACACCGAGAAATGCTGGGCGCGACCTGTGCGCGCGCTGTTACAGCTGCTCAAAGCTAATTGACTGCATTCCCATATCTATATATATATCTACAAACACACATGCGCAAACGTTTCACGCGGTGTATACAACTATCGTAAGTATGTATATGAAAACAATATGTATACCGTGGCTTCGCGAAGGCATTAAGCGCGCAGCAGCAGCAGCAGCAGTCTGAAGTACACGGTAACGTCGTGAGGTTTATATAACAATGCACAGTGTATGTGTACGCCATAAGGTGCGCTCCGAGTACACACGCGCGCGCGTACGTCGTGTACTTCAACGTGTGCTTCGCACCCTCCCGTCACCGTCGTTGCTTCGTCGTTGCTTCGTCGCGCCTCGTTCTTCATAAGTACTAGAGACTGACGTTTACGCCCTCCTACCTAGCTGCGATCGCTCTCGCTCGCGTGGTTGTCTCGTGCTGTTTGAGCAGCAACGAGCGCTGCTTCGTACCGTGGTGAAGAAAAAAAAAACTAATGGCAGTTTTTCTCTCCGAGGCGGATCGACGCATTTTGGTGGATTCGAATAACTTAGCTACTTTGTGCTTTCTTCTAAATGCAAACCCAATATTGATAATCGAATATCCGTAAATATGTGGAATTAAATCGAACTGTATGATGATAAAGTTCAGAATGTTTTGTCGATTCGATTTCTGTTTTTCCTTGAAATTCTGTAAAAAGTTTCAATTTTAATTTCTGACCCATCACACTTGTTTTGGTTTAGCCCATATATACATGCACGCGCACATGGAAAGTTGCGAATGAACTTTATCCCCGACACCTCGAACGAAGAAAGAAGGAGTTCTGGGTAATACTGGAAGAAAGCAAGAGAGCGAGAGACGCACATTCGGAGTGCCTGCTGTTGCTGCCGATTCCGATCATACTTCGTTCGTTCTCTTGCTTTGATTTTTCACTCGGAAAGTATACGTCTGCAGCTCGGGGATATAGAAATCATCGAGAGAGGAGAAACAGAGCAAAAAGGAAAATGGAAAAAAGGAAAAGAGCGAGAAGGAGGAAGAGAGAAAAAAAAGGAGGAAAAAAATGATGAAAAGCGCAAAAGATGCTTTATATACGTGCTCGTTCGACTTGCTGCTAGTGTAACGGTGCAAGGTACAAGGAAAACCGAGCATAAAACTCGCCCACACATACAGATTCGTGGCTGTGCTGTAGCAGGTGAGATTAAGAGAGAGAGAGAGAGAGAGAAAAAAACGGAAAGAAGAGGAAGAGAGAAAGAGCGAGGAAGCGAGCTAAGTCGCGCAGTGCTGCAACGTTGCAGTGGCTATATAGCTGCAAGAATGAAGCTGAGTTAAAAATAAAAAAAAAGAAAAAAAAGAAAAGAAATGAAGAAAGGGAGCCAAGAGTAGTAGCAGCAGGCCTCAGGATAAAAGCGCTCGACGAAAAATAAAGCCAAAAAAAGGAAGAAGAAGAAGAGGGACTGCGAAGGCGGAGTTGGCCACGGCCTAGGTGGCTGGCGGAAAAAAAATTAAGAGAGAGAACGCATAGCGAAAAATCCGTAAGAACTTACGCGGGGTGAAGGAGAGGGGGAGGAGCAGCAGCAGCAGAATAAGAAGGAGGAGGACGCGGACGAAGAATGAGGGGGCGATATAGGGCGCGAGCGCGAACTCTTAAAAATTCATCCTGAGCTGATATTTTGCGCGAAGCTATTTCGCACGCAAAAGCAGAGCAGCTCGAGCTCAGCCGAGCGCATAATTCAGTCGTTCGTGCGCAGCAGCAGCTAAATTTTGCCGATAAATTTATATCTCGACAAATTAATCGTTAATGGATGTTATCGCGAGAGCTAGCGGGCCCCCCAGAATTTTTACGACTCAAGTTTTGAAAAGTCTTTATTTTGCCCTGGCTCTGATCGACGACGACCGCTTCCATCTCTCTTTTTTTTCTCTCTCTCGCTCTCGCTCCCTTTGGCGAGCTGTAATTAATTTTTAGCCACGCCTGACCAAGCGCAGCAGCAGCAGCGGCAGCAGCAGCAGTGCACGAATTCGTTTAAAAGTTCAATTCCACGACATCGATCACAATTATAGTCGTAATTTATGCCAATCTTTTTAATCTTTGACGATGGAATTGCGTAATTCGACTCTCACCCTCTCTCGCTCGTTCCCCCTATCTTGCTCTCTCTCTCTCTCTCTCTCTCTCTCTCTCTATTCACGTCGAACACGCGAGGACTCGACACATGCAGCACATACACGATTCGTTTTGCTACGAGGCCGAAATTCGATTGTATTTTAATGTCTAGTAATATATTCAATTGGAAACACGATCGACCGTGCATGCAAATTGCCTGACTGACGACGACCGAATAAATATATTAATCAAGGGTTATTTATATATCGATTAACGCGTGGCCGATGTCGCTCGTTGACTGTGTGTTACGAATCTGTCTATGTTTACTCAAGCTTATATACATGGGCGTGCGTACCCGAACGAAACCCAAAATTCGTCGTTCTCCCTTCCTCCCTCTCTGTCTTTTTCGCGATCGCTTACGATCGGGCTTGCGAACTGTCATCGTTTGAAATTATCACGTCAATGCGTAACTCGTTTAACGTGATTCATTATAATACACGGACATTGAGCATTATTCTACACATATACGAGTACATAATATTGCAATTATGAGGATTGAAGAGGGAAAGAGAGGGTATTGTTGCTGACCCTCGTTTGACCTTCCTTTTGAGAATATATATACTCGTATAATATAGTCGAGTTCGGAGCACTTTGAAAATTGGGAGCGCGTAAACGCCGCTGCTGCTACAAAAAGGAGCCTTTTTGAATAACCGACTCGCCGTAAATTTCGAGCTGCATGAGAAACTACCACGTGCCGCATAAGTAGTAATTGTAGCAGAGTAGCTCGGCCATTAACGTTAACTTTTCCAGTTGACTCACTGTGTGTCCCTCCTATACTCTCTCGCGCGCATATATACTTACGTGTGTAAGCTCCGGTGTCTCATTTCCTTTTTTCTTTACGTACGTCCCTTTTACACATACGCCCTCGCATATCTTAATTCCAGCAGTTTTTGCCTGATCGTTACAAAAAGCGAGAGAAAGAAACTACTAAGCTCGCGAAAACGTTCCTAGGAATTATCTCGGACTGCTGCGAGCTGCTGAAAACTACTTTTCTTTGCGCACTGCACTTTTTTTAGGAGCGGAACTTGAATTCTAAAAATCCATAATATATGGATACGCTCGATGTTTAATCACCTAGTACAAGGATTCACATTTGTTAATGTGCTTTTTGTTCGAATTGAGCTCTCCCCCTTGCTCGCGAGTCGTGCATACGAATGAAAGTATCATCATCGTCGTGTCGCGCGCATTTGCATACACTTCTTGCAGTGACGACGACGCGGCCTGGTTATACGTATAAAAGGTCGAGCGTGCACCGAAAGACGTGCAGTGTGGGTATCGTAGGCGCGCACAGATTTTCCACAAAGGGAAAGTTTTATGCGCGCGTGTGTGCTCTCGCTGGCTAGGGTCATTAAATTCTGAAGTGCGTGCGACTCGTGCATGCGAAGCTTTCGCCTCCCTAAAGTTTCGCTCGTAATTTAATTGAGCCTGATAAAGTCTCGAGTCTTTTTAGAGGATTTTCAAAA
The DNA here is from genome assembly GCA_034770305.1 of Trichogramma dendrolimi. Lineage (NCBI taxonomy): Eukaryota > Metazoa > Arthropoda > Insecta > Hymenoptera > Trichogrammatidae > Trichogramma > Trichogramma dendrolimi. The sequence goes on from JAPMIB010000001.1 coordinate 2,940,275, forward strand.
TCACTTTTATTTTTTGCCAACGAAATGCACCGGGCGCAAAAAGTTCAAGTGTCTCGACCTTTTTTCGTTATTTTCGTTTTTCCCTTTTATTTAGTATGCTAAAAATTTCTGAATGATTCAGCTAGTTTTGCTTGCCGAGAGAAATAGGAAAAAATCCTCCTTTTTCTTACCATTTATCTGGCAAAAAATTGCCACAGCAGCAGTAGCGCTAGCTAATACAATACATTTTCAATATCGAAAAGCGTCGGCCGAGAAGCGATAAGCCCTTTGACTTAGCGTTGCTCGTGTTCGCGCAGATGCTAAACGCGCGACTCGCAGAGATGCGCACTAAGCTCGTAATACATGTTTTGCACCTAGGGCACAGTCCTTAAATCTTTGTGGCTATCTCTACATGTATGTAACAAGCTTGCGAAGATGATACAGAATTAATACCCCTCTACCTACAAGAAGAACACGCAGAGGCCGCCGCAGCATATATAATATAAAATACACCTCGAGAGAGCGAAGTCAATGTTGGGAATATAACCGAGTCTGGGCCGATATTGCATCGATTTTTGCGACGTAGCTGTGCTGAAGCTGCTGCCACTGCTGCTGCTACTCCCCCGCCGCTGGGCAGGTGCAGCTCCGAGCCAAGTCTGTCAAATATTTACTCGTCTAATCATCCGTGTATATGTGTGCGTATTTTATATATATATTGCATAAGCGCAAACCGAGCAGCAGCAGTAGCGCGAACTTTTTCATATTAACGCGCGTAAAAGGCAAGTATGCTTTAGCGATCGGACGTATACATGCGTATATTCAGCCACGAATACCAGCTCATATATATACGGCGCACAGCTCCGGATAGTCGGTATATAGAATATTTCAAATAGATATACTAGGTATGATCGACATTTATTATAACGAAGAGGAGCTGCCAGCCTGCCAGCCTGCCAGCCTGCCTCGAGATGGCTTCTCTTGCAGCGTATACGCTCGCTTATACTGTAGAGGTGATCTCTTCAGCTATATACACTTTGCCGCTACAACGGTATAAAGTTTTATACGTCGACTTTTATGACTGCGCTTGCTGCGCGCGCGAGCGCGCGTATCGCTATAACGAACTTGATCACTTTGCTCTCCGCCGCGCGTGTACGTATATTATATGTAAAAGATATATACGTACGCGCGGTAGCGGTGAATCGACGTTACATGCACAGTGACTAGACAGCCCGTCAATGGCCCGACTGAGCGATTAGTCTTGTTCCATGTGGCGTACGTACGAGAGGAGTACTTATACATATATACGCGTCGAGGCGGTCGTCGCTCGAAGACGCGCATACACCCACACGCACACACACGTTGTATTCGACGATGACAATGACGACGACGATAAATGTATAAGTGGCAACTTTGCAATATGATCGGAAGCCATGTGTCGTCGGAGCTGCTGCTGCTGCTGCTGCTACTGTATATACACGTGTATTTGCAAAACTTGTCTCGAATCATTAAACTTTCTCATTGTTTAGGGAAGGACATTGAGGCGGCTGAGCAGGGTTATATGCGCCAGGCGGAGTCATATAATGCGCATAGTTTGCTCTTGCGGGTCAAAGAGCTATATCGTTATAACAATGTATATACGTACACACGTAGATGCGCAGAAAAAAGAAGGATGAAGGAGAAGGGCAGCCCCCGTGCTCGGCAAGCAAACTGAAACAAAACTACAAGAAAAACTTCAAAAGTGATATTTGATACATTCAGGTTATTTTCTCCAGGGGGAGGTGTCGCCGGCTTTTTTTCTCTTTCTCTCTCGGCCTCTCTCTCTTTCCTATACTCGTGCATTACTTTTTTTCTTGCTGCTATGTTGCTGTTAGCTGTCGGGCTGCTGCTGCTTGGCCGACTGGTTGGCTTGCTGCTGCTGCTGCTGCTTGCCTCGACACAGCAAAAGTGTACTTAAAACTTTTGCGATCGTGATATAAATTTTCATGCTTGTTAAAAGTTTCCGTTGAGAGGCCAAGAGGATACCGAGAAAGAAGAACGAACCAGCGAACGAAGAGTAGGGTGGAGGAGTCAGAGAGGAGAGCGAAGAACGAAGAAAGAAGAAGAAAGAGGAGATTCAGAGTGAATTGATACTGCCTTTTACGTTATATTCGACTGGGCAGAAAATCTTCTTTCCAGCTCTCCCACTATCTCTCTCTCTCTCTCTCTCTCTCTCTCTCTCATCTTTCCCTTTTTGGAGAGTGATGCGCGCGCGTGGCGAATCCATTGGAGCGTTTCTTTTTGCAGCCATGGTATATACAGAATGCGCTCGTGTAAACAATAATAACCCGCCGGCCAGGGCCAAGCCAAGCCAAGCAGGCGCGCACCGCCTCAACTATTCCTTCCCCTCGTCCCACCTCTGCGCACGACGTGCCTTCGAGTGCCTTCCCAGCAAACGAAAGTTTTCGTTTGCTCAACAGACGTATATACTTGGAAAATTTAACTATTTTTCATCGAACTTTGATACCCGTTCCGCCGCCCTTTTATATCGCTCAGTACAGCGCGTGTATAGTAACGAATATGATTTCATCGACGCGCTGTACCACTGTAATATGCTATCGAGCTCGCGTAGCGGGCACGGGCTGCGCGTGATGAAGATTCACTTTGCGAGACAATAAAATCGCTATCGAGCTTTTATTATTATACGAATATACGGGCGCGTCGCGTACACACAATCGAAACGTTATTATTTTCCCCCCATTTAACGACAGACGTATCGTCCTTCCGCCTCGTATAGGCGCTCGACTCGTGCACTCAACTCAAACGGGGCACGGGGATGGGATGAAAAAAAGGAAGGTGTCTGGGATTGGAAAAAAGTGTACTGCACTTTGCACGCGGCAGGCTAGCAGGCAGGCAAGCGACGACGTCCCTCTCCGTCCCTCTCTAATATTTTCTCCCGGCGACAACAACGCGTCGACGACGACATCGTCGTCGTAGAAAGAGAAGCCGAGGCATCATCCTTAATGGAAGTTCTCGAGGTAATCAGAGATGCAAGGACGAGCTGGAGCTTGAGTGAGAGTGTGTATGTGTGTGCGTGGGTGGGTGTAGTGCTCACGTAGTAGTCGCACCAGTACAGCGACGGCAACGACGACGACGATGACGACGTCGAAGAAGGAAACGCCGGGGAAAGTTGCTCCGGACGTCGTTAGACTCACAGCTCGCGGCCAAGTTTCTAGCTCTCTCTCTACTACTATACTACTACTACTACTACTACTACTACTACTACTACTACTACTACTACTACTACTACTACTACTACTACTAATACTACGACGACTACTACTACTACTACTACTACTACTAATACTATTACTACAGCGCTCAGTCACTCATTCTCTCGCTTTTCGGGTGCGTATGAGCTTACGCACACGCACTAACACATAAGTGTGTAACAGTATATACCTGTAAGTTATATTATAGAGGCGTCGAGCGGTAGAAAAATTTGCGTAATTATGACGCAGATTCTCAACTAATTGGATCGAGATCTTTTGTCGGCTTCGAGTGCCGCTGCTGCGCAAAACTTTTGCTGCCTGCCGCGCAGAGCTTGATTCTCCCTAGTTCCGTTTCGTCCTAGGTCTATATACAAGTCGTATACTATATATAGCAACGGCAAAGGCGAGTCTCAGTGTAGTCGCAAATTCAGCACACCATAACCGACGACGTCGTCGTCGTCGTCGACCCGCCCGATACTATAGAATCGTGTAGTAGTTGTACACTGGACGAGTGGACGGCGTCGCGCGCAAGCAGCAACTGTCCGCGGCATAAAGTTTTCGCTATCATAAAAGACGGAGAAATAATGTTTTGCCATCGTAGTGCTCTACTGCTCGTAGTCAATTGATTTATATTGAAAACAAAGTTGAAAGCTCCGCGCCGGACAATGACGATTCGTCGGCATAATAGCGAGTGTCCTTCGAGCTCTCGTCCTCTCTTCTTCGCAGTCGTCGCTTTCTCTCTTTGCATAATAGCTATAAATATATATTGGACTTTATATAGCGAGCGAGCTGCGATTAAACAGTCGGTCAAGCACCTTCGCAATTTCTGACCCTCTCTTCTCGCAAGCTCTTTCTCTCCCTCCCTCTCTCTCTCTCTCTCTCTCTGTTCACGAGCAAAACACTCGACCTGATACGCGCGCGACGACCGGCTCTCTGCCATTGACACGCATTATAACCGTTTGCCAAAATGCTCTGCACATACTACGGTGTGTGTGCAATCGTTTATTGGAGTTTCCCCGTTTATATACATACGCTATTTTCAGGCGCGCTCTTGGCTTTCAGATACACACTCACACTCGCGTATCTCTATGCATCCTCGATCGATTCATTCACGCTGTTTATATAAAGACTCGATTCATTATTCACATATGCATAGGAGAGGAATTGCGCGCAAGCAGATAAAGTCACACATATTCGCCGTCGGTTAACGAAGCCACGAGGGATTTCGTGGTCAATTCCTCTACAATAAAAAGTGGTACAATAGCGGAGAGGTACATACGTACGCACGATAAGCATGCAGAGCAGATTTTCAACATCAGCAGAATTTGCGACTGCTATGCTCCGTACGCATACCGGCATGTTGTACGGGCACGTATCAGCCTCTACGCGCCGTACTACAATGCGTGTAGAGCTCCGCGCTGAGGATTTTACGAAAAAAAAAATACTCATAATAATATAACCCGCGACGATTGATACTCGATTTTTTCAGTTTTTTTTGTCTGCATAAATTCACGCGTCAGTGATCCCTATATGCAGATCTAGTTTATATAAACCATATATACGATTACATACTCGTGTCAATTATATACGCGAATTGTCAGTGCACAATCTTTACGTACTAACGGCTGCAATGGCATGCTCGCTAGTACATATAACGTTTCTGCGTTAGCAATCGGTGTTCGTTGTTGTTGTTTTTTTTCACTATCGGTGCGGGACTCGCAAGCTTCCATTTTTGACGCACACTAGCGAGCATAGAGAACTGCAGCTGCGCTCGAGTTGGTCCAATGCGCGCGCGCGCGTGCACCCGCGTGACTGTTTTTGGCATTCGATTTATAAATGGTAATTGTTTCGCCACAGCATGAGGCGAAATGTGAAATAAAGAGAGATAGAGAGAGAGAGAGAGAGAGAGAGAGAGAGAGAGAGAGAGAGAGCAGCAGCAGAGGACGAGTGAGTGAGTTTGCTCGTGAAAGTATGGACTGATCAATAAAGATGAAGTTTAAATCCATCAAACTGCGTGTATTAATATATAGATATGCGGTATACTATATCTGTCGCACGGGCGCGTTTTAATCTCTGAATCGCGCCGCGCTCCCTATTTCGAAACTCGTTTTACTCTCCCCCTGTACACTCCCTCCCCCCAGCCATCCCCATATATAACTACGAGCAATTATTGAAGAATGAAAATAAAACTGCGCCGGGCGCGATATTGAATTTTAAAAAGTATCAATTTCGAAATTGAACTCGAAGCTGCTTCCGCTGCTGCTGCATACAGAGACATGCGCGCGCACATATACAGCTGCGGTGGAAGATATATATATTTATAGCCCGAGCGAATCCATGCAAAATGCAAAGTACTGTGGGAGCGATGTATATCGATTCTGACGTACCAACAATTCTTTCGTATGAACAGTCTCGTATAGGACCGCATCTTTCGAGCAGAGCGTATGAGAAAAAAAAATCGATCGTCGACCTACACACAGTTTTATCTATATAGCTTTTCAACCTCTTCAACTCTGCGTCTCTCGACGCGTACTCTGACCCTTGACGCTCGAGCTCTCGAGATTTCGAGAGATCGAACACAATCGCTAGCCGACTAATAAATGCCAATCGTTTTGTTCGAAGCCTGTACCATACGTAGTAGAGCAAAATTAATGAATACGTATCGTTCCACAGTTTTCTCGATCGTTATTTTCAGAATTACCTTGCGGTAGAATTTTTTTTCTTCCATATTTAATCCCTTTTCCGATTTGTCAAAAGACCATAATGAAAATTACTACAATTAGGCAAATTACTATGCGGTGACGATAAAACACACTACTATAACAGCGGTCATCGCGCGATCGATGAATTAAATTGCCTTTATCGCGCGCGCAGGTGAGCTCATTTAATTTTGTAAAAAGCTCCTGCCTCTCGTACATTTATTACGACTGCGCAAGGGCGGAAGTCCCTGCACACTGCCGCGCCCTTTCTATCTCTCTAATTCTCGCTTTGCCCGGCGCGGGAAAACATTATACGATGACGCATTTATGCAGTTGCCGGACAGCAGAGCAGAAAATTTGTACGTTCGATAAAGCTTTCGGGTGGGATCGCATCGTTGCATTGTCTCTCCGTTCCATTCGCTATATAAATATTTAAATATGTTAATTCATCATTGGCTAATAATCAACCAGAGATTTATCGATGAAACGTATCAAAAACCACGTTTATGAGCAGTTTTTAATTAGACAATATCGTTCGTTCATCACGTTGCGTTTCAAACAGCGATACAACGCCTAACGTCGTTTTCTCCTTCTTTCTCTCGGCGTGGTTTTTAAAATATGTAGTACTTTCAAATAAAAAACGTATACACGTGCACGAGCCAGCTGTGCGCAGAAAAAAAACGAGGTCAACGCGCGCGAGATGGCACGGCTCAAAGGAAAGAGGAGACATTTAATCAGGCTTTTCAGACTCGTGTGTATGTATGTGTGTGTATGTGTGTGTGTGTGTGTGTGTGTGTGTGTGTGTATAGGTTTGTGGGTGTGTATGCGTACTGCTCACACGCGAGAAAAAGATGGCACCAGCAGCACACCTTTCTCTGTATACGCTATACGGCTGAGTGAGAGGAAGCGTTGTCGGACAAAGTTGGCCTCGCGCGCGCTCGGAGCCTAATTCTGATTCGGAGGATCCTTCAAGGCAAAACCGCACCTTTTGGTCTTTTAAACACGGGCTCGGGTACGAGTAAAAAAAAAAGAAGAAAATGAAGATGAAGAAGAATGTAATATGAGCTTCGCTTTGTACGTGCATCATATAAGAATATTGCTCGCGCGCGCGCCACTGCCAACGAGATTTACGCGGGGCGAGATTACTTTTTTCCCCCCCGATTTTCGAGAAAAGGCGATCAAAGAAAACCTTGTTACGGCTATCTCTCGCTTTCTCCTTGTGTCTGTCTATTTCTCTTCGGCTTTTATTTCGTGAAAAATGAAGAGGCTCGTAAAAAAGAATACTTAATGGTCGAGCTGTGTGGACTGGCTGCGCGCGACACGGGCGCGACGGGAAGCTGTCGGAGAGGGATATAGCTGACGGACCAGTATAGTAGCCGCACGAAGAAAAGTCGCATAACGCATTATATTGCATCGATCGCGATGTCGAAATAGCTCTCGATTCGAAATGGCTCGTGACATATATCGGACTATGTACTCCAACGCGACCCTTGTTGGTAAATAAATATAATATACGTGGAGGCAAGAAACAAACGTCGGAAAATCAGAAAATGTAATTTGCTAACAGCTCGTAATCCTCTCGGCAGCTCGAGATTTTATCTCACTTACGAGCATTAGTTTGCGCGCTCGCGCGTGCACGAGAGAGAGAGAGTGAGAGGGAATCTAATGCAATATTATCCCACCCGATAATCAGATATTCGCTAATACCTCGAGAGCTCGTAAAGTAACTTTGAACGCAGCTTGCCAGATTATACGTAATAGTTTGCGAGAGGGCGCGCGCGAGTATTACTCGTTGACACAGTTTGATTTTGACGAAAATAAGCCTTTCCCTCCCTCTATCCTGACTGCGCTACATTTTTCCTCACATTTCCGGGCAATAATACGCGATGTATTTATATGTAACGTATTAGCTCCCCATAGCAGTCCCCGTATATGTAGCGTCATAATCTCGTTATGCGTATACGCAGCAGAGTGACGTGACTACATTAAGATATCTCGAGAAGGAGCGAGAGAGAGAGAGAGCAGCCATAGTGCGTTGACGAAACGAGCCACGGCTGCTGCTGCTGCTGCACCGTAAGGCGCTCTTTATCCGCCGGGTGTCTGCGCCGTACATACATACGAGACTTAGACAGAGACAAATTTCTAACTCGCTTACTACATGCGTGCGTGCATATACATCTTTCAGTCGAATTCCTTGGCGCTATATTACGTGCACATGGAGGAGGAGAGCAAGCGAGCGCAAATATTTGGCTGATGCTGCTGCTTGGTGCATAATACCTGCGTCACCGTGCTCGCGTACGCCTGAAATTTGACACCGCACGACGAATGATGCGCGCTGCATCGGAGACGGCAACTTGAATTACAACGACGACGCAACGCGAGTTCACCTGCGACTCGTAATGAGATTTTAATGAAAAGATGTATACTCTGACGCGTGATGTATCATTTTGTCCGGTTTTGATGGAGGACTCGATAATGTATCCCAACTCGGTTTATCGAGCTTTTATAACAACTTTATGTATTCGTCTGACGCAATATAAGGTCGTATCACTGAATCCTGAACTTGATCTAAACTCGACGCACATGGGATATATTATATATTTCGTAGCAGGCGAGTATATCTCGACTCGAAATTAAAGCAAACTTGAAATCATCCTGTAAATACTTTTGAAGCATAATTGCGCAGAAAATTCTTGCAGCTCGTAAAAACGAGATTCGTTGAAGAGAAGAGATGGTGCGCTCGTGAAGAGTAGTACGCGAAGCACACCCACACACATGTATGTATATCCGAGCTCTTAAATAAATTCAGCCTCGTTGAGAGATTTATTCAATGTCCTCTGCGTGATATTTTTATTCAAATTTAAGTCTGACAGGCTCACGTGCGCTTGTGTGCATGCGGGGGTGTGCATGGTGGCTGAATCGTTAGGTTTATATATGTTATATATAAACGCGGCAAGTTGACCAGGGGAGACCGCTAGACGAATTTTTTTCAGTTTTCTGCTCCCGTTTGCAAAATGCAGATTTACGTTTTATACGCGTGAAGTATGTCATATACCTATAACGCGAGCTCTGCGCATCGTGAGATATGTGTGCGCGTGTGGGTGTTTTTTTTTCACCCGAACGTTCCCGCCACGTAGTATATACGTCCGAGAGCTTCATGCGTGTGCGGATTTTTTTTCTCTTTCTCTGCGCGTTGCTTTGTGCTTTGGTGTATCTGTTATTATAAATTTTCATTATAATCAGTGAGTATCCGAAATAATAAATAACTCAGTGGCTGAGAATGCCTATGATCTGTACAACGATGATCGTGAGCATGAGCTGGGAGAAAAAATTGAAACAAATCAAATATTAATTTTTTGTAAATGTTGTTGAAATATTCATATTAAAATATATGAAGTTACTTCAGAGGAACTTATTAAGTTTTTTTCAAAACCACGATATTACTTATACAATTATTTTTACTTTGCCACTTGCAGATTTGCAGATAATGGTGTTCGCCATCTAGTGTTGAAAGCTGGCATTAATTACTATCATATTTTTTCTACTTTTTTTAAACAACTAACACAAAAGTAAATCTATAATAAATCAATTAAAATGAAGAATTTGAGTATAGAATTAAATCTTTTTGATTAATTATCAAAAAACATTTCGTGTAAAAGTACTTTGAATAAGATTTATTATCGGTTACTTTAATTTTGAAGTCTTATTAAACATTAAAGCTACATTTATGTTAAGTTTTTTTAACGGTGTAGAGTTTTTTATCATTTTGGTTTAATTAATTTTTCTTCAAAATAATGAAAGAGATATCGTATCAAAATGTAACAATTTTATTTTTGTTGCAAAAAGTGTCTCTTTTATGGCCAAAAATTTGCAAGGCACCCGGATGAACATTCTGTAACATGCTTCGTAAAACATGAGAAAAAAGTTAATATCAGTATAAGCTTTTGAAATGTTTATTAGCTTCATTTCACAAACAAATTAAAAACACAAAAACGATATCAAACGAACTTAATTGGATGTGAATCGTAAAGAATGAATATTAAATTAAATAGAGAATGAAAAAAAAGATTACATCTCCAAGCAATAATAATAAAGTAAAAATTCACTTTTGCTCTGAAATTATAACAATCTATAACTTTGTATCTTTAAAAAAAAAAAAGTTACTCGTGAAACGTGGATTTCATCCATCAAAATTATGCATTTGTTTATGAATATCGAAGCGTAAATGAAATATACATTTGTAAAGTAACATTTTAATCATAAAATCAAATCACAAAATAACGACCAATTGTCTTTTTGCTGTTGCAGGTGAGTAGTCAGCCGGATGATGGCTTCGCGTTTGAAACGAACAAGGAAATACGTAAGTTAAAAATAGCCGATAAGCCGCAAATGGCATTGTTTCGGACGACCTGCTGGCAAGCCGATGGCGTGTACAATAATTACGACGTCATCAATTAGCGGCAAGAGCAGCAGCAGCGGCGGCAGCAGCAGCAGCAGCGAGTCGGATCTGACGTTAATATACGAGATATTATCGGGCGTATATACGCACTCGTTAACGACGGCGACATCTCGCCCTGCCCCTCGCGAGAGCGCGTCAGAGTTAGGAGGCCTCGAATCTCTGCGCGTTATCGCCGCGCCACTCGTCGAATAAATGTGCATTATGACGCTGACGCGGAGAAAGGAACTGCTGCTGCTTATACTGCTGCAACTGATACTGCTGTTTACCGTTTATTGCTCAAGTTATATGCGCCGCAGTCGTTCGTTGCTTTACTTCCGCCATTTAGAGTCTGTATATTTATAAGGAAAAGAATAATAATAATATCCCGTTCGAACGACGTCTATATACGTACGGTCATCGCTCGTTGCAACGCAACGATACCGAGTTATACGTCATACACGTGAGAAATTCGCAGTTACCGCGAAAAGAGCCGATGATAAATTGCCGAGAGGGCTCGCGTATATATACACAGAGAGTGGAGGAAAAAAATTGGGAAGAGAGAGAAAGCCTATGTATATAATAGCTTCTGTGCATTCGACCCCCGGGAAAATGAGGCTTGCCTAGAAAAAGCGTATAGTGAGAGAGAGAGAAGAGAAGAGAGACAGAGCAAAAAACGAGAAAGAGTGTATTTGGCCCGCGGGAAAATGTCATGTATGACAAGTTTGCGCGCACAGCTCATATTTCAGTATTTGAAATAAGAAACTTTTTTGCATTTCTCCCGATCTCGAGTCGTCGTCGTTGTCGTCGCAGCTCGCAGCTCATTGTTTGTCTCGCGTTTCGTTTTGCGCCATCCTATCCGCGCACTCGTGTGATGCGCGCGTATACCCCACCGTTAAAATATAAATGCGACGGTAATAAACGAACACTTTATCAGGCCAGTTGTCTCTCGAGCTAAACGCAGCGAGCAAAAATTGTTCTAACGCAAAGTCAACGCGTAATATACCATTATATGTATAAAGTCAGCTACTCGTGCGCTTTTTTTTCGGGATATGCGTGCATTTATATTATATAATGACGCGAAAAATAAAAGAAAAAACAAAGCTTGAAAAGAAGGCAAAAAAAAAGAGAGATCGACTTTTGTTAGCTGCCTCTGTATATACGCGCGCTTTATTATGACGCTAAAAAAGTGCGCGTTTGAGTGAAAGATGATATCGCGCGTGAGCTCGCTCGCTCGCTCGCGTATACTCTTGCTTGCTTCATAAATTTCGCAGTCAGGCGGCTGCGGGCGGGCGGAATCGGGCAGCTGTGCAACGCGTGCGCAACTCTCTCGAATATAAAAACAGGCAGCACCGATAAGTGTTATTATCGTTGCGGTTTTATCGCAACTCGCCCAGCGAGTTTGTTTACTTCATAAAGTGCGACCGGTCCACTATCGGCTCGCGCGGTGGTGGTGCGCACTCGAGTCCTTTTCATTGAAAAAATATTTTTTCATCCTCGCTTCCTTTTTTTATTTTTTACTTAATCGACGTCCACGTGTATAGCGCCGATCGCCAGCTAAGATCGATACATCGAGTGCGTGCCGCAATTTGCCGATAGAAACTATAAATGGGCACACACGAAAATGCGAGCGGGGAAAATATCACGGAAGAATTTGGACCGCTATGTACCGCTCACCATGGCCTGATCAAATATGTGCCGATTTTCAACAAACTTTTTCGATGAAAAACGAACGCGGCCGCCACCGCGCCGCGCCCATGAGGCGCTTGAAATAATAATCGACAGTGCATACAGAGCAATATTTGAATTTCCGCTTTTCCGACCGTGTGCCGATTCTCTTTTTGATTTTTTTTCGTTCCTCGCTTCCTTTCCTCCTCTTTTTCTGTTGTCTCTTGCCCAGATAGGCACTCGCGCCATATAGTGGTACTAGTTGGCAATAGGCGCATATAGGCCGGAGCTCGCATACATACGCGCGGGCCTATACAAGCTTTCGAACGAAAAATTAGAGCGATGGTATTTCTCTCCCTCTCTTTCCCTCTTTCTCTTGGCCTCTTCGATATTTACCATTTTTTTGTAACGTCCGTGATTTGCATAACAGTTATTCCCTCTTCTCGTTTTTTTATCCCCCCAATTTTTTGTGTGCTTCCTCCTCTCGTTCGTTCGCCGGGTACTCATCAGAACCATATAATATGGGACGGCTCGTGCAGCAATTTTGCATGGATTTAGCGATGATGAAGCTTGAAAAAGGAAGGCAGAAAAGATCCGCCTAGATATATGTAGTCGCGCAATTATAACAATGATGGATCGGCGCAATATGGAATACGCGCAGGAAAGAATATTATAAAATAAAAAAAGAAGGAAAGAAATAATGGCGAAGAGATTGGAAATTAGTATTTAATCGTGAGGGATCGGCGCACTACGACGCGCGGGGCACGAATGTGCACCGGAACGAATTCGAAAATAGTCCTTCGAAGCGTATCCTCCTTACACCGACTCTCTCACGCGCGCGCGGCACTTTCGAGTCTCTCTCTCTCAGTCTTGGTAGAAAGAGAGTAAGTTCCTTGTGTGCAGCCCCGAGAGAATCCACCCTTACTGCCGAGGCAAGTCGCTCTACTCCGCATAGAGCGCACTGCAACTGCAGCAGTTACAAACCTTCGCGTCATATTTTAGCCATACATCATCACCCTTCCTCGCCCACTAGAATGGAGAGAGACAGAGAGAAAGTGAAAACTCGTTTCTGCTTGTACTCCGGCAGCAGCTCTACTTCTACTCCTTTACGTTCGTACCGAACTTCTTCTTCTTCTCTCGCTCTCTCTTTCTCTCTCTCTCTCTCTCTCTCTCTCTCTCTCTCTCTTTCTCTCTCTTTCTCTTCCTCCAGTGCCGAATGAATGCTAAGGATTTCGATCGCGCCGCGTACTCGCTCGCGCGCGCTCTGTGGGTTTCCGCTTGCTGCAGAAGCTTGTGCGCGCACACACACACACACACACACACACACACACACACACATACACTTTACTCTCTATATCAAAGATGTACTTCCCTTGATTTCGACTCCTCTCGCTTCAACTCCCTTCTCCGTTCTTCGTTCTCTCTCTCTCTCTCTCCTTTCCCGAGCTCTTCCCAAAGGCATTCCATGCCCATTTCGTAGAATAGAAGCGCAATGCTTCTGCTACTATCTACTCGCTTTGAGACACGCGACTCAAGTCCTGCTGCTGTGTGTACGTGTGTGCGCGAGCGTGGGCGTGCCACATAGCCGAGCTTCTCTCACTACTCGCGTGTACTCAAAATATGTGCTCATGCCAAATGAAACATCGTGCCCAGCTCGACTATTTGCTAATAATTACTTTACAGTTGTACTTTCGCTTGTTATCTTGGACCGTGTACATATGCCCATGTAACTTGTGTTTCATTAGCGCAACGTCTTCTGCGTCGAAGCACCATTTTTTAAACAATTTAAAGTTAATATTTCGATCATTTAACGTATTTCATTCCATGGTAGAGTCGTTACTATGCAATTAAGAAATCCATTTTACTTAAAGAGAAAGAAAATTAAATCACTTACTTCCACTCTCTCTCTCTCTCTCTCTCTTGAGGAAATCTCTGTGTCGCGCAGAACTGAAGTTTGCTCGGAAGTACGACGAGTCAACGTTGCAGCGAGCGACAAGCAGCAGCAGCAGCTCGAGTCCCTGAGAACTCTCGCTGCTTGCGGTATAACTCCGTTAATAGTCATACAGTGCGGGGATCCGCGGAAAAGGACGCCGCGGCGCTGAGTGATGCAAACAAAGTGTCGTAAACTCGTACACGATTCGCGAACTGCGCTGCAGCTTGCACACGCGAAAGCTCGGAGAGACAGAGAGAGAGAGAGAGAGGCTGGGTGGATGGGAAGCGCAAAGTGGGAGGGAGCGAAGAGTAGTAGTAGCTCTTAGCAAACTGGCAAAGATCATATCTTTCGGTGGGTGGATGAGGATCGGACAGAGAAGCTTGCGCAGAGGCAAGACGGCAGTGGTGTAAGCTGGATTAAGATATATACTATATTCAAGAACATGATTAAGTGGCTCGGTGCATTAAGACGTTACAATCCGACCCTTACATACATACATACTTAGTACACACATCGCGCACTCGCGCAGTTACATACATAAAGCTTTTCTTCCTTCGTTGCTGCTGCTGCTGCTTCTACTGCCTCTTGAGTTTAACTCTTGCTGGCGTTGGCGTGTACCGCTGCTGCAGCCGCCGCGTACCGCCTCTTGTTTTGCCCTCCCCATATATATACCGACGTGTACGAGTTAAGAGGGCCCCCGTAGTCGCGAGAGCTTAATGCTGCTGCTGCTGCTGCCACGCTGCTGATATGCTACTGCTTCTGCAGCTTGCTCGAGCCCTGACAAATAAGTTAACGTTTCGCCACGGCTTGCTTGTCTGGAGGCACGGGGCTATTTTTCAGCTCGTATTTTCAACTTTACGCGCGTCTGATCGTAACGAAGCCTCCAGGCCCGAGTATTTATATCCAAAATTCAGCTCCGGATAAATTTACGACTTGCCGCGCCGAGCGGCGTGGAACACTGCGTCCTTAATAAACTCGTCCATCTTACGAACGAAATTTTTATATTTCACCTCTGATTTCCGACTCTTGTTTATTCGTTTCACGTGGCACACGCAACGAGCTTTTCGCATGCCACGTACCGGACGTATTTATGAAAGTAAAATTGCGGCAACAGCAGCAGCAGCAGCAGCAGCTCGCGGCTATTCGGAAAAAGTAACGGCGCAAATAGTAATATATGCTTATGTAGCACGACGACGGCAGTGACTAGCTAGCTAGCGCAGTGACGAGAAACGAAGTCGCGTGGACGTTCGGGTTGACGAAGGATTAATTACATAGCTCTCTCTTTCTCTCTCGCGAGGGCAGTATTGCGAATGTAGAAGTAGTAGTAATCAGAGGAAATCAGAGGACATTTTTCATCTAGCTTTCACTCGAACTGACTGTGTGTTAGAGTGAGCTATGTGTGTATATCATGACCGCGGCGACTGGCTTCGAGTTGCTGCTGCAGTGGTACTCTTTTGGCTGCCTCCACATATACACACTTATACCCCACTATATAGGTATACGCAAAGTCGTGTACTACTAGCGCGTTCGCACCACACAGTCGAGAGGAGAGCGCGAGAGAGAGAGAGAGAGAGAGAGAGATGGCAACTTAACGTATAAATTACGTGCGGCATGGAAGATAAGGAGCTCGCAGCTCTCGACGGTATATGCTACACTGGGGGTTGTTATGGTAGCCTAGCTCGCACATACACACGTACATACACATCCCCACATGAGCTGCTGCACTCACCCACACACACTCGGACTCTGACGGGAAAATCATGCAGGGGCGTGCGCCAGGGTAATTAATTTTACGTCCGATAAACATCCGCCGACGCAGCTTGCTGCACATCACAGCGGTTTTGTTTCGTGCGCGCGAATCTATACCAACACACACAAACACACACACACACACACGCGCGCGCTCGTATATACATATATTTAGGTGCATCCTCCACCTTCATGCATATAGATATTTTCCTATAACTATATTTTACCATGTATATCGATATGTGTCAAGTCTGCAATATATGTATACCTATTGCCACTACTACTACTAGCTTTGCCCCAGAATTTCCTCTTTCGCTCGGTTCTGCCGCACGCACCCCCGGTGCTCTGCTATCCTGTGCTTGCGCCGCTCTGCACGCGTGTATACGCGTGTTTGTTTGTGTGTGTGTGTGTGTGTGTGTGTGTGTGTGTGTGTGTGTGTGTGTGTGTGTGTGTGTGTGTGTGTTGTGTGTGTGTGCTCGCTGCAACTTTTTTTTTATTCATTTTTATTTGAGTCATCGATGCCAGCCAACGCTCGCAAGCGGTGCCGAGCGCCGCACGGAAAAGAGAAAGAGCGAGAGAGAGAGAGAGAGGGTAAAAAAGAGAAAGAGAGTGGAGAGCTTGCCGTGCGAGCATTAATTGCCGTGTCAGAAATAACGGCGAGCCATTAGTTGGTAGAACGGAAAACCAGAGATTTGTGATTCGTATATGTGGCTAGTTTATGGTCGAACTTTTTTTCCTTTCCCCCTCGCCCTCGTTCCCCTCCCTCTCCAACTCTCTTTCTCTCTCGCTCTTTTTCCCTCTGCGCATTGAGGCCTTCTTTAATCGTGAAAAGAAAACGGGCGACACTGGTACAATAGAAATGTAGCAGGCCGGATGGAGCGAGGCGGGGGGGGGGGGGGGTGAAGAGGAGAAGGACGAGGAGGAGCTTTTTTTCATTTTCCGCGCCGAAGTGACGAAACGTCTTAGCTTTCTCATTCTTACTTCCCGAGGGAACACGATGTCTATCTCTGCACTGCAGCAGCACGCGAGCGCGCAAGTCCTTTTTTTTCTTTTTCCTTTTGGCGCTCTTACCTCGAGTCGACTTGCACTACTGGATATACGAGAGAAATTATGGAGAATCTATCTCGCTCTTGTGCTCGCTCTATCTCGCGTAAGCCACCCGCGTCGGCTTATGCTTTTATTTCTGAAACGTTCGCCGAATTCCGAGACTCCTTTTTTGATTCTGTAATTTGAGAATTTCTGATCTCGTTTTGATCTGGATTTGGATCGGAACTGATGTAAACTACGGTGCGATATAATCGAGTGTAGAGGTCAGCTCAAGGCTTACGAAATATAGCCCACAATCGGATTACTAAATTATAAAAGTGGATTTGCGATTCAGGGAATATTCCCCTATCGAGCAAAGAAATCAAGGATTTTTTAAATATATATAGTACCAATCTAAATATTCATTACAATATAATCAAGATTATATACTTGGCCTGCAGTACAATTTTTCAATCGAAAAAATCTGTCTCGTGGTCTCTTAATCGGCACAATTACCGAGCTCGCAAGAAGCCGAGAACGAGAGCGAGTCGATGAAATCCATTGTCGCGGAAGGATTAATTTTCCTCGGCGAGCGCCCGTTACAGTTGCTGCCGCGCGCTCGTGAAAAATTGACAATCGCGGCTGTGACGGCACCTGGCTAAAGACCTCGTGCTCCTCTCCGACTATTTCCTAAAGTGTCACGCGCGCGCTTAAATGAGGTGATGAGCCGATGAGGTGATTCCTTCGATTTAGAGGCTATTGATGAAGATAGAGTTACGGGTTATCGATCGATCCTACTTTACTTCTTTTTTTTCTCTACCCCACATCCTCGCCCCCGATATCTTATACGATCCGCAGTTCGACATTCAGCTCTCGTTTCGAACGCCGAAGGTTGTGATTAAGCTTTCGAATAAAATTCCCTATAAATTCCAGGCTTTAAAAAAAGAACGAATGAGAGGGCCATCATAGCTAGCGCACACGGGGTTAGGAAAAAAAATATAATGCGCGAGAGAACAGTGGGAATTGAAAATTTGCCATTGAGCAGCAGACGCGCGTAAAACTAAAATACTGAAATGCTCGCGCGCATATATGCGCGCACGTATCGACAGTTAATTTGAATACTTTTGCCTTTTCATCGCGCACCTTTCACGCGATGCAGAGAGCTATAAGAGCTGGAAAATTTCTATACGCGCGCGCACCCGGGTTAACGGCGTGGCAGCAGCATTTGCGCCTTTTTGCGCCCAGCAGCAGCAACAGCAGCCCATCGGGCTGCAAACCGCACGCACGCATTGTCGTAATATCGCGCTCCGCGGAATACGATACCGGGGCCGGCCGCTATATTCCCTTTCGACCATTGTTATTACCCCTGCGATATCTCCTTCGCAACGCCTCGCACATACAAAAACTCGTCGTGTACATGTATACCCAAACAATACTGGAATTCATAAAAATGAAAAAACCGTGGCCAATTGCAAACAGCTTCTTTCTTAAAAATAATAATTTTTTTAGCAAATGTTTTCATTTATTTTTACATTATCAAACAAATTTGAACAGAATCATGTCATTTCAGAGAGCAAAGTCCACGTTTGATCTAATAGTAAAAATAGCACATGAAAAAATAATAAATTAATTTCAAAGATTGATGGTATGATTTCAAATCGTATTTATTGAGAAGACAATACTTCTCCCAACAATTAACACATAAGAATAATCAAGTAAAATATAGTTATTTTATTACGTATAACCTGAAATATAGAATGACCTAAAAGCTGCTGTAAATGATAATGTTTTTTTTATAATCTGAAGAAACATGTTTCCAATTATAATAAATCATGATAGTGGTTATTTAAAAATTGTGAGACTTACATCGCTGCACGTTTCGAAATTTAATTCGATCATCGACCCAGCCCCTAATACAAAAACTTTCATTGACCTCAATAAAAGTAATACAACCATGAGCCTAGCTTTTGGTGGATATTCATACCAATTGATGCAATAGCTAAGACAATGAATATTTTCCATAATTTTGAGTTACTATGAATTATTGCTTTATTCTCTAAGAAAGCAGAGATTTTACCTTTTATCAAACATATCATGGGAAGCATTACTTAGCAATTGACTAGGAATACATGTAATTGTGATAGTAATCATAGAGGTAAAATATAATATAAACATTTTAACAGCTAGTGCAAAGTTCGTATCCATAAAAACCACCATCTGTATTCAATTTTTAAAATAAAATTTTTCAACTGAAGAATCATATAAAAAGCTAGATTTCAGTGGGATGGATGAAATAAACAATCATAATATCAAATAAAAAAGTAATTTGAAATAATACATGGCAAACCAACATTGTCATTAGATTTGACCGAGACTAATGTCATATTTACCGTGGTCCCACTTAAAATGATGTTACACGATGCGCCTACAATAATCACAAACATTATTGGACTAGTCAAGTCATACAGATTTTCGAAAACCCTGTGAAATTATGTAACATTAATTTTTTTATTTTACGAAGAAATCAGATTTATTGTTAAGATATTGAGACATAATGGTGAAATACTACGTAAGACATAAGTCACAAATACGTAAAAAAAGTTAATAATAAAGTTTCGATTATTATTTTGAGCTCTAAAATTTACATCTTCGCATTTAAGATCGTATTTAGTGAATTCAAAGTAAAATCGAAAATATTCTTTTGAGTACATACAAAAAAAGCACTTTGGTTGTGACATTCTCTAGAAATTTATAGAATAACTTACTCTATGCAATCGTTATGCTGTCGAATCACTCGATTGAGTTTTTCATGAAGGAATTGTTGAGCTTTTTCTTTATTCACGCCGAGCATACGGTGATACTCAACGTCGGTTTCTTTTAAACAATTTCTAAAATTAAACCAAGTCAAATTACAGCATAACTTAAACAATAAACATTATGAAGAGATAAAAATAGCTTTTCACATACTGTAATTGAAGAAGTTCTCCAATTATGAATCCAATACATGAGAATTGGAAAAAGTTCAATGATGCAACCATAAAACTGAAGATAATTAGAGCGATAAATTGAATAACAAAAATGTGATAAAAATACTTATACTGATCGATATGAAAATCATAATGAAGAGGTAATAAATTTTTGAAAGTTTGATTCCCTGGTAGTGCCCATGTCAACAATTTTGGTATAACCACTGTAGCTGCACTGCCGTTGACACACATATAAATGAATGTCACTATACAAATTGTCATAAATTATATAATTATTCAATGTGGTCCTAAAAAAGTTAAATTACAGACTTGTTATAATAGAGTTTATGTTCAGGAATTTTTTGAATGACTGCAAGATCACTTGTTGTCCAAAAATATCGTTGTCATGAATTATTCTGGTCTTTATACTAGTAGTAAACTTTATCTAAATCATGTACAGTGTCTGAAAGTTATTATGTTTACATGATGTTGAACATAAAATGGAAAAATTATAAGAACCTTTTCGTAATTAAAAGCTGTATAACCATAGCAATATATTATAATCAAAAACATGATAGATTGACTTATGCCTTCAAGTGTGCTACTATCAGCACCGGTTTTGTAAATACCTTCGATTACCTTTAACCACTAAATTATCTAGTATTAAAAATCTTTTAGAAAGAAAATTGTTCACGATGCTATACAGATACATACCATTCCAATAACTTGAATTATAAAACACAAATTAATGAATAATTGGCCCATTTTTTGAGTATATTTACGTTGATACGGCCAAAAAAAACAAATTTTCAATACCATTACTTGGAATGGAAACTGAGTAAGCATTTGCCTATACCAATCTTGATTTCTTTCAATTTTAACTTGAGACTTCATGTTTAAAATAGATAGTTTGTGTAATAAAGTATTTTTTCGACTAAATTACTTTACAAATAGAAAATAGCTTTAACATTGATATTTACCTGTTCAAGAATGGTTTTTGAATAAATGATGTTTTTAAAACAATAGAAAAGCTTTTAAGCATAAGAAACAATAGAAAGCGCCCGTAAAACTTGAAATCAACGTCAACAACTTTTTTGAAACAGTGAAGGCAATTTTTGTGATATTATATTGTATAATATTATGCATTATATGACCTTATAGTACAAATTCTACAATAATAACAAATTTTGTATAGTTCGTAAATAAAATGAAATTTATTATAAGGCTCATAGAAGTTCGTTCACGAATACACAGTTATTTATACTGTTATGTTATGATTCAGTTTAAAAGAAACCATTTACTTTTAAATTAAAATATCGTCGAGTTTACGAATTTGATAGCTCGGTGTATTCATTTCCTAAAATGTACTATTTTTTCTTTATTGTTTATAACTATAGTATGACTATACTAATCTAAGAAGAAGAATAAAAGACCCGAAGAATAAATTCATTATAAGATTCGGTATTGTGTGCACTTGTGTGCATAAACAGTGACAATAAATGCAATTTATTTGAATTGAATTGAGTCAAGCATACACAAATTTGTTTCAAATTCAATTTTGTTTACAAATATGTCAATCAAATTGTCCTACGACGCTTGGTTCAATAACAGCGTTTCGAGCCCATTGGAACACTTCATCGAGGAGACAAAACTTACGCCGATTACTTTTCTGCTGATGCAAATTCTATTGTGTTGGATGATTCATAGTTGCGGTTCGAGTGAGCCGCAATATTTGGCAGAGATATAAAAATTACACCAGAGATTGTAGGAGTTGTCCCTTTGAAATCTTGACGAAATGAGAAAGAAGCTTGCGAGTCAAATATTTGTCAAGGCCACCGCGATTGTACAGTAAACGTGTAGAGTTCAGCTCGGCTTCATACAAAAATGGCTATAACATGCACTATACCCGTAGTGCTCGCTACAGGTATTGTTTTGTGCAGTATTTAGCGCCTGTGTGAGTGTATTTCGCCTGTTTTTTGGCGCACGCTTTTAACATGCAAAAAGCCATAGTTGACGTTTTTCTCTCGCTCTTTCACCCACTCCATCCTCTTTTCATTCGCTCTCTCCAGAGCCGTAATCTCGAATTAGCTGGAACAAACAAGACAACAGAGCTTTTTTCTCTCCCTCTATTTCTCTTCTTCTCCCACTGCCAGACTAAATCCTCTCTTTTTCTCTCTCTCTCTCTTTCCCTCTATATTCATTCGGGCTTGGGTATTTATTTTAGCGTCGAGCCTTTTTTCTTGATTGAGCTCGGATGGCTCGAATCCATAAACGTGCGCTGTGCGCCCGTGTGCCACGAGTGCGTCCTTGATTCTTCACTGAAATGAGATTCGAGTGTCGAGCGCCCACCCGCTTGCTCGCTCGCACTGCCACGCGCACGAATCGTTTTTCACACTTTGCACCCTTGAATTCGAATACTTCCTTACTCGAGAGGACGTTTCAAATGCGTCGTTATATACCCATATTCGTACACACACACATGCGCGTATATCTATAGCGAACACGTACGTGACAGTATATTTGCGTAGGCGCGCACGTGCTATATCGTACGCCGAAGTGTGTGCGACCCATAGCCCCAGTTAAATTTACGGAGTATAGTAGGCGACTGAAAAAAAAATACAATAGTGGCACGTACCGTACGTATAGCGGCTCAACCGGGGCCGAGCTTTTTTGCCTCGCTATCGGTCAAAGGCCTAATTTTTAGTCGCTTCAATCGAAACTGGATTTGTAGTACGCGTGTTTCGCACTCACGCACCCGGGCGCGTGTACTATATCGATTAGCTGTCGAAAAGTGCCCGGCATGGTTCGGAGCTTTTTTTTCTCTACTTTTTTCGTAGTGATGCACTACTGATGCTGCTGCTGCTGCTGCTGCTGCTCTTGCCACCGTCAGCCTATATAGACTGCTTGTGTTGGCCCCCTCGGTCTGAAAGGCAATTTTGTCGTCCCAAAGTTTCATCCTCTCGATGCCTGTGTCTCGAATAACGTTAAAAATGCATTTACAACGACGCGCGCGCCCGGCGTTTGTGCGCTTAACGGTTCGTTCGGAGCCGTTCGAGCTTTTCATGCAAAAGAGACGCGCGGCTCTTTATGTACCTGCGAAAATAAATTTTGGGAAAGCTCTCGCTTTGCTGCAGTCATTTTTAGGATAACATTTACAATTTTCACCTCGAAAGAGCGATAACGCGAAAACTAGCGAAAAGTGATATTATTTAATGTACCGATCATTGTTTGCTTATTAATGACAAAGTTTTTTAATTTACATTCCCTCTCAACCCTTGAAAAAAGTATTAGTGATTTTAATTATTTTTCAACATGACCTTCTCGATGGAAATTTAGCCGCGTAAATTCTTCCGACAAACTCCAATTCAGGAACAAAAAAAAACTATTGCGAAATGTTCGCTCACGAGTATTACTTGAATTTCAAAACCACTGCTGTATATAAACGAGGCGCGGAAGTCGCCCGGGCCGCGCAACATGACTTAAATAACGTTTCGATGCCTTTGAAGCTTGGGCGGTCCCTGTGCTATAGGAAATATGCTTCGGAACCGAAACATAAGTCGACTCGCTATACATACACGCGGGCGTGCACACTCGCACGCGTCGAGCTTTTTTTTCTACTCGCTCGACGAAACAGCTCGTACGTCGAGCTAGGCTCTCACGCAAAGAGTACAAGTTCTCGAGTCATTTTTTTCCCTCTCTCTCTCACTTTCTCGAAGCATTTTAAGAAAGTCCCTGGCCTCCACCCCATCTTTTCTTTGAATTTTCTTTCCTTTGTGCGGGCCACGCAAAGCTCCACCTTTCTCTCTCGCGCGCGCGGAGTTGTATATATATTACGAAAGTATATAACCGTCTTTCTCCGGGAGAAGAAACTGCGTCAGGTTGTTGCTCGAGCTCGAGCCGGTGGCAAATAGTTTCGCAGAGAAGTATACTACAGTAAGCCGATACAAAGTTTATTGTTAAAAGACAGAGTATGTTGCGCGACAAATATTTTAATAAATGGCTCAATGATTGCTTTGCGCCCCAGACACGCAGGGTGTGAACTCGAGCCAACAAATTGCACCGCGTACGCGATGAAACTCGTTTCGTGAAATAAAGCGTATAAATGTGAAAATTTATGAGCTAAGTTTAATCGAGCAACGAAACGCGCTATATAGCTAGCGAAAGAATAAGATACTTCATAATATTATTTTGCGAGTCAGCTGCGTAGCGCATCGTTCTCTCGTGTGCGCAAGCATCTCATACTTGTAGTACTACTCTTGACTTGCCTATATAGCAAGTATGATGTGCTTTATAATGCTGGTGGTGCACATAAGAGAGGAAGGGGAAAATCCATCGTGGCGTCTAACTTACTAATTTTAGCAGACTTGGGTTTCTCCCTCTCTCTCTCTCTCTCTCTCTCTCTCTCTCTTCTCGCTCTTCCTGATGCCTCGAGCGCTCGTCGAGCTTTGCACCGCACGTACACTATGTACTATACTAGGCGTGCAGGGGAGAAAATCATTTATCTTCAGCGAAGCAGCCCGCATATAACGTTTGGCTTCTTGCTACGGTCAGCCATCGTCGTATAGTCGACATCGCCGTCCTCGTCCTCGTCGTCCTGCATGTGATATGATATATAAACCCATACACAAAGTGACACATATCCCTGTAGCTGTATTATCTCATTCGTGCTTAATCGACCATCGAAGATCCTTATAAAATCCATTGTTTGTCGCAAAAAAACGGCACATCGCTCATGAATCGACTGCGACTACGGGATGATTGATCGACCGGCGATATTTTTTCCCATGATACATCGCCATGCGCTCACTTCGTTTCTAGTGTGCTTCGGATAAAAGGAGAGCTACGTAGACAGAGAAAAAAAACTCGCTCTGCAACATTAAATTCATGCAGCCAGCGCGTCTGATAGCCGCGAAAGTTATTCAGTTTTATTACCGAAAAATTTTAATTAATTTCGTACATCGCGCTCTCGGCGCGCTTATTTCTCTTTCTCTTGCTCTTTGCGCCCTTCGTGACCCAACGCGCGCCAGCGCGTGTTACAGAGTATACACGTATTAATCTGCAGCGCGTTTCAGTGCTGCTGCTGCGCTCGGACTTTCTTTCCGCGTGACCCAGTGTCTCTCTCTCTCCCTTTGCCACGCTCGTGCCGCGTTATATATACGGAACACTGACTCCTAATGAATTCGCGGACGTAATTGCAACGCCTGCGCGCGCGCGCGCGTGCCTGCACGTGAAAACGCAAACTATCCAGGCGAAATTTCCGCCCTTTATATTTTCTTCTTTTTTTTTCGTCCTATATATCGCGCAGCCATCCGCAAGCTCGGTTGCCGCGCGGATTTAATGTAGGGACGATTTTTTATTTACGATATATGGCGCGCGCTTATGTTCCAGCGCCAGTGCGCGCGTTGTGTGCAGCATTGTATATAAACGCACGCGTGGGTTGTCAACGACCTACTCGACGATTGTTCTATAGTAATTATGGCACGATAGGATTATCCGTACGCGACGACGCGCCGCGGAGGGATGATCGTCGTACGCGCTCATATATATAATTTATATACGCAGGCGAACATCGCGTCGGAAATCAACTCGTGTAAACTATAATTGCTAACGAAATCAAAAATTACGCCGAGAGCAAATTATATTCAAAGCCTTATAGTCGACGCGCGAGTTATGTGTACGAGAATGAAGTTATAAAATACGTTCATGTTTTTGCTGCGAGGAAACAGCCGAGGATAAAGTTAATCATTAGCGTTCGAAACGAGAAATGGAGAAAAGAGAGAAAGACGATATCGTCGAGCAGCGAACGCAAGAACAATAAGACAATGCCACGACTACTACTGCTGCGCCGCGGAAGGTTGCGTGAGGAAGGCGCAGTGGAGGAAGAAGAAGAAGGTGGATCGTGGAAGCTTATCGCCGCACGGCCCATAAAAGCGAAGCAGCTGCATTGCGCGCGGCGGGAAAGCCAAGAAGTTAGTCGAGGCAAAAGACAAAGAAAGGAAACAAGTGCGCCACTACTGCACACACACACATACACATACAGCGTATAACACAGATCTGTACAAGCTGTGGAGCAATGTAGCTCGCCGAGGTTTTCACCGTTTTCCAAATTGAACGCTCGAAACAAAACACATTCAGTCGAAGTTCGAACGAGAGAAAATGAAATGTATTTATTTGCCAAAACGAAATACGCGCGGCTGCATAACACAAATACATATAGCCTCGCAATCAAGGTAAGAAGAAGAAGTATTATGCAGGGTAGGCAGCTATATGGTCGCTTAAGAGCACTTAAATATGACACATTAAGATAAAACGTGAAAACTCCTCCTCCTCGTCCTCTTCCCCTGCCGCTGTCGTGTAGACGCGCGTGCGCGCGCTGTACGTGTATACTGTATAAGGCACGAAAGGCAAATAATCTCAAAGTTAAATCATACAGCAAGTTGAAATTAGTAACAAACTTTTGGATAATACAGTAAAACATTAACTTGCTTCAAAAATCACATAATCTACTCCTCTCGCCGCCCCGTGCGCTGCCACGCCGCGGCAGTCTAACTTTGCAATTTTGCGCGTGGCGCGTGCGTGGGGGGCAAAGCGAGGTAAACTTCCGCCTGGAATAATGAAAATGCCATCTAACAATTATGCGAAGTTTTACTTTCCAAAACTGTTACCCCTTAAATGGTGAAGAGTTCTGAGTGCGGTACACTGAAGTTGACCTTTTTTCACCCTCTCTCTCTCTCTCTCTCTCTCTCTCTCTCTCTCTCTCTCTCTCTTTCACTCACTCACCTTCTGGCCGCTGCTCTGCTTTGTCTCTCTTTCTATCCGGCCGTCTTCGTCTATGCTTGGTTTTCCAAAACTCGCTCGCGCAAAAATGCAAATTTCCAACCACTTCAATTTTGTCGTCAAAGTACGAAACTTCATCGAGGTTTATGTTTCGGCGCCGCAGCTCTCTACACACACACACACAGCTTTCCAAGCGTCGTTATATACCTGTATCTGTACGTACAGCTGGCACACACAGACTCTGTCGGTGGTAAAGGGGGTGGCAAAAGGGAGGAATCAGAGGTTAAATTCAACTGCAGCAATCAGACATTCAAGGCCCAATTACTCGGAAAAAGCCTGAGAAAAAGCTCGTAGTCGTCGTCGTCGTCGTCGTCGTCGTGGCAATGGGTGCGCTGCTGCTGCTCTGTGTGCACGCACGCGAGCACACGACTGCCGTACCCGTACGTATACGTAGCAACGGGTATTAGAAGCATATGAGCACGCGCAGCAGCAGCAGGCATATACGTACGAATCAGCACAGTGCACAAGTGAGCAGTTCGACGGCTTGAATAATTCATGCCTCGCATTTCTGGCAGAGGAAGAGAGAGAGAGAGAAAGTACACGAACGAGAGAAGCCGAAGCGATAATGAAAGCCTCTCGATGCTTCTCTCTCGCTCGCTCCTCTATCTCTTCAGTGCGCATAGCGCTGGTGCATATTTATATACATGCATGAGCGCACACGCCCACCTCCACACAAGATCCGAGCGCAAGCTCAGCTGCTGCAAAGGTGTGTGTGTGTGTGTGTGTGTGTGAGTGTGTGCGAGGCGCTTGCAAGATGCAAATGCGGGCCATCTTCTTTCTCGCGCCTGACAAAGGTGTGAACCGCCGCCGCCGTCGCCGCTGCCGCTGTGTTGATGGCTTTTGTTGTGATCGTGTCGGGCGCGCGACGATTATGTGTATCTAGGCGAGCTGCTGCCTCTAGTGTTAGCAACTTTGCTGACAGTCCAGGCGCTCAAGAGCTGCCGCTTCTAGGCACAACTTAAAAAGACGCGCTCCAAAAGCCCGGACGAAATTTAATTGAATTTATTCAAAACTTTATTAATTAACCAGAAAGAGAGAGAGAGAGAGTCTAAGAGACTGAGTGAGTGAGAGAGTAGAAAGAAGGAAAAGAGATAGAACAGCTCTGATAGGATGAGGGACGTGGACAGAGCGCGAGGATTAGATATATTGCATTTAACTTGCAAAGTGCGTAGTGAGAGAATAAGAGGCTGCCTACTGCTGTCACTGCCGCTGCTGTTACTGCTGCCCTCGAAGCACTGGACCGTGCCACCTGGCTGCGGTTGAAAATGGCAACGAGTAATTTATGCAATTCGAGCGCCTGTTTTGCGCTTAATTTAATAAGCTCGGGGAGCAATGTGTTGCTCATATAATTGCTTTTGCGGATTATTACGCTCTCTTTTATAATGCGCCGCGCGGACCGCTGCTTCTGCTGTAACGCGGCGTGTGAAAGGTGCAGCGTGCAGACCTCTTAGACTTTGCTCGATTCAAAACACGCCCAAGCCGTAGCAGCAGCTGTCGACTTTCCCGATAGAAAAATAGAAAAATTTCCATAAACGAGAAACATTGCTCGGGGAGAGAATAAATTAATGCACACGGTGCAGGCTCGAGAGCTACTGATCAGCTGCTTCTGTTGCGACGCTGCTGCTGCTACTGGTATTGCTACTCTGCTGTTGCCGCGTATAAACTTGGAGATAATAATTCAACCTTGTCAGGAATACGCAATAATACTGTATAATGTATTCGCACCCAGCAAATAGCCCGTTAGGCATTCGCTCGAATCTGTATATAGGTATCGTGCACAGATATATATAAGCGAACGAGACGCAGAGAGAGAAAGAGAGAGAGAGAGAGACAGAGAGAGACAGAGAGAGAGAGAGAAAGAGAGAGAGAGAGGAGAAAGAGAAATGTATACATATAACAAAGCTATATAGAGAGCGCCGTCGAAATGCATTAGTCGTTTCTGAATATATACCACGTGCAATATATACGTGTGTATACGAGAGAGAGAGAGAGAGAGAGCGACGGATGAGGTTTGCAAGACGGAAGCCTCGCTTTGCGGGGGATGGGGGATGGGCGCGCGCACACCCACCAGCGTTTTCGACAATTTCACTGCGCAGTGCGCGCGGCTATACATGTACGTGTGTTATTGTTTAATAATGCAGCGGCGCACTGCGACTTGAATTATGCCCACATAATAGCGAGAAACCCGCGCCTCTCTCTCTGCTGGGACGACGACTACTGCCGGGCGCGCAGCTACTAATAATAAAATAAACTTGTCCCTCAAAAAGTAGACGACGACGACGACGACCCGATGTGCGGCTGTATATAATGCATCGCTGCATTATACTCGTTTCATCGGGGAAAAAAGCTCCCGCGGAAGAAGAAAGCCGCAGGTACTTTTACTAGATTTTTTAGCTCGCAGTAATACTGATGCGCGGCGCGTTATGCACACTCGAGCGCGTGCAGCTCGCGTATGTGAAACTCTATCGTTAGATTGCAGGATGAAATGTTCGCGTTTTCGCGCGCGCGCGCTATATTGCGTGGACTATACTCGAGCCTCGTGCGCTAAAGAAAAAGAGGGCAATTCATAGACTACATACGTATTCTCAGGATCGAGTTTTTTTGCATCAGGTCTCTTTCTACCTACCCTACATACACACACACACACACATACGCACGTGCTCCCTCGCTATCCGTTCATTATCTTTTAATTATCTTGTTTATCTTGGCTGGTTGGGGCCCTTCGTGCGCGCTGACTCTACCATGCAGTAGGCGAGTCGAGCTTACGCTGCCACGCCACTAGCGCGTGAACAGAAATTAGCCTCTTCTCTCTCTCGTGTACTTTTGCACTCGCTATATAATACGTACGTACATGAGCGCGCGTAGTGCTGGTATGTACTAGTGTGCGTGTCTCCGTGCGCAGCCAGAGAGAGAAAGAGATGCCTTTTGCGTTCAAAAGCAGAGAATACAATGAGTTTTATACATACACATGCGCACACGGCCAGAGAGAGAGAGAGAGAGAGAGAGAGAGAGAGAAGAGAGAGAGAGAGAGAGAGAGAGAGAGAGAGAGAGAGAGGACCATGCGCGCGTGTATAGTGGGTTTGCTTCGTTTCGTGAAAATTTCCCGGCTTTATTTCGTATTCTTTGCGCCTCGACCCAGAGAGCGAGAGAGAGGGAGGGAGAAAGAGAGAGAGATAGAGCTAAATTTTAATTAAATACGTTGAATTTTCGCAAAATAGCTCGCCTTGATTTGCCTGCAAAAGGCCCGCGCTATTCTACTAACCCGCGCGCCCGTGTTATAACATTGTCATTCGCTCTTCTTTTTTTTCCTCCCCCCTCTTCAATTTGTCAACTGAGAAGCTGACAGAAGTAATATAGCGGCATTGACACAGAGATTGGCAGGAGCTGCTGCTGCCGCTGCTGCTGCTGTTAGGAGTAAAAAAGGAAAAAGGAGTTAGCAGAGCGAAAAAAGGTGATGCGATCCCCGGTACTATAGCAGCGTGCGCTTGTTGCGTGTTATATGCTACACGCTCCAGAAGCTCGTCGCTACAAGATGCATATAACAGGGGAAAAAACTAGACGATGACGTTAAAAGGAAATTTCTTCGAAACAAAAGTCACAGTTTCCCCCATCGCTCCATCTCGCATTGACACCGCTACTACGTGTTGTTGAAAAGTAACGAACTCTGTCAGCTGAATTTCAACTAGAGCTACAAGACTCTCGATCCGCTCTCTCTTTCTCTCTTTCTCTCTCTCTCTCTCACCCTCTCCTGCTCTTGCACTTCCTATTGTTCCTCTATATTCCCGGCGTAACTATACGTATATATATAATGTATAGGCCTTACCACGTCAACCGTAATACAATCCAAATATTAACTTCCAACTACTTACATGCCTCTCATTATAAATTACATGGAAATTCTGAACATTCAAGATCTCTAGGCCAAATTCTACCTGAATCCACACACAGAGAGGTTGGAAGTTTAATTTACGAATTCTTGACTTCTTGTGTAAAGACATTAAGTCGCCTAGAATGAAAAATTAAAATTTCATTTTTATTGAGAAATTCTGTTATCTATGGAAACTCGAACTCAAAGTGAAACAAAATAAATTTGTGGAAATAACAGTCATGAAACCAAACGCTGTATTTATGATTTATTAAAAAATTTGTTCTTTATTATTTACTCTTCAACAGCATGAAATTCCAATACCAAAAAATTACAACATTTTTTCAATATGATCCATTCAATGAAGAGTATATTTTTTGATGTGTAAAATTATGGTTCACTTCACAATATGTACCTGGAAAAGAATTTTGATAATTTACATCAAATTTCTGTTTTCCTCTGCTGTTGTTTTTTTTTCATTTCGAGTCCTTTTTTTCTCTTGTCACGAAACAAGAATATTCATTTATTCTCTCCTCGTATACGTGGAATTGTTTCTCTTCACGAGCTCGAAGAGAAAGAGAAAAATAAAGGAGGAAGACGAAGCTGCAACATGAATATATCGTTACCAATTGTTTACCAGAAATAACGCATCGTTACAGCATATCTATACCCGAAAAATGGAAAAACTTTCGAATCGAGGAGAGAAGTCGTCGTCGTCGTCGTCGTCGTCGTCGACGAACGATGTAAACTGCGCACAAGAACGATGCTCCATCGCAGCTAGCAGCTACCTGTGCAACCGGATGGATAATACACAAAAGCTTTTTGCTATCCGAATCAGCAAGCAGATTGTCCACACACACACACACACACACAACATACCAGACACACGTACATCCATTCACTGTTATAATCAACAAGAAAGACGTTGGTCCGTGGTAGTAGTATATAACGTACGCCTCAGGGGGGCAAAAAGCTCCGATCGATTGGCTGCTCTGGCTTGCTGCACGTGTACGAGTGAGCGGCGGCGGCATTGGCCGAGCTTTGGCTGGCTGGCTGGAGCCTCTTTATGGAGATCCTGCGGCTGTGCACGTGCAAGAGATAGAGACCCGTCTGCCATAAACGAAAGAGACGGAGAAGAGAGAGAGAAGAAGCAAGCTCCTCGATACCGATAGCGCAGCAGCAGCTATACCGCTGCCCCCCGTCGCGCCTTCGCCGCTGCTTCATTCGCGTGATTTAAGGTGAAACGGCAAGATCGATCAGGTTCGTCGACCTATTTCTCTATCCCTCCCATCCTCCCTCTCTCGCTCTCTCTCTTTCTCATCTCTCTTTCGTTGGTAGTTTCGTCGAGCGACCGATGGATCCTATATCCTTTGAGGCGTAGAAAACGAATGGAGCCGCCGCTACCGCTCTTCCTACTTCCTTGTGCGGCTACTGTGCTCTACTATACATTCGAAGAGAGAGAGAGAGAGAGAGAGAGAGAGGCATATTGGACGACTTTGTGTGTGTGTCCCCTTTTTTCTCTTTATCAGCCATTCGTGGAACGGCTTTTTTTAATGACTCTTGTTGGCACGACGCGAGAATCGCCTGCGTTACCCTAAGAAATATTGTTATTTTGCCTGCAGTTGCGTTAGCAGCAGCAAGCGCACGTGGACATATCTCTATGCCGTAAAGTGCTGCAGATACTGGGACGTGGCTGTATTCTGGCTTTAAATCGTTACTCCGAGCGAAATCTCAGTCAATCGATCCTTATACTTGAATAGAAGCGAAGTTAACAATGGGCAACGATAGCTTGCCAATTATAATTGACAGAGTAATTATAATTTTAAGTGGATATATTAAATCGAATTGTTTTATCTTTAAAAATTAAGAATTGAATTGCTTCAGAATTTCTAGTATACAACAACTAGTTCAATTAAATTTCGGTTGTCCTAAAATTTCATTACTTATATGCACTCAAATCATTACTTAAACGTTAAATAAACATTTCATAAAAAAAAACAATAATGGTCCTATTGGTCTTGTTCTCCACCCCGTGCTGTGCTTTTTCTCTTAACTCGCAAGCAACAGCAGCGGCAACAGAGCCGAGAGGATGTATGGATGTTGCTCATGTAGAGGAAGAACTCGTGCTATATGGATGTCGGTGCTCGCGGAGAGTTGGGAGAATTATCGCTTGAGAGCTCAAGCAGCTCGCGAACTCGCCCCCACGTAGCTCGACGACTATACGTGTATATATATGTTACTTCTTCCTCGGTTTGTGCGAGTCGTCCAAGAGCCGCTGTTGCTGCTGCTGCTGCCTCATGCGTTAAGAAGTGACTGCGCGCAAGAAACTGCAAGAGCGAAACTACACTACTGCTGCAGGAGAAATAGACGTAGTTGAAAGTTTGAGCGAGGCAAGGGTTCGCGCAGGCTTTATGGCTTTCGACAAATTTTTATTATGATCGCGCGTACCGTACCAGCTGATACTCGAGGCCTTTACTTTCATTTATATATGGTCAACTATGAATCTGTCTCCGGCTTGAAATTTTTCTTCGTCTCTCTCTCTCTTTCTATTTCTCCCACCCGAGCTGATTGCTAATTTATTCCGCTCGGTGCAATTTTTTTTCAAAATAACGTGTACTCGGAATTCTTCGGAACGTGCTGAGAAAGGCTTATAGATAAGCGCAAACGGTGGCGTTATAAGCAATGACGCAATGAGAATTACGCCCGTGTGCGCTGGGGTAAAAATATATAGAAAAAGCAATATACCCGGCACTCTGATTTTGTTATAGCACAGCACCCCCGTACACTGGTGAGAGAGCACTTTAAGAACGAGAACGAGCACGTGACGACATTCTCAAGTTGATAAATATGTACTATTTCTATGGACGGATCGAGGAAAATTGAGAAGCCGGGAATGAGAAGAACCCGCAAGCTCGATTTTAAAGCTGCGAGATACTTTTTTAATGTTCCGTGTGCGGTATCGAGTTTTACAAGCCGGAAAAAAATCAACAAGGATAATGTGACAGCTATTCCTATTGATTTTTTATCCATAACATACAGGGGACATGCACGCTATATAGTTTATTTGATTATTTTTCTCCACGCTGTTTTTGCATATAGACGATCGTATTCCATTATATACGCACGCAACAATTAAATCGCATTGATAGATTGGATGGATCTATATTTCTACTATTTTTCTTTTTTTTTTTGCAAGCTCGTAGTTGAATAAAAAAAAGCTTGAATAATAACCAAAAGTGCCCGTATGATCACGATCAATCAAATGCGTTAAATCCGAGAGCGAAGTACGCAAGGAAATCAAATATTTCACGTGGCTCCGAGGCACGTTGTGGAAGAGAAATAACAGATTTTCAAAAGTACTACGATAAATATATAGACGAAAAGAGACAACAAAAAAACGCTGAATACAAACCAAATATATATAGTCATAAATAAAATGGAACTGGTATTATTTATGGGCACAAATAAATCAGAATAATTCTCATGCGAATTATATCCAAAACAAATACACACGCGTGAATCGCACAGTGTGCCACGTGCATAATGCATACATGATGAGCGTCAGCAGGTCGACCGGAGGTTCGCTTGAAGTTGGACGAAGCGAGACGCATCTCGTCGCACGTCGATATACGCGAGGCTAAAACTGGTACAAGAAAGCAACAGTTCCCATTAGATTCTACGACCAAAAATTCATGAGTGCATGGTAAATTCCCGCTTTCTTCTTTTGACGTCCGTTTACGTATTAAAGCTATGCAAGCACCCGAAAAAGCTTCAATTGATCTAGCCTTATTAAGAAATTAATTAAAACTATAAATATGATAAATTAAAATGCATTTTTATAAGCTAACGAAAACCAAGATGGATTCGGAGTTAAGGTACCCGATTTTTCTGGATTGCCTAAAACACGACTCGAACTCGATGAGTAAACGTCGGAAAATCAAATCGTACTCGCACACTCCTAATAGATACACGAATCGTAATAAATACTTTTACACGCATTATATTGCTGAATCGTGTTTACAATATAGATATGCAAAACACCTGGGAAAATGGAGAACTATCGGAATCACGCGAATTCTGTAAACCTATAAATTGTGACAACAAGATTCCCCAATATAATCTCGTAGCTAACAGTAACTATAAGGGTTTTCCTCGATTGCATCGTCGTCACCGTCGTCGAAGACGACGACAATTGGCCCCAGTTTTAGCAGTGAAGCAGCAGCAGCAACAGCTCCGAGAGCGAGTTGAACGAGAAAATCTTCCGCTTTGCAACAGGCAGCCGAAAGAGAGAGAGAGAGAGAGCTTGCAAGCTCAAGGAGACACAAGGAGAGCGAGAGAGGAATTATCTTATATACACCCCATAAGGAAGCAGCCTGCAGATGCAAGATAAGATAGTAACGACTATTCAGCTTATAACGCTGCATTTTACAGCTAAGTACTAGCCTGATAACAGCTGCACGCAGCTAGTATAGTGCAGCGCGCCGCACATAGCGCATAGGCAATTTAGCCGCTCAATAAAATTGTCGGATAGTCGCTGCTGCGATCACGTATATACATATATTCTATATGTATAAGCTAGGTACGTGTGCGCGTTTTTGTGTGCCCAATTTTCAGTGTATTAGCCTATCGACGATAGATTACATTCCCGCTCGCACGCGCCAAAAAAGAGTTTTCAATTTTAGCTCGAGTGCGTGTATTATAGGTACAGTGTGTACAGATTGATAGTGCGTCTACACACGACTGGCGCTCGAAAAAGAATGACTAAAACGTATTAGAAGCGCGCGTATGCGAATCTATCTGGCTGACAAGAGGATATATATGTGCGGCGGCATTAGATAAAACGCTCGTTCTGCAAATATTAACAATCATATAGTTAGGCATCTGGCTATATATTTTGTGTGCCCCACATCCCCGAGCGAGCGCATTGCTTAGATTCGTAATATTCTAACCAAATAACATTTTCATTTATCCATTCCCTCTCGCTCGCTTTGATCTTGGTAGCGCACCGCACCGGCAGCGGCGGCACTGGATTTTCTGGTACGCCTACTACGTACATACATACGCACTACGTTTATAATGGACTTGTTTTGTACAAATATGAGAGAGAGAGAGAGAGAGAGAGAGAGAAGCGTTTTTCCACCGGCTCCACCGTACTGTACACACGCTAGGTACGCACAAAAACGAGCTAAGCGCCTTTTACTCGCCTCTGAAAAAGCTTTACCCAGCGTCGCCCGCTGCAGCAGCAGCAGCAGAGTAGCAATACACGGGGTACTAGCGCGCGACGACTACTACTACTACGACGACGTTGCGACTATATATACGGCCTGCTACGGCCTTTGTTTTACTAATTCATTGAATAAACTTTGTATTTTCGAGCTTGACATTTTTTGACCAAATATATATATGTGTGTACATACGCAACCGCCCGAAAATCCTTTTACCCATACACGCACGCGTGGGCTCGTTTCTTTGTGGCCGACCCGAGTGCATTTTTAAAAACTGCCTTAATTACTTCTTGAGGTTACTTAAAAAAAAAAAAAAAAATTAGAAAAAAAACGAAGAAGACTCTGGCACTCGATAAACATTTTGCTCGACGTAATAGTATTTATGCAAATACGAACCGCGCGCGTGCGCGCGAGCGGCTGACTGTGAGAGAATACAATTTATTCGGCATGAAAATTCCTGGCTGCAAAAAATACCGGCCATTCTGCACTCGGCGGGATTATATTTGCCCAGCCCTTTGAAAGGCTGCTCTACTCACGTATAATGGCTTTAGCCGGCCGATGAGCGTGTGTACGCGAAAATTCGCTGGGGCGGCTACAAAATTTGTCTACACACATCGCTCTTGATTAATATAGGAGAGACGGCTCCGAGGATATATAGGTTTAACGCAAGCGCATAGTGTGTTATATATATACAAGCCAACGTAGTGTACTTGGAGCCTCCAGCTCGTGCCTTTCGATCCGCACGCGCGCGAAGGAGCGCGGCAGATATGCAAATTATAATATGCACGCGCGTGAGCTTCGTGCAATGATAATTTCGTTATTACGACCGCAACGTGTTACGGTTAAATGTTCTTCGCACACGACTTTGAATGACTATCGCGCACGACGTGGGCAATCGCAGCGAGAAACGATTTTCGAGGTTGTTTCGGCCGATGTTCTGTGCTTTTCTTCGCGCGCGCCATGTTGGAGAAAAATTCCCTCCGAGATAACAGCGTATAACCGTCAGGTGAGAGTATCGCTATGAATAATTACATACCGAAAAAAATTAAATGACATTTTCTTTTTTTGCTTTTTCGAGAAAACTTCGTGTAGAAAAGTTGATAACTCGCTCGTGCATAAATCTCGTGCTTCCATAATGTCAATTTTTTTCTCTTGTTCATTTTTTGCAAATTCGCCAGAGCAACTGGGGCACGTTGATTTTTTCATCGAGTTTTTTCATCGTCTTACAACTTGTACCATCACATTGTAAATTTGAATCGAGGCATGCTTAATCATTACTGAAATAAAAAATGTAAATTTTCATTTGCATAAAAAAATTTGCCTGAATTTTTTAATGGTATGGTCGTACGAACCTCTCATTATCTTTCTTGCTTTACAATATGTCAGGAGGAAAACGTAAGAATCACTCTCATCAACTTTTAATACATCTGAAATTACAAGATATAAAAAAGATACCAAGTAACTTGTTCAAAAAAATATTCAGTAGAAATCTTAAAAATTGTGTTTGAACATTTTCTCATTTACCTTAGATTCTTGATAATATTCTGAATTATTGAAACAGAACAAACGAAAAAACGCTAAAAATATATAAATCGTTCATTTACAGATGAACCATCAGCACAATGGTTATTGGCGAGTTGAATTGTACCTTCTGTCTGTTTCGGAAAAAATACTATCATTCCGTTTCTGCATGACCTTAAAATTTGACAGTATTTCCACACTGAACTGCCGTAAAAACCCAATCAGTGACCCTCTCAGTCACCCCGAGAGTATAGATCGATAATATCACTTTCACGACCATCAGGCACTCGTCAACGCAGGAAATACTTTTTTTTCTAGAAAAATAATTGACTTATCGTTGCAGGAAGAGGTGTCGGGCGATATACTAGATCGATTAAAACTAGCAGGGCGGGGGCGTTCTTTCAATCCCAATGGTATTTCGCGTGCCATTTCGAATGGCGTTAAATAATGTATACTCGGCGAAGCATTGCCAACGTAAATGACGTTTCTCCTATCGGCTCGACCAAACACAAACCGCGAGAATCAATCGATGCCGAAGTTTGCCGTATGCGATCAAACGGTCCATCGAAATTCCATTATCTTTCTAATAGCCTCTGCACGCACTCGTTTTTTTCTTTTCTCTTTTTGCCCCTTCAATCTTCGGCGTCAAGGGCTGGTAAGAAAACTAAACCCTCTGTCTAAAAAGTCTATCAAAGCGAAAAAATCGATCCTCGAGCCTGAAGCCCCGTTAAGTTTCTCTCGAATCATTAGCTTTCACGGGTTTCCAGTGGAATTTAGAGGGAAAAAACGAGGAGCGGAATCATCTGTGCTTGTTGCAAATTTTCAATTTTTTTTTCCTCAACCTTTTATCATTTTTGTGTTTAACAGTGCTTGCGATTCCTAAGGGCATCATTTCATCGGTATAAAATGAAACAAATTGAAATTGGCATTGGGGTTAATTTTGATTACTTGGTCCATCGTGTCATTAAATTGATTTTTCAATCTGAAGAAGGTATTTTCAGCGGTCTAAATTACGTTGCGACATTTGAAACGTATAAATGCTAAAAAGCTTTCCACATTTAATATGATGCTGTAATGCAAAATGTGTATCATCGTTAAATTAACAAATTTTAACATTCCCATCGCTTTCAGCTCTTACTCATATTAAATATGTATTTTGTATCAATAAAATTGAAAAATAAATGAGACGCGAAAGATTATAATTACACACAAATGGATCTTTGCGTTTATCTGATTTATTTGGAATGATTTCGATACTATAGTGAAATACGTACATTTTATTAGATTAGAAAAATAAAAGTTGAGCTTTTTGCATAGCTTGTATGAGAGCATTTTTTTTTTTTTTGCTAAATGAGTCAAACGGATTAATCATGAAATGATGCAATACTTATAGGGCATTAGACATATAAAAAATGATTATATAGATAAAGTTTTTAATAATATTTTTACTTTAAAATGATTAAAATGTATCGATTTTTTGATCAAAATTAGCATAACCTATAAAATATGATTTGTATATTTAAAAAATAGTAAAATCTTAACATCGCACTGTGTTGATCAAGTGTGTTTGAAACGTGCTTTCGATAATTGTGACACGCAAAAACTCAGTACCTAGCTATTGGACGCGTAAAATTTCTTTTTTTAATACAACTGGATCCAGACGTACTCCGTTGTAATTTACGAGCTGTCAAATTTTATTCTGTTTTTTATCTAGTGCTCGTTGAATCGTTTTTTTCAATTTGTTGAATGAAGCATCGGTAGCAGAACTTGCTAAAGATTTTTTTCTGTAAAGTAAATCGAATCACTTACATGGAAAATATTATTAAGAAAAAAAATCTACTCACTCTTTACATACGACATCAAAAATATCTTGAGGGTCCGTTTTTGGGGGAGCACTAGAAGCTTTTTCTTTTAGAGCCACTCGTAATAACCGCTTTGCCAAAGATTGATGCGTTGATTTATAGCAGCTATGTTGTCCGACGATTTTGATAGTCGTTGGGTCATGCGAAGCATTAATCAGTAGCTTGACAGAACATTCCTTCTTGATGCAGCCGTACCTTTCCAAAAAATGGAATTTTTAGTCTTAAAATTATCTTCAAACAGTAATGCATGATTTGCTTTGTTTATAAAGGATGCGATAGAATTTTGAGTGAAACTACTACTTTTATATCAAAATTTTAAATCCTCACCTCGTTTTTTCGGGATTCTTGACTCCATAATTATATCCATCAAAATGCAAACCGCGCAATACTGGGTCGTCAGAAAAAATCGACATAATGAGGCATCGATTGAACAGAAAAAATTGTTCTTTGGTTATAAACTAACTAATCTAGCAGAACGCAATATCGAGTTTATGCGACTCCTAGACATTCATTTGTTTTTCAAATAATCGCATCATACTACGTTCGTTCTAAATGATCGTTGGGATGGATGAGGGGGCGCGCGATGCATTCAGCGCGAGTTTTTAAATTCCTGATAAATAAGTTATTAACGGGGATGATACACAGTTTGTGCACGCTTAAAAATCGTCTACTAGTTTGACGCTACTAAAATGAATAAGTTAATTTTACTGTATGCTTACTTTTTACTGTATGCATTTTTTCAATTTCTTTCATTCCTGATAAAATAAATATGAATTTGAACATAATTAATTGAATTCCTAATTGAAAAAACAAAATCTAAGTTGTTCCAATTAAATAACCCAATTTAGTGCGTGAGTTATAATATAAACATCAATTTGTAGCTTACATGTGTAATATAGACACGTGCTTGTGCGAAGTATTCAAGTGTAAATTAACCGAACTAATAGCGTTTTCGCTACATTACATACCAAATAAATAAACATAGGCACAACATCAAAATAATGTATACAAAATTAACGATATTCTTATCTTATTGTTGAAATTAGTATTGAAGGCTATAGTTGTTCAATTGAAGTTGAGTCGGCATTAACTAATTGCGAATTCAATACTTATTCTCTTCCTTTTCAGTCTGGTAAGCAAATTAATAATATTATCTGTGTGCACAGATGAACTTATAATCAATTAAAACGATATGCATAATTCTGATAATTATTTTGTGTATTCAAGCGTAAAAGATAAAATATGCTAAAAGTTATAGTCGAGTTTCATCGTAAAATTTATGTTACAGCTAAACATACAAAATATTTTCCAACTCGGTTATTTGCTGCAGAATTAGTTGCATAGCTGGGAATACTAAAACCGTATTTTAATTATTTGACGTAGCTCTACCTCGTTGCAAAATCCGCAATGAGAAAATTCTTCTTCTTATTGTGCCTGTTGGCGGTTCAAATTTCTCTTGACTCGGCTACGCCTGATCGTGGATCCTTGAAAAAAATTAGCGTTGTAGGTTTTTGTTTGTTTTATCGCTCAGGTCAAGAATTTTTTGAATAGTGCAATGACAATTTTATTCGATTGTTCAGGTGTTCAGGCACGGTGACCGTTTGCCAGAACCCCCACCGCTGGGATACTATCCGAATGATCCGTATCTAAATACTAGTTTTTATCCATTGCACGCTGGAGATTTAACCAATGTGAGTCAATAATTTATAAATTAACGTTTACACAAATTAATACATGTTTTTGTATACTCGTGTATAGAGCGGTAAAAGGCGTGAATTCCAAATCGGGAGGTCCTTGAGAAAGAGGTACAATACATTTTTGGGTCCTTATTATGATCCAACCGAATTATCTGCGACAAGTACCGATTTCACAAGAACCAAAATGAGCTTGCTAATGGTTTTAGCTGGTTTATACCCGCCACAAGACAAACAAGTTTGGTTGGACGAGATAGACTGGCAACCAATTCCATTTTTCACCATGCCCCATGAAGTCAATGCTTTTCTGCGACCTACAGATTGTCTTGCGTAATCTTCGTTTTTTTTCATTATTCGAACGTCCATCGGGTTATTTTTCACGATTTATCATAATTCAAGTTATCAAAAAGAACGGGCTCGCGTCCAGCAGTCGGCCGAATACCAAAAAGACCTGCTTCAATTCGGAGACTTGATGAAAAACTTGACAGTTCTGATGGGACGCGAGGTCAACGACACCAAGGCGATTTTCCATCTTTTCCACACGCTGATGGCCGAGCGCGAAATGGGCCTCAAATTGCCCGAGTGGACGAAACCCTACTTCCCAAATGGCCCAGTTATCGATGCCACTGTTTTTCACTACAAGGCCGAAAGCTATAGTCCGCTGATGAAGAAATTACACGGAGGTAACGATAAAGATTACGATTTGTCATTTTCAGCCCGTATGTTTGATTAAATCTTTGTACGCTCATCTCGTTGATCGCAATAGGTGCGTTTTTGAGGAAAATGATCAATGATCTTTCACTCGACGATATCAAAGAGACTCCGAAGATTCACCTTTACAGCGCGCACGAAAATAATCTGGCGGGAATTTTGATAGCCATGGATTCGTGGTGGAACTTTATACCGGAATACTCGAGTGCCATTGTTTTCGAGCTCCACGAAGTAGAGTCCCAATATTATATCCAGGTGAATACGATTAATCGATAATGATTCAAATCAGTCTTTAAATCAACATGCGAAATGCAGGTGGTATATTACTACGGAATCCCCAAGGAATTCGAGGAGTTGGTTATTCCTGGATGCGATCAACCCATGTGTCCGTTGGAAGAATTCCTCGACCTCATGGCAGACGTCATGCCCGATGACATCCTGGAGGGTTGTCTCGGAAAACCCGAGGAATCGCTTTTTATTCCCAAAGACGGAGACCTGCCCAAATGGTTCTATTCCAAAATGAGGAAATGGTTCAATTTGTAAAACGCTTGTTATTTGTTTTCGATATTTTTAAACATTGTTAATGTATCAAAGTTGATGTTAAAATGAATTCAATAGTAGTTGCTCAAACGAAGCGTGAAAAATTATTACGTCCCAGCCTCCCGTCATTGACAACCCTTTCAGCTCCATAATTCAACGCAGAATTACACACGTAGCTCCAACCGATCGAAGACAGAAGATGGCCTAATTCGCGGCGTGGAGGTCGTTATCGAAAATCACGCTTCCACTGCATCGAGGCAAATTGGTCGGACGATAAAACGCACACTATACTCGCAGTGACAGCTTCGAATGATTAGCGATGCACGCGCGTGCAGTTGATCTATCGCGGGCATTATTAATTACATCCCTCTTTCCATTTGTAATTTAAATAATTCAGTAGCAATTAACATACTAGATAAACTGCGACGATTTATATGTAATGCGCCTTGTGGCGGCGGCAGCGCATATAGTGCACGTTGGTAATTTCATCGGGTGCTGGCTGCACGTGTATATAAGTATATAGGAAGAAATGAAAATCCGCAGCCTAGCTCGAGCGATGAATTAAAAATGCCGCGCGCTCCTCTGCGCCTGAATATCCCCTCGTTGACTAAACTCTCATCATTTCTTCAACGAGAGAGAGAGAGAGAGAGAGAGGAGAGAGAGAGAGAGAGAGAGAGGCAGAGGCAGAGGCAGAGCTAAGCCGCGCGAATCCGTATGTATATAAGGATGTGCTTCCGCTAAAATATATACATAGGTATATACCGCGTAGTACTGCGAGGCACAGCTTCGCTCGCGTATCCCCAGAAGACCTCTCCATACATATATATATAGCTGCTGCTGCTCGCGCGAGCGGAGCTACTTTGGCAGCAGGCGTGCAGGCAGATATGGTGGGAAGCTTTAAGATCTCCGGATTTAATAGGCGTGTATCGGTAAAGATACCCGGGAAATTGATTACCGGCTTGCACTCGCCCACCCGGCGCTTACTCTTCGCCCTCGTCCTCCCATACCCCCTTGGTGCGCGAGCAAAATTTTCTATCCCGCGTTTGTGTCGAACTTTCCAATAGCTCGTACATTTATCCTCGCTCGGTAGCAGCTCCTTGCGCGCACGCGTACACACACACACGCTCGCACACGCGTGCTTACGTACGATACGAATATATATTCTATAAAGCTGAAACTTTGTTTGTATACACACACACATGCACATACGTTTACCCGTATATAAGCTCGGCGGTGCACGTGTGTACATAAGTATGTACGCACTCATCCTGCGTACGCGTCGAGAGCTACTTCCGCGATAAACTTTAAATGTATTACGATAATGTGGATACTCATGCCGACGCTGATGGGGGGTAACCCTTTTCCGATAAAGTACATAACACGGAGCGAAGAATCATATAAAACTTTCTGGCTTGCGCAACTTCGCTTATAAGCCGACTTGCGCGTTGAATGTATACGCGAGCGTGGGTGTGTATCTTTGAATTATCGATTTTTCATTATTTTACGGACTAGCAATTATAATGTAATGAAAATATTTTAAAACTCGAGATGAAAAAGAGCGACATCTTGTTTCTACAACGAATCCTTGCAGTATAATTCGTTTACACGATTCGCAATCACATTAACTAAATTCTAACTAGTCGTATTTACCGTCGTCTACCCACTCTTGTAGTACTATAAATTCAGCAAATTGACAAGCTCTTCGTGTGTGTATTTCCATATGAGCCAATTTTCTAAGTATATAGCGTATGCGTACACTCGAAAAGCCCGCCGTATAGTATTCACGCGCAGACTCGCAGTGTGAAGTTGCAGCCGTATATATACTCGAGTTCTCGGCAGCGAGAGCAAATTCCTTTGAAGATCCTCCACACCCCTGCTGCGCCGTTACCTGAATCTAATCTAAAAGGCATTCTTTCGATCGCATCAAGCCGCGCGCGTCTACGCGCACGCGGTGTACTGTATAAGGAGGCGCATAAACGCGCCTCCGACGCCGCGAGTGCTAGAGCTTTTCCGTGGTGCGTTATTAGATTTGCTCTCCTCGAGTATTTATATGCACGCGTGTGTGGGTAGGGGGTGCCGGTGGTACTGCTATACAGCGACTGTATAGTCGCGGCGCATACGGAACTACGCGTACATACACGAGTATACGTACAGACGCGCTCGCGGAGCTTAAATTTGATGCGAACCGCACATACACAAGCTGCCAAACACCACCTCTCCGTATAGCCGCCGCTGCTCAGCCTTTGTGTGGGGATAATAATGCTAAAGATGAAATCTGGGCCGCGTCTGCAAGCATACACGTACGCGTGCGGTGTATGTGTAGCCTTGCGCGGCGCGATTGCTCCAGTGCTGAAACCAAAGTCAAAACACGCCAGCGTTTGACGTGTTTCGCTCCCGCTTGGGTGATTCTCGGGCGAATTATATGCACTCGCGAAATTTCATCGTTAATTTAAACGTGTAAAATATATTTCTCATTTTGAAATCGATGTTGGCCGCGAAGCATGAGCTCTCTGAATTTTAATTGATGATCGGTTCAGTATATAATACTGATTTGTGTTAGCTGGCGTACGTGAATAAGCTCGACTTTAGATTATCATTCGGCGCTATTCGTAAAATCAAAAATTAGATTCTATGTTCAAGTTGTAATGGCGAATCACGGCGAGTTAGAAAAGTGGCGATACATTAAAAAATGCGCATTGTCTGGTCGAGCGTGGAATACGTCACAGGCAACACTGATACAATGCAGTTTCTGTTACTAGATGGCGAGTACCTCTGTATTTGTAAATCAACAAGTGACAAAGTCAAGACAAGATTATATAAGTCAGGGTTGATATGGTCGATTCAGTGTAATTCATGTTCTATCGTTCATATAGCAGAATTCTTAATTATTTCAAGGGTTGTGCGTGCAGACGTGTTTGCAAATACGTAAACAAATCGACTTGCGACGCCTCATTCAATAAAGTCATCATCTCAGTCAATCATATGGCTTTCAGTAAGAGGAAACGAAAATTGTAGCACATCGTGTTCAGAATAGCCGATCG
The DNA here is from genome assembly GCA_034770305.1 of Trichogramma dendrolimi. Taxonomy (NCBI): domain Eukaryota; kingdom Metazoa; phylum Arthropoda; class Insecta; order Hymenoptera; family Trichogrammatidae; genus Trichogramma; species Trichogramma dendrolimi. The sequence goes on from JAPMIB010000001.1 coordinate 2,985,274, forward strand.
CTCATTTTTTACGGGTTTACTCATCATATCATATCATATCCAAAGCGACAGTACAAGTTTCGCTTATTAAAAAAAAATCGTACTCGCACGAGTCGCGAATATAGCGTTCATACCGTAGAGCTGGGATCCGAAGTGCGCGTGAGCGGCGCATGAATAATCCAATTACGCGGAAAGCGCAGGGCCAAATCCGCGTCCTCGATCGTCGTTGTGTCCCCGGGATCGCTGCTTTCGCCCTCTATGGTTCTCTCATTTATTTCCCATGGCATCCTAGACCACTTTGGATACGTGTATATGGAGGACTGGCACGCGGCGCACGCGCACCCACGCAGCCGAGCTGGCAGCGATCGTATATTATTCTAGGCCAAGTTGGCTCGAGGTGCAAAACCCAATGGCCGATACATACACTGCGTGTCCACACTCTTATACTCGCGCGTACTTTTGTCGTCCGCATATCTCGTCCGTAAGCGTGTGATAGCTCGCCAGCAGCGATAGTGGGCTCAAATTAGATCAGCATAGCCACGACCGCGAAATTCAAGAGATGCGGATCAGCAGCTGCGATCGTACACGGGCAGCTGTTATATGCAAACATCCAGAGGAGGGAGGAAGAGGGACGAAGAGGGACGAAGCGGAGAGAGCCGGGCATTTCTACTTTAGCTCAAAAATTTTTCTGAGTGCACCGTATACATACGCGTGCGAGTTTGTTGATGGAAATTTTTTTCATTCTCCGCCACGTGATCGCGCGGCTTCGCTTCCTGCGCTGCCGTCGAGGCTGCATTGGAATATTTTGAGAGAAATTTCGGCCTATACGTATGCAACCAAAAATACATCGGGAGTTTTGGCTTATTGATATTTTTTATTTCTATCAAAATTGTACGTATAATATACCATATTGGATTCGCTGGTGCAGGAGTGAACTGTATCGGTATAGCACTCGCACGAGCTCGCGTACAACCGTACGTTGGTTTTCGAATTGGATTTTCGAAAAAGTGCGGCAGCAGTACGGCGTGTACGTATAGCGATAGCTGATCTGCAGATCACGCGCGTGTACAATTCCTCGAGGGTGTCTCATTTCCAGTAAGTCTTTGAGAGGTGAAATAATTTAAGTTACTGTTTGAAATTCGAATTCAACTTCAAATAGTTGTTTCGTACGATCGTCATTGAATACTAGTGTAAAATACTAGAACTTTATCAGAGAACAATGTTAAAATTTGGAGTAGGTAGCACGAGAGAAAAAAAATGTCCACGAAGCTCTTCAAATACGGGAACGAGGTTGTCAAATTTTTTCGATCTATACATAAGCACCGCGCAAGCTCCCTATATAGTTCTATAAGCACGTGTACAGCATGTGTGTGTGGGTGTACGTACCGTTAAAGTCGCTAACAAGATCTCTTTGATCAGTCTCTCGCGCCGTCGTGTTTCTGGTGTACGCGTCGACGCACTCGCGCACGCACACACACACCCACACACTCGGCAGCTACATACAAATGTAATTCAGGTCTTTCCTCCTCGCTAGTCAAGCCGATCGATCAGCGGATTTACATATCTATAACTACCCCCTTCGGATCTTGTTAAAGCTCGGAGCTGCTGTAGCTGCTTTTGTGCCCGCATATATACAGGGCCTAGGTGCGCTTTTTTTCATTACAAGTGCTGCTGCTATACACTACTACTTCTTTGCTTTCGCAGGCGCGAACTTTCCGCGTGTGCGCGCGAGTTTGGATATATATAGCTTCGTTAAGAAAATCTACTTGTGTGTGCGCGCGCGCGTGTGTGTGTGTGTGTGAGCGAGTTTATGTGCTGCTATGCCTGCTGCAAGCTCGAACGCGTCACAGCGTGACTTGTCGGTACGATCGAAGAACGATGCCGAGGCCGTATTTCATTATATATCTATACGTTATACGACGATTGATAAAGATAAAAAAAAGCTGTCGAGAGTTGAATCTGCGCTTAAATCGAGAAATGCGCGCGAGCGTGCGCCCTCACCCAACGGTATCGGAACTTTTATGAAAGATTTTTTTACGAGAGAAAATATATGCACGCGCGCGTGGGGTTCGGAACGTTCGCCGAGTAGAAAGCGAGCTGGGAAAAATGAAAGGAAGAAAGAAACGGGAAAGGTATCGTAAAATTCCACGCATAACAGCACGAGTGTACCGCCACAAGAAAGGGAGTAAAGAATGACGCGGACCATTTTTTCACGCACTTTCGCGCGCGCACGCGCCTTAAATATCTAATAAGGAACTCGGGTGCGCATTTCCCACGAGACATCGTCGTCTTCGTCTTGGTCGTCGTCGTCGTTGTGAAATCAAATTTTTCTATTCGCGTAGAGACTCGAACTTGCGCTCGAAAACTCGGACGTACATTACGACGACGTACGAGGCGCTGGACCAAAATGTGCACAAATGGACACAAATTTTCATATATAAAAGCTATGTTGCTCGAACTCGAGCACCGCGTAAGCTTCACGTAAGCATATAACTTGCTACATACGGCTGTGCAGCGGCATGAATTCTATCGAAGTTTTTGTCGAGCATTCGAAACTCGTCCAGATTTAAGTCCGCATCGATCTACCGAAAGCTCGCTGCAAGCTCGAGGAACGATCGGAACGCATATACGCAGCAATTAAAATTACGACCGCTGCGTGAAACGGGTGCTATTATGTACCACTAAGCTGCGAGGCTAATAAATCGCGTTCATTCTTGAAGTTACGAACGATCGATGCGTGGATCGAGAAATTCCATACACTCGAGCCTCGGGTATATTTGCGTTGCCAAGCTCTTGACCCACGGTACGATAGATAACACTTCCGTAACGTCTTGATGTACGTATTAATAATATACGTCCACATAAATAGCATCGCTAAATATGCAGCTATAGAGAAAGAGAGAGGGACTGTCGAGCAAAAAGGGCCGGAGCAAAAAAGAGAGAGATCAGAGAGAGGTCGTAAATTTAAGCTGTTTGGAGCGCGCATAATGGGAGCCTTATTAAACCGCCCGGTATCCTACATGACCCGCAAAAATGTCCCACTGCTGATGCTGCTACTGCTACTGCCTCGACGATAATATACGTATATAGCATATATATAGAGAGTAGCGCAGCACACGCGAGAGGGCGAGAAAATCGCGATGGCCATAATTCAGATATGCCGCACGCATAACCGATAAATAACAACGTTGAGAGAGAGAGAGAGAGAGAGAGGGCTAGAGCTTGAGCTATATGGAGCTCCGCAAATGAAAGAGAAGTGAGCGAGAGAGAGGGAGAGACAAAATATCTGAATATTCAAGACGTGTTTGCAGAGCCGAGAGAGAGAGAGAGAGAGAGAGAGAGAGAGAGAGAAAGAGAGAGATTAGACCGTGCGCGGCGATAGACAAGGAACGAGAGAGTAGAAATACCTGGATTTTTTGCCCCCTGCAAGCGGATTGTTCGGTATACGTAATAGCGGCCCTCGAGGTTTTTTGCTGGCTCGTCGCGCGCGGTCGCGACGAATGAATTTGAATATACACCGTACAAAGCTGCAGTTCACAATACGCAGAGAGAGAGCTTGGCAGAGCGCGTATAATTTTAAAGGGCGAGGCGCGCAGTCCCGTGCACAGCCTCGACGTGTACGCACGCGATAATATGTATATTAAATGCAAAGTACGCCCGACGTAACCGAACGAGTGCGGTAATTCTATGATATTCCGATATATATTATATAGTAAAAGTACGGTAGCGTGGCTGCTGATGCTCGCGGCAGCGAAAAATTTCATTTCGCGCGCGCGCCACCATCTCGTTTGACAATTGCGCGAGGCCAGACAGTCGTTTATTATATATCGCAAGCATGCAAGTATTGGTGAGCTATTTTTTTCATATCCATCGGGTAGTTGCTTTTTCAAACTTTGACCGTATGCATATGGATCGTGTCCATGGAGATTCCGCCTCTCGTGCGCGACGAGCTTTTTTCGCGGTGATCGCTTCTTTCGCGACTCGAGCCTGCATCGACTCGTGTTGTGTAGTGAAAATAAATTTTATTAGGTTTTTTCCTTTTCCATTCAATGTTATGGTTAATTTTTTTATTTTTCACAAAAATAGATACCAATTTTTATGACTATGACAATAGCATGACTATATGACAACATTTTTTGGTCTTGAGTTACATCTCACTTGGCCAGTTGTGGCTCGAAGCACATCACTAATCACAGACGATCGGACCCATAAAGGGCATTTTCGAAACGCTCAAAAGCACGCTCATCCTGTAAATCCATCGTCATAATCGTACTGCACTCGTGAGCTCTACTCCTACCGCGGCGTTTTTGAAACGTTCTGCGTGAACATTTGCTATCGTGCTTTAGCTCATTTCTCGCCCGATTCGGCTAATTCACTGAATTTTACCATAGAATTTAATCATACGGCTGGAGCTTGCAACGCTCGAGCTTGCAGCGCTGTAGGCCTCTCGGCGACGGGGCGCATGAGCACCTCGACTATATAATACCGTATACGCTTACACTTTTCAATTAATTATTTCGTCTGTTGGAGCTGTCCAGGATGAATAATTTCATTTACAAGTGCACTTTAATTGAATAATTAAACGCATTTATATACCATACACAATACATAAACCGAGGGTAAATCGGAGGATCATTGGAGAGAGAGGAAAAGAGAGGTAGGTCGATCGAGCCTCGGCTCTGGGCTTGATAAATCCGCGATGTCCTGCTATGCTGCAGTGCGATTAATTTTCATCACAGCCCTCTCCTTCGTTCCCTCTTTCTCTCCTTCTCTTTTTCTCTCTCGCTACGCGCCGCATCCGTGTGCATTATCGAGTATCGTCCCGACACTGCACTGCGCGCGTTGTAAGCGCATTATCCAAAGTGCACGAAAAAAAAAGGCGGGCGAGAGAACGGAAGATAAAAAAAAAGGGCGAAAAAAAACTAGAAACAAGCAGAAGGAAGCCCAAGATAAGGAGAAAGAGGGAAAGAAAAGCTCAGCGCGACGAGACAGATGTACTCGGGGTATAGTTTTTCCATTGCTCGAGGATCGAGTTGACCGAGCTCCACGCGCGTAAACCGACGACAGCGCAACGTTACCCCACCGTCACCATACCACCACCACTGCACGTACTATAACTATCTACACAACCACTGCAACGGTGCGTGTATATATCTCAAGACCTGGGAAAGTTTCGTGGGCAGAAGAAAGAGAGAGAAAGAGAGAGAAGGAGAGAAAGAGAACAGCTATTTCCCTCGAGGCGTACGTACGTACGTACGTTTCGCAGGCAGAGCTGCATCTGGGCAAAAATATCGAGCGACGTCTCGCGCGCGCGTTTACGTATGTGTATAGAGTTTGTGCACACTATGTGCACTGTGCGTACATGTGAGTGTGTGTGTGTGCGTGTGTGTATATACCGGTGTGCACTGACTCGAGCCCGTATAGAACAGATGCACACACACACGTATATAGCTCGCCGAGATGTATTGTATATGCATAAAAGACTGTAGAATGTTGGCTTTGTACCAATTGAACTTTTGTCATAGAGCTATGAATTGAATTTATGTCATCGCTTGCCTTATTCTTTTCCAACTGCTTGCGAATTGCTGCTGCTGCCGCCGCCGCGAATGTAAAAGTCATGGGGCGCGCTGCGGCGCGAGCGTATAAGTCGAGCTCGCAGCTTCTTGCACGCATATTTCTCGATATTTTATGTATTATTATATATTTCGCCTCGGTGAAACGTTCGTTTCGCGAAATAATATTCTCGTGCGCTCGCGGTGTTGACCGTAAAACAAAATTAGGAGGAAGCGAATAATGCTTGCCATACGTAAACGAAAAAAATGAGAGAGAAAAAATCAACTGGGTATGAAAAAGCCATCGGAGCGAGAAATAAGTATTTCCCTCACGATTTAACGTGCTCGCAGCTCTAACTCTCGTATATATATGTATACAGTCGGCTCTGTCGCGTGTGCTGCACCCACAGGGATTTCATTCCGATTTGCGCGCGCGCGCGCGGAGAACTCGCCGCGCGACGAGTCGAGTCACACACATATATATCCATAGATTTGCGCGTTAACGACAAGAGCTACATACTCCTGCTACTATTACTACTACTACGCATACACACACGTGTATATAAGTCGTCACTTTCGATTGCGCGCGAGAGACACGATATAGACGAGATGATTCGCCCGCACGTCCCCATCGGAGCGTGAAACACACGTCTGCTTGTTTTTTTCCTTTTTTCTTTTTTTCCTCTTTTTTTATTTGTCAAGTGATTGCGCTTATGCACTTGGTATTACAGACAGAACGGCAGCAGCTGGCGTTACATCTATCCACGCTGCTTCTCTAATTGGCTCGATATATACCAGGCGTACGTGGTGGTAGCTGCGCAGCACTGCACACACTGCATCATCGCGCGCGTCGAGCATCGTACAGTGCGAAGCTCTTTCCGATTCGGCGGCTGTCTCTCGTCGCCCTGGTCTATGACTTACGTGTACTACTGCTGCATACTGCTGCAAGGGCACTCATTCGAGTTTCAAAAGGCGCGCGGCAGCAGCAGCTCGCACCCGAGTTACCCGCAGATGATTGATTGGAAACTGCTAGCCAATGACATGTCTTTTGAAGCTTTTGTCGTTCGGATTCGATGATATAGTAATATATAGACGCGGCGGCAGAGCGCAAGGGCGGTTCGCACCGCGCGCACTGTTATACCGCGTGTAAAGTCGCTTTGTTGTTGTCGTCCCGCCACCGCCACCGCCGCGATTGGCCCTTTTTTTCGCCCTAACGACGAAACGGCTATTTTTTTTTCTCAAAATGGGCAAAGTTGGAAATTTCCGCGTTGATTGAAAGCTCGCGTTACACGGCCGCGCACAGTCATCATGTAAATGGACTTTGTTCAATTTAGAAAGCTCGAACTTTCTCCGTAATCGACTAAAGCCATCTTCAATTATTTCTAAGAAATTTTGTTCCACAACGCGAGTGCATTATACATAAACGAATAAATTATGGCGAATTGGTTGAAATGATATGCGTTACAATATGAAGAGAGGGAGAGAGAGACAGATATAATATGCTCTCGCGATGCAGTCGAGTATCCGTTATAACCCGATGCTTGTCGAGCACAAAAGAAGGTACATCGTGCATACGCTTGCAAAATTGCCAAAGGCCCTAGCAATTGCTGTTGCCGCCACCGCTGCTGCTGCTCCTCTATCTTTCTCTCTCTCTCCATTTTATGGTACATGCGAGCTCTGCGTGTGTAAGCAATTTTCTTCGATCTATGTTCGTCTCCGTGTGTATCCCGCCCTTTCCCTCCACACACATACACACACACACACACACATACCAGCCCATGTACACGCTCATATACGTATATGCGCATAAGCATACCCAACAAGGACGAGTTTGTATAAGCAACGTATATTTTACATATTCATCAAGTTATTGCTTTCTCATCGATTCCGCACAGCTCGAGCTACACACGTATACATTGTGCCATATCTATATAGCGGAGTCGATGCGGGGGTGGTGGCGTGCACATGTGACGCGCACCCGGCAAGCGAGCGAGCAAACGAGCGCTCGTTTTGCGGACAACAATGCGACAAGGAAGAGGCGAGAGAAAGAGATAAAATAGAGTAACGAGCCGTTGCGCGCGCGCGCGCGTGTGTGCAACATTTTCGGCTGATAGCTCGAAAAATGAAAAACGATCCCCCGACGAATGCCTCAAATAAATAGATCGAAATAATGTGATTAACTCGCGAAGCGTATACGGTACAACGCGCGCGCACGTGGTTATTATATGAGCTGCGTGAGACCATATAGGTACGATTATGCGCGGCTTTTTCTCACGCGGCGCCCCTCGTGTGCGCTGCAGTACTTGTGAAACGAGCACCGGCTACGAGTCGCGTACATTTCGCGCTCTAGATTTTTGAATAAAAATTATATTTTTTCATCTGTTCTTTCGGCCGAGTTTTTACAGCGCATTGAAATAAATCTGCAGGCAGATTTAAATATTGCATTACCGCTAGCTTTTCCTCAGTAATATGGCACAGGGACGGCTGTATAAGGAGCTGGCCCCTTGGAGCAAAGCGTACATATATAGAGAGAGAGGATCGTGAAAAAGCTCGACTTGCAGTATATTATCGGCACGTAGAGAGAAACACATTGTAAAAAAGTCGACGTCATCGAGAATTGCCTGCCTGCCTGCTTGCACCGCGCGCACATGCACAATTGGCGAGCAGCAGTAGCACAAGCCCGAGACATGTCGAGCAAACGAAGCAGAAGATGCAGGCAGCAGCAACAAACTCAAGGCTTTGAGAATGTAGTAGTTTTTTTCTCCCTTTCTCGCTCTCTCTCTCTCTATATCTACTCAATTTCTAGGCTATAAACACGGTGAATGTATGTGTCTGTGTATGTGTGTATGTGGGTGTGTGTCTGCGTGGAGCGTAAAAACTGCTACATAAACGCGCGCCACGTAAGAAAGTGGAACACGCTCGTTTTTCACTCTAGTTTTCTCGCATGCAGAAAAGGCGCAGCGGTGAAGGAAGAAGAAGAGAGAAAAAGAGAGAGAAAGAGATGGCTCGTGCATATCTAACGAATCATGCCAGGGGATGCTGGCATGCATGTGACAGTAGCGATAGAGGCGGTGGTAGCCAATGATTCTCGTCCAGCGTAAACGGGGGCCATGTTTTGGATACATAAGATTGCAAGCTAATATGACGGGCTCAAATTTAAGATTTGATACTTTCAAAGTGTTGCGGTAAAAACTCAAGATTTAAATAGGGGGTTTAAATGTCTATTTACAGTATTAGGCTATAAGAGTAAAACAAATTTTTTTTGAAGAACAAACATAACAACCCTTTTCAATAACCCACTGATATAAGTCTAATGACCTTCTACGTAACTAGTCTCGGCTTCGCCTCGGCCACAAATTACACGTACCCAGAAAATTTTCTGTTTTTGGCAGCCTCGGCCAATACAATTTGTTTACATGCAAATCGAATGATGTGAGATTGTTTTGGATTTATTCTACTATGGGTATCAGTAGCTGACTGAATAATTTAATTACAATTTTTAACTAAATGCATGCAAATCGTTGGTCATAATTTGGGTACAAAGGATCTCAAGTTCAAAATGTCTAAAAAGTCGAAAATCCACAGTAAACTGTTTATTGATTATCAATTTTTTACGTGAAGTTGTATTAGCCTAAAAGAGCGTTTCTGAACTACTCAAACTGCTATGCTTGTGAATCTTCAATAAAAATTTACGTACAAGTCTATACAAGTAGTAAAAAAATATTGTAGCAGCTGGCACTAGCTCAGAATATTTCAAGCTCAATTCGAAATAAAATAAAAAGAATTGATTCGTCGAGGGCAAAACAATCATTAATAATAGTTACAGTCTAGCTTTTCTACATCTGTCGCGTTCGATATGTGTTAGGAGTCGACGGTGCAGCAGTGTCATCAGCAACAGCAGCGGACTCTGAAACACGAGAGACGCGTTATATCCTCTGGACTTTAGCAATCGGTCAAATTACCCGACAGATATCGCGCACAGATTACCTCAGCCTGTGTACATGTATATAATATGTACGTATCTACGTCAACGCTCCGCGTCCGGTGCGCACAGTAACACATGTGCGTGTGCTGGAAATCGAATGTTCCTTTCTTTCTTTCTTTTTTTTTTTATCGCGAGTGATCCTCGGATCTATATCGGCTTAAAAATTGCATGATGAATGACCAGACGAGCATCGCAATCCAACAATTGGATATATTGTATACGAGTGCGAGTGTGCATACATATCGTCTGTATACAACGATGCTCCTTCGGCTTCCACGCGTTTGTTCAATAATATGTATGTTCAATAAACTCCTTCTTTTTTCCTTCGCTATCCCGGTGGCTCGGCCAACCCCGTATCTTAAATTGCTTCGATGACTTAAATAAACAATAAATAACAAGCTCGAACGCGCGCGATATCATTTATTCTCATATTCGCGCGGGCGCAAATAATAAATTTGTATATGTGTGTGCGTATACAATAACGAGCTACTGTATAGGCTATTACGGGTTCGCGTTTATCCCCTTCAGTTTCTCTCTCTCTTTCCCTTTTACCCCGGGAGCTTGTTCTTGCGTTCGCCTCGTTACTGCGTACAGCTATACCATTCGAATATAATAGCCGTACTAATGGAGGGCTTATTGAGTTTATACTGCGTCCCTCCGCGTGCGTGCACCAGTCGATTTTCTTCGTTTATACTCTCTCTCTCTCGCGCGCTCGAGCATACGAGGAATGCGCGTATAAGCATTTCCTTATACAGATATATATTTCATGCGCGGAAAAGACCTTAAAGATTTTTACGATCTAATCGAGTGTTTTCATTACCGGTTTTCATCGACAGCCAGCGCCATATAGGCGCGCATAAAAGAGCCTCGAGTCATATACATAAACTCTCCTCTCGGCAGGAAGAAAGACGAGCTTTTTTCTTGATTTAAATGATCGCGCGAGCCGGGAATCGGCTGACATCTATATAAGCACATTTTTATAGCCCTTGGGCCATTATCGTTGCGATCGCAAAATTGAAATTAATAGCGATAAACGCGCGTCGATCGAGTTCTATATTGTTATATCGTCATATCTATACTACGATGCTAGGTGTGCGTATTGCAGGTGTGCATTTTTTTTTTGTTCCAAGCTCTTACTTTGACCGCTATATATCCCGCCGAGCGAGATTCGCGTATGGAATCTCGCACGCGACCAACAAATGTTCATCCAATAACGAAGGAATTACGAATGCTGGATGTGTACGTACATGTGTATATATATAGCAGCAGCGTCGGTTTACGTATAAATGCGCGCGCCACGATCTCGCATCATCGCGCTTACTGCCGCCGTATTAAACGAACGATATTGGACGCGTTTACGCGTTATATACGCAATTCGCGCGCGCATATATATAATAATACAGGCCGTTTAATTCGACTGATCGCGCCCACGCCGCGCCGCGCATGAGTACGCCTACGCAGTCGACTCGTGTAATCTCGTGCGCGAATTGCGTGTGCTCTATACACACACACAGACACGCACACGATCGTTGCTGCTATATCGAGATATTGCGGCTCTGTATACGTCGCGCGACATTCGGGGTGGTTGCCAATCGAGCCGCGACCAATAACGGCCCCGAGGCGCGGGGGCAAAATATATACGTTGGCCCTGAACGATAAAACTAGGCTGGAATTAGAAAACATCGGCTGCGTATTCGCATTTTCATATCGTATGTAGCGATAAGCATCCGCGATCCGATCGCTGGAATATCGCAACGACGACGACGACGACGATGTACGCTTGTGTATCCTGTATAACATATCGGAAGCGCCGTTGCTTGCTTCTACGATTACCGGCTCTCACCGGAGATGACGCGTATATACGTATGTATGTATGTATGTAGCCAGCCCAGGCGATCCAATTACGGCAACAGATCGGCTCGTACGTCGTGTGCACGCGACGCACATGACTTGAACTTATGGTTATAAATATACTTGAAATATATATCTATAGGTAAGCCCTCGTTTGCCTAGGGCAGTTTGAAAGTCTTAGAGTGTCAAAAGCAAAAGTCGCTATACTGTTTCGCACAATTAAGCAAATTGAATAAAAAAAACGTCTTCCTGTTAGAAATGCTCAACATTTTATAGATAGTTGAGACGATGAGAGTTTGGGTGTTAACATCCTTAGAACGTCGGAGTAAGGTTTTGAACATCTATGCAACTAATATACAGTTATTTTCACTTGGCCACTTGCAGATTCACACATGAACGTACTTGCCCTCTAGTGGTAGAGAGTTAAAGTATTATTATCGTATTTAAAGTGGTTGTACGATAATTATTCGAAGCTACTTGTTTGAAATCGCATCATCGTAAAAACTCCAATATCCACCATCATGAAATCAAGTTTCAACTTTGAGACCTTATAGATCCATCAGGGATAAACCTAGAGGACTGAAAATTTCACGATTTTCATTTTTTAATGTATTAATGTACTCTTCAAGTATACATACTTTGTTTTAATTTCATTTTTTTGGGCTATCACGATTGTCGGGATATATATCGTGGTACATGTCTGTTTACAGTTTGTGTACAAGCATGTATAGTTATGCGGTGTAGAGTTTGAACGGTGCCACACGTGTGGATACTAATTTGTATAGTATTGAAAAAACACGAGTAATTTTTACGTTTCATACATTGCCAACAGGTGGCGCATACATAAATTGATAGAAACTCACAAATTGCTAACGTTATATTTTCACATAAGTGATAGTATAACGGCGATATGATGATATCCTTTACGTTCTCGGAGGCTCTCCTTGGTGCAGCGATCCCAGTCCACCGCACGACGCCAGGTTGAGCCGAGTGACGCACGCTCTGAAAGGAACCGTCTTGTTCGGTGCTCTCCGTGTGAAGTCTTCTTGTGAACAACTTTTTCGCTGTCCGTTGTCTCCTCTTTGAGTAAATGACACAATGCTCTTAGTAGTCTCCTTCTTTCATTTAAGTGGCGCCGATTATGAGCGAGATTGAAAACTAAATTGAAGTGCGTGTTGGGCTCTCGTGACTTTTTACTGAGTATATTTTGTAAACGCACTATATCAGTGAAACAAGCCAATGCAGAGTCGGACATTCTTCATCTTGGAAGTAGAGTATATCCTCGACGTCACTCGCTCGGATGAAGAATGAATTTGCTGTACAGCGATTTTGCATCTGTATCCCAGGATGCATGTACCTCTGCCTTGCGCTGCTCCATCGTGCTCCATCGAGAGTCTGTATCGAAAAATAAAGCAAGACGCCGCGCGTCATTTGTATCGATGCCTTGCCTATGCGTAAAAACCAAGGAGCCGTTCACCGCGACTAAATTGCTTTTGCCAAACGACGAATTATGCTCGCCGAGCTATATATACACGAAAAACTCGAGCGCAACGAGCGATCGAGCGTGTGTTTGGGGTATATATATATATATATATATATATATATATATATATATATATGTAGTATGTGAGTGGGTATATACGCGCAGCGCCGCACGGTGGATGTATGTATTTTCATTTTGCTTTTATTTCTCTTATATATACGGTGAAAAAACAAATGCCCGCCTGCCAAGGATACGGTGGATGGCTTCGATAAGAAATTGAGATGGACTCGATCGTGCGGCATGCGTACATAAATATATATGCGCGCACCTATATGTATATAGCATACGTATACACACTTGCTTGGGATCTCGAGCAGTGTGCAGGTAAGAGCTCGGGCGCAAAAAAAGCTCAAGAGCTAGAGACTTTCTGATGTATGTTGCTGCGCGCGCCCAAGCTCAAGAGAGAGAGAGAGAGAGAGAGATGAAACTTGAAGGAGCGCGCGCGATTCGATCGATCGAGACCGGCTGCTTTATTTATTTTTAATATTTATGAGTGCAGCGAGCGCAACTCTCTCTCTCTCTCGCGCGCGAGCACATACATCTATCTATATAGATGTTTCGATACATATACAAAAAGGAGCTACGCGCGCAGTGGATAGGATTTTGCTGAATTTCACTTTACGCCAGGGCAAAATCAATAAACTGCTCCTTCGCTCCTTGCGCGCTTTCTGCGAGATATACACTTTACCAAAGGCTGTTTCCGCCGCTACTACTTCTGCTGCTTTTTCACTTTAACGGCCCCCGCGTATGACGTGCAGCGGGGGGTACGAAGCGAGTGACGTCGAATAATCAATCGTCCGTGCCGTCCTTATTTCCTTCGAAGCTTATATGCATATAAATCGAAACATCTTTGCGACTGCTCAGTTTTTTTCGAGATCGCTCATATGTGAATTGCTCTCTGTGTGCCCGATAATAAACGATGCATTTTTTGTTTTTCTGTTGTTTCGCAGCTGGCGCGAGGAGTACGGGCGGCAGCAAAAGTTATCCTGTGATAGTCTTCCTGCACGGCGAGAGCTACGAGTGGAACTCGGGCAATCCGTACGACGGCTCGGTGCTGGCCAGCTACGGCGGATTGGTCGTCGTCACCGTCAACTACAGGCTCGGTATTTTAGGTAAGTCCACGCAAACTATTATAATACATTCAAATGTATATTTCCTCTTTCTTCGCTCAGCGATATCTTATATACGTATACGCGAAATTGAATCGCCATTGTCCAGACTATTTGTGCGACGTATGCGTGCAAGATGTTTGTTATAACCTCGAGTATAAGGGCTACTGTAACGCTTGAACGACCCTATCAGATACGCACACATACGTGCATTATATATATGAATCCATGCGCGCACGCGAAGCTGGTAGAGGAATAAAAAAAAATCGCACGCAGTTCGCAAGTACGCCATTGCCATTTCCATAAGCATAGGTGGGCTATACCGTAGCCTTATCGAAATACGTATGTTCGTATATGGCACGAGCTTGGCCGCGTGTTACGAGTATCGCGACGACGACGACGACGACAACGACGACTTGGAGACCCACGCACAACTGCTGGCGCAGCGAAGTAAAATAAAAAGGGCAAATAAACACTCGGCCGATGCCCGTGGAATTGTGCGCGTGTGCGAATATATATGTATGTGTGTTTACGTGACGCTCCAAGTGATACGAGTCGAGGAATGGTCAGCCGTATATAATGTTTATATATAGGAGTAGGAGGAAGTGTATGTACAAAGTTGTGCACGTGGATGTGTGCGGCAGCTTGTATGTGTTCGCTCAGGGTGGGGTCAACAGAGTATCGAAAATCACGCAGATTCACACGCGGCTCTACATATGAGCGATCCTACAATTAACCTGCCAACTTTTCAGCTAAAATCATTTTTTTTAATTTAGCGCTTGGAATCAACATAGATTATTGTTTTTGAAGGTTCTAAGATACTACAAAAATGCGTGAAAAATCAAAATTTTCGTTATGACCATTTCAAATTTTGAAAAGAACGCTTTTTTAAACAAAAATAGTTATTTTTCAGCTTTCTAAAGTATTTGTGATTATATTTCCAGCTTCATAGAAGCTTCGAGAACTGCAATCAATGTTCATTACAAGAGTACAATGAAAAAAAATAGAACCCATTTCTAGCCAATAATGTAGCAGCTGTAAATTGTGGAGTTGCTCGTATGTACACGACTCCCGTACACGATGGGAGAGCAAGTGAGAGAGAAAAGTTCCAGTTCTTGCACGTTCGTTTGGACAACACTGAAAGTTGTTGGTTCCGTGCCACGTACACATCATATATATACTATGTGCGTGCGTGCGCATGTTGTAGGAAGAAGTTCGCGGACACGGAACATTCTTGAAATTCTCGACAGGCCGATCGGATGCAGTAGCTGACTCTTGTATGGATATAAGTCTACTTATGTAGAAGCATGCACCGACCTCAGTTGAACTGATATAACTCCTTCTTTGATGAAAATTCACAAAGTTATTATGATAAGTCAGCTTATTCGGGGTTTCGTGCGCACATCCGTTCGTCACGTAAGTACGCGCGCCTATTTGGATGTATCTATGACCGCTTAATCAAACGAGTGTGAATTAATTGAAATAAATTAGATTTCGCGATGATCATTGTAAATTAGACAGTCGCTCGTGTGTCTATTTATCGTGCGTAAACTGCATGGAACATACATGACACACGGACCAAAAGTACCTGTGCAACGACTCGACAGCGCGGCGCAGGCCAGATCGTTGCGATGTGATAAAATCAGGACGAGTACGTCAATATTTATCGTTTTATATACGAGCCATGTGCTCCCTCGAGCTGTACGCGCGCTTATCTTCGCGTATACTTCGTGGATCGGGCTATCAGAAACTGTCGCCCGACGAAGCCCCGAGGCTACGACGACGTCGCCTTGCGACTTTAAAGCTGCCTATGCTGAAACACCCTCGTCCCGGAGAAATACCTCACCCGCGTGTTTGTGATCTTTTCGCTCTCGAGTCTAGACACATTTTCGAGCGATACTTCTCCTCGTACCGAGCCTTCTTCCAGAAAGAGAAAAGAGGCACGGCATTGAAGTTTGACGACGTCTGAATAGTCAAAGTTCTTTTAGTCCTGATTCGATCGCCAATCAGCGTATCAAAAATGTGTCCAAGTCTTTGTCGCATCGGGCTTTTCGTCAAATAAAAGAACTCTATAACAGATTCTGTGACGATTCTTTAACAGAACGTCATAATTAAGACGTACACACCTATGTTACATAAAATTATTAGAAATAACAAAAAACATTTTTTAATTTCTTTGACTAATTTGATTTGAATCTGATTTAAAAAACGAGTCTTATTTTTGTAAGGAAATGTAAAGATTAATATTCTAAAATTTGCTACGTACACTGTTAACAAAAACCTTAAATTCAATGTTGATTAAGGGGACCGACCTGTGTTAAAAGCTTAAATTCAAAAAATAGCTATATTAATCGAAATAGTGGAAAATTTTTTTTTGTGATAGTAAAATATAATCATTAGACACCTGATTGACCAAAAAAAACTTCCACCCAAGCTCTAAAATACCAATTACGCCTATTTTTTCATAATACTAAATATTATAATTGAATTTACTTGCCACGCGATTCTGACGTGAGCTTTTCATCAATATTGGCCTACGGGGTCTCAAAATCTTCAGAAAAGTACCCTCATCCACTTAAGCGGAGCAGAATTTGAAAAAAAAGTTTGTTTCTCATCCAAGAGCTTAAATATGGTATTTAGTGTTGATAAAGTACTAATTTTCTTAAAAATTTTCTTTAAATTTTGACGTGTATATAAAGTTATTCGCAATTTTTCAAAATTCTGCTCCGCTTAGGTGGACGAGGGTACTATTCTGAAGATTTTGAGACCTCATAGATCAATATTGATGAAAAACTCTTTTCAAGATCGCGGCAAGTGATTTATAACACAATATTTTGTCTTATGAAAAAAGGGATGTAATTGGCATTTCAGAGCTTAGGTAGAAGTTTTTTTTGGTCAATCAGGTGTAGAATGAACATATTTTACTATCACAAAAAAAAATTTTCCACTATTTCGATTTATATAGCTATTTTTAGCTGGAGCTGAATTTAAGCTTTTAACACAGGTCGGTCCCCTTAAACAAAAAATATAAATGAACGTAAAATTTTCTGCTCTTTTCCAATCCGCAATAAAGGATTCAGTTCACTTTAGCTGTAAGATTATGTTCAAGGTTATATTCAAGGTCACCATTATACTTCTCTTATAAAAATAGGTTGGATATCGGATTTTTGATTTTTTGTACGCTTGTTTCGCAACATTTTTTGGGGTTACCATATTTTTACCATATTATGTATGTGCCGATGTGTAATTTCCAATCGCCTGAACGAAACATCAGAAGGAGGACAAGTTCTGGGTATTTTCCTACGTATAATACCTCAAGACGATCTCACGTGTTATAAAACTGCAACTGTACTATATATTGCGAACTTTAGTCACGCAAACAAAGATAACAAGTTGAAACGTGCGAAATCTGCTCCCTTCTCTGTAAAACCTGTACAGGCGGGTGAGATATTGCTTTGAAATAATATTCAAAAAGCAAATAATACCCATCAGGCGATAAAGCTTTCATAAAGGTTTTCGGAAAGTAGACGCAGCATCCGCAACTTGATCGCGTGGCATACATTGAGAGCACTGACGCGCACCGTATCTGGCGATATAAATATATAGATGCCCGCATGTGCGCGCGCGACCCACGACAAATGAAACGAAAATGAACGCTCGATGCTTACAAAGCGTCGCATTGAAAGCTCGCCAAGCTCGAGGAACGCGTAAGGATCATAAAAATCTGACGGAATATAGAAAAGGAGGGAGCGACGCGAGACAACGATCGAATATATAATGTGTAGGATGATGACTCTGGGTCGTCATGACGACATCGAAAGGAGGAAGACGACGACGACGACGTGGTGGCGTCGACGAGCGACAATCTAATAGGAAACTCATTACCGTAAATCGACGGACGAGCGCTGGAGCGCGAGAAAGAGAGTGAGATATGCTTTCGCGGTAATTTTGCCGAGCTCGCTTCTTATCTCAAAGATCCGAAATTATCCGCAGCTAAAACGACTGAAAATGATATTTACGTTTGAGTATAAGCCGTCGCGTTTTACGAATACGAAATGTCGGTCACCGTGTAAACACCTTTGGCATGCGGATATATATTTACCGATCTCCATTCCCAAAGTGCTGCGAACTACTCTATTGGATCGTTCTTCCTCTCTCTCTCTCTCTCCCTTTTGCTAAATGCAAAATCGTCCAATGTGTCGATCGATCAATCAAACGTCACGAGGCTCGCGCGCGAGATCCTGTGCAACCATTGCGACTTCATATCGAGACGTGTCAATGCACTCATATAGAGCGCGCGCGTACGGGCTAGAGACTCAATTTTTTTTACCCATTTTTTCTCTTTTTTAAATGCGTTATAAATGATCTTTGTGTAGAACGATTGTTCCATCGAGTGCTTTTGGACAATTTTACTTTTATACCCGAAAATATACCTGTCACGGGAAGCATGCGCGCGCGTATCGATCGTTGCCACACAGTAGTGTACTCTGCGATGTAATAGTTTAGTTATTTCAGTGCACGTCGGCTGCGTTTTCGCGAACGTCATGAAAATAGAGATAATGGAAAATTATTTCTGAAAAATGTTCAACTGACGTTTCAACCGGAGTATCAATGCACGCGATGGAGTAGCTTTTTGAACTGGAATATACGATTATGCGAGATAATTCGACGTTTTTTATGCTCGCGTGGATTAAAAATTAAATAAAAGGTGAATCGAGAACGCAATAATCGCAATAAAACATTTTGCACCTATTCAAAGCTACGCCGCAGATCTTGATCTCGCGATATGTAATATTTAAGCGTATCCAGAATTCAACAAAGCGCAGCCGACCAACAGGCGTATAATACGCGTAGCAGTTAGATAAAAGCAACTCCCGGTCGGGATAAAATAAAAAAATAAAAAAAAACGCAAACTCACTCAGCGCAACCAACCATTGGAATAAATTAAAGCTAGGACTGTCTATATATAGAGAGCTCGCGAGCAAACAGCGCAATGGCTGAGGAAAAATATAAGCACTACTTTTATATCACCCTCGCCCTCCCCAAAACGTTATACAGCTCTCCCACCTCGTTGGAATGCTGTGTGCAACCACCAGCACACGTACATATACAGTCTACGAGCATACAAAGAGAAAGAGAGAGAACTGGTGTAATAAACACCTAGATTACTAGAGAGAGAGCAGCAGCAGCAGCAGAACGGGAGAGGAGGGAGGGAGGAAGAGAGAGGAACATCCGGTATTTTACCATTGCGCGCGGCTGACTCTCGCAACTATACGCGCGAGCGAGTTACAGATATAGACGACGCGTGCGGGGGCCGCACGACATATACATTAGAGCTAGAGAGAGAGAGAGAGAGTCCGCACACGCACTGCGCGCCTACTGCATAGCGATATTGTGTCGAAGAGAACAATGACTCGAATTCCGGAAAATTTGAATTAATGCCGCGGAAGGCATTTTTCACTCGACGTATCCGTCCTCTTCGTCCTCGTCGTCGTGCGCTAGCGAGCTTTTCACGCGCTTTGACAACAGCGACGACGTTAAAAAAAAAAATAATAATAATAATGATAAAAGAAAAAAAGGCGCAAGCTCCGCGCTATATACGACGCACACGAACTGAATATAGCTTCCCTCGAAGCTCTAGCTTACTCGTTGTTTGCAGCTTTAACCGCTGAAATATATACGACGTGAGCGCGCGGAGGAAGGGTTGCACGCGAAAAATTTCCCGCAAGCCTAGACTCTCTCTCTCCCTTTTTTTTTATTCGAATTCGAGCGTCGCGGTGTTGTGCAGTGTAAAGCTATATGTGTACGCGACAATGCAGCTTATGAGCTGCGCCACCTCTACTAGCGTGAACGATGTGTGTGTGTGTGTGTGTGCCGCTTTTGTTTAAACGGGCCGCTGATTTTTTGTTTTTGCAGAAAAAGAAGGTGTATACGCGAGGATACGCGCGCGCGCCCCTGGAAAATGCGCAATTAAATTTTCGCTGTTGCGCATTTCGCACCGTCACACGTAAAGAACAAGCGGTAATATATAAAAGGGAGCTGCGTGATCGTGAATTCGATGTAAATCGCGACGCTGCATATATCGCTGCAGCTGACCCGATTTGCGTTTCAACGCGCAGCCCGTGTTTTTACGCGCAGCTTGCAAGCTACTATATATTGTGAGCTGTATTATATATCTGGCGAGCTAGCTGCGCGCACTTTGCTATTCGCACTCGTGAATAATTTACAAATGCACGACTCAGGCCGGAGCTCAATAATGCGTGTGCCACAACAATCGAGGCTTGCGCGCGCGAGTACCTGCTGAAATTTATACGTCTAACTTTTGTCGCAGTGGCTGGCCGCTGCCGCCAGCCGTCAGAGCTATCTATAGCTTGAGCGAAATTGAACCTGCTCAAGTTCGACCGTTAAAAATGTAGGATCATAAGATAATTTATTTTTTCGTTTATATATAATGCCTGTCCGTCGTAGATTATTGGATCCCCGCTTCGATAATCCCTTTTCGAACTTCGTTACGTCCCGATGTAAAAGCTGACCGTTACAATGGAGAGAGGCTAAATTTTGCATCGTATCAAAGTGACTTTGTGCACTCTAAACCTAAACGCTAATAAATATATCTATGTACTATATAGGAAAAAAACTATGAAGTAGTATACTTGATTAAGCGCAAGTTAGGCGAGTTCACAAAGTAAAGGAACATAGAGTGAATGTGAAAGGTCAATGTTATGTAATCATTGAACAGAAGTTTGCGACCACGAGATCGAATGGGACAATTTGTAGAAATCGTTGATAAAGAACTGGTGTAGGAGCTAAAGTTGGCTTTGGAGTTGTTATGAATTAATTACTTTAACAACACCATGATATAGACGAAAAACATACAAAACTTGAACTTTATTTGCAAGAATATCTTTAAATTTTTGCCTGTCGATTACAGTTCATATAGTGGTTTGTTAATGTAAAGCTTTATTATTAACTTGTGGGCACTCAACGAGACCACTTACAACTCATGAAATGTGTGAGAAACAGAGCAACGCTTAACTACTGCGTGTAAACTACTTGTTTTATCTTCTCGGAGCAGGCGCTTATTCAATAATAATAGAACTTTACTCATGGAATCCGATTGTTTCATTTTCATTCCTACTCGTACAATTATCTTCATTTTTCACATATGCAATAGTCGAAAAAGATATCCTAATGCTTCAATTATAGTGAAAGTGATCATGTGCATTTAGTCTAGTGATCGAAAATTCACGTTTTGGTACAACAAGTACAAAGTAACGCCCTCTAATGTAAAAGCCATATGCGTGGGTCATAAAACGAAATAAGAAATATAAAAGCTGGAAAGTTATACGAGGAGTGTCACGAGTGAGAATATCACCACTTTCGTATGAGCTATAGCTTACTCCGGGCCATCTATCGAAACTAGGGGCGAAGGGGAGAGAATAAAAATGAAAACTAGCAAAGTAACTGCTTCTCTTCTCTCTCTCTCTCTCATCGAGAGCTGGCGCGAGAGTGTCACTGCCAGGGTAACATTCCACCTGATATCGTCATATTTTTTCTGAACAAATTTACTCTACTCCAAACGCTTGGCGTCATATATATCTCTACTATTTTTCCCTCTTTCTCTATCTTTCTCATTCCAGCGCCTCCTTGTTTCATCTCATTTTTTTTAGAAGAAAAATTTTCACGACAACTTCGTTCACTCAACTTATTGAAACTGTTTATAGGCTCATATTTATCTGAATCATACTGAAATTTAATTTTTAAATAAAAAAAAAGAGAAGTTTCGAAAAGCTTGGAAGAAAAATCGGGAAAAAAAAATTGAAAATCTCTGATAGAAATTATGCTCAACATCAATAATGGTGTAATAATAAAAAAAGATAGTTTAAAATATTGCAAAAATACTATAATACTACTTTCATCCTTCACCACTAGATGGCGTACACCTTCAAACTTAAATCTGCATGTGGAAAAGTGAAAATAATTGTATAATTGGTCTTCAAATTATCTGGTATGTAGTTATTGCGCGCTGGTGATATATACCATAGGAAAGAGAAAAAAAAGCTTCCTCTATGAGGAAGCAATAGAGACACACAACTGAAGGCTGAGTTATTTCAAAGCCTGCGCGATTTACGGCGGGATGGTCGCACGATTCCGCGGAGTGTAACCGCGCGCGCGCGCATGCATAGAAGCAATATCCCGTAAAATCAAGAATTATTCCTTTGTAAAGGCCAACAACTAATGTCTCGTACATACGCGTACTAGCGGCTAAAATACACAAAGTCGCAAAAACAATTATTTATTCGTGTACGTCTGTGTATGTGTGCACGTTGTGCAGTCTGCTGCGCGTTCGCCGCGTGCAGCTGTGTACATAATGCGAGTAACGAATGCCTTGGACTATCGAATGCATAAATCATATTTCTGGCTGGTCTATGAGAATCAGCGATATATATATATATATGTACGCGCTACATATAAACGGTTACCGAGGGATGAAATAGAAGAAAAAAAAGGAGGTCGAAGAAAGAAGGAAATGTGTACAACAAAGAAAGGGCTGAAACGTACGCGTGGGGGTTGGTGAAACGCGCGTTGTAGCGTCGAGTTGGAGCCGTGTAATAAAAGGCGGGGGTACCACCACGAGGAAATATCGAAACAATGGCTAACCGGAGAACGTTATGAATTTCGAAGCGTAACTCATGAATACATGGCTTTTCCATGTCGACGTGCTGCGCACACGACCATCGCAGAGCGGGGGGTGCGGCCGGAGAGGAAGGCTTAGCTAAACTTCTAACGGTGCACCTATATATTTTGCCATATATGTGTGTGTGTGTGTGTGTGCTGCAGCACATACTCGAAAGCTTGCGGACAAAGTCGAGTAATTTTAATACTCGAACGCGAGATATTTCCCCGCAATATTTCAATTAAACGAGCGCTAGACGATGTACGCATGTATAGAGCAATATTAACCGAATTTTTGTCTTGTCAAACAGGTTTTCTGAACGTCAATACGGACGCGCACCTGCGCTCGCCGGCCAACTACGGACTGATGGACCAGATAGCTGCGCTGCACTGGGTACAGGAGAACATCGCCTTCTTCGGGGGCGATCCGAAAAACGTGACGCTGGTCGGCCACGGTACCGGGGCAGCCTGCGTCAACTTTCTCATGACGAGCCGAGCCGTGCCCGATGGTAATTATCATGCACTTCTCCTTCATCGTATATATATAGTAAAATCAACACGTATACATATTTAATGACTTTTGCTTTCGAGCTCGCGCGCTCAACGCCCCGAAGCGTATGATACACATATAACACCAATTAGATGCAACACTCGTGGAGAGGCTCTCTCGCACGCACACACACAAGCTCTAGAGAGGTAGCTGTTATCAAGAAGCTCGAAGCAGTACATTATACACTATTGCGCTATATAAGTAAACGCAGAGCGGCAGCAGCGGCAAGCAGACTAGAGCTCGAGCAAACATATCAGTGTACAGAGTCAATTTGATAGCCGCAGCGCATTGAATTTTCCCTCCAATAGCAAAAGTTGGGAGTTGCCACGGACCACGGACGGGCGGGCGCGCGAGACCAAAGGCCAGCTTGCTATACTACTACGATAGTAGATATATATAAATAGAGCATGCAGCAACGCAGCGTAGCCCAGCTAAATCACTCGCTCGAGGAAGTTGCAGCGAGCTAACGTTTATTCGCACACTGCTCGAGCGTGAGCATGAGAAGAGACTTCGACCTGCTGCTGCTGCTGCTGCTGCTACGTATACCGCTTTGTACAGAGAATTAATTCGCGAGTCGAACGAACCAGTCGAGTGTCCAGCCCACTTCCAGTCCACTTCCGAGACCAGCGCAGGTCCACTACTACCTACTACCACTATAGCTGCAGCAGCAGCAGACTCTAGACGCGTTCGCTTACCTTAGCTGTGTATACACGGCGTTATAGGCTAGGAAACTGCGCTACAGCTCGACTATATACTACTCTATATCTACGATATATCGAGGGGGGCTATTCGATACGCAAACAAGCGCCTTTTGGCCGCGCGCGAGTGTCTAGTCTATAGAGTCCTTTTTCGAAGTTTCGCTTCTCTGCGGCCAAGAACCAATAGCGAATTAATAAGTGGACGCAGCCCATACACGCACGCCCGTGTGCGTGTGCCGTAATTATCAGCTTGGATTTTCATGAAAATTTTTGAGGTGAAACTTTTGCCGGTATTTAGCAGAATAAAAAATCTCTCAAATGAGAGGCACTCGTGTGCGGTTATGCGGCTGTCTGTAATCACATGTACTTTTAGTGATTTGAAAGTAAAGTTAGAGCGATTAAATTTGATTCGAAGCTTTAAAAAACTAGACAATAGGATGTTTTCAACACGCTGTATCCGAAACACATTTATTAAAAATTTTAAAGTGCTCTGGATTCTAATATTTCCCATTATATTATTTTAAAAGCTATACAGTTTTTTGTCTGAACATTAAAAATATACTGTAATAAAATTTCAATTGAATGCAAATTTAATGTCTAGTCAAATATTTTCATTTAATTGCAAATTAATGACAAATAACGCGTGTCGTACTCCCAATGGCAAGTATGGAAGACGAGCATCGTCACTTTACATACATGAAAGTCGCGATTTTAGTGTACTGATTTATTTTTAAAATGAACTGCATAAAAAATGTATAAAGTGCAATCATATTCATTATTTTTAATGGAAAAATTAACGAAGAAAACTTAATTTCTTTTATACACAAAATGATATATCGTGATTGAAATCGCTATAAAAATTCAGAAAAACTCAATCTTAATTAAATCCAGCTTCTACTGCTAGATGGCGAGAGTACCTGTATACAAATCTGCAAGTGGCAAAGGAAAATAATTGTATAAGAGAAAATGGGCTACTTAACAGAGGTAATGAAAAAACTTAAGTCGACAGCACCCCTGTCAGGAATATCTTACAGCTGAGCTTTCGTAAAATTCCGTTACAGTTTACAACATAATCACGGTCTTTTAAATCAACTCCTTCGCTTACCCTATTGATCTATATGTATTCAAGTTAACTATTTAGCAATGACGATTAGGGGCAGAGAGACGCGTTTCGTCGTGTGCTGCTTACCCGAGGCGTTTTACATAAATAGAGGGGCGCCAGCGCGAATCCATCCGAGTAACCGAGCAGGACTAATAATGCGAACGCGCGTTTCAGCTGAGCTTGAGAGCCGTATACACGCGGCCAGGTGGGGAATCGATACGATTAGCCGTATCGAGGCTTACGAGCTCGACTCCACGCGATTGGCCTGCCTGCGAACCGCAGCGCAGAAGGCCAGCGCTCGAAACGCACCGTCTGACCAAAATCTAAATGTACAGTGTGTGCTCGTGCGACCCCGTCGGCTTTCTCGATTTACGCGCGTGGACGTTTCATACATATGAATTTCGCTTCGTTAAGAAAGGAATTCGGAAATGTATTTTTTTCTCCAAAAAAAAAAAAAAAACAGATTAGCATGACAAAGCGTATTAAAACTTTGAAACGGAGAGGCTTTTGTGAGCAGCAATGTTGCTGCGCAGCGATTGTAACAAAAGAATAAATCAAACGGATCGTGCGTTTGCGATATTTATAGAATGTCTACTCCCGCTTGCAGCATGCACACGTAAATATGGTAACATCGTCTATGCTACCACTGGCTACGTGTATTGACGAAAGCCAAACACGATCGCGTACGGACCTTTTCTTTTTTTATCCTCTCGCAAGTAGCTCTAGCCTTTCGTTCGGGGGGGTTATATTCGCCCAAAGGTTTCGGACGAAGGAATAAAAAAAAAGCGACCAAGTTTTACCTATATAGAGCTTTTGTTGCAGCAGGCCTGTGCAGCTCGCCCAAAGTATGCACAATACAATCGAGCTCTCGATAAATTTGATCCGCAGAGTTTCGGTTGCGTTATCACCCTATACGAGATACAAAAAAAAGACGGAAAAAGCTCCGGTAGAATAAAAAAGCTCTTCGACTCTTGGTCTTCGGTGACGTAATACATAATACATATAAAGCTCGAGTCTGCGCGCCGGCGATCAATCATGGTATCTCGCGCTCTTATTTGCACGGTAGAGAGAAAAAAATTACGGACCATCCGACGTACGAGTAGAGAGAGAGAGATGTAAAAAGGAACATAAAAGTCGAGGTGCTGCACTATATACACGGTGCAGCGGATATATGTGTTAGATGTTGTAAAATTGAAGCTTCACCGCACCAACGCTTCGCACGGCTATATACCTTTTCGCTTAACTTGTGCCAGAGTGAGTGCAAGAGAGAAACTGCGAGAAGCTGAGAGAAGGCCTGTTGCAAGACGCTCGCGCGCGCGCGCGAGTATTGTGCAGCCACGACCCTGTGTATAGTACTATATATATTTGCGCAGCGACAGTGGCAGGGCAAACTCTAAAATCTATATATATATAGCGCAGCTTTACTATAGCGCGCCGCGCGCCACTATGGTATAATACGCGTTTGCCATGGCCACGAGGAAGTTTCGAACGGAAGGATGTATAGATCGTAAATGAGAATGGAGCGGCTGGATTAATTGAAGTTTTAATTGGGATTTGAGTATTAGCGATTGGATAATGTCGTTATATGATCCGCCTGTGTGCGTATATATATCGTGCCTACGATAGACAAGTATAAAATGCTTGCTCTATAATTGTAGCATGAGTATATATAGCCCACGACGACGACGAGCTTGCTATCGAGGATATATGTAATTGTATAACACGTCTGACTGCACGTAGCTGCACGCTCTTGCGAGCAAAGAAAGTGAGCGCGACGCGGAAACGTTTTCCGAGTGCGCAGGCGAAGCAGTATAAAGCGAGAGAGAGAGAGAGAGAGAAAATTCGAGCGAGACAAAGTCGTTAACTGATCCATATTCCCCCGCATGTAAAATGAGACGATCCGGTCCACGCGCGCGCGCGAGATCAGCATCATGCATGCGCGCGACCAGGGAATCGCTTTAATCGCTTCGAATGTTGCTCTGCCCTATATATATATAATACATATAGCACAGGTATAGTCTAGCTGAACGCGCGCACTGCATGTAGGTAGTGGCAGGGGAGCACTACTGCGCTAATGCGGGGCACAAAGTGAGCGAGGCCAAATCGCGACTGCAACTTAAGCCCTTTCGATGTAATTGCGATTTCTGCCGCGCGCCCTCGACGAGCTCGTCCGATCCCCGTCCGCTTTAATGGCGGCTCAGCGTCCGATTAAAGTCTAAGCGATAGAGACACATGTTGATGCAAGCGATCCCGTATGTATATCAAGGTATCCCTACACACATGTATACCCAGCTTACAAAGCTCGAGAACTAACGAATGGCTCGTTCTTTCCTCTTCTGTGTTTTTTTTTTAACTCGTTGAGGTTTCTTCCACCAAGTTTTAAAATCATGCAGAAGCTTTTACACCCACATACAGAGTCACACAGTTCTCGTCCGCGCGCGTCCGATCGATATTCGGGTGCGCGAGAGACCGAGTTCCCCCCCTTCCGCACGAGCCGCCACCGCCGCTCTAATTAATTGACGCTTTGTAATGTTGCAAATGATCGTTATATGTGTGTGTGTGTTGCAGGTCTACTATTTCATCGGGGCGTACTCATGTCTGGAAGTGCGCTTTCACCCTGGGCTCTTATAAGAGGGGCTGCCAATTACGCGACTCAAGTTGCCAAGAATCTCAATTGTTCGGTAGGAATAAAAAAAAAAAAACATAGTAATAAATTACTTTACTCGACGCTGCACTGCACGATCTAGATATAGCACGCACTTTTCTTTACTTTCCTTTATTTTTTTTTTCGTTCTCTTTTATACGCTTTTTTTTTTGTTTTCACCCATTTTTAGTGAGCTTTTCCGCAGATTCTTTTCCGTATAATTGGCCTTTAACGCATGTATTTTTATCAGAAACGTTTATCGCTTCTGACGAAATATGTTCCTTACTAAATTCGTTTTTTCAAATCTTTTGGATCGATATATTCAGTGGAAATCACATAATTGGAATCATTGCGATCGTTTATAAGTCTCATCCTTATCGAATGAAGCATCGAGTGGTACCTAAGTTACCGCTAGATATCGATTGACCGAATTTTTGTAAACACAATAGAAAAGGCAAAGTTTTTAATATAATGGCTAATAATAATCTATCCAGTTATGTTTGCAGTATTTAAATATATGCTTTAGAATTTCGAGTCATGTGAATTCTACTGTACATAAATTTAGCATTCAATACTCCACTACATGTACGATCCAAGTTTGAGTTTCGAAATTTTCACGTCGAACAAACTCGTTCGCTTGCGTGTTTAATTAATAATTCTCAAGATTACACGCTGAAAATTTGACCCACAGACGACGGGGGACTCGCAGGCGCTGCTCACGTGCCTGAGGGAGGTGCCGCTGTCGCAGCTGCTGGCCGTCCCCGTGCGGGGCCTCGAGTTCGCTCCGGCGTTCGGGCCGAGCATCGACGGGGTCGTCATCGATCCCGGCGAGCCCGAGGACCAGGACTACACGCTTCAAGTCGACACGATCAATACGCTCAACAATATTCTGCTGAGGAAGGACGTGGTCGCCAAGCTGTCGAGGTAATTGCTGCGCTCGGTCGCGAAACAAACGATTTACCAATTTTTCTCACGTGTTATGTAGTCGCCGCCACTACCCCCCGGTTTATATAACGATTAAATGTATTCGTGTACGCCCGCGTGCGAATACTACAGCTGCTGCATCGTAAAGCTTCGAAAACACTTAGCATCTAGCGCGTCTACAGCTCGTCCATGGGGGACGGTACGAGAATGAAAATTTATACATAAGAGATGTACGGCGCGATGCTACTCGCAGACTTACGTTTGCCTCGGAGCGGCCGCTAATCCATTAAAAAGAAGCGCAACTTCTTGGACGAGGCTAGGTGGATATACGTGATACTATACGAGCGTTCGTGTGGCTGCTGTGCACGAAGTAAAGAGCGAGAGAGAGAGAGAGAAACCGGCGAACTACACAATTCCATGCTTCGTGAACAGCGTGTAAATTATGAAAAAGACCGAGGCAAAAAAGTGTCGAGCGCAGCTAGAGCCGCTTCAAAGAGGGAAATAGCAAGTAGGGGGTGCGCACGAGAAAAAAAAATGGAACAAAAGAAGATTACGCAACGCGTGGAGTAAGATTTCCAAGTCCGAGCATAGGCAAAGTATAAGCCACCGCCGCTGCTGCTGCTACTGCTGTGGCAGCGCGCGATGCGACAGATGGCAAAAAACGCGTCTTTTCGACTGGCGAATAAATAAATGCTGTGGTCGAGTTGTGAAGAGAGAGAGAGAGAGAGAGAGAGAAGGAGAGAGAAAGGAAGGAAAAAAGCTAGAGCAAGAATGCGCTCTCGTCGTCGCTCGCTCGTTCGCTCGCCTAGCGCCTGGGCGGCTCCCCGAGGGAGTAAAAGTCAAATTTTATTTGCCGCGCAACGCGTGAGGACGGAATGAAATTAGAAAACTTGGCAGCGAACTGAAATCTCATCGCTCAGTTTTTTTTTCGCAGCGGCAACTCGCACGAGGTACGGAGCTGCCGCTGCTGCTGCTACCGTAGCTGTTTTTTTTTTTTTATCGTTACTTTTCAACGAGAAAATGTTTCAAGCCCGCACGTCGAGAGTAGTGCAACGCCATGAAATTACAAGGATGTAAAGTACGTGTGACATGGGCCATTAGAAAGCTGATAGCCGCGTGGATATATTTATGAATTTACAGACTCTCCCAAGGAGAGAAAAGAAAATAAATTTGCATTGATTGAAGCTCGCGAACGTGAGAAAAATGTCGAACGATCGGCCAACGAGTTCGTGCACCTGTTGAAATTGTATTATATCAATCACTCGTTGAGTCAATCAGGCACATTCGTCTTCGTATACTTTGTTTTCTGTCTAACTTCAATTGATTAACTGAAAAAAGAAATGTAATTTGCACTCAACTAGAGAAATGAAAAATTCGCCCGATATGGATCATGTATAGAGCTAAAAAAGATACCAATTAAGCAACCCCTTCTCGAATGTAAATTCACAGACTTCTTCATATTATAATAATGCACTACCTTGAGGCCGCGGTTTCAGCTAATTCAAAAGCACACGCGTATCTATATAATACGCTGTTGCTGTTGCAGACGCACGGATGAACTTTGCGTGCACGCATAACTGCAGCGCGCGGCAGTAGTATACAGTATAGGCATCTATATGCAGTGCTCGAGTTTTCGGTGAAAAAGTTGGAAAAATTACACTCGGCTGAACTTTTTCAGTGAGCTGCTGGCGCTGCCGCTATAACTATTACCGCGCGCGAGCTCCGTACCGCTGACCACTGCGCACCAATGATATGCCGAAAAAAGGAAAAGCTTTTCGTGTATTGTATATATGGCCGATTCTGTGTGAAATCGAGTGGCCAAAATTCTTTTTTGTCTCACGAAAAATTTGTTTTATGACGTCATTATTTTTGGAACCATCCATCATCCTTTTTTAGAGGCTCAAAGTTGGAATTTTTCCGAAATTCGTGGTTGTTGCTAATGTTTAAAAAAATACCTAAATCAGTTCCATGTAACCCTAGAAAAAAAGTGCCAGAAAGCTTTTTTTTCTAGAAATTGACCAAACTTTCAGAAAAAAGTATTTCAATAGGGTCCGAACATTGTGAAACTTTGTTGCTATACACAGAAATATGAACGTCAAAATTCAAGCACTTTATGCCGAAAATCTTTCAGGGCAAAGCTAGAAATGTTCTTAATAATAATAATAAGCTTGAGTTTCGGAAAAATACCAACTTTGGCAATCTAAAAAAGGACGGCACATGGTCAATAATTAAATAAAATTTGGAGACACTACATCAAAAAAATTTTCACACTAACAGAAATTTTTTATATAATTTATATAAAATATTTAATTTTTTATATTTTTTATATAAGTATATTGCACACCATACGAATAAATATTATTCAAAGAAAACAGCTTTTGAATTACACTGTAGTATATAAGATTTTTTTTCACCAACTTCGTACACAGCTGTATAAATGTAACTTTTAATCGGGCGCGCTTGATAATGAGCTAATTTGCCGACGCGTGGCTCGTGTAGCCATGAATCTTCATTCCGAGTTCGATTTACTTTTTCATTCACCGCCTCTGGCAGAACCGACGAATAGAAAACATATACCGCAGGGAGGGCAAAAGAAAGAAAAAAAAACAGAGGAGTAAAATAAAACCTGCGAACGGGCGTAATCGCAGCTATTTGCTAATATATACCGTACCCTCTACCCTTTCTTTCTCTCTCTCGTCACTGCGGGAAAAAACGTACCCTGGAGAGATAGCCTTTTGGCGAGTGCTCTGCGGTGCCGTGGGGCCAGTAGCTCGTAAAAGCAGTTAGATAATAATGTCCAAGTGGCTTTATATATATAATAGCCGATTTTGCGCGGCTCTGCCTACTATTAGGCTGATGATGTCGTCCGTAACTAAAATTAATAACATGTTTTTTTTTTTCAATTTCGTCACGCGCATATAGGTACGACCTGATGGTGGGCGTCGTGAGGTCCGAGGCGTACTTCTCGCTGACGGCCGACGACGCGCAGTACGGCATCGAGGCCGACCGCCGCATGAAGATACTGCGCGAGTTCGTGAGGAACACGTACACGTATCACCAGCCGGAAATTCTCGCCACCATCATCAACGAGTACACCGACTGGGAGAAGCCCGTTCAGCATCCTGTTAACATAAGGTATACGAATTTCGCTTCGAATTCGATTTGACCGCGTACATAATTCTAATTCTGTCGATTAACCCCTGTCTTCCTCCCGGCTGTCTTGGATATCAATTGCTGCCGCTGCTGCTGCTGCTCGTGTGTACGCGTGTGACGCACACAGAGACGAGACGCTCGAGGCGCTCGGCGACGCCAACACAGTGGCACCGGCCACGCGCACCGCCGATCTCCACAGTCAGTCCCATCGGAACTCTTACCTCTACGTATTCGACTACCAGACGAAATTTGGCGACTACCCACAGGTAAGTTCAATTGGTTAACTTTTTTTCATTTCTTTTTTTCGAGGTGCTGCTGCTGCTGCTTTTCTGCCAAAGCGAGCATTCCATTTTCCACGAGACTGAGCGCGCACGTGTGCCGCTACTATATATACCTATAAGTCGTAACGTAGATCGTTGCACGCAGTGCACACATACACGATGCAATTTCTCGCCGACTTACCTACATATAGCTGCTACGATCCACATGACTCTTTGCCGACGAGATTTCGCTGGGAGACTGCATAATCGACTATGACGACGACGACGACGACGATAATCGTTAAATATTAGCCGCTTGGAAGCAAAATCCGTTTCGAATGCCCGAGGGGGCGCTCGCCTCTTTAGCGGTTTAATGTCGACTTATACTCTTTAAATCCGTCTAATCCAACGCCGGAGGGGTGCTGCCGGCCGACGCGCTGTATACTTGCGTGCATCGTGCCTGCTTTGGACACCCCCGGTCTGTGCTATACGCGCTTATTATAAATGGGTCAAGCTCTGCGGCTGCCGCTGAACACGCCTGTATTTATAACGTCGATTGAGAGAGAGAGAGAGAGAGAAGTAAATTGGATATTATGAAGTAGCCGAACGCAGCTATATACCGTACGGTATTATTGCCTGTCGATGATTCCGCGCCGATCATCAATATATGAGCGCATAACAATTACAATTATCATAATTATCATTACCCTCGTAAAAATGCTCGATATTAATATTGGCAAAAATGTACACCATTTTGATACTGCAAATTAAAATTTTTTAAATACATTACCCTTAATTTGCTTATTTCTAGCGATTATTCCGATTATGTTACAAATATGGAGCGCATTTTAAAAATCCTGAAATGATCATTAAATTACTTCGAAAAATTTAGACCAGTTTTCAACCACTTCAATACGATAATACCTCGACAACTAGATGGCGAGTGCCTTTGTCTGCGTATACCTGCAAGTGGCAAGTAAATATAAATTGCATAAAGCACGGTTTTGCAGAAATCTTGTTTATAAAAACTCTAGTGAAATCTCTTTTGAGTATTTCTTAATGTATTAATAATAATGTTACCAATCCCTTATTCGCGTTAGTTTAAAAACTCGTTTTCAAATCGATCACAGAATGCTCTCATGGAGAAAGCTCTTACTTATAATTGAACACAGAAATTAACTGCAAACATTCACATTTCATATTTTAACCATTAATTTTTAATTTATGAAATTCTTTCTAATTACAATAATTATTACATGGTTTATAAAAATCTGCTTGTTTCGAATTTGAACATGCTAAGAATAAAGGGATATCATGGTCGTCACGTAAGACATTCCTGTTTTAATAATCTAGTGATACACAAATGATTAGTATTTATTTGCAATGAATAATTGTTGTAGCACTTACAAAAGTCACAGTTTGGAAGTTTACATTGATGCCCAAACCGGCTTGCCAACCGCAAGATCTTATCGTCCTTACCATCACCATAATAAAAAATCTTCTGATTTCTGGCGTCCACTCGTACCATTCATTGAAATAACTATTAAAACGGGTTTATCTTAAACTTATATCACAAAATTTATTTATTCACTTTTACCATGTCAGTCGAATTTCATTGCTAGCCTCGCTAACAAGTTGACTTGGGACACAGCATGCCACTAGTATCAACATGCATCCAAAGAAGCCGCTGGCTAATAGTAAAGTATCTATCGTGAGCCCATTTTTTACCTGAGTTACCATCTAAGGAGACCACGAATGAATTATAAACAAATTGTACA
Organism: Trichogramma dendrolimi; assembly: GCA_034770305.1. Lineage (NCBI taxonomy): Eukaryota > Metazoa > Arthropoda > Insecta > Hymenoptera > Trichogrammatidae > Trichogramma > Trichogramma dendrolimi. The sequence goes on from JAPMIB010000001.1 coordinate 3,019,078, forward strand.
TAGTGAGACAGCGGATCGATGAAAAAAATTAAAAGGGATTGATCGTATTTGCAACGTTCATTGAAAAAAGAGCAGAATAACTTGGATACCATAAATCCTAAAACAGTGAAGACAACGAGCGTATTACTCAAATTGATCAGCATCAATGGGCGAATTAATTTATTGCAGACGTTGAATAATCTAAAAAATTTTAATCTTATAAACTATTTATAATTTCAATGGATTATTTTTTCTAAAATATTGTTGTGCGATAAAAACTTAACTCAATACATTTGTTGTGAATTATAATACTTTTGATCAATCTTCTCTCAATTTTTTTATTCAAATCAAATTTCGAACCACGGTGCGTACGAATTTTGAAGCTATTGTTTATTTTAAAATAATCGCTAAAAATATTAATAAACATTATTTTTTCCCAAAATTTAAAGATAATCAGCTTATTTTAGCTTTTACTTTGTATATTTAAATTTTTTCAATAGAAGTGAACTGCAAAATATGTATGAAGCCAGCAAAGCTGCTATCACGGTTGATGCTATAAGCACACCGATCGTTTCCAATGCAAATATGCAACCATAGTACTTGTCGTGGCTAAAAAAGTATTTCGTATACAGAAGCTGGCCTCTAACGTTATCAATTGTGTACATTCGAATGAACCGACCGTAAACAAACGCCAGAAAAACAGTATAAACAAGACCTGAGAAAAAACTCGTAATGGTTAAATTAATTCATTTGCTATGTATAGGATATTTATACTTACAGTTTGCTGTCAACCCGAGTTGATAACTCTTTCCCAAATGTTTTATAATTAAATTTTTTTCCTTCGTATTATCTTCCATTTTCCATTGATTATAAATCGTAAGTAAACAGGTAGCAAGCTAAAATTAGTGAATTTATTTAAAATAGAATTTAATAAAGCGGATAGTTATATGTTGTTAGTATACTTTTTTTTTATTCAGAAACCCGGCTTGTTGATGAATAATAACAGCAAAACCCATCGAAGTTTGTAGTATTGTTTCAGCACATAAAACAGAATTCGGTTCCGGAGTCAAAAAAATTTCTTCGTTAGCCCGAGAAATCTGATGATAAATTTTTCATTTAGCCAAATAAGAATTGAATACTTTTTAAGTAAAACAATATAACATTACAGATGCAAAAATAAGAATCAGTAGAATGATTTGAAACAAAATGCTTCCTACTAAATCAATAGTGTAGTTATTATATGGCCAGAAAAAAACTAGTTTGAGCATCACTTTTAACCAGTAAGCATTAGTTGAATAAAATTCTTCTATTTGCAAAATAGCATTTTTATCCATTTTTCAATCATTTTAATTTTATTATGTTGACAAGTGTTTAACACACATGTTATTTAACTTTGTACGTTTCTTCCTTATAATACAACCAAAGGATAGTTCATTAAACCTGCATTATAAAAAAGTAAATTAAAATAAAGTTTCAGCTGTCACTACTATATCAATAATTTTTCTCCGGTTGATGAGGAGTATAAACTGAAATAATAGAAAGTTATTTTCGAATAAATACAGTTATTCATATAATGATGAAAACAGTTCAAATTAAATTAAATACGTTTTTTTCCGGGGTTCACGATCATCTTTGTCCTTAAAAGTAACCAATAAAATTTTCAATTTATAAAAATGATTGAAACATTGCGAACATCTACAATGAAAAACTGACAATGAATATATTCATTCATATTATGAATTTGGTTGAACTTTCTAGAGCATTAATGGTAGTCCTCTAGCATTCATCAATTATACAAACAATGTCTTTCAAATTCTGAAGGCAACCACCATTATCTTATAGAACAATCTTATATTTTATTGTAAACCATTTTTTTATAATGCAGCTAGAGCATATAGACCTGTGGTAAATCTTTTGGAAATAATTAAAAATAACATGTGTGGAAATAAGAACTGTGACTAGCCCTCTTATTTACTTTCAAAACATTTTTTCTTAATTAAAATGAAATTTTACAGAATTTTATGTTAAACTTTTAAAACATAAAAACGTGTACTGGCTGGCTTTTTTCTGGTCGAGGCCGATATCCTCTCTTTCATACTTCGTGTCCCGAAAATAGCAACTTTCCGTTTAGTGTAATGACTGGGAAATGCTACTTTCGAGCCACGAAGTATGAAAAACCTTGTCGACTTTCCACACGTTATGATAAAATAGTATACCGGTTCGACTTTAACCTCTAGAGGACCGGGATTTAAGAAGTCATATCATCTATATAAAACTGGCGTAAAAGGTATCTTAAATCATTGATCGATGAGGGGGTGCGCAAATTTATTGGCTTTCCGACCCAATAAGAATTACATCTGGAATAGTGAGAAAAAGTAAACAAAATGAAGTAGGGGATCTGACTGTGCTATCCTCAATATGATTATTATTATTATAACTGGGTAGTTTATACACACGAGCGACCCTTATTTCGCTAAATTTATGTTTTCTCACAATTTCAGAATCAAAGTCAAATCGGTGTACATTACGTAACTGAATTGGAGGTTCACGATTATATAGTTATTTTTTTATAAATTCAATGATTGATTTTGAAATACATAATTTCATAAATAAAAGTATTTGACGTAATAAGCTCATTTAGTTTCATTTTTTCAAGTCTGGACTGACAATAAAGCTGTAATATATGACATGGTTGTTTTTTCAACCTGTGAAATATTAATTAGGCATTAACACTCATAATTTTTATACATTTCAAGGTACTTACAAAGGTAACCGTACTGAAATTTACTGGCACTCCGCGATAAGCCATCAGGCAACAAGGTCTCAAGGCTCGAACCATCATCAGTAAGAGTAGAAATCTAATTTTAGGCTTGAACTTATACCAACAACTACTATAACTATTATATGTAGAATTAATTTTAAAGCATAAGTTTTATCAATTATAATTTTGACACAGGTATCATTTAATGTCATACCACGCTACGAGAATATTTTCACTTGCATCTTTCATCTGTTGACTAGGATAGCACACGAGCATAAGTATCACTTTACATCCCAGAAATGCCAAAGATATTTTCAGAACATTCATAAACAATTTTTTCTTTAACTGAACTATCATCTACGGAAAACTTTTATATAAAAATTTATAAAAATCAAAATTATGATTTTGATACAAATTGATTTTTACTATAAACCCTGAAAGACTGATAGAAATTATAACTCCAACTACAACCGTAAGGAGAAACGGCGCTGAAAATCTATTATACATCTCAATTAATCTGCAATAAAGAAATTTTTCATTTGATTTCAATTAAAATGAAAATTTTATATTCTAAAAGTACAGTAACAAATTCACAGTAAAAAATAATACTCAACTTTAAACAATTTTTATGATCGCAAATTATTTCAATTATTTTTTTCGAAAGCCTCAAATCGTGTAAACAATAATTAGAATACGAGCTTTCCAAAGTTTGGGGTCGATTTTGTAATGTTTCAATTTCAGTACTATAGAAAATAACTTGAAATATTAATTTAATCAAGTTCTTTCTCAAATAAAAGGATTTAAGCAAAATTTTCTGACTGCACCTAATATGTTTCAGCCTTTGAATAATATAATAGGTAAACACAACAAATGGCACTGTTATTGTTGTGGCAATCAAACCTATTTGCACCACACATATCATTCCATGAGTCAAATAAAAGAAAAAAAATTCATCTTCGTCAAAAAAATAATCAGTCTTAAAAACTGTATTTTTTTCTGTGAATAAAACTATCATAGACGTTATAGACCCAAATCCAAAATAAAAACCAAATACTACACCTTTAGCAAAAGAGATATTTTTATGCTTAATATTATTATAAAATTTTCTATAAATCTTTTCACGTAATTTTACTCACATCCAATTATCGTACCAATTCGATATCCTTTCTGTATGATTTCAAGCATAACCATTTTTTTGTTACCGTCTTTTAAATGATCATATTCGGAAAATAGATACGTAGCAAGGATCAGAATCTTTAAAAAAAAAAGAATATTATGGATTTTTTTTTAAATCTAATTTTCAAGATTCGTACGTTCTTTTCTTGTAATATACATATCAAGTATATTAAAAAGGTTCCTGACAAAGCTATAAATTGAAATAAAGTCTCAGTGAACTCTTCTAGATCTAAAGTTTTTCTTGTTTTGATTAAATATTTGACCTGAAAAAATCAAATTAATTGATACCCTGAAGAGTATTATAATAAAAAAAGTAAGATATTAACAGAAGCATGCAATACTACAAATGCATTGATTATATAGAGAATTCTTCCCATCTGATTTAATTTTTTGTTCTGATAAGGCCATAGAAAACTTATTTTCATAGTTAATGCGATTAGGTAACAATTTTTTTCGTAAAAATCAATAATTTTTCTATTGTTATCGTTTGAAATGATTCTAACCATCTCAAAAGCTCATAAAAAATACATAAAATTGAGTGAAATGATTATCTTATAAATAAAACTACAATTATCAATTGAATTTCTGTAAAATTTTATAAATTTGTTCAACATGAAATATATTAAAACTATTACTTTCATATAAATATATAGAAAAAAAATTTTACGGTATATTCATTTGATATATCAGACGGTAGTTGTATGAAAATAAAGTAATCGCATTAGGTTTATTCAAATTCAAAGGAAAGTTAATTTTATTTATTTATGTTAGAATCAACTTTTATTCGCAAAGAAAAGTTTTCGGGTACACCTTCTAGAATTTCTTTTCATTTGTGCATGACTATAACATCAACGTACAACATTGCATTATTTACATTTTTAAATTGATAACAGCTCCGATGCTGAAAATACCTTTTCAAACTGATTTACATAAAAGGTGTCTTTATACTAAACTCCTAATAGATGGTTTATCGAGAACTATGTCTATTGAGTCAAAAAACGTAAACAAGAAAAATAGACGAGTTTTTAACCACTTTAAACACAATAATACCACTTTTTACCACTAGATGGCGAGAACCTTTATCCGCAAAATCTGTTAGCGGTAAAGTGAAAATTATTGTATAAGTCAGGGCAAGGTTTTGGCGTGGCTAAATAGGCATTCAGTTGGAAACGTAGAACTATATTTGTCTATAAAAATCTTTTTTATTGGCCAAAGTCGAATAAAAAAATGTTGAGTATTTCTGACAAGGTATCAACATTGTAATTGTTGTGAGCGAGTCAATCACTCGCCATAAGCGTATCGTTCTGTTTTCAAGACGTGCACGCGAAAATGCAGTCGACTCCGTTGCGTACATGCACCCATTCGCGAGATCCGTGTGTGTGCGTGTAAAAATTCTTACGTTACAACGGCGTAAATTCCTACGCGAGTTATTTTAATCGCATCTTTATGCAGCGAAAGAATCGCTCCCTCGTATACGGTATTATGCACATCGTATATACTTACGTATACTATATAGAACCGGAGCAAACCAATGCGGCCTTTGTTCGAGCCGCTCGTGCTAAAAGTTCGCCTCGTTTACCTCGAGCAGCGATCGGCCAGCCAGTCAGCCGCCCGTTTATAATGTAAGCGCTGATACCTCCGACGGATCTATACACGGCTCTTATGTGCGAGCGGCGTGCGTGCCTTACGTGTACGCGTATTATGTTATACATTGAACACGGCGTTCGCGTACACACCGGCTCGGAAAACATCGTCGGCCCGACGTGCGGTGGCCGCGATAAAACCGCTTAATAGCGTAATTTTTGCTAATAAGCCTTGCGTTATGCTAATCATGGATCGCTATTCTAGCTAGGTTGCTGCTGCTGCTGCTCTTGTCGATCCGATCGTGTAGTAGTGGCGCCGTGTAATTCGTGCCCTGCGCTTATAATACACATATAAAACGCCGCGAGGCTTTCCGAGCCGAAGAACGCGAGGAAGATCAACTGCGCGTCGTACCTGGAGAGAAGTAAAATTCAAGACGACGTCGTTCGAGTCTGAAATCGCGCACTCAACTGATACATCTCGGCACTGACGTAAATAATAATGTACATAATGATTTTATGCGAGAGACGCTAAGCTTATACAATATCAATAGGAAAGCATTCGACGCGCCCTATAGGACAAAACGTCAAAATAAGCGCATTAAATCTGCATTATTCGGCGAAAACTCTGATTAACAGTCGGCACGGCAACAACTAATCAATAATGCACTACTCTCTCTCACACACACACACACTCACACACATGTATATTGGGAGCGGAATACACATACATACGTAAAATACACCGGTACATACCGTCTGCAGCAGGAGCTTGCGCGCGCGCGCGTGTCTATGCATGTGTACGCGTTTGCGCTAGGAAACAACTCGAGGGAATTTCGACGCGTTAAAATTTTCAGTATAACGCATAGCCCGGCGCGCAAGCAAGCGAGCGAGCGAGCTCCGGGCCCTGCTTGTATATACACGTATATATGATAACGTGTGTGTATATGAATTATGTTTTGCTGAGAGAGTTACATCGTCGGTGCGAGTCGAGCTTGCAGAGGGCGGCGGCACACCAGTAGTAGCAACAGCAGCAGCAGCAGCTACAACATAACAGCGGCAGCACGCGTGGCAACTGAAACTTTCCAAATGAGCTAATAATTGTTTTGTAATATGCACGAAGTTACAATAACAACGTCTGCTGTTTTACCCCACCCGCGCCTCTCGACACTCGACTCTTCGCGCGCGGCAGCTTCTCTCTTTCTGCGCGCGTGGCCTCGCGCTCAATCTGCCTCCGACGCATGAATTATGACGACGATCGCGCGCGTACAGGATATATCGATTTATGGCCGGATGTTCCGCTCACGGTTTTTGAATTCGCATCGACAATATCGAAGCTCGCGAGCGAATAGAAATAAAAATAAAATAAATAAACAAGCCGCGCGCGTTGTAAAGTAAACGTAATAGGTATAAAAGGAAGTAAAATTATCCCGAGCCCCGGCCCTGATAAACGAATCGAGCTTGCACGAGAAGGAGCTGCTCGAGTATACATATATACGTACGCGTGTGTGCAATTGTCGGGAGAGCAACACTAGCTGGTGTGCGGTATACTCGGGCGCGCGCGTTATCGCTCGAGTGCAGTGTCACTCGAATAGCTGAATCTCACTTATCCTACCCCTTCTTCCTCTAAATACCCATGCTGCTAAATAGCCACCACTAACATTGCCGCTTTCTCGTCCTTTTGTATGGCCTTTGCTGCCGCCTCGGTCGAACGTGCATGTGTGCGATCGTGTGTGTAGTGTGTACACCTACGCGTGCTATATCTTGGCTGCGTCGTAGAAGCATATATAGCAACGAGTTTTTTTCTTCTCTCTGCGTCGACCGCTTCTCTCTCTCTCTCTCGGACGCTAACTCGCGCGCGAAAACTAGTTTTCTTGCCCCTTGTATGTGTGTGTGTGTGTGGCACACACATTACATTGTAGTGTACAACTGCTGCCTGTGCTTGGAGCAGCCCCGCTAGATCCCGGTATACAAGCGCGCCGTTCCCTTGCACCCTCGCGCCACTGGTATTTATAGTCGCTTCTGGAAAGAATTTAATTGACTTTTGCAGGACTTTACGCGCGCGAGCGTATATAGCTGCTGCACAGCAGCGGCAGCAGCAGCCGTAGCGGCACTTGGCCCTTTGCATATTCATATTGAGCATTCGCCACGGCGCCTGGGCCGTATATATAGTGGCAGGAGCAACGGCACCAACAACACTCGTACACTTGCACGCATACACTCACGTATATTCGCGAATACACGCGCACAAATACGTGTATTGGAGTTTGCGTAACGGCCTCTAGCGTTTCGCCGACGTATATAAACATTCGCGTATACACACATGTACACGTGCCCCCCACACCTATACGTAGGTACGCGAAGGTATACGTTCTCGTACTACTAGACAATTTACAATCTCAATACTGCGAATTGCAACAAAGGCGAGCTTTCTTTTTTTGCTTTCTCTTCCTTTCCTCTCTCCCTCCCTCTCTCTGCGTCTTTCTTTTTTTTTCACCTTTTTCGAGCCATTACGCTAGATGGACCTCGAGACGATTATTTTCGAGTATGCGCGTGCAGGGTGGCGTGGCAACCCGGCAACGGCAGCGGAAGGGTTGTGCAGAGAAATGTCGAAAAATATTTTTCATCGTTTTCTCGAGATATTCTCTTTCTCTCTCTCTCTCTCTCTCTCTCTCTCTTTTGTCGCGATGCATACGTGCGTTATATACACGCGCGCATATATATACACACACACCCACGTTGCGCTCGTACAATTCTGCTTTGCGCACGAATCGAATAAATTTGCAGTCGCGTCCACTGCATCGATGCGTTTAAAACTGCTCCCCCGGCCTATATAAACGTACGTATAACGTAAAAATAAAGAGTGTACAAAACGAGCTTGCGCGCATAGCAAGAGAGAGAGAGAGAAAGCTCAACTTGTCTTTTTCTCAGCTAAGTTCGAGCTTCTGGAAACTCGAGCGCGCGCGCGCGTACCTTCCGCACTTTTTTTCTATTCCACTGTGATGCGCTCGAATTACACTGGACTGCATTGAGCTAGAGAAGTCTTTTTCTCTCTCCCTCCTCTCTCTCTCTATCTCTCTTCTTTCATTCTCCCCCCTTTTTTTCCTTTCAACCCTTTAGTAGCATTTTATTCTGTACGCAGTCTTTTTCCTGGTTTTAGTTCTCATTTTCCACGCCTGCACCCCTGCGTTAGAGCAGGCCGAGAGCTCGAGTTTTTTACTTACTTTTCGCGCGAGCGCTCGTTTTTCTCATTTTCTTGACCGATAATGCGTACTATGGAAAAAAAGCTGAAAGCTCGGTTCAAAGCTCATTGTAATGCTGCAGCGAAAACAATTCGAGCCTTCACCAATATGATCGACGCAATTGACATATGCTTCAATACATTATAGATAATTCATCTCAGCGAAGCAAAGACATTAACGGCGGGCATGAACTTATCAGAAGTGTAACGTTTTTTAGTATAGCCATATAGTGCTCAAAGTTTTTCACCCTTAGATGACTATTTTTTTTAACTATTTTTTAAAATTTTCCTCAAGTGGTCTGATCAAATCGACCATGTTAAAATCTTTTAGAACCTTGCTTATAAAATTACTTTTAGTTAGCTACTTGCAGATTTACAAAAATAAAGGTACTCGACATCTAGCAGTGAAAGATGGAAGTAGTACTGTCATGTACTAAACATGTACATGTACTAAATACAATTTTTATCTTTAAGTTACTAAAACTGTGCTTACTGTTGAAACAAATAATTGTCAAAAATAAGCCAATGCTATTGTCCCGAAAGTGACTACTTCGCAGTCGATGTGCAAAGCGAGAAGAGTGATTTTGGGCACCTGGGCATGAAAAATAGCATACAGGCCGAAGCCGCGAAAAACAGAAGAGTACCTATGAATATGCTCTGGAGCAGTAATAAACTATTAAAAGATTTCAAAGGGTTATTTTTTGTTCATCAAGCCATTATTGATATTGAAAATTTTTTTCAGGGTCGGTATTTTTCTTACTAATTTTACTTGTCATCCGCAGAAAACGATCACGTACATCTCTATCATAAAAAAGAAAACTTCGTGGAATTGTTGAAAAATGCAGCAGCACACGTACGCGCGTCAACGCATTGCACTTTTCTGATAGCCAGCTACTCGGCCATGTACGCAAGATTGAAAAATCAGACCCATAATAAAAACATGAGATTACGCTTCGCTCGACGAATGACTCACTCTGGCCCGTATCGCGCGCGCTCGAGTCGCGTGGGCAATTTAGCCGCACGACGCACTCCGGCGTATGTTATACGTACCAATATGGTGCGCACTCGCAGCTGAATACGCGAACACCTAATTCGTCTTGCGCGCAGTACGACTAGAAATGGCGGCCGCGTCACATCTCATTTACCATAGCTCGAGTGCGAAAAAAGAAGAGAGGAACAGGGAGAGAGAGAGAGAGAGAGGAAAGGGAAAAACTTAGCAATTCTTTTGATCCGCATACGTACGCGCGCGCGCCTCGCGGACGTTTTCCATTTTTCCCCCGAAAGCTCGTAATTCTCTCTCGCGCGCCCGCGCTACACACGCCGGCAAAGCCGTACGCCGCGCCTCGCGCATACGAATAAGCTTTTACCCAACATTGACATCCGAAATGCTGCTGCGCGAGAGTTGAGTGAGAGAGCTGCTAGTGCAAGAGAAAGCGCAACAGCCCGCGCGACCGAGGGGGTAGTGGCAGAAAAGCGAGGAGAGCGGGCGAGATACGAAATGAAAGAGCATTAAATAGCATTTTCAATATACAGCTATATACACACGAGTGCGAGTAAGTGTGTGCGTGTGTGTGTGTGTGTGTGCAAGCTCAGAGCGCGAGCTTTCGACGACCGTAGGCCGCACGAGCTGCGCAGGCGCACGTATTTCTTTGCGCTTTATTAGCTTTCTCGCTGTGTTTTTGCGGCGGTAGGCTGCTGCACCCCGGGCTCGTGCGGCTTTCTCTCTTTCGGTGTACCCGTGCGCTTCTGCTATTCGGTTATACATACACGTCTATATAGCTATACGTGCACGAGTGTATAGACACGCGCTTTGGACTATATAATATATTTAAGCCTCCTCTCACACACACACACACACACACACACATACACGAGAGAGCTGATATCTCGTTTTTGCTTCGCGCGACCCGGCCACCTGCTCGCTCGTAAGAGAGCCACGGCCCGGCTTATTCCCCGTGTATATACACGTGCTTTTCGTTATTAAAACTTGATTAAAATCTCGAAAAATAGGACGTGCGGCATTTTTGATGCTGCACGCGCTTATAATGGGATATACGTTTTACATGTACGAAATAATTACCTGCTCGAACGTATTACACGCAGCGGCGCGCGCGCGGGTGGACCTTTTTTTAATGCAGCTTTTGCTCTCGCGCCTGCGGGGGCTGAAAAAACGCGCATTCCAACACACACTCACACGAGCTTGCAAGCTCTTTACGCGCGTTATATGCAGACGTTAACGTGAAAATGTGCGGAAAAAATGGAGCTCGATAACGAACACGAGTTACGAGTACAAGTATAATCGATGAATATGACGAAGCCATTCTTTCTTTTTCCATCGCACCTTATATAATACTCTTTCTTCCGCGCTGTGTACATTCTGTTATAGCTAAGATCGAGAGCTCGCAGGCCGATGTGCTATTAAACGCGCAGGGAGGGGGGAAAGTGACATTGCTCTGATTGAATATTTTCATCAACCACGCGCGCGGACTTTCCGGTGTTCTTTGGTCAACAAAAAGCTCGAGTTTTATCGAGAAAAAAAAGGATGAAAAAAAAATCTAAAAAGATTTTTAATCCGGATACGCGCCGTCAGTCTTTACCTCCACCTTCTTCTTCTTCTTTTTTTTTCTTATATAAGAGTTGCCGGTCGAAAGTACAGCATCTGCGCTGTGCACGCAGCAATAAAAATCCAAATCGCTTTAAAACTTTCTTTGTCTTACATCTTGGCCGTAGAAAAACAAACTTTCACCCCCCAAAAGTCTCTTCTCTCTTCGATAGCATTACTTTCGAAAGATTTTCTTTAGGAGGGCAGAGGACGGGGAATAAAGAAGAAGACGAAGAAAAAAAGGGGGGAAAGTACACGCCGACCTATTGTTGCAATTTTAATTTCCAACCGGGTAACTTTGGCGAAAAATCAGTTGAAGCCTATTTACGACACCGACGTATTTATCATCCATCGATGGCCAAACTTTGAGCTCGAGAGTGCGAGGACTCGATCGAACCCCCGGCACACCTATATATCGAGAGGGAGAGAGCGAAGAAGCAAAGGGTACATAACGAAATATCGCACGTGTATCAAAATGCCATTTCTCGAGGTGCAGTACTATTACTGCAACTATTTCGGAGAAGAGAAGCACACAAAGCCACACGCGCTGCAGCTTGCGGCTACGAGCGAGAGAGAGAGAATCGTGAATGGCAATTCGCGCGCGAGCTGGGCTTCGACTTCGACTGCTGCTGCTGCTACGCGCGCGAAACAAAGTTTTGCAAGTTTCTCATGTGAACGTGTATGTGTATAGGATTTCTATGCGGCGCACACAGCTCATATACATAGATATCGCATTGTTAAGCCGGGGCGTCTGTCTCTATGTGCGCGGCTTTGGCCGAGCCCCGCCGATATATATTCGCGGCGACGAATATAGGTTTTTGGGTATATATATACTGCCGCACCACCACCGCAGCAACTATATGGCCCGGCGGAATATACAGTCGCTGCTCGCTGTCTATTTGCTTGATTGAATTTCTTCGCTCTCGCAGTACGAATAAATACATTTTTATCTCGAATCTCATATACGTGCGGATTACTCGTGATCTCGAAATGCTTGTGCCTGCGATATCGATCGATCGATGAAAGGATTCTTCGCAATCTCAAGTGCATCGGAGCTTTCGATTTCCAAGCCGCAATATGGGCCCTGGCACGCACAAAACTGTCGAGCCCCACGACGTGCGGATATAATATACGAGCACCGAGGGCGGTTTTAAAGCTCGGCGTCGCTTACGGGAATTGGGGATGCGTTTACCAAGAGAGCGAGGGAGAGAGCGAGGGCCATACGGATTCGGTACGCACGTATACGTACGTAGCCGCCGCAGCTATAAAACTTTTTCTACCATAAGTTTTTTACTATCGCGAGAAAAGGGAGAGAGAGAGAGAGAACAAGAAGAAGAGACTGAAAGTTAAAACATGACTATTCCCGCTGGGCTCTCTCTCTTCTCGAGAGGCAAAAACGGGCAAAAAGGGCAGATTCGCTGCATCTAAGCTACTGCTGCTGCTGCTGCTGCTGTGCAATGCATCGTGCACGGAATATAAGCTTTATCGAATAATGCACTATCTTTCTCTTCGCCTCTTTCTTCCGTCGTGCCTGCAAGCAAAGACATCCAATACAAAAGTTGTTTTTGCCACAGCGCCACCCCATTTGAAATACTGTAGTAGTTTTGTCTTTCTCCTTATTCGAACGATATCTGTTTCTCTCTCTTTTACTTGCGCCAGTTGTAGCCGTACAAGATTCAAATTTTCCATGTACACGATGAAAGATAGATAGCGAGATGGCACACGTGTGTCGAGGAAAAAATTTTCAGATTTCTATTGGGAGGAAAAGAGCTTTAAGAGCGAAAAAATGTCTCGAGGATGAAAAGAACGAACCGATGCAACTCTTAAAACTCAGCTATAAATTAGACCCCGGCATTACATAGGTGCTTATACTGGCTTCATCTTATGCAATATGCGTTTTGAGTTCTAATTTCAAAGTTGAGCAATTTTTCCACCTAAACATACGTTACGCTGGACAAGACTTTATTCTCCTGATCGCTCGAGGCTGGGTTATCGAGTCAATCTCTTATTGTAAAGACTTCGAACTTCAGCCAATGAGTGAGCCATCAACTTTAAAATTCGCTCTACTGCGTGGATGAAGTCGCGTGTACCCTGAAAAATGGAGAGAGAGAGAGAGAGAGAGAAAGAGAGAACACCTGTATAAGAATCAATTTACTCGGTGTTTGTGTGAACTCGACGTTACCTGACGGGAGTTTATTTGGAAGATCCAAAAATTCCTCGAAGGAGTCGTTGACGAGTTAAAATTTTAAATTGTTTCTAATGTTGTAAGAACAATCTGTAAACAGATGAATCGGTACCTCAATTGGAAACAATATGATCTATACAATTTTGACTTATTTCCTCGACTTACAGTCGAGATGATCATGTTTACAGTAAAAACAAATTAGTTTAAATGTTATCTTTCCTGATGAAACAAGCTATAACACCGGAAGATAAATTTTATTCATTCAATTTTTGAGGAACTAAATACACTAATCCATCCAGTTTAATTTAGACACCAAAATGGATAAAAGTGAGAAGAAATCCAAAAAATTTATCTCAAAGGATAATTGAAGTGAACACGACATTGCCGTTTCAGACGACAAACCACACGTTTGTGGTATTGGTCAGGAGGCATTTACACTAGAATCAAACATAATAACACATCTTGGTACAATTCACAAGGAACAAAAGCCTTACCCATGCGATAATTGCGAAAAAAATTTGAGTTTCAAATCGTTACACGATGGTCGCAAAGATTTCAACTTGAAAGTCTTCAAAGATTACTTATGTGACAATTGCGGGAAAAAATTTGGACAAAGGTCGAGTTGCCTCTCCCACCAAAAGAAAGTACACAAAAGTCGCAAGGATTTCGCTTGTGACAAGTGTGAGAAGAAATTTGGAGATAAACACCGAGTGCTCAGACACCAAAGAACAGTCCATGAGGGTCGCAAAAATTTTTCATGTGACTGTACTTCCGGTTCTGTGTGACTTACAATGTTTTTAAAGTGACCAAATTAAAGGTAATTTCCAGTACTTCAAAACTGTACAACTAAGAATATGGATTAAAGTGTGTTCAATATTTTTCAAATGAACAAAACTAAAAACAACAACTTATCTTTTTTTCTCGATTTTTCGTGAAACGTATTTTCGCTATATCTTCGGTCCCGTTTGTCATAAAATGTTCTAAATATAACCAAATCAAAAGTTATTTTGTACTCTTCAAAGCTAAATAATTTATTGTGGGGGTCACGACAGTTTCAATGAGAGTAAAATGACACTAAACGTTAGAAAAATGACAAATATCTAATATTGTCATATTTTTTCGATGTTTTTTGGCATTCAGCTTTTTGGAGATACAGCTGTATGAAGTTTCATGAAAAATCCACGTATCAAATCTATTTTATCAACGGTTCACAAATTAATTAATACTTAAATTATTAGTGAATCTTCATACAGCTGTATCTGCGGTTCTATATGACTTAGAAGGTTTTTGAAGTAACCAAATTAAATGTTGTTTTCTGCACTTTAAAGCTGTACAACTATGAATAAGGATTAAACTTAGTTTATTATGTTTCAACTGAACAAACCCCCCAAAAAACAGCAATATTAAATAATGGCAATAATGGTTTGATGCAGTTTAAGAGGACATTTCACTAGTAGTAGCAGCTAGGATTTTCGTTCGAACGGTTTCATATTCAGTGATTTACATACTTTCGAACCCTTACTACAGAATTTGGAGGTATTTTTGGCAAACCTATAGGCTCTTCAAGCACACTGTGCACGAAGGTCTGAAAAATTACTTATGCGACAAGTGTCAAAAGACATTTGGGCACAAATCGCATTTGCTTTCGCACCATAAGACAGTACGCGAAAGTCACAAAGTTTATGCATGTGAAAAATGCGAGAAGAAATTTGGGGATACAAGTAATTTGAAAAGACATCAAAATACAGTCTACGAAGGTCGGAAAGATTTCGCATGTGTCAAGTGCGAGAAGAAATTTAAATGAAAATCAGATTTGCTCAGACACCAAAGGAAAATACACGAAGGTTTCACAGATTACGTAAGCGACAATTGCAAGAGGAAATGATCACATCGACAATTGTAAACATGTATAGATACTCATGCATACGTTTTTCTACAATTCCAATAAAAATTTTTCTAAAATGATTGTGTATTACCTGAACCTCGTGCTATCAACTATCATTGCACTTTCGTACACTGGCATTGTGATGTTTTTAGATTTAACGCACTACTAATTCCTTTTGGATCCTTGGTTCCTGCAACTATTCATTTAACTAACAACCGAGAGTTTTTCACGTCTTCTTTATAATTGTGAATGGGGCAAACTTTTAGTTGGCCACAGGATTTTTTTATAAACCTCACGTAACAATATCGTGACCTTGAATTAATTAAACAGGCACTAGTAAAAGATTTTAATGAACTTGCTGAAGGACTGATTATTTCTGCTAAAAGAGACGTGATCGGTAAGAACAATGTGTTTTATCTGAAAAACCACTTAATAATTTAATTTAAACTAAAAAATATTTTCTTAATTTTTTCCAAGATTAGTAAAAGTTCTCTTAATGTTTTTCGAATTGCGTGAGCGGTAAATCAAAGTTTGTCGGGATAGCTTTTTTTTAATGAACCACTGATTATGCCATTTTAGTCTTGACAAAATGTTGCAATATTACAAACTAATATTTTTTCTTCCACAATTCCAGAGGCAAGGATGTATTCATGGAGAGGAACTGCCTTATTTTTTCGGTGCACCACTGGTCGCCGGACTTGCACACTGGCCGAAGAATTACACGAGGACCGAGGTAGGCCTCTCGGAAAGTGTGATACTCTATTTGGCCAACTTCGCTAGGACTGGGTAAGATTAACGTATAATTTTCTATGTACACCGGCTTATTTCAGTCATCATCTATTCTATAAAAAATCTTTAAAATTAGAGATTGAAACTGTTTTTAGGAGTCTCAAAACATGAAAGAACGCGTAAACATTAGACTTTTATGGGTACCTAGTCCATAGGACTATTTATGTGTTCCAGAGAAAAAAACGTCGCGTTTCCTCACAAATTTAACTGCTTACTCATTGTTTAACATTAAAGAAACATTCGATACTTTTCTCTCATTTTAATAAAACTTTGAATATCTTGAAAATGATGTAAATACAAGTTATTGTTAAACTATTTATGAATACAATAAATAATTTTATTCGACAATAATCAACTAAACGGAAAATGATGTAAAAAGAAAAAATTTCAAAATCCTTGGAAACATACGACTTTGAGAAATCAAAAAAAAATGTTGAAAAGTTTTCAACCATAACTATACTTATGTGAATAAAAATTTATTGTGCCCACTTGTCCCAGTACAACACTTATTTAACAAAATATTTGATACAGTAATAAAATTTATATATGTGAGTTTTTATGATATTCTTGTGACCATGTGACTTGTGTCAACTCTCTCATTCGAAGAGGTTGCTCCGATTGTGTACTACCCTAATATGATTTGTTAAGGTCGACTTGTATCCAAATGATTTATGACAAATTTCACACTCGAAGGGTTTGCTCCAATTATGTACTGCGTTTATGTGTTTTTTGAGTAGATTCTGATATCCAAATGATTTGTGACAAATATCACATTCAAAGGGTTTGCTGCAATCATGTACTACGTTTTTGTGAGTTTCGAGTTGGTGTTTTCGTCCAAATGATTTGTGACAAATCTTGCATATGAAGGGTTTGCTACAATCATGTACTGCATTTTTGTGTCTTTTGAGATCGTTTTTATATCCAAATGATTTGTGACAAATCTCACATTCGAAGGGTTTAATACGATTATGTACAATACTTATGTGTAATTTGAGGGTACCTTTTTGTCCAAATGATTTATGACATATATCACATTCAAAGGGTTTACTGCGATTATGTACTGCATTAACGTGACGTTTTAGGTGATGTTTGTATCTAAATGATTTGTGACAAATCTCACATTCGAAGGGTTTAATACGATTATGTACAATACTTATGTGTAATTTGAGGGTACCTTTTTGTCCAAATGATTTATGACATATATCACATTCAAAGGGTTTACTGCGATTATGTACTGCATTAACGTGACGTTTTAGGTGATGTTTGTATCTAAATGATTTGTGACAAATTTCACACTCGAAGGGTATACTTTGATAATGAACTGCATTTATGTGAGATTTGAAATCACTTTTTTTGAGGTTACATTTAAAAGGGTTGCTGTGATTGTGTGCTGCTTTCAAATGAATTTTTAGGTCACTTTTATATGAAGATGATTCGTGACAATTTTCACTTTCATATGACCTCATTCTTTCACTAATCGTGTTTGTATGTTTTTTCAGGCCAAATCTTGCTGCATAACTTTCTTTATACGTTTTTAACGTATACGATGATTTTTTTCTAATAGTTTTTTCAAAACATACTAAATTCTCATATTCGGCAAGTTTTACACGGTTTATTTGACAGTTATTATCATAATTAAATCCGTTTTTGATCAAAACTATTAGACTTTTTTGATTTATGCGATTGGAGGTATTTTCGGTTTCTTTTTTCACACGAGGTCGACCACTTTTATACTCAGATTTGCAGATAGTTAAAGATAATGGTGGCAGTTCAGATTTAACATCTTTGCACTCAAAATCTGTGATGATATTTTTATCTAACCTCTCCTGTTGCACAACATTTTCATTTTCGTGTTTCACCTAAAATTAAAATTAATGGGCTAGTTTCCTATAGTTTATCAACAGAAAGTGATTCAAATCATTGAACTTACGGATAACTCATGAAACGTCAATGTTTCAACTTTTTCGACTTTGCAATAGTCCACCGAATCGACAACATAATCATCACCTACGTTCCTCCAAATATCGCTTGACTCTTCCTTTACCCTAAAAAAAATCGTGTTTAATGGAATGATCACTTTAAAAATTATTATGGTAGTAATGCGCCCAAAAATTTTTACCTAACTACGTCACTGAGGCTTTCCATCATTCTTGATTGTATGTATTCACTATAAATTTTCACGATACACACCAAGAAAATATTTAAGGTTAAGCGCCGCAAATAACTGGCATACTTTCAATCAATCTCTTATATAGTACTAGTATATTATAGCATATACCTTTTCAGGAAAATAATTAATAATTTACGAATAGTAATCACTTGCTCGTTGTGCAGCTTTGTTTCACACCAACCAGTAAATACATCGGTTGTATATTAGCAAGGTTATCTCTACGACTATGATACTCTTTGGCGAAACTTTCCCCCTCTACATTCGCCTGCGCCCCAATGCAGTGTCTGTGTGTCTGTGTGTCGCTTTGTTCTCGATAGGGCGTTTGCAGATTGTCACAAAATATGCACTTACGATTTGCCTGGAGGTAAAATATGCAAGGTGTTGCGGGTTAAGTAAATGAGAGACCTTTTTTGTTATTCCTCCAGGCAAATCAGTAAAGTGACCGTTTCGTGACAATCTGAAAACGCCCTATATGTTTCGTAAATATTCTCGCAATAGATTTTACATGAAAAATATTTCAAGAGAAGCTCTTTTTATTCTTGAATTCGAATTTATATGACTAATCCTACAAATCTTGGAAGCTAGAAATGTTAGCCTATTAATTTTTTTTAATCATTTAAAAATCTCGTATTCTTTGATCTCAAATCCTTTTCAATCCGTAACGTTTTTTCGTCAAGTTAATGAAAGTTGATTTCATTGAGTTAACGGTTTTTTTTAATTTTCTCATATAATGTGAAATTCGATATGCATTAGCAAATAAAGCAAATCTCTATTATACAGTATAGAATTTTGCGGGATATGATTTCGTCGACATTAACGGAAGCGCTGAATTGCGATTGCACTTAAACCTGTCCGAATGTGTGAACATGATATAAAATAAAATTAATGAACGAGTGCGATATTTATATTTACACGCAACGCTCCGGAGAAATAGAGACATATAATACGCCGTTGCGTCCGTCCGCAAACTTTTAATTATTGCCCTCATCTCGCTCGAATGGCAACGAAAGAATGAATAATTCGCTCGCCTAGCTCGTATTCAAAAGTACATTACGAGCCCAGTTATGGTCTCGAGGCTGGACGTATATGTATGTATATGTACCAGCACCTCGTTCTAGTCTACGCGTCGCGTAGCGCAAACCCTAAACAAAGCTCGTGAATTTTCTATACATCGCCATACATACACGCGCGCTCGAAGGGAGCGGCCCGCCCGAGAGTTATCCTTGTTACGCGACGTTTCGAGTATATAGTAAATACAAATGAAGCGATAATAAATATCAACAATGCCCCCCGCGAAAACTAAAAGTGCACTGACTGTCCCGGCGCATGCGAGCTGTTAAGCCGCGTGAATTATTTACAACCCTATGTACGCGCGCGCGAATCGAATAAATCAATTGACGCCGCGAGTGCTAGCAGCAAAGGCAAGAGAATAATTTAGTACTCGCGTGTGTCTCTGTGCGTGTGTATGTGCGTGTGTCTGTGCGTCGGGGTGCTCACAGCATCAACAGCAACAACCGTCGACAAAAGCTCAATATATATATAAACAGCCAAACAAAGTCACTCGCGAAAAAGATTAATGCACTACGTATATGATCCGATGAGCACTTAGCTAATTATTTATTATACATGTATCTCGATGCTCTACATTGTGCTTACCTTCGCGTATGGAACAAACAGATGCTCGGAGCGCACACGCATTTGTATGCACATTTGCAGCGAAGCTTCTTTCATGTTCGAGAGCAAAATTGATCCTCATCGTCGATTTGTAGATGAATTATTTAATAAATGTAGGAAAAGATTTTCAAGTTACGAAAAAAGGGAGAAAAAGAGAGTCAGGAAAAATTTTTGATCTTTACTCCGTGACTGATATTATCATGTATCGTAACTAACGATTAAAAAATATTATTCACGCACAAGAAGCCCTTATAATTAATTGTATCGGAGTAAATACATCGAGAGTGCATTAAAATATATCGATTCAGCATGAATGAAGCTAGGGTGCCCCGTGTGCGCGCGACTCCGTAGAATACGAATTTGCATGTATAATCTCTGGCTGATCTGACGTTGCACCTCGTGCGCCCGCCCGATCCGTGATCTGAATTTTCACCCATATTGTCGATCGATACATTAATGTAGTCTCTCCTTTCTCGTTACATGTATTTTACGACCTGTATAGTGTTTAAGGCACATTAGGAATTGAAGTAACAGCAACAAATAGCTGTTACATGCCTCCTTGCAAGCTTGAAAAGTTTGTATTTACTGTTTAGTCACTTTGGGCAAATGTACATGAGCTATGAGAATGAATAAATTATTATAAGCGTAAAATGATGATATTCATAGTTTAGAGTTGGATCGTTTTAGTTGCATGGGATACATATTCAATATTGCATACTCGGGGATACAAAAAATTCAAACGCTGGGTCCATTAAGATATATATTTTAGTTCCGGCAAGCTGAATTGCATAGATTCACCTTTACAAGGTCGATTTGGTTATTTACTGTATAGCTCATAGTATATTGTATTCCCTGAGATGTTTGCCAATTTGGAATCATGATTCATAATTCACAAAAGATTTAATAAGCAGTCCATAGATGTCGCATTTTAAACGCGCTGATTAATTAATAGAGTTAGTCACTCATATAAGACTTTTTTTTATTATCGCATATTCATTCCATTTTGTGTATATGAATGGGACAAATCTTCCAGAGCGCACTTTGTACCCGACAACCTTACAAAGGAGATCTACCTAAGATAGGGCTGTGATTTACCTTGAGATAACAATTAAGTATGTGTATTGAATTTTCTTGTCTATGATTCGTGAAATTTCAAAGGCAACCTATTTTTGATAGATTTCTTTCGGTCTCCTCATTAGTGCAGCCACAGTTCTATTCCCCCGTATTCAGAACTCATCGAACTCGGATATACTCTGATCATAGATTTTCATAAATTGTTTGATGCATTTCGAAATATGAAAGAAAATAATGATTTTTATTTATAAGTATAGAAAATATTTATCATTGCATAACTTAAGCAAATTTCAGCAATGCTAGAATTCAACAATTATTCTTTTTTGACAAGAACAATTTCTTTGATTCACAGAAATCCAAACGAAGGAACCCCCGAGCCGGGCTCTCCAGTGTCCAGACCGGAAAGATCGAAACTCAAAAATCTCGAGTGGACTGCCTACGAAGCAGTTCATAAAAAATACATCAGCATAGGTAAGTCGTGAATACGAATTATGTAAGCTTCTCGATTCGCGTTAAAAGCACAGCACTAAGTACGACACCATGAATCCAACATAAATCATATGAATAAGCTTTCAATCATACTTGGAGAACATCTTTAGATAAAATTCCACGAGCCCTCTGCAGTGTACAGTGGCACGTGTACCCGCAGCAACAGCTTATTTATCTTATTCCAACTCGTTTGTGTTTTTCGCGTCAAGTTTCCCTTCGTATATAAATACGGCAGCCAAGTTTTTTTTCTCACCCACCCACGGCATCTGCTCAGCTCGTACACTTCAAGTCTCGCGGCTTATGCAGTCCTCTAAGTAACACGCATACATACACACACACACACATACACATATATACTGAAACATTGCGCGACCTATACGCGTTACTCTTTTACTCGGGGATATAAATTCGCGAGACAAACTCCTCCTCCCTCGCTCGTAATCTTTCTTGCGTTTTCTCGCGAGTGAAAAATTGAAAGAACAGCCAGTTACACTTATGAAAATAATTTTTATCTCGCATAAATAAGCGTACTTACGAAACGTGCACATTTTACTTTTCAGCGACTCCTTTAATGCTACGTAGTAAAGTAACGCGTAGGATAAAAAGAGAGAATTTTCATTATTTAGAAACTCTTTGCTTGCTTACTCGAATCGATTTGAACCATCGAGCAAGTTCGATGCTAAGCAAAATTAACACACGAAAATCAAAATAGACGATGCATCACGTATACTTCGTCTGAAACTCGGGTGTATCCATTTCTCGCTCGTTAAAAGTTTTTGTTTTTTTCGGATACAGGCCTATTTGAGAGCATACACTGCTCTCGCGATATCGACACACACAAGTTTCGCGCACGAGAAGATGGGTTGGGTGGCTCGATGATTCGTCAAGTATAGGACACATTGGGGCGCGTTCGTCGACTAATTGGAATGAAAGTTTACTTTCTGCTGAAGAGGGACAGATAGAGAGTGAGAGGCGGAGAGAGAGAGAGAATGAGAGAAAAGTTTCGCTCGGATGGAACAATCTTGAATAAAGCTCGGGGGAAACTCGTGTAGATTTTCTTTGTGACAATTGAATAAACACACTCTCGCTGACGAGGCGAGAGAGAGAGAAGGTCGGCAAAACAAAAATCTTCACCGAGGCACATCCGCTAGGCACTTGTTCGAATTAACCTATTTGCTTTCTCGGGCTCTCTCTCTCTATATACTGCACTGCGATCCACTCTCCTTTTTTTGCTTTCTTTTTTAATTTCCCGTCTTCAATCGAAGAGAAAAAAAGCCCAGGAGCATACTCGTTTTATATATATAACGTATATATATATGCGCACCAGGCATCGATGATCAATCTCTCTTTCTCGCTGCTTCTGCTTCCTTTTTTTTTACGTCTTTTCATCCGCAACTTTTGCCTCTACCTATCGCTCGGCTCGTTCATCTTCTTCTTACATTCAAGCTTTAATTCTCCTCCTCGCTTCTCTCCCCCAGACCCCTGGCCTCTTTCTTTTCTTCGAAGGCTGCAAGCTCCGACGCCTCATACTTATCTATATACGTATACGGGCCTGCCTGAGCGAAGCTAATGCTCGCTGATTAGTGGACTCTCGGAATCAGCTGCGCGCAGAGGAGGGTAAAACCTTCTCAGCGGCAGCAGCTACAGTGCGTGAGCTTCTCTGCTCTCAGGCTCTCCGCGCGGACTCTCGAGTGCAGGAGGCGAGGAATATTGCCCGAGAAGATTATGTAGGAGCATTATAGACTAAATAATGCACAGAGAGAGTGCAGGGAATACGGAATGGACAGGGTGTCGTAGGTATATAATCATCAAGAGATGGAGGAGAAAATAAAGCTCGAGCGAGACAAAAATCTCTTAAATTGATTGAACGAGTAGCGTTTATATCGTGGAATAAAATAGCCGTTTGTCTCTGCTTATGGGGGTTGCGCCCTACTGCTCTGTACAACGTACGTATCGGAGATAAAACTGAGTAACTGCGAGGAACCACCTTGTCGACAAATGGATATCCAAGATGTATACATAAATAATAAATAGCGTCGCGTCCGATGGATTTCGAGTGCGGGAATAAACTTTGCTCGAGTGGTCGTGAGCACACACGCGGATATTTTATTTTCTCCTTTTTACAAACAAGTGTACGCGTGCGCGCGCGATGTACACTTGCAGCTAGTTCAGCGCCGATATACATGCATGCGAAATAAATATATGTATATCCGTACGTGGCGAGGGAAAATTTCAATTCAAGCTCTCGGGCGCTACGCTTCGAATTCCGAACGAACGTTTTTCACTCGGCTGAATTGTACTAATACTTTTTTTCCTTTTTTTTTCCTATACCCTCTTCCCGCTCATTGAATAGCCTCCACTGTACATAGCTGTACTACTGCTGCGTGTGCGTGTGTGTGTGTGTGTGTACACGTGTATTGCGCATATAAATTCAGAAAACCTTAGCGCGTTCACGGCCGGCGGGGCTATCGCTCGATGCTCGCTCCATGCCGCGCGGCGCGCAGGCATTGTGTGTCTCGCGCCGCGTAAAAATGATACTATGCGCGTCCGATTTTACTTTTTCTTTTTTTTCATATACCCAGGCTAGAAAACGAAGCTAGGAAGAGAAAGAGAGAGAGAGAGATGGAGTTAGCTTTTCTCCCGGCGCGCGATAGCGCAGCAGCAAAATATTCGACGTTATAAAAAATCATAGCTGGCCGGAATCGTCTATTTATCTTTCTCCGGTTTAAGCGCGCGTGGCACACGTGTGTGTGTATGACTGCACATGCGAAATTCCGTGACCCATCGGGCGCTACGCGAGTTTCACACTGCGACTCACATACTACGCGCGTATATATAAACGCGCGCGAGCTTTCGAGCTTGCGGATGTATATTTACGCGGCGAGATACGCACGGCTCCATCTCTGGCACACTCTGCAGCGAGGAAAGCCGTTCAATTCATTGATTATTTGTTTGTCAAAGTTGCGCTCTCGATCCAGCCGCCGCCGCACCGCCTGGAAAGTCCGTACACACGTACACATAACTATAGTTATATATAATAATACGAGACGTGCGTGTGTGCGAGCACGGTTGGTGTTTGTGTGCGCGCCTGTTTACTCTCGGGAGGCAAAGTTCGCCTATATACAAGCTTAGCCGGGATATTGATTGTGCTCGCCCATAACACACATACACACACACCCACACGATATATATGTGCGGAGTATATATTTGAGGCCGAGAATTCGATAAAATGATATGGTTCAGCTGTGCGCTACGCGCGTCATATACCTGCAGTACGTCTTCGCAGCAGAGAGAGAGAGAGATGCGAGAGAGCTGTTTCCCTTCCCTCGCTCGCCACCTCTGCCTGCACGAAGAAAAACTTGATCCTATTCCTCCTCTTCCTCTCTCGTTGCACATTTCAATGATAGAGAATGTCAAATATTTATTTTACACGTACATATATGCGCAAGCTCGCGCGATACATCCAGCCGGATATACGAGTCCATTTTTCTGCCTCGCAAGCGTCTGTGTTTACTTATTGTGTAGCGGGCATTTTTCTTCGAGTTTTGAGAGACGAGAGCGAGAGAGAATGAAAATAAAAAGGAAGAAAGGCAAAAAAAGGGCAGCAGCCGTGCCGAGCGCGGGCACGATGCCAGCTCGAGCAAACAAATAGAAGAAATGCCACCCCAGCTAATTGCGAGGTCTATGTGTATTGTATATAGGCAATCCTTTCGTTCTCGAGGGTAATTCGTTGCCTCGTACCCGATCTTTCCCGGTGCAAAATTCCGCTTTGATTTCGACCTTATTGAACACTAGGTAAAGTGCAACAACGTGATGAAAATCGCAAAAGGGCCATGCATATTATGGAATATTGGGCATTTTAAGTCGACGTAATAAGCTGAAATAACCCAAACTTACCTCGATACGCGAGCACAATTCAATTACGAAAAAGCCACGTATTATAACGCTGAAAATTAAGATAAGACCGGGGCGGGTATATAAGAAAAAGCATTATATGCGCGCGTGAGAGAGAGAGGGAGCTTTTAACTACTTTTGCCTGGAACTTGCGTTATATATAATATCGTAGCTAGAAAAAGCGATCCTCCAGTACGAAAGGAAGAGACACACACACACACCCACAGTAGTACTAATAACGTGCGTAATAAGATGTAATTACGAGATGAGCGAGAACTTTTCGTAATAGGATCGCGTGTGGAGCACTTTACTCGATACAAATCGCGCCACAACTCGAGCTTATCGTTTGCGTATAGTCTCGTTCCATATTAAATGATTATATCACCATATAATATCAAAAAAATTCAGGCTTGTCATAAAGCTCGTCCTTCAAACGCGATGAAAAAGATCAGTGCATCGAAATAGTAAAAGCGCGAGCTTTTGGTCGCGGTCAGCTAGCAGCTGTCGTGAGCCTTTTTTTTTGGCCTCTCACCCGCACACGCGAACCTGAATTAAAAGAATGGTGATACGTATACGAGATGTCCATTCCATAATTCAAACCTTATCTGCGCGCGAGCGCGTGCGTGCATATCGTACCAGACTACGTACAAACGCGCGCGACAGTAGTACGTAATGTAGTTCGTATGTTTCTCTAACAAAAAATTAAAACTAAATCGTTTGCGCTCGCTTGCTCTCGGACCGACTGTGTGTATGTGCGTGGGGAAAGTACATACAGCTCGTTGCAGCTCGTTGCGTCTAAAAAAACTTTTTCCACTCCGTACTACACTAGCTCTAACGCGCGTGCAAAGATAAAAAGAGAGGATAACGCAAAGCTTCATTACGTAATTATACCTGCGCGCATTTAGAATAGCGTCACCCCCAAATGACGAATCTCGAGAGCAACGTATACGTTATGTATAATACAAAAAATTCACAAAGCATATAGAGGCAGACGCGTACGAACACGGCGGCGGTTCAAATGAAAATTTCGCCTACTTCTGCGTCGGTCTGGCTACGCGCGTGTCGGTGTATATAAATGTTTTAATGGTGCAAAAACTCGCATGGCTACCTCGCGCGAGTGTGGATGCAAGTACGCGTGCACGAGCTAGTAGTATTTCGTTTTAATAATACGCCAGAAAAACGAGTTTATTATTCATTTGTTTAATTTAATTTTTATTTTTTTTTTTTTACCTCGGATGAAGTAATTAGATCGATTATACGCACATGACAAACATTCACTCAAGGGAAAAGATTAATGCTCGAGTCTGAGAAAAAAAAATGAATCGCTATAAGACTCATTTTTCAAATAAGTAAGCTGGATTTTTACATGAATGTATACAGTTCTCACTTTCTCTTGATACGTCGAAGGAATCTTAGTACACTTTCCCTTCTTTTTCCCTTAACGCTGTGTCGATTCTGGCACACTTTTCCCTCTATCCCCCTTTATCTCTCTTTTTAGACCATCAGAGATGAAGTCGTATATGAATACGCAAGAGTTGTAATATGTAGTAATGAGCTTTTCTATTCCGTCAACAGATGGGGTATTGTAAATTCGCAAGTGTCAAAAAAATTTCCGATTAGTATATTTACGAAAAAATTGTTCCGATGCGCTTATAAATGAAGTGGTCTGTTGCCTCCATCGAGCCACTTTGTCTGGCAGTATGCAGTTAGCTCCCGGACCTGAACCAGAGCACATTGCCAATCGACTCGCGCATTGTCACCGGATAGTTAACACAGTCGTCTCCAGGACTTACATCGAAGCTAATACCCAAGAACAAGGTCTAGGACTTAATAAGTTTCAGTAGAGAACTCATTAAAACGACTAAACCTGGATTTATTATTTTATTCCCCTCTTCACTTTTTACTTCAAGCTTCAAAATCGACCGCTAGGTGGCCCATCCCATGAAAGTCACTCCCTCAAGTGACAATTCATTTTTCAAAGTACTAGTAGGAACCATCGTAACGTCAGAACCAGTACTTATATCCCTTGTAAGCAAACTTACTATATGTAGGTTCAACGGTGATTATGTTGTGTGCACTGCGATATTTTTTTCCGTGTACGTACATCAACTCTAATACATATTTTTTTTATATATATAAGACAAAAGTGAGATTCACTATGAGAGGGTGTGAACAAATAACTAAATTTTGTTTCTGTAATAAGAGAAACGACAATTAAAGCTAATTGATCAACTCTCTCTATACACATGTACACAACTGACGATTGATCTACTGTACAAACTTATTCGAATAATATTTACACTCTAATATGAGGCGCGCGCAACTGGTATAGCACCTCAATTATAATTTAAAGAAACTAAGTTTTCTTTACATATATATGATAAATATCATACACAACATAAAAAAATTATCTCATCAAACACATTTTTAATATTAATGATGATATTAAATTAAACGCATTTATTAAACGTAACCGACGGGCATAGCTGCTAACTTTGCTTGCAACCTGAAAAATTAATAAATATTATCAGACATACATGATAAAGTAAGTATACATATTTCTTATCATTCACTACCTTCGAGATTCATCGCAGTCTTCATCTGTAAAGATGGTAGTAGAATTGTACAATTTTAATGATCGTATATTGTTTTACTCATAAACGCCTACGCCCTTCAATCACACGATACCATTTTTTAACGTAATTTTAATAACATTATTATTATTTATGCAATAATACTTACGTTATTCATAAACTCATCCATGAGCGTTAAATTTCTTTTTTCCAATGATCTATTATCCAATTTTATTTTACTAAGAACCTACAGTGATGGTTATATAGACGCAAATACTACATTCTGATATAAATTTCTCGTGGCCAAAGCGTAATCTAGGAATTTTTCTGGCTTAAGTCCTCAACCCTCGATTC
This sequence comes from Trichogramma dendrolimi, assembly GCA_034770305.1. Lineage (NCBI taxonomy): Eukaryota > Metazoa > Arthropoda > Insecta > Hymenoptera > Trichogrammatidae > Trichogramma > Trichogramma dendrolimi. The sequence goes on from JAPMIB010000001.1 coordinate 3,047,504, forward strand.
AAAAGTAAACGGGTATTTGCATAACTGACATAATTTCCTATACGTCTTCGTAGCAAGTTGTGGATTGGAAAATACAACGTACATGATAACTTGAATCGAAACCTATTGGCTCCAGATGAAAAAAGTATTAGATAAAACGATTTCCACGAGAGCGATGGGATAAAATTCAGTTTACACCAGTGCAAAAACAATAACCGGATAATTATTGTTGTAATGTTTTGCTCTAGCATTCGCCGTAGAGATTGCTTTAGGTAGAGGACCCAAAAATGACCACTTTCTTCGGAACGGACTTGTAACAATTCTAAAACGAGTTCTGAAAAATTTATTAAACCCGGATGAAAAGCGCAAAGTAATTGTCACTTCAACACCCTACTGATTAAAGTCAAAAATCAGAAAAACAGAACATCTTAGCCCAAAATATACCTGTCTTGATCTATTTGTGTTTTATTTATTCACATTGTTTTAATGATAATACCTGTTTTCACTGTTGCAGATATCAAATCGAAGCTGAAAAATTACTACAGAGCTCACAGACTGTCGTTCTGGTTGAACTTGGTGCCGGATCTGCACAAGCCTGGCTCCGACGACGTTCCCAGATCTCATCACCTATTGGACGCCGAGCAGGTACTTAATATTATATCTTCGATCTTTTCTCAGCTCGACAAATGCATATAACTACTCTGACACTTGTACGGTTTCTGTACTCGTCTGACTGGGTGCGCGTTCGCAGGTACCTCCGCGATTCATTCAGAGGCTACCGTCGACCTCGACGCGCGCCACCACCGTGGAAGCGACGAGCCCGACCCCGACGAACGTCACCACGGTCCAGCCGAGCGAGCTGGCCTACGAGGAGTCGACGCCCCAGCCGGAGGACGGCTTCGCGGCCTACAGCACCGCCCTGAGCGTCACCATCGCCATCGGCTGCAGCCTGCTGATACTCAACGTGCTGATATTCGCCGGCGTCTACTATCAGCGCGACAAGAACAATCAGCAGCCGCCACCGAACGGCAGCAGCAACAGCGGCAGCAACTATCCCAAGAAGAGGCAGGAAAACGGACAGATGCCCAACAATATATGCGGCGAACTCGGTGGGTACACCAGTCTAACTCCACAGCGTTCATTTTTACTTATATTATAGCGCGATTATCACCCTGCTTTTTTGAATACAAAATAAATTCCAGCAGTCTATCATTTAGCATTATTGCATAGCCTGATCATAGCGCTGACGTTTACATTTTCATCCAAAAAAAAAAAGAAAATTTCGACTATACTCAAATTTTTTTCCTGCTTTCATACATAGGAAAGAATAATAGAGCCTCTTACTCTTTTCCCAAATTTGCTTATTGTGAAACTTTGAAGTGAAAATTCATTCGTCTGTAGAAAATTAACTGGCCATAGCTATACGCGTATTTTTATAAATCATTGAAAAACGAAATGATTTCATTCGTGATTTTAACTTGTTTGCATGAAAATTAGACCAGATAAATGTATAATAGAGACTGAAGTAAATGAAAAAGTCAAACGTCAATGTTTAGAGTAATTTTCAAGATTCAAAATGGCGGATATGAATCGTTAATGTTGAAAAATCAAATTAAGTTCTTCGAATTGGCTTCGTTTCACTTTGTGACTAAACTGCTTAAACGTCTGTACTCATAAAGGTGAGCATTAACAAAATTCAAAATGCCCTGACAAAATAATTGGATAAATTAATTCGAATCGATGATGAAATGAGTTTTTTACAAGCTGGCCATTATGAATTTTGAAAATGTACACTGTATACAAAAAGTTCTACAGTTGGCTGTGATTCCATATCTTGAAATTCGGAATAAATGAAAAAAAAGAAAAAAAAAGTCGTGTACTCGATCTTGTCTCCCTTTCGTAAAAAAAAAGAAAAAAGGAGAGAGATGTATGCCAAAAGCCAATTAAGAAGAAGAACTAAATGAGATTTTTCATTTTGTTTTTGTAGGTCAACCGTACTGGATACGCCAAACCGAAATGTGAAATTTCACTTCAATATATCGCTTTATTACCGATATATCGGCGTATAATCTGCTCGAGGCATCGATATTAGCCGGCGTGTGATTTTCTGTAGGTTAGCTTTTACTGAACTGAACTGCATTATAAAAACAACACGAGAAAAGAAAAAAAAGACACACTGTCACTTAATGCAGCACGCCCAAAAAAAAAAAAAAATATACGAGCATCCGAATTAGATGAATGCAACACACTCGAGCGCATAGCATTATCTGCACAGTATATCCGCACATTCCATCCACCTGCACCAATCGACACATTCACGCCACACTGCTAGAGTAATCAGAATTTTTTTTCTCATTCAAATTATAAAATATCTATATATCGAATCGACATCATCATCATCATCATATGCATTGATAATAATACGATAATAAAATATTTGCAAATCAACGTGATAACGTATTAAAAATTGCTCAAGACTCTTTCATGTGACAAAATCCCGCAGAGGGCAAAGGGTCTCTAGCCGGCAGCGGTGGCGGGCATCACGTGTCGATCGAGCGCCACCACCACATGCAGCACCATCACCTGCCGCCGGCCGTGTTCGCCGATCCGCCGAACAATCATCATCACAATCACGGCATCTCGGTGCCGATGCCGCCGCCACCGCCCAAGAACGCCAAGCCGAGCATCATCGCGACCAGCGACAAGCTCCAGCCTAATCAGCTGCTGCAGCAGCAGCAGAATCTCATCATCATCAGTCCGAACCATTTGCAGCAGGTCGAGATGGGCATGTCCATGCAACAAGCCGGCAGCTCGAGCACCTTGAAGAGGCAGCAGCAACATCATCATCAGCTTGCCAATCAGCAGCAGCAGCAGCAGCAGCATCAACAGCAGCAGCAGACCATAATGGAGGAGCTCAGAGTCTGAGATACGATGACTCGCCACGAGTGCGTCGAGTTTTCTTAAAATTAAAAAAAAAAAAGAAGAACACTATAACGAACAAAAAACTTTTCTATATACGTGTCTCGATGTGTGAACCCCCACCCGCTGCGTGCGGTGGTTTCGATTGTGTACATACTTTTTAATAAATATATATTATAAGATAAGACACATCTCGCGGTACGGTATGGTTTTCGTGGGATTTTGGATCTACTGCCATAAGTGTTAATTATATACTTCGGAGTCCAATGACAAAACTTACCTGTCGCCGTTGATAAAGTAGCTCTGTAAAACCGATCATTGCCACTGTAAATACGATGGATTTTTTAATATACTCGAGAGATGCATTTTGATACGCTCCTTGTGCTTACGTGGGAGAACGTTCTTACGAAATCCTGACATTGTGTTCGATCGACGATTGTTTTTTTTTTTCACCTCCTCGTTGTTACAATTGATATTGAGACAAACTCGAGGGCTCGAATTTTATTTCAAAATTATATAGGCTGAAACTATTGCAATATCGTTGTATAGACGGAAACTCGACCAAATAGAGTTTCTCCGATGCAAAATTACCGTTTGCATGAGACTAGCAAAGACTTTAGAAGAGGTAAAAAAAAATTTAATATGAAAGTAATTCTAAAAAAAAATAATGAGAAATTGATTCTGTCGTTGCGAGACGTGGATTGATATATCTTTTAGATTTTTAAAACTTAACTGGGTCTCGTTTATCATTTATCTCATGTAAAATACTATCGAGGTACATAATGTTTATATTCATGGATAAAATTTAGCTCGAACATTTTCTCAACGAATCTCGACCCCTCCTTTTACTATAACGACTAAAAAAAACACAATAAATAACGATGTAGAGCGTGTCGGAAAAGACGTTTGCGTTAACGATACTTGATATAATTATACATAATATTCGCGAATGATAGAAAAATAAAACCGCAGCGTTGATCGTGATGAGACAAAAGAAATATAAATATATATAAATAAATAAATATATCGATCGGTTGTTCGTGAGCATGTGAGTTGTGTGCAAATGAAAAAAAAAACTTTCTTAAAACATGAATGTGATTCTCCACAAAAGTATATATATAGTCTAATTTATCCTTGGGGATAATTCAAAGTTGCGACTGTAATGGCGCGAGAGACCGAGAGTCGGCGGTTAATTGTGAAAATGAAGCGCGCGAGTGCGAGTGACGTTTTATTATGAGTTTTGTACAAATTTCATTAGAAAATTGCATAATCAACGAGTGCTTGCGTATACATATTATATAGATATATTTATCACTCTGGAACTGAGATTTGCATTGCAATATTTCATTCGAAATCACATTTCGACTTACCAATTACGAGTTTTGCTGTTCTTCGACTTCCATAAATGCTGTGTAATTAAATTTGCACGGCGAGCGAGAAGAATTGTAACATTTATGAAAAAATTCAATAACTGTCAAGCGACGACATATAGATTTTTTAAATGAGTTAAATGTAATCATAAATTGAAAATAGTTTCAAATTTATTTGTTATTGTAAAAAGTTATTACATTTATATTGAAATGTTGGGCGCCTTAAGTAATTAAGTTTTTGAGAGGCGAATAAGACGAGTTTAAAATTATCGAGTTTATGAAAGAAAATGTGCTCTTTTCGTTATGTATGAAAAAAAATTTGTGCCGTACACAAGTTTGGGAGTTGCGTGACTCGTTTATAAAAAAAAACACGTCATACCGGTGAAGACTTTTTTACTCTAAAATAATTACGACGCCAAGTCATTTTGCGGTCGACGATTTATGCAGTTCCGGAACTTCAACGCTCAAATGTATATAAAATTCATAACTTCTCGCGCCGGAAAACAGCAATCAAAAAAAAAGAAAATTTTCAGCTCAACATCCTCAAAATCTGTGAAATCTTGAGCGAAAATAGGTCATTTAGGAGGAAGAACTATTGTACACATTCTGTAAAATAAAAATCCGTAGAGCAAACAAGAATAAATATAAAACTGTTTTATCATTTCACACGCAAATTAAACATTTTCACTGATATAAATTATGAATATTATTATGGTTTAATATTATTTATTATTGTCAAAAAATTAAAATAAAAGGAATAAAATCATCCTGAAATCTTGTTCAAAAATCATCAGAGCTGAGTGAAAAAGTTTCGTCATATTTTTTTAATATTTTTAACGGTGAGACGAATTATATACGATTGTTATTGGTTTTTTTAATCATAATTAGGAGTAAAATTTTAAAAAATCATCGTTGGAATTCAGCTTCATTTCTGTGTCACAGCTCCAAATTCCTAATAAACATAATTTTTAATTTGTACATAAAATTGATATTGAAAAAATAAAGACTATGTAAACAATTACAAAAACATAAATCCAATGGTTTTAAATTAATTTTTGAATGAAGCTCCCACAATGATTCACTAAATAAAGGTAAGACTTATTTACATCAAAAGTGTAATTCAAATTTATTTTTTGTTTGTTTCTTCATCAATTTGAGCTTACAAACTCAAACATCCACTCTGCACTCGGTTCGTACGAAGCTCTCATTAATTTTTTTTTCATATTTAAATATTAATTCGCTAGTGTCTTGATAGTTCCCCTATTATCAAACACAATTATTCTCACGAAAAGAACAAATCATGACAAAAGTTTCCTTGAAAAAATCCATTCACTCCGGTACTCGTCGACCTTTATTCGAAACATTTAAACGCTTATAATGCTTGCACTTATTGAGTTACGAACGGCACTCGGAAAGTCTCATTGCAATTACACTCAGTCATTAACTACATACGTGGCTGAAAATCGGTACGTACGCGACTTCTGGCGCAAGCGTTGCTCTTTTACAAGCATTCTGTATTATCGAAAAAACACATGAAAAAATTACTAGTTTTTTTTTCCCATCAACTATCTTTATTTAATCGTCAAATTTTATCTCGTTAAGAAATCTAAAATTTCCTCGAATCCAAACGCGATTGTGGAGAAAATTCAATTCGAGTCAATCGATATACGGTCCAAGGACATTTTCGGAAACACACCCGCAGTAGAAAATGTATCACAAAGTTAGAAAATGTTTCGTTTGCAAAATTACAGTATCAAAGACAGCTTTATTATTTAATTTATTTTTTGGTTTGTTGTTTATAATATCGATAAACTACCTGTAGTATACGTTTTGTTATTTCGTTTTTATGCGAATTTTTTTATCTACTCGTTAATTGCCAATATCTATTACAGCTACCGCTACTCGTGCAGTCGATGAGGACAACTGGAAATTACACGATAGTATGAACTTTTATCACTATTAGTACAGCTGTTTATTATAAAATGACCAACTCAGTCGAATTGTAGAAAATGTGGACTCGTACAAATTGTAAGCGTATTTCTGAAACATAACTTATCCCGATTTCGGCTATTTTACTTCTAAACCTCTTTCGGATTTGACTTCGTGTCAAGCTGTTACGAGGATAGCATGATGAGGGCATACAAAATATTTTGACGGGCTGAGCTTCGAGCTAATCATTGTAACAGCCACTGATGTGCGTATTCTTCGTTCAAACTCAACTATTTGAAGGTCCACACGTGGAAAATATCATTTTCATAGCAACCATTTAAATCTCTATTACTTGTCATTAACAAAATAAGCGATGCAAGTTTTTTTCTGTTTTTTTTGTTGCTTTTTTTGCTTTTAACGTTACATATTTACCTACAAGGCGTCGAAAAAGCGTCAGCTACGATCGTTTACTAAAAAATCTACAGTTTCATAATTAAGGTGTTAATTGGCAACTTTCTTCATCGAAAAACTTCTTCGTTTATTGTTTTAGGCACACACTCATTCATTTGGAAGATAGAAAAAAAAAGATCGTCTAACGTTCGACAATGTACACTCGTTTTTCCGGCATTGAACTTTCAAAATCATCCATTCGACGATACATAATTGAATTAAATTTATTAAATTGAAACCTTAGTGCGTGCGGGACTATGTAACATACGATACACCATTTTTCTACGTATTATATCATGCTCTTACTCGAAGCGTACATAGTAAATGTGACTCAGTCACACTAGCTTTTTCACTAAGTTAATATGTCGTGTTGCCTGAAAAAACATAATTCGCAACTTACATTATTAGCTGGTAATTGAAACGTGCTCTTCCGATAGCATCGTGGCGTAACGCAGGCAAGAAACACATGCCGGGCGGCGATAATTTAACAAAGATCGCGGCCCTTTCGCGTGTAGATTCGTTATTCGCACACTCCCACACGATGATTCATGAAGAAATCGTTCAACATTCACTTGATACGATTAGATGGGAATCATATAACGTCAAGTTTATTTTGTGGAAGTACATTCATCTTTACAATACAGTACGAATATATACGTTTCATTCATTATATTATCCCAACGTTGTATACAAAAATAATGTAGAAAAATTGACGGAGCTCGCATCGAAGTTGCTTGAGCGATTGAGCAAGATAATAAAAAGTTCGGGTCGATAACAGATAAGCAAATTACCCATTTAGATAAAAATTTCTCGTAATATTCGCTCGATAGCTCGAACAAAAACTATGTGCGGGCACGCACAGTTACTTAGTTGAAATTGAGGTGTGAAAAAATGACTTATAGATGCGTGTGTACTACGCGTTTACAAGTATGCTTTTTATGAGTCGACTATATACGGTGAAATTTTTCGCGCACTGTTGACTTCGTAACACACAGAATGATCGCACGAAAAAAAGAGCTACGTAGTCATTGTCATGCGCGCCATCGTTATTGGTAATTTTTTCTTGGCGTGTTTTTTTTTTGTTCTCTTTCCACTTCGATGAATATTGATGCCGAGAAATCTTTCTAGCAGATGCAGCCACCCTCGCCCTCGGCCTCGCCGCCGTTTTGCATTTGCTGTTGACTTTGTAGATCCACGGCTGTGCACGGTCAAACGGTTGTGTGTTAAGGGTTTATAGTGCATTAGTTGGTACAATTCGACAACACAAGTTGAAGCAAACCATTTCTCATGCTTAAATTTCAAATAATAAACATTTTACATTACTTTTAAATAAAAATATATCAATCCAATTTATTTATGAGCAAAATTAAAGCTTATAAAAATTTTTTTCGTTCAATTTCATGTAAAATATATCATCTTAATTATTATTTACTCAAAAAATTTTTTCATTTATAACTGCTAGAAATGCTGAAAAATACTTTTTTCCTTATCGTAAAAAATTGGTGCGAGGTTAATCCAAATATATTTATCATTGTGTATTTGTTTCCGCAAAAACGCGTAAAAAAACGTTTAATAAAAATTAAGGCCACAAGTTTAAAAATATTTATGTATTTATAAATTCAAAGTTATAATACTTATATTCATACATTGTCAATGAAAAATATTCATTCGGGTGAAATATAATAAAGAAAATCGTGTAACTAAGTTAATTAAGAAAATATAGAATTTCTCAATTTTTTCACGATCGTTATATACAAATTAAAGTATAAGTATTTTTTATTTCGTTAGTTAATGTTCTCTTAGCCGATGCGTCGCAATCGTCTAAATATATTTCTCTCTCTCGATAAGTTGAACGCTTTTAGTATCATAAGTAATTCTATCCTTAGACAGTCAAGTTTTTTTTACGTAAGCTCAATCATCAGTAAAACCGATTGTTCTATTTAAAATTCACTGACGCTTTTGATTTATACCCTTACTCTCTGAAAATCTCATTGAAGTCAAATTATCAATAGCTTAAAAGTTAATATTCTGATACCGCGCGAAAAATGCACCATTTTATTTAAAATATGTGTAATTATTGCTATAACTATAACGCGTGATAATAACTTTAGAACCATCCATAATATTTGCAAAAAAGTCAATCAACTTTATCAGTGAAAATAGAATTATATACTTTGAGGAACGTGGCAACAATAGACTCGAATATTCATACATGATCAACAGAGATGCTTAAAATCGTGGTTATACGTAAAATTACGACCGATTGTCTGAACAAAAGCGTTTTTGGCAGTAAAAACTCTTTGTTATTAATAATTGAGCTCAAAAAACATTCCGCTTATATATCGTAAGTCTATAAATTGCATTTTTTTTCTCGCGAGACGATAACAAGTACCTGTCACGCATATAGTATTCGTAAAAATCGTCAACAACCATGGAGCAGCATTATTCTAGCATGCACAATTGCTCTCAGAGGAATTCAGTTCAATGGGTGTATCCTTCAGTACTACTTCTTGCACTACAATAAGTAACAACACAAAAGTGTTTAAAAATCATTAAGGAAAATATAAAAAATCATAAGTTAGAGCAAAAATTATAATTAAAAAATAATGGCAATTCAGATGAAATCAAATAGAAAAACTTGAATATTTCATGCAATTACTATTATTGTATGTTGTATTATCAATTTTAAAAGGATACTGTCTTCTGGAGGTTTATTTTCAGTTGAATCCATACCGGGTAAGGCAGCTGCCACTCTCCTGAACAACTAAAACATAAATAGTTCGAATAAGTATATTGTAGCATTGGAGAGTCGTGAGAAAGTCATACATACCTGTTTGACATTGTAGCCAGCCTTAGCACTAGTTTCAATAAACATTACATTCAGTTCTTTTGCCTTGCGTTCACCTTCTTCAGTGGAGACTTGGCGCTTATCACTAAGATCTGTTTTATTGCCAACAAGCATGATGATTACATCACTTCCTCGTTCTGTTCGCACATCATCAATCCATTTTGATGTTTGATGAAAAGAATTTGCATCTATAAAAAATAAGAATAAGAATTTGTTGAAATAATCTAAACATAGTTTAAACTAAGCTTAAAGTAATATAATCTTACTAGTAATATCGTAAACAACAACAGCAACAGTTGAATCTCTGATGTAGCTTGGAATCAAAGAACGAAAACGTTCTTGTCCGGCAGTATCCCAAAGTTGCAGTCTTACAGTTCTATCTTCTAAATACATAGTTTTACTTAAAAAGTCTATTCCTATAGTTGCCTGCAAAAATTTTAAATAGTTTTAGAAAAAAAGTAATTTATATTTTAAATGAAAACATTCATGCATCAGCATAATTGAAATTTTTTATTTTTTTTTATAGTACACAAGCTAGAATTTAAAAAAAACACTATCAAAGTTAGCATACAGGATGAGTCATGTATGGTAATTTTTGGGATAATAGATGAAAGCATCTTCACAAATATTCCAACACAGAGCCAACATTTTTTAGCATAGAAAAATATTTAAATAGTAGAAAAAAATAATCACCTGATAAGTATTATCAAAACTGTCGTACATGAACCTCGTTATGAGCGATGTTTTTCCAACTATAAAAAAATAAGCAAACAAACGTCAGAGTCAGAAAATTGTAAACAAATCCTACAAGTGCAGATTCTCGAATCGCACCTATGAAAATCTATTACCGTTATAATACCCATGCCTACGCGCATTAATATTCTCATGTGCATAAATGGTTAAAAGAACAAGAGTACAGTAATGCACACAAGTCGACTTTCACTGGTGCGCTGACGAGAACATACACAGTATGTGTACCGAGTATCGATCTCATTATAACCTTTCGCGAAACAATTCGCAGAAACTTTCGCTATGCGTTTCCAATCGCCCGTAGCCACCAAGGCCCTGAGTCAAGGTGCGCGTGGAAAAACAATTGATACGTACCACTTTGTTCGCCGAGAAAGACGAGCTTGAACTTTCTCAAAGGGTTGCCGAAGTCGCCCGACGATGACATGATGATGCTTACGCTGCCTGAGCGTCCTCCGCTTTTCCAAACACGAACACACACAGCAGCAGTCAATGGGCGATCTGTACTCCGTCGAGGTCACTGAACCGACCACCGGACGATGTCTCTTGTCAATGCCAAACACGGGACAAACGCGACGATGTAATCGAAGAAAAACGTCTCCTTATGGTTAATAATTATAGCAGAGGCCCCCCGACACACAACCGACTTATGAGTAATAAGAGTGTGGGTGACGTCGACGTCGCGGCTGAACTGCTCTGCCAATTGCTAAACATCTCTTGGCGAATTGACCCGGGCCCAGTTTTGACGAGATAATTGTTCGCCGTTGACTGTCCAAAATTGCTCTTGGATGCCACTGTACGAAATGGTTTGCAAAATTATTTGCGCGTTTATTTGTTTTTGAAAAATCGCCAAGAAACAACGTCTCTGTGAAATCGACTTTGGATTCATTTTGCAACGCATTCGTGGCATTATGCATGATATTTTACAATTTATTCGATGATACGTATTTATCTAGAAAAGAACGTACGATTGACATTTTTTTAAAATATAAATTTTACATAAATTATTAATAAAAATTGATTTGTCTTGCACTTGAAATGTTTTGCAAATCGAAAGAGAGGCTGCGCGCGCAACCGTAGAGCTGACGTGCCTGCAGAGTAGACGGCAGAGACAATTAAGGTTTGTGCAGAAAAATAAATGCGAAATACGCACCAACCACTGCCCAAAAAATATCTACAGTTAAAATTGTTCATTCATCGTTTTTATTATACATGAATTTCAACTCGTGACTTATTTTTGTTGAAAGTCGTAACAACCATCGTTTCTCCATTTTGCTCAATTTTTCAATTTGGTGAAACCAGCAGTGGTTAGAGAACCAGCGATGCGAGCAACGAGAGCAAAAGAGACGACAGCATAAATTCGCGAGCGCCAACCAATAGCAGCGCGCGAAATCAAAATGTCACGACATTTATCAACAATTTCTGGAAAACAAAAAAGCGCGCAATAATATTGTATGCACAGATTGGTCCCAGTCGCGGAGAGCAATTGTCACACAACAAACACTAGTCCTTCGATTTTTTATAGGTGTCAAAGTCAGTGAAATTCAATGTTTTTGTTTTCTGTTCCTTCGTACTGTGTTTGTTTACATTTTACGTGCGCTCTTGACGTGTCAGCAAACTCCAGTGGATTTTGCTTTGTTGTTATAAAAGTCACAAAACAAAAGATTATAAATTAAAATTCATTTCCTTCTAATAACGTTTGACTGAAACAGTATCAAAGGTGCAATGGCTTCTAGCTGCAGAAAAAACGTCTCTGGTGGAGATACGGTCGTAGATCCTAAAATGGGTTATTTTTGTTTTGATGTGTTACATGCCCATCTTTATCATCAAGAACAACCAGAGCCTCCGAATTTCTCAAATAAGCCATAGTAAGTAATATCTAAAGTGAACTTCATTATTTAAGGCAAATTAAAAAAATATATTATCAGAAATAAATTAAAATTTAATTAGTTTTCTGGGTAAATTATTGTAAAATAACCAACATTCTTATTGGTTTATATAGATACTTTTGCAGAAATAATGAATCTTAACTTTTGTTGCAAAAATCTTAAAAATATCATAAGTTTTCATTAAACAATTTATGAAAGAAAGCTACAATCTTCCAACTCTTCTCAGCATCTCTGGAAAACTATAAGATACTATGAATTATATTTGTAATACTAATGTAAATAAGCCTTTGTATCAGTTATTTAAAATGAAAATTGGTCATTTGTTCAAATTCAAAGTGTTTTTTATTGATTTGGATTTAAGAAATGTTTATAAAAAAATGTGTATCATAATTGATTTATTTAATACTATCTGATTAGAATAATTAAATTAAAGATTTTATATACGTTGATTTGAATCAATATATTAAGATGATTAGTCAACCGTTTCTCAAATTAGTCATGTTTGATCTGAAAATCGAGACATATGAACATAAAATATTTATAATGAAATAATAAAACTGTACACAATTATTCCTTATTATTCCCACGATAGAGAATTATAAAACATTTTGATAAAAATGAATTCGTTACATCATTGTTTATTAACAACTTGATTCAACTGAACAATGTACGTATTGTGATTATTTTATGAAAATAATAAAATTTAATGAAGGACTAAACACTTAGTATTCTCCAAATTAAAATTTGTTTTTTTATTACTTTTAGCCCACTTTTTGTCACATGGAAGATTGGTAGTGATCAGCGATTAAGAGGCTGCTTAGGAACATTCAATGCATTACCACTTCATGAAGGACTTCGAGAATATGCAGCTTCAAGGTGTGATATTGATAGCTATTATTATTTTCAGTCGTTTCTTAAATTCTTTTAGTGAAAATGAAAATAAAATTTTTATAATTGCGCTCTAGTTTTTAAACAAAAATTTTTTTATGGGCAAAAATCCAGAACGATCTTAGAGTTTGTACCTTATCTTTTTCTGAATTGATACTTTCATTATTTATAAAACTCCTTATACTTAGGTAAGCCGTAATCCATACTAATTCTTTTGTAATGACTTTGGCTTATCAAAATATATTGAATGTTTCAAGCCTTTTTTATTCACAAAATTTACAACAATAAAATTTTTTATAAAAAATGGTTTTTTTTTCCAGTGCTTTCAAAGATTCTCGGTTTAACCCAATAACAAAAGAAGAAATTCCTAGGCTTCATGTTGGCATATCACTCTTACTGGACTTTGAAGATGGACGTGATTATACAGATTGGACTGTAGGATATCATGGTATTCGAATTGAATTTCCAAATGAGAATGGCCATAGAAGAACTGCAACTTATTTGCCTGAAGTGGCTCATGAACAAGGTATTATACTTTTATTTTTTTTTTTTTTAATTTCTGTTATATTAGTTCAAAATTGTAAAAAGTTAAAACATACCAAATATTCTACAATTAAAATAATATGCATAATTAACAATAAGTACTTTTAAAATTTTATTAACATACATCAAAGCAGATTAAATAATAACAAAAATTAATTTACAGGTTGGGATCATATTCAAACTATTGACTCTCTTCTTCGTAAAGGAGGTTTCAAAGGTAACATCACACCTGATGTTAGAAAGAGCATTAAATTAACAAAATATAGAAGTGAAAGAATGTGTATTAGTTATGAGGATTATAAAAACTATTGGTGTAGTAGTAGAGAACGTTGAAAAACTCTGGACTCTTTAGAAGACTCTAAATGAATTATCATTGATTCATTTTGAAAAAACATACTTAGATAAGAATATGCATTGTTTTATATAATACTTTATCTGACTTTTAAACATAGATTGACGCTGTATACATTTACAATTTTTTTTTCAATTGTAAAATACTATGAGTGATATAACAAGTATAATGAGAAAAAAAATTATTTACCTCTCAATTAATGGGTGTTACCTCGTTCTTTGCTGTCATTTATTTCATTTTTTAAGGAAATTAAATAGATGATCAAATTACCGTGTATTTTATCACGTTATTCTATGAAAAGCCTACAAAAATCCTAGAAAATTGATATATTTAATAAGGAAAAGTGATTTTGCGCAAAAATGTTGACATTTTAGCTGAAAGCTTTTTTTATGAAATTTCACAATTTTTGCGATTTTATCGATTACAATTTTTCACAGTTTTTTTATTAAACTCTAGAAGTTTATATCAGCTTAAATTTTCTCTTTCATGATTCGAAATTAGCGTAAAAATACGTGAGAATTGTTCATTTTATCTAAAAGACCGACAAATTACTTTGCTTCGAAATATTTATGATCCAATGAAGACAATGAAATTATAAAAAGCACTTCAATGCCTTATTTGTAATAAATGTAACGAATCAAAAAGAGCAATTGAATACTTTACAAATATTATTATTCTATGATGGGTTTTCGTGCGCTTCTATTTTTCTTTCGAAGAATGTTGAATAAAAATGACAACAGCACGATTTCAAACAAATGTATGCATCACATCATTCAAAATTCGAAGCGATTTTATTGTTTTGAGCGAAATTGGATTCTTATAACTAAACATAAACCGATTTATAAATTTTTCTCGATTGTCTAATAATCCGAAAATATAAATTACTGAATTAAATTTTTCGCATGCAATTGATCCTGAATAAAAATTTATGTATTCAACAATTTTAGTGAATAACATCTACTAGTTGAACTCTGAAAATTCATCACGGAAGCGTAAGTGCTCGATAACGCAACTATACCATTTCGATCATACTGCTCAAAAATGTTATGTATTCGTTGTCAGTACTTAACCGATTCTTTCGGTGCATCCTTCACATTATGACCTAAGTTCAGTTCTGAAATCATAATTCCCACATCAACCGGCTCTATTTAAATTTCAATGAGAGATGAAATTGATACAACAAGATGGTATTTTGCAACAAGGGTAGTATAATTAAGCGGGTATTGAAGCGCCTTGGTGCTAACGCAGTTGATGACACGGATCGAATCTCCTACTGTTCGCGAAAAAATGATAAGAGCCTACCCTAACATTGAATAGGGCTTTTTCACAGTTGTCACTATTGGTTGGTCACTTTACAGATTTGCCTGTAGGCAAAACAAACAAGGTCTCTCATTTACTTAACCCGCAACACCTTGCATATTTAGTAATAAAAAACAAAGTATGAAAACTTTCAGAAAGCTTCCAGAAACTTTTCTGAAATTTTGCAAGGGAAGTTTCGATAAAAGTTCTTTTGAAGGTTTCTTGAAAACTTTAAATAAGCTTGTCTATAAACCTTACAGAGAAGATTACTCAAAACCATTCTGAAGCGCGATGAAAACTCATGATACGGTTGTTTGAAACTTACTGGAAACTTTTTGGTTTTCTTAAAAATTTCGTGCTAATCAAAACTTCCAAAAAAATTTCTGATTGCAAGGAAAACTTCACGTAAAATGTTTTGAAAGTTTTTATGACATTTTCAGATAGTTATTCGAAATCTTTCAGGAAACCGTAATGAAAAACATTCAGAAAGAATGATAAAAGCTTTTTCGAACTGTACAGGAAATAATTCAGATAAGGTTTCCACTAAAGTTTTCATGCAAACCTCTCAATAGTTTCTTGAAAATTTTCGTTGAAACATTTTAAAATATGAATGAAAGTTTCAACGAAACTCTCAAGAAATTTGTAGATTTTTACATAAAACTTTGCATATAATGTTTCAGTTAACCTGTCTTTAACATTGCAGAGAACATTATACAATTTTTCAGCCTGTGTTCTGATATGTTAAACATACATTTTCATGAAAGAGAATACGAAGCTCTTGGGAAGGTTGCAACGAAACTTTCCAAAAGCTCTTTGGAATCTTAAGAGTAATTTTGAGTTTTCATACACTATCAACAGATGGCGCATACATACATTTATAAAAACTCGCAAGTGGCTAACATTATATTTTATATAAGTATAAGTATATCGAGTTATTCTAAAATGAATATATATAATATATCTTGACACGCTTTGGCTATGTTATAGCACATATTCAAAGAGTCCCTAAGCCAAAATTTTAAACCCCATGATTAATCCTACGCCCCTGCAACCCTCGTATAAATTTCTGTTTTTTACCGATACCGATTGCAGAAATTTTTGACTTGAAAAAATGTATGAAGGTATATTACAACAATATAAATCACCGTGAATGTTTTCAGATTTTTTAGATGCTTCAGGCCTTCAAAAAAGTATCATCAAAAATTTTGAAAATTTATATACGGCGCTACGATGCAAAATAAAGCCTGAAAAGTTTTTCTTATTTTCTTTATCATATTCATACCCTTGAATTATTGAGATTTTTTCATACAGGGCACTAGCGTCTAGAGCCGAAAAATAAAACTTTTGGGCCCACCGTAACCCAATGGGCAGAGGCTTTGCTCTCTGCCCGGTAGTTCGGGGTTTGATTCGTATCCCCGACTGCTGTACAAACACTGAATACCTGCACAACCAAGAGCCTTTTCAAAGTCGGAGGACGAGCCCAGTCAATAATTGGAAAAAGAAGAATTCAAAATTGAGATTAGTAACTGAACAAAAAATCATATGTATCTAAAATAAAAATATATATAATTAAATACTTTTTGAATTATAATCGAGGCATTGCATCGAGGAGCGCGCTCGCGCTCGCTCTGGCAAGTATGGCAGAGAGAGCTGCGGCGGACACGCTCCTTATATACAGCGCACTGGCGTTTTTCGCTGCCCGCGAAAACTATTTTTCACTCTCATTTAAATTTGATAACAGATATCTTAATTCTGTAAAGTGCTATGGAATCCTGGATAAAAATGCAATCCAACGATGTATATAACATACCGAAAAAAGTTTATTTTTAACGAAATACGAGCGATTGAAAGAAAAATCCACTTCGCAAAAGACGTTCTTACCAAAAAGTGGTCTCAGCAAAAATGAGTTTCAGACCATTCGCTGTGTTCACGTCATACGCTTATCGATACGTTATTACGCCGTCGATGTATACGATGTATGATCGAGATACAATAATAATAATACATTTTCGTAAACACATACATCGATACATACATGTATGTTACATAATACACATATATACATGAGGTTTCTTTTCTCGTAGAGTATTATTATCGACGATACGATACCCCGGTAGCCCACTCGATGCTCTTGGTTATACAAATACCGACCCAGCGACGACTTTCTCCGAGGAAGTCGAACTGATTTCGCTTCTTCGTCCACCCGGGTGACATACTCGGTGCACCACGTATGAATACCGACCCGGCGACGACTTTCTCCGAGGAAGTCGAGCTGTTTTCGCTTCTGCGTCCACCCGGGTGACATACTCGGTGCACCACGTATGAATACCGACCCAGCGACGACTTTCTCCGAGGAAGTCGAACTGATTTCGCTTCTTCGTCCACCCGGGTGACATACACGGTGCACCACGTATGAATACCGACCCAGCGACGACTTTCTCCGAGGAAGTCGAACTGATTTCGCTTCTTCGTCCACCCGGGTGACATACACGGTGCACCACGTATGAATATCGACCCGGCGACGACTTTCTTCGAGGAAGTCGAGCTGTTTTCGCTTCTTCGTCCACCCGGGTGACATACTCGGTGCACCACGTATGAATACCGACCCAGCGACGACTTTCTCCGAGGAAGTCGAACTGATTTCGCTTCTTCGTCCACCCGGGTGACATACACGGTGCACCACGTATGAATATCGACCCGGCGACGACTTTCTTCGAGGAAGTCGAACTGATTTCGCTTCTTCGTCCACCCGGGTGACATACTCGGTGCACCACGTATGAATACGACCCGGCGACGACTTTCTCCGAGGAAGTCGAGCTGTTTTCGCTTCTTCGTCCACCCGGGTGACATACTCGGTGCACCACGTATGAATACCGACCCAGCGACGACTTTCTCCGAGGAAGTCGAACTGATTTCGCTTCTTCGTCCACCCGGGTGACATACACGGTGCACCACGTATGAATACCGACCCGCGACGACTTTCTCCGAGGAAGTCGAACTGATTTCGCTTCTTCGTCCACCCGGGTGACATACACGGTGCACCACGTATGAATATCGACCCGGCGACGACTTTCTTCGAGGAAGTCGAGCTGTTTCGCTTCTTCGTCCACCCGGGTGACATACTCGGTGCACCACGTATGAATACGACCCGGCGACGACTTTCTCCGAGGAAGTCGAACTGATTTCGCTTCTTCGTCCACCCGGGTGACATACACGGTGCACCACGTATGAATATCGACCCGGCGACGACTTTCTCGAGGAAGTCGAACTGATTTCGCTTCTTCGTCCACCCGGGTGACATACTCGGTGCACCACGTATGAATACCGACCCGGCGACGACTTTCTCCGAGGAAGTCGAGCTGTTTTCGCTTCTTCGTCCACCCGGGTGACATACTCGGTGCACCACGTATGAATACCGACCCGGCGACGACTTTCTCCGAGGAAGTCGAACTGATTTCGCTTCTTCGTCCACCCGGGTGACATACACGGTGCACCACGTATGAATATCGACCCGGCGACGACTTTCTTCGAGGAAGTCGAGCTGTTTTCGCTTCTTCGTCCACCCGGGTGACATACTCGGTGCACCACGTATGAATACGACCCGCGACGACTTTCTCCGAGGAAGTCGAACTGATTTCGCTTCTTCGTCCACCCGGGTGACATACACGGTGCACCACGTATGAATATCGACCCGGCGACGACTCTTCGAGGAAGTCGAGCTGTTTTCGCTTCTTCGTCCACCCGGGTGACATACACGGTGCACCACGTATGAATATTGACCCGGCGACGACTTTCTCCGAGGAAGTCGAACTGATTTCGCTTCTTCGTCCACCCGGGTGACATACTCGGTGCACCACGTATGAATACGACCCGGCGACGACTTTCTCCGAGGAAGTCGAGCTGTTTTCGCTTCTTCGTCCACCCGGGTGACATACTCGGTGCACCACGTATGAATATCGACCCGGCGACGACTTTCTCCGAGGAAGTCGAACTGTTTTCGCTATTTCACCCCCTAGGTAGCCTACTCTGTGCACCAGGTGTGAATGCCGTCCCGGCGACGACTTTCTCCGAGGAAGTCGAACTGTTTTCGCTATTTCGCCACCTGGGTGGCCTACTCTGCACCAGGTGTGAATGCCGACCCGGTAACGACTTTCTCCAAGGAAGTTGAGGTGTAATTGCTACATTGTCCCCGTGGGTGGCCTACTAGGTACGAAAATCGACCCAGCGACAACTTTCTCCAAGAAAGTTGAGATGTTATGACTACATCATGCCCCGCGTGACCTGCCCCATGCCCCAGGTGCGAATACCATACGACGACGACTTACTCCGAGGAAGTCGAAGTTTTTAATATATATTGAAAATTAATAATAAGATCTACACTTTAAAACAGTAAAATCTCATTTTTTACCTATCGTCAAGAAATTGTACTTTTTGTTGAAAAATTAAAACTGTTCATGCTATTGATCTAAAATTGTACAAGCTAGTATAAAATAGATAGTTGGAATACATACTGAAATTTCATGATAATAGCTAGAAAATTCTAGTTTTCAACTATGAAACAGTAAAATTGCATATGTTACCTATCGTCAAGAAATTATACTTTTTGTTGAAAGATTAAAACTGTTCATGCTATTGATCTAAAATTTTACAAGCTAGTATAAAATAGATAGTTGGAATATATACTGAAATTTCATGATAATAGCTTGAAAATTCTGTATTTCAACTTTGAAACAGTATAATCTCATTTTTTACCTATCGTCAAGAAATTGTACTTTTTGTTGAAAAATTAAAACTGTTCATGCTATTGAATAAAATTTTACAAGCTAGTATAAAATAGATAGTTGGGATATACTGAAATTTCATGATAATAGCTTGAAAATTCTGTATTTCATCTTGAAACAGTATAATCTCATTTTTTACCTATCGTCAAGAAATTGTACTTTTTGTTGAAAAATTAAAACTGTTCATGCTATTGATATAAAATTTTACAAGCTAGTATAAAATAGATAGTTGTAATACATACTGAAATTTCATGATAATAGCTTGAAAATACTGTATTTCATCTTTGAAACAGTATAATCTCATTTTTTACCTATCGTCAAGAAATTGTACTTTTTGTTGAAAAATTAAAACTGTTCATGCTATTGATATAAAATTTTACAAGCTAGTATAAAATAGATAGTTGTAATACATACTGAAATTTCATGATAATAGCTTGAAAATTCTAGTTTTCAACTATGAAACAGTAAAATTGCATCTGTTACTTTCACGCAAAGAAATTGTACTTTTTGATGCAAAATGAAAACCATTCATTTTGTGGATCTATAATTTTGCTAGCTTGTGTTTTGTCGTTGTTTAGAATATTTAAAGTCAAATGGTCAATGATCAATTATTTAGCTATGATAGTAAAAAAATCAAATATATATTCCGTCAAGTATTCAGGAAAAGTAAAACTCTCCATAATGTAAAAGTTTGTGATAGAATAATTCAATAATTAATTGTATAATTGTTAACATTAAATTTTTCAAATACTATATTAGATTAAAAAGTTTACCATACAGTAATTTAAAATTGTGGTAATACTTTTTTCAAAAGATTAAATGAGTGCAAGTATGACAGTCTTATCCCAATTCGAATCTAACTCCATATTTTTTTATTTTTCTAATTTTGGAATAGTTTAATATCAATCTACTATTGAACAATTATTTAATGAGCTATGATAGTAATGAATCAAACATATTCTGACAACTAATCATACGCAAAATAAAATTTTTTTTTCAAGCTTTAATTGTGCTAAAAGTTTCAAAAATAATTCAGTACGTGATTTTTAACATTTATAAGAACTATTATTTCAGTATGTAGTACAAAATTGAAATGATAATCTCGTTTGATTATGTAAAGTTATCATTTGTTAAAAAAACCTTGCTTATAATTCTACTTGCCCGGCCGTCTCAATCAAAATCAAGACGTTCGGTTTCGTCATAAATTTAATAAAATATGTCAATGCATACTGAAAAATAAATTATATCAGTTGTTATAGTTATAAATGGTTGTTCTTTAACTTAAAAAAAAAATTTTTAATTATAATATTTTTGGAAAGCATGGGGAATTGATAAAGAGTTATCGCATGTAATTGATGTAATAAATACACTGGATATCATGATGTTATAATCCTAAAAAAAAAACCGAAAAATTTGATTGCCTAATGAAAAAAATTCAGCTATATTTAACAAAATTTTTCGAAGTAACGAAAGCTTTCTTTACATTTTGTTGTAAGGTTTGCATCGAT
Organism: Trichogramma dendrolimi; assembly: GCA_034770305.1. Taxonomy (NCBI): domain Eukaryota; kingdom Metazoa; phylum Arthropoda; class Insecta; order Hymenoptera; family Trichogrammatidae; genus Trichogramma; species Trichogramma dendrolimi. Next base: position 3,069,006 of record JAPMIB010000001.1, read on the forward strand.
TTCGATTGAGACGGCCGGGCAAGTAGAATTATAAGCAAGGTTTTTTTAACAAATGATAACTTTACATAATCAAACGAGATTATCATTTCAATTTTGTACTACATACTGAAATAATAGTTCTTATAAATGTTAAAAATCACGTACTGAATTATTTTTGAAACTTTTAGCACAATTAAAGCTTGAAAAGAAAAATTTTATTTTGCGTATGATTAGTTGTCAGAATATGTTTGATTTCATTACTATCATAGCTCATTAAATAATTGTTCAATAGTAGATTGATATTAAACTATTCCAAAATTAGAAAAAAAAAAAATGGAGTTAGATTCGAATTGGGATAAGACTGTCATACTTGCACTCATTTAATCTTTTGAAAAAAGTATTACCACAATTTTAAATTACTGTATGGTAAACTTTTAATCTATAGTATTTGAAAAATTTAATGTTAACAATTATACAATTAATTATTGAATTATTCTATCACAAACTTTTACATTATGGAGAGTTTTACTTTTCCTGAATACTTGACGGAATATATATTTGATTTTTTTACTATCATAGCTAAATAATTGATCATTGACCATTTGACTTTAAATATTCTAAACAACGACAAAACACAAGCTAGCAAAATTATAGATCCACAAAATGAATGGTTTTCATTTTGCATCAAAAAGTACAATTTCTTTGCGTGAAAGTAACAGATGCAATTTTACTGTTTCATAGTTGAAAACTAGAATTTTCAAGCTATTATCATGAAATTTCAGTATGTATTACAACTATCTATTTTATACTAGCTTGTAAAATTTTATATCAATAGCATGAACAGTTTTAATTTTTCAACAAAAAGTACAATTTCTTGACGATAGGTAAAAAATGAGATTATACTGTTTCAAAGATGAAATACAGTATTTTCAAGCTATTATCATGAAATTTCAGTATGTATTACAACTATCTATTTTATACTAGCTTGTAAAATTTTATATCAATAGCATGAACAGTTTTAATTTTTCAACAAAAAGTACAATTTCTTGACGATAGGTAAAAAATGAGATTATACTGTTTCAAAGATGAAATACAGAATTTTCAAGCTATTATCATGAAATTTCAGTATATACTCCAACTATCTATTTTATACTAGCTTGTAAAATTTTATATCAATAGCATGAACAGTTTTAATTTTTCAACAAAAAGTACAATTTCTTGACGATAGGTAAAAAATGAGATTATACTGTTTCAAAGTTGAAATACAGAATTTTCAAGCTATTATCATGAAATTTCAGTATATATTCCAACTATCTATTTTTCCTATATACGATGAAAGTCAATAAAAGACCTTTATTGAACGAAATTTTTAACAAAAATAAGTCGTAGAAGCCGGAGCTTTTACTAAAAAATTTTTGAAATTTCTTCTGATTCTTTTGACAAATTTTAAAACTTTTTCATTCTTTGAATTTTCTTGTTTGAGTCTTTTCTTTTCATAGTTATATACTTTAATGGAAAAAATGAACAAAAGTTTTCAGGCTTTGTTTTGCATCGTAGCACCGTATATAAATTTTCAAAAAGTTCGATGATTTTTTTTGAAAGTCTGAAGCATCTGAAAAATGTGAAAAAATTAAGAGTGATTTGTAGTGTTGAAATGTACCTTCATGAATTTTTTCACATTTTTCAAGTCAAAAATAGCTTCAGAATCGGTATCGATAGAAATTAGACGCTTATAGGGGTGGTGGGGAGTAGGAGCGACCATAGGGTGTAACATTTTTGTTTTAGGACTCTTGTACAATGTACTAAAACATACCAAAAGCGCGTTTAGATCGGTGACACACGCGCGCACGAGTATTTCAAAAATTCTAAGTCTTACCCTTACATATTTTCTAAAATAATGTTTGATTTTTTCAAGTTTATTTCCTTTCTTTCTAATTATATGAAAAATTTCGAGATAGAAAACTACATTAATCCAATATTTTGGCATCGATGCAACAAGTATCAGGATAATACTCGTGTAAATACAATCAACAATACGGAAGACCGTAACGCGCGAAATCTTACATGAGATCGGCCTCAATCGGAGTTCATCGTAGTTCGTTGTCCCACTTGAGTTTAGCGAGCGTATGGATGTTGTTGCCGCATATATATATATACCCACACACAGAGACACGATTCACGGTCAATGCTGCCAAATGAATGTATCATCCTTCTTCGACAAATATTGAATACTAAAACGGAAAGTCGTGCGGGATGAATTAAAATTTTCTTTTGCAACGCTTATAAACACGAGATCAGTGATATAATTATTTACAAACGAGGAATGGAGTGTTACTTAATAACACTTATCTGGACAGACTTTCACATCGCTAAGTATATTTTCCGACGCAGTGGAACTTGTTTTAAAAATGTGCTCCTTTTATCTAATCGTGATAAAGCCATATGCAACTTTAGGGCCGCATCGAGACACCCGCGCGGACGTCGTGTATTTGTTGTGACGAGAGTTCGTTGTCCCAAGAGAGTTGGTTTAATTACCATAGAATTTCTCAAATGACCTGTCATTTTCGGCACGAATATCTGTACTCTCAATTTCAACTCTTGAGCATTCGAAAAATGTTGTAACGATGAGGCCTTGAAATTTAAAATCCCATCGATCCCACTAATTCAGAGTTCATCGACCTCTAACCTTGATCAGGCGCGTGTGCTCCTCGGTAAAAATTTCGTTTTTTATGGCTTGTTTTGACTCGAGATAAATTCAAATCGTCCTTATAAAACGTATAATGAAACTGCCAGACAATGGAGCAATGAGTGTATCATTAAAAAGTTCGCAAAGCTATATCCATACATCGGCGTTCGACAGCTAATAGAGTTGAATAACCTGACGCAGGCTCGTCTTCTTCATTTAAATTTTGCGGAAACGATTTAAATTTTATCCGTCAGCATGTTGACCCTTGGATCTTGTCGTTTTAAAACAAACAAAACAAATGATCGAGACTGAGATTAAAGTGGGCGTCCCACAAAAGACCGTTTACGTTCGAAAAACGTCAACGTAAAACGTGAATCCCCAAAAAATCGACAAGTGTATGCTGGACGAATTATCCATAAACCAGCGTGTCTATTGGTGATTTTCGGTGCCCCGTAATAAATAAAATACTCGACAGTCACGACGACGATGTCTGTGCACATCGAGAATGAGATTTTCTCCCGGAACGAGTACGCGCGCACGAGTGTGTGTGTGAGTGTGTATACGTGTGTCCGCGCGTGTGTGTATTACTTGCCACGCGCAGCAGTGCAAGTTTGCTTCGCACTTGAGCTGCTTCTGCGTATCAAGGTCTCGGTCAATGTCCTTTGCCGCGCACTCACAACTCTTACTACTGTACAGTCGGCTTTAGTCACACGGAGTCTATATATAGACAGTTTTACGGAGTATATTGCATAAAATACAATTTTGCGCGTGCATTTTGTAACCGATTGTCTTGAACCCATAATTATAAAAGGCGTACACGCGTTTCGCATTTTGTCGAAAACTCAGAGAAATGATGTTGCACCCTCGCGATGATTCACGCAGTGACCGTAGTTAAGATAAGAGTTTAAATCATCGAAGTCAATAGTTATGCGAATTATCGAATGAAAATGGAAATCGCCTTATTAATAAATTATCTCTTGATAAACTTTTTATATATGATATTCAGTTGTTTTTGTGCCGTCTTGATTTACTTCGAGTGCGATTTCTAACGCTTAAATTGAATTTCTCTCTTTCTATGCACACACACCGCACACTTACTTGCACATGCACACACACACACACACATACACATTTGTGTATCCGTACAGTGAAAGGTATCCAAGAAGTAAGAACAGAGAGAGAGAGAGAGAGAGAGAGAGAGAGAGATTGCAGTTATATACGCGTGCGACGCCAAGGAACTTTGCAATATGCGTGACCTAGTGCCGTCACTACTCGCGCTTCTTCTGGAAAACTAGGCCTACTTCTCTCTCTCTCTTTCTCTCTCTTCCCCTCTTTCACAAGGAGGCGCTCGCTAAAGACATTTCTCTAGGTGAACACGGAAAAAGAAAATATACACCGCTGCTGCTGCTGCAAGCACCCATTGGATATAATACGTGGTGGATATATATTGCATTCACTTTTGTCCATGGACGGAGGCTGACGCGCGATGCATTTTCCTAAGTCTGAACGTATCTCGAGGAATGAGAACGAAAATAAAATTATCCTCCCCGGTTTAGGCTTAGTCGAGAAAATGAAAAAAAAAAAAAAAGGAAGAAAAGTTTTCTTTATTCCGTAAGTGCGATCGCGCGAAAATGGCAAAAGCTAAAATAATGTGTGCTAAGTCCGTAAGATCTATGCACAAGGATTTAGTAGGCAGACAGGCCTCGCAGATGCACAAAAAATAGCTCTACATTTTTACACACGTATACGTAAAAGATGCAAATGCCAAGCCTATATACGTTAGCCGCACGCGAACGCGCAGTCTCGTTTTTATTCTCGCTCTACATGTGTACGATGCGTCGACACCCGGACTACAATATATTTGCACACCGAGCATTATCGTAACGCATTTTCGATATTTCAATGTCAACGAGGCACCTCGTCGGTACGATATTCTCTCAGTTTCAGCTTATACATCGATATATATATACGTTCGAAAACGAATTTAAAAGGACGATTTTTACGACGATACTTTTGACAATAAATATAAATATAATGCGGCAATTGTGTTATATAGTGAATTGTGGCACGCGCCGACTGCGCCGAACCGAGGAGAGCCGTGCAAGCTCGTTACCGTTACATATACATAGCTGCTGCACACCAGATTTTACTTGAGCCGCATTTCCAGGGTCAATGTCTTCCTTGCGATCGCGCGCGCGTGCCAGGGAGCGCGTTGCGAGCTACCAAATAGTTGAGCCAAAATAGTTGAATTGGTGAATCGTTTCCGCATTAGCGGGGTGCGATGCACGGCCGAATAATTTTGCCATATCACTGTCATTTTATCATCTGTAGTATCGAGGAAAGAATTGCAATTTTATATGTATATATAATACTCAAGCCTTGTTTATAGATTCGCTCGCGGTACATTGAACTTGAGCTCGAACTAGGCGTTGTCGAATATATACACCAACACACGGGCAAAAGGATAAAAGTAAAAATTAAAAAGTAAAAATACCAGACACACGTTCTTTTTTTCAGCTGTCTCGATATCGTAACACGTTCGCTCTATACACGGAGAAGTAAGAGGCAAAAAAACAAGTACTTTGATTTTTTTTCTCTTTCTTTCCTTTCTTTCTTTCTTCTCTGCGTATACTTGTATACACACACACAGTCATCGTTCAATCCTGGTCATTGACTTTTTCGGCTCTTGGGTTTATATTATAATATACGCGAGGTACAAAGATTGTCCCGTTATGCGAAACGAAAATGAAACGATCACGCGTCTCGGTGCGTATACGCACACTACACGAATTTTTTCTGCGTAGACTCATAGTTGTGTTGGACAATTCGCGGGTTATACCACTCATTCAAATAAAAAACAGGCTTAGGCGCAGGTTACCTTGATCTTGAGACCGGTATATACTTACGATTTCAAAATGACTCACACTCGACTCGCAAATTGGCCAAAATTAAATTCGATTTCACTCGATCGAGGATGTATAATATTTGCCATAGAACAAAAGGAGTCAGACGACTATTTGCCGTAATATGTATTACCAAAACAAACCGCCCGCGTCGCGAAAGTAAAGTTGGTATTATTCCTAAGAGCTAGCTTGGACGCTCCTGGAATCGGGGTCCTGGTGTTGGAGGAATACGATTTGAAACAAAAAAATCGTACTCGACGTATTAGACGATCTTTGGCTCCTTCAATAAAACTTCGTTTTTCTCTGGCTTATTACTGCACTCGCTCGCGTGCGTCGTGGTTTTTTTTGGCCACTTTTGAAGGCAATCTTAATGCTACACCTTTACATACACATAAACGATAGAGGTATATATATATATGGCGCGGTCAAAGACCCGCGCTCGAGCTCGCGGAGGATGTGCCGTGGATCGCGCGAAATGGAATGAAACAAGAGCGGTCGACGAACTCGAGCTCGAGCGATCTCTGCCTGCACACGGCATGTATAACATATATAGGTGTATACGACGTATACGACACACGCTCTCGGCGCTCTCGATCCTCCGCACCGTGTGTGCGCGCGCGCTATAAGGAGGTATATATACTGCATGCAGCTGCAATTATTATGTGTACGCGCGTGTGCCACTTGCGCTTATGCCGCGCAGCGGCAGCAGCATACCTTATAGCACACGAAACACACACAAACGTGAAATCGGCGTATATATATAATAATCATCCTGTGGGCCTCGGTGGGTATATACGCGCGGGTTTTTTTTTTAAAAGGCCCCCCCCTGTCCCGTCTGTGCATGCTACGTGTGTTTTATGTATGCTGCATTATGCGCTCCTTACTTCGTTCTTCTCCTTTTTCTCATGCTGCTGCTGCTGCTGTGGCTGTGGCTCATGCGGCTGCAGTTGGTGGGTATATACACACGGAAAGTAAGTAACAAGACTAACGGTCGACGACGACGATCGCGTCTCGGGGATTTTTGCTCGCTTGCGCTCGCCGACCTAGGTATAGGATATATATATATATATATATATACGTATAGCCGCGTGCTTAACCCTGTCATACACTGGCTGGCTGGCTGGCTGGAGCGCTGCATCGAGGACGCGCGTGTATGGGTCGACGAACTCGAGGGACCCGCGGGCTGCCTCAATGCTGCTGCTGCTGCTGCACATATACACACACATCGCATTTCTCATTATACCACGTTCGCGATTTCCCTTCGCGCAGGCAGCTTGCGATGATGATATATACCTTAAAACGTAACGATCATCCTGCGCGACGATGATCGTGGCGCGCGCGCGCGCGCCTGACGACTTCTCTCTTCTTCTCTCCTTCTCTCCTTGTTCGTGTCTGTGTGTATGATGTGCGTCTGTGTGTGTACGCGTGCAGAAAATGCGATGTGTGTCGTTGACCGGGAGTAACCACCTTTTGCCAAGGAGAGCCCCGCGTGCGCTGCACTCTCGCAAGCCAGCTCACTCTCTCATTCTCTTTCTCTCGTCTATCTCTTTCTCTTTCTCTCTCTCTCTCTCTCTCTCTCTCTCTCTTTTACCCAAGAAACTTTATGGTATAAGCTAGGCAAAAGACGTAGCTGTACCTGCCGCTTATGTAGCTCGCTTTCGACGAGCTTCGTGTATTCGCGTATATACGTATAGTAGTAGCTCCTTATTCAACGGCAATCGGCTAATTGCCTTTTTCTTTTCAGCCTATATATAAATGATGATAGTATTATTATCCTGGCAAGCAATCGATCTTAATCGACGCGCGTTTTCATTATCAATTACCGCTTGGTCGTGTACTCAGATTGAAATTCGTACTGAAGCAAAAGTGCCCATCCATATAGTCTTTAAGATTACAATAGCATATCGATAGATATATTGCCGAACGAATGATAGAAAACGACAGCTACATCATATAAGCGAGAATTAAAAATGGGTCTTGGAAAAGCCCGCATCACGTTATACACGTATCGGCGAATCACTTCCTGGATTATGCAGTTCGCCGAGGATATCTCTTTCTCCCTCCCTTCCTCGCTGCGCGTTATATAGTTAGCCGCGCAGTCGACGCAAGTATTATACATATACCTGCGTTATATGCGTGTGTTGCGCTTATGCGAATTGCCCACATATAATCCGGAGGCGCGAGAGGCAGCAGCAGCAGCAGCAGCAGTACACAAGGTGAAGGTAAAATACGTTTTGCGCGCGCTATATGGGCTCGCTCCCTCCCTCCTGGCCCGCCGATGATGATCGTCACTACGTATAGTCGCGCGCAAAAGTAGTGCAAGCGCAAAGGTCACTAACCAGCGGCTCCGATGCAGTCATGAGGCGAGTTTCTCTCTCTCTCTCTCTTTTCTTTCTCTTCGTGTTCCGATTATATGGCTTGGGACTACCTATGCGCTATGTGTGTGTGATACGTGTGCGAGTTCGGGAGAAAAGCGATCGAGCAAAAATAACTTGTTGCTGCTGGCGGATCGCATCAAGCCACACACATACACATTATACTGCATCGACTCAAGTACGCGCGCGAGTCACGTTATTATGTAAAAGTATATACGCGGACGTATATATTGTAAACGATGATGGCGATGACGATTGAGCACGCTCAAGCGCATATTATTATAATGTACACATGCCAGCAGCAGCGGGCCGATCGAAGCTGTTGCACTTTGGTTGCTGCTGCTGCTGCTGCGAGCCGTTAGAATCGCGGGCGCGCGAGGGTAAAAATATATATATCGTCTCTCTCTCTCTCTCTGGAGTTCGGGATAACGGATCGCTCGCGCCGGAGCGCGCCACGGCCCTTATGGCCAATTGTTATTGTCTGCGCTTTTGTTACCCGTGCTGCGTGCAAAGTACCGAATCAGCTGGTGAGCGCGCGAGCGAGCAGAAACGCCGAGAAGTCTCTCATGGATGCATAATTTGCGGCGCGATATTGGCACACGCGTCGTTTTATATCGCCCTTCGCACTTCGGGACGTACGATAAACATCATTGAGATGCCCGACTCGAAGGCCCGAAAGCATACATATATATACGACGCGACATAAATATAGAAAACACATATCTATATATCTTTGCGGGCGCGCGCGCGCAAAAAAAAAAAGGAACAACAGAGCCGTGTGCGCAGTTGCAGAGCCCGATCGCGGAGTCTCGAGAGTTCGTTAGCCTCCTCGGAGTTCTATCACTGACCTGCTTTCGACGCTGTATACGTTTATGTTTACGGGGCCCCGGCTAAAGCACACTCGCGCGAACGACGCACGGCACGGCACAGCTCGCGCGCGCGAGCCTAAACGCGCGCTATATAATGTGTTACCTCAATTTCATCCGCGAGCTTCTTTCTGTATTATATGTCAAAAGATGAATGCCCTTTATTTTCTTAATTTTGCGTCCAGATGTTCGGGTAGCTGTTTTCATTTATTTTTTGTCGTGTCGAAACGATCGAACGTCACAAACAAGCGCGAAGAAAACGATTACGTGAAAAGTCACGCGCAAAGTGGGCCGCGAAGTCAATAAGTTTCGCTATAATCATGTATGCTTTGCGCTCCCAAATAAACCACGGCTCGCGAGTATATACGCCAGAATTATCGATTAAAAAATCCTCATCTGCATCGCAGAGAGTTCCGGCAGTTTGTGTATACTCTACATAAGCGCCCGTATATAATAATACGTTATGTACGTTTTTCATGAAAACTTTTCCGCGAGCCGGAGAAGTAGAGCAGAAATCGATCAATTTTGCCGCGATGGCGCTTGACATTGTTTTGTTATGTGCAGCTATATATACCGCCTCCTTCATTTTCGCTCCAACATACATTAACTTTGATATCATTAAGGATGGAATAAAAAAAAAAAGAGGGAGAGAGAAAGAGGAGACAGTGAAGCAAAAGAGAAAGAAGCGCAGAAACGAAGAAGAGAGCAGCTCGAGCTGCAGCGAGCCGCGCGAAGAGAGGTGCAAGGCAACATCGCGATATATCGGGATGGAGAAAGGGAAAGGCAAATGCCGTGAACGGCGCTGAAACGGAAAGAGAGTACGAAGAGCCGAGTGTATATACGTACGAAAGACGCGATAATCACGATCATCGTCGTCGTCGTCGTCGTGGGCTGCATGTGGGCAACATCGCGGAAGAGGTAATCACCTCTCGCGCATTTATACATATAAAAGTATATCTATAGCTGAAGAGCGAAAAAGGACGAGAACGCACAGAAGGAAGAGAGAGAAAGAGAAAGATACGTGCTATGCGTTATATTATATACGCAGGCAGGCCGCAAGAGTCAACGAACGCGGCAAGCTCTCGAGGCGCGCGCGCGCGAAACTCGACGAAAAATATGATCGGCCAAGAAGAATAAGGAGGTAAAAAGAAAGGAAATAAATGCGATTGCCCTCCAGGATCCTCGGCGATTATTTTTGCGATCGGTACGAAGCCCACGATGACGGATATAGAAAGATTGATATTATTACAACGACGACTATTTTTTTTATAGTCGATATACTCCGTATCGTATGCAGGCCGATAAGGATCCTTAAAAGCCATATACCGGTATACGCAACAAAATATCGGAACTGCGCAAAGTAAATGTGTCCGCGCGCGTAATGCCTTTTGTTAAGTTGCGATGCATAATACGACGCTCCGTATTATGTGTATAGCCGCGCATGCTATGTGGGACCGTATATAGGTACTCTTACATAGTACGTGGGTATGAGCCGGGGCAAGGTCATTAACACTGCCGCGGCGGCGCGCGCACTCTTGCATGTGTCTGTATGTGTGTGTGTGTGTGTGTGTGTGTGGAGGCTGATGGTTCGAGCTACGGCACGGCGGTGGAGATCGGAGAAGGCAAAACGAAAAAGGCAATTGCGAGTACCGTTTGCTGGCGGTGGCGATGTTTGTGTAAGTGTGTGTGTGTGTGAGCCCGCAGACCTGCTGCTGCTGCTGTTGTAGCCGCGGCGCGGCCACCGTCACTGCACACACTCACAGAGCAGCGCACAGAGAGAGAGAGAGAGAGAGAACAGAACGCCGAGAACACACAGAGGGGAGAACGAAAGAGAATCAACGAATGAGCAGAGAAACTACTCCGTCCATTGCTCCCACTTTTCCCTCCGCTGTATATCGCCTCGCGCGCACCTTTACTTACCTATGCCGTGTTATACACTGTACGCGCGCTGTATGTGTGTGAGTGTATGTACCCCCGGTGCTGTATAGAATATACCCAGGCAAAAGCACACACGCACACACATACACACGTACACACCATGAGGATATGCTTTTGCTCCTCGTGCGCTCCTCTCGGGATGCCTCGCTTTCCTGTTGTGTTTCAGTTTCGCACACGCGTTTAAAACGACAACACAGTGGTGTTTCGCTGTGCTGGATACAATATAGTAGCATGCGCGCTTATACTTTCATCCGTATATCCGTATTGTATTAGATATACAGATATATATATATATATCGTACCGTATATCGATGTGTGCATGCGAGTGACTGACACGATCGATTGACGAAACGAAGTCGATTGACACGATCCAGATCGATTTTGTGCGATTGTTTGGTTGGTTTTTCTTTTCAAAAAAAAAAAAAAAAAAAAATTAATAAATTTTTTTTTTTGTGACATACAAGTGTGAGGTGTATCGTAATAGAGAACCGCCGAAGCGGTGTGCGCTAAAAGGACTGCAAGTGCAGCGAGACAATACACTCCACTACGCTACCGATCGCTCGTACGCGTTATTTAAGGCCGTCTGAGTACCGATCAACCTCGATAGTCATGTTTCTAAAAATCGATCCAGATATGCCCTGAAGATCGCCCAACCGGCTAAGAGAGAGAAGAAGAAGAAGAGTAAAGATAACGATTTTCCTGAAAATCGGCAAAAGAGGTAAGCTTGATGCACGTTTTATTTGTTTTATCGATCACTCAACCTCATTCAAATTCCCTCGTATCGAGCTTTTGATTAATTTAATTACATTGGCAACACGCACAAAATAAACAACAAAATCATATCACCAAAAATGAATGGGTAATGACGTATCGTTAATTAATCCCTGTTTCCGACTGCTTATCGAAAATTATGTATTCTAATTGCATGACAAACGATCCTAAATTGTTTTTCACTCGTGTTTCGACGAGCGCTCTGCTTTATCTTGCCAAATTGAAAGAAAACGATTAGCATATTTAAAAACCACTCGCGCATACCCACGGCATGTAGTATAGACGCACACACAGACCGCTTTGAGTTACACAATCGTCCACTTCTTAGTCTTTCTCTCTCATTCTCTCTCCATTCTCTTTCTGTTCTCTCTTTCGCTCGAGTGTTAAGGTCGAAAAAGGACATTGACCTTGAAGTGTGAGACGCTCAGAGATCATTGCTCTCTCTCTCTCTCTCTCTCTTCCTCTCTTTCTCGCGCGCTCCTTCGCGATCTCTTTCGCTGACTTGCCACCACTATATATACTGCTGCTGCTGGAGGTGGTGAGGTGAAGGATGTAGTGCTGCTACTGAGCGGCTATTTGTAGACCGATTGATTTTCGATTTGTTAAAAAAAATTACAATCAATTTTAAAGTATTGTATTTTAGTAAATAATCAAAAACAAATCAATGTAAAGACCATAGAATATTGTAACCATAGATTACGTCAATTCTCAAATATGATTCACGCAGAGATATTTCTGTACTCATATACGCGACCCCGCATCATTGTCTTCTGTAATCTAAAGGTCCTCGAGGTATTACGCAGAAAAACGCATCAAGAAGGCTAACGCGAAAGAATTTCGTTTTTATCAGCGAGCGCATTTATATATATACAGTAATATGTACAAATATAAATATAGGTATGCGCGCCCAGTATAGAGCATTTATAAGCGATCGTTTCTTGACCGTTTCGCAGCAGGTCTTCGTCCTCGCTGCCTTCGTCCTCCTGCCTCGTCGTCGTCGTCTTCGTCGTCGTCGTCCTCCTCCTTTTCAGTCTCTCTCTCTCTCTCTCTCTTTCTCCTCGCGTTCTCGGCTCGTTTTCTCTCTCTCTCTCTCTTTCTACTCCTCGGCACTGGCCGCCACTCGCGCGAGTTCTCGTCGACTCTCCCTCTCTTTGTACATTCGCTCCGTTCGCCCGAGGTCCATGAACTCGAGCTTTACTTATACTCTCTATTCTCTTTATTCCTGGTGCACGGCCAGTCTCTCTCTCTTTCTCTCTATCCCTCGTATTCGTCGCGTTCCTTTCCACCGCCTATAGATATACACATCATGCTCGGCGTGAGCTGCAATATATATAATAACAACCGTTAAACGAATTGTCCTTTTCGACTTCTCTCTTTCTCTCTCTCTCTTTCTCTTTTTATCACCCACCTCTGCCGACGAGCCGTATAGTATAACTATATATACGTCTACTACACAAATACGTGCTATATACATAACGGTTCCAGCGTCGAATCTATTCAGCCTATAAGCGCGCGCATGTATACAAAAGTACAATTCGCGCGCGCGCGCGCGCGAGCTCCGTTATACTTCCGCTTTTCGCTCTCCTTTGCCGATCTTTTTCCTGCGTCTGCGGCTCCGCCGTTACATTTGAATACGTACGTACAAACCGATCGGCTCGCGTCGAACGCGTAAGTCCCGACGTTCGGGTTTGTAAATGTCGCGATCTGCGTGACACGCGAGCGTAACGTCTCTATATGTACGTTGATGATGTTAATTCGTGAACTCGCCATACGTGACGCAACGATGATCGTTACGACGAGACCGACTATTATTTAACAGTCAAGTTCAGCCACGCGCGCTTTTGTCAAATTACGCAATTTCTCGTCGAAAAGGAATAAAAACAAATTTGCCCATTCAGTCGATACCGGTTAATACTATTACACATTATAGTGTATAATGCTCGAACGATTGCCCAGTGGCCAAACGTGTCTTTGACACAGGTACGCGGAATTTCAGCTATTTATGATCATTTCGATGCCAGAACTATTCATGAATAGCTCATTATTAATCTTGCACAACTTTTTTCTCACCAACCGTCAAAGAATCGCTTAAAATATATATATAATGCGTTAGCGACGCACAGATCGGCTCGAAGCTCCGTCCACATAGATGCACACCTTACGCGCATGCATATGCGTTCGTCATACGAGCCGTATACGCGTACGCGAGTAAGTTTGCGGAGCTGCAACACCGCGCCGAGTGACATAACGGTACATACACATCGGCCTGCGCGCCTCGTATACATGCATACATATATCGCGTATATGAACACACACACACACACACACATACATGACATGTGCACCGCGCGCACGAGAATGAAGGAACGGAGCAAAAGGTGTTCGGGGGAGTTGGCGAGTTATTGGAGCGGTCGTTGCACTCTCTTCTTGCCTTTTATATACACACACACACATACACACTCATGTGATATTCTTATGTATCGGTGCATACACACACATACGTATACGTACACACTTTCATGGGATCGCGGCCTCGTGCAGTACTGCACACACACACTCGACTCGCATGTACCGTTGCTTCGGCCTTTCCTAGACTTCATGTGCTACTAAAATCAATTGCTACGTACCATGCATGCAGCTGCTATATAGATATATATATATATATATATACGCGGAGACTCGAATAAAGCCCGAGAAAAAGAGAGAGGCGTTAGATAAACGCGGACAAGCGCAAGACAGAGAAGAGAGTATACGAACGTGTACGTGTATCGATGCATATGAGAAAAAAAGAATACGTCGATCTCGAAAGGATGACTACTTTATTTTCATTTTATTTATCCGCGATCGCATGGAAATTCACCCTCGCGAGCATCATTGTTATCACGATCGCGACGACGGCAGCGGCGGTGGAATGCAGCAATTCAGAAAAAACGCCCCCGAAGTGAGAGCGCCTGATTATATCCGCATGCATAAGAAAATGAAGAAGAAGAAGAAGAGAGGACGAAGAGGACGAAAAAGAAGAATCGAAGCGTTGGCAGCGCCATCGGCACAAGATGCGCAAGTAACAGCGAGAGCTGCATGTACGTACACGAATGCGCGACAAGAAGAGAGAAGCTGACGAGAAAGAGAAAGAGAAAAAAGGAGGAAGGAGCTGCATACGAGAGAGAAAGAAAGAGAGAGAGAGAAAGAGCGAGGAGAAAGGAATGGATCGAGGAAAAAGAGGAGCTGCTGCCACAATAGCTAGCTGTGCCGTGTACAGAAGGAGCTGCACATCACACACACACACACACACACACACATACACGAGACTGCAGCACATAAGCGGAGTCGGGTGCAACGACCGTTCTACATTGACGCGCGCCGCGCTAGAGCTCAGGCTGCTGCTGCTACTGCCATGGCCGTGCGCGTATGCGCTACATGCCTTAGCGAGCGTAATACAAGTACACGCGCGTTGATAGCGAGTAGAGAATTATAAAGTCACGGCCGCGTGACTCTCGATCGTCATGCGGGGGCGCCTCGTCACTATCCGCATATGCGTGTGCAGAGAAAGAGAAAAATATTAAGAACGATCGTAGCGATCGGAAAATCGGCATCCAGCTCCGAATCGATCGTTATGGCACTGCGCTCGGAAGAGTTCCTAATTTATGCATAGCTGTGCCAGTGGATATATATATATTTATATTGCTTGCGCCACAAACGCGGACACTCGAATATATTTCAAGGCCAATTTTACCGAGCGCGATATATGCGGTAGAGCTATTACTGTATATATACATATAACTGCAGCGCGCTACGTCCTAATTTCGTCTATGCAGCGATATAGTATATAATGAGCCGCGCGGCTCGAGCTCGCAGCCTAATTCTTTCTTTATGCTTCGCATCGTTTATAAGCTAATATTCGACGACGCGTCGAGCTCGAAGAAGGAGTCGCGCGTCAAGACGATATTCGACGTCGCGAATACTTTACTATATACTAATGGCAGCGCGCGATGCAGGTCAAACCGTACGAGAGAGATGGCGAGAGATATTACTTCCTAATGATAATAACGCATCGGAGCGCGCGAGCGCGGGGGCAAGTCATTATATAAGGCGAAAGGCCGCCTGCTATTCGTATACAAGTCGTGTTTGCACTATATACATAGGTATATAGAATATGTACGCGAGTTGGCCGCTCTTACGAGAGCCGCTGCAGAGTTCGTTCGTTCGCGCGCGCGCGCGCGCTGCCGACATTGACATTGAGTAAGCAATATATAGGTAGACGCGAGTGCGAGAGCGGCCGAGAAAGAGCGAGAACGACCGAGAGAGCGCGGACGCGAGGAGATGAACTGCGATATAGCGAGAGAAGGCGGAAGCGACGTCGAGTCGATCCATTGCCTACTTGGAATTACGCGCGCAAGCCCCGCGAGTAAGCTATAGGCTCGTCGTCGTCGTCGACGGCGTCGCTTCGAGGTCGAAAAATTGCACTCTCGAGCGCCACCGCCTCCTCTCCTTCTTCGAGCTCGTGCCCCGGCGCTGGGTCAACGAACTCTCCCGATATCAGAGAGCACAGTAACAGTTCTTCGACTCGAGCTCCGCTTATACACATTTTCATATATATATATATGTTATATACCGCGGAGCTTTCGCCCCGGCAGCTCGAGCTGCGACTGCTTACATACATACATAAACGCAAGAGTATATAGTACAGTTAGGCCGTGCTGTGGCACATATGATGCACGCGCAAGCGAGCGAGCGCGCGAGAAGGTGCGAGAGAGGCAATATTATTATATATATATAAATGAACGAGTCGCGCACACGAGCCGATCGAGCAACGACCTCATTCGCGTAACGCGAATGCACCGACCGAGGCAGCGGCAGCAGCAGTGCAAGTAGCACAATGACCCAAGATGCACGCGGGGCCTCAAGGCGCCTTTATACGTATATATATCTATATAGGAACGTGTAGCATTATATATCCCCGTGCACACAGAGGGAAAAACGAGGCCAAGCGAATTTTCCTCGGCCGCGGAGCGCGAGAGCAGCAGCAGCAACAGCTTACTCGAGAGTTTCTCCAAGTAATAGTAGTATAGATAGTAATAGTCAAGGAAAGAGAATCGCGGAAGGAGCTCGCTTCGTTTCGTTGTACCTATACGCGTGCAGCGGTAGCGGGATCAACGACACCGCGCCGTGGATCGAGGCTGCAGCACGAGCGACGTCGACTGCGACGACGCCGATCGCCACCGCTGCACACTTTTTCTCCGCGATGCCAACGACCTCGCGAATCTGGGTTAGTAGTTGCTTAGACTTTGCTTATATGCGCGCGCCTGCCGCTTGCCTGCCTGAGAGCAAAACATTCTCTCGTAACGAGCGAGCCGCTAGCTGTGCTAGCTCTAAAACCTCTTGTGTGTGCAGCTCTATACTAGCTACACGCGCAGCGTCGGTGTGTATGAATATAGCATCCCTACCACTTGGTGCGCCACAGGCAACCCCATTACGTTCGGGCTATCGAAATAGGATTTGGCTGTTCGGCTCAATCAACTCGACTGCTTATTCTTCTTGATTTTCGTTGACGACCTTTGGCAGTGCTCGCGAAAGGCAGCGACTGCTCGATCTCGACGACCAAACCGCACTGAGTTGCTCATTCCAGTGGTACGAGTCAACGTCCGTCGCGGCGCTCCGAGTTCGAAGGGAGGGTCGTTGCGCTTGCGCGCCCAGCAAAGCCCTCTATACGGTATTGTAGTACCAGCAGTATACTCGGTACTTTTTTTATACCTAGGGAAAATAGCAGCGAGTGCGCTTGCGCGATTCGTGCGCAGCTCACTCTCGCTCGCGGTGCACGGAGAGCTTTTCAGCCTTCGTCTCGGCGCTAGCGGGCAGGCAGGCAGGCCCGTATAACATAAAGCCACAACATAGAGTGACTGACTGTCTGTGCGTTAAAAGAGAGGAGCGACCGACGAACGTGCGAGGGCTCGAGCGCGAGTATACACAAGAGCGGCCAGTCCGAAGCCAGAACAGAGCGCAAAACGACACTCGGGGCTTGCGAATGCAACAAGAGAGACGTGCTTCGGCACTTTTGAACGAGCTCAAACTTTTTCTACTCCCAATAACTTACCGAAAGTGTTGACAACAGAGAAACGAGCTCGCTCTGTTCGCTGTGTGAACTGTGCGTACCGCGCGTCAACTGTGTGCGTACGGTGTGCGAGTGATCGAAGAAGCAACAAACTCGTGCCGTCAATGACGACGAGCAAGAAGTAGGACTGATACGCGTTATTATTTGTTATTGAGTTGTGCCGATTGCCAGCGCAATAATGTACCTAACCGACGACTCGATGCCGCAGGCGGCACTCAAGCGCTTGCTCCTCTCGAATGTTCGCCTGCTGCAGTCGGTGTCGCTGCGGAATCAGAGGATCACGTAAATTTCGCGCCGCAGTCATCATCGTCGTATACATCTCCGCAAGTGTGTTGTTGTGAGTGCGTGTGCTTGTACGTGAATGAGTGAAGCGTGAAGTATCGTGTGTGGGGAGGCCAAGAAACTTCGCTGCAACAGCTATCATAAATATACATTATATAGGTGAGAATTCCTTTGTGACGAAACCCAGCTCGTTCACCTTGTGCCCGGTAAAAGTAGTGGCATCCGAACATTTACATCCTACATCCTCGTTGACTCGTTCTTTTTTCCGGGACATCAGGAAATGGGGAAAAAGTGGACAGCAGCGCGCGACACACTCACATGCACGCAAGTGATGAAGCGCACACGACGGCGCGAGCGAGCGAACGAGCGAGGCATATCGTTCCCCGAGATCGATACAGCGAGAGCGAAAGCTCTGCTGCTGCTGCTGGTGTACACTCTAGCTCGCGCGCGCCGAATGCCGACGACCGCTCTCGCGCGCGACAGAGGGGAGGGGATAGAGGCAACCGACGACGACAAGGGTTTATTCACCCCAAAACTCCAGCGCGCGCTATATATGTGTATGAATACACAATACGTTATACGCCCTGAACACCACGCAACGACTCATTCGTAGATCCCCCCCGAATCTAGTCGACCAATTTATCCTATATGCAAGTTCGAATTCGGCATATGCATTTTTTCATTTTCATCGTGCTTATTATCGCTTCTCGATAAAATCGAAACTTTCACTTGTTCATTGAGTGCTTTGCAAACGCCCAGTGCTGCAAGCTCGTCGGAAAAAAAGCACGAGCTTGCGAAGAAACGAACCGTGCTGTAGCTTCCTCATATAATATAATTTTTTAAAGGGGACGCACGCGGGCGCGAAAAATAAGTGTCATACATTACATACGTAGAAAAAGGGGGCCAAGCAAATCATAATGTCTCCCCCCGCGGTCGGTCGCGCACGATCGGCTCTTTCTCTTTCTCTTTACTCCGTGCACTGCTTTTAGTCCGGGTGAGAGTGAAGGGGGCGCACACGTTGGCTACACACATACAGATATATAATAGTCACCCCGCAGCCAGTATATAGCTTTGGCCGCCCGTTTTAAACGCGAGCGCGCGCGGGGGTATGGAGCGCCGATCAATGCGCAGCAGTCGCAATTCTATCTATATACACACACGTACAACGACTGCTGCTACTACTACTACTACTACTACTACTCGGGCGATCGCGGGCAACCCCCGGGTTTCACTTTCGCGCAGGAGAGAAGAGAGAAGCAAAGCGCGCGAGAGAAAGAGAGAGCGAGATCGGCTCTCGCGCACGCTATACTGCTCGCTGCTGCTATACCCCCTCCCCACTCTCGCGCTCACTCGCAGCTCGCTCGCTCAGTCTGTATAGGCATATACCGTTATATAGCTCTGTGCGCGCCTCTCAGCTAGTCGTCGTCCTCCTCCTCCTCCTCCTCTTCCTCTTCCTCCTCTACCTCCTCTTCGCAGCTCGCTCGTCAACCCCCTCGCGCTCGCTCTCTCTCGGGCGAAAGCGACCCCACTGCTACTGCTGCAGCATATACCTACATATATACTACGTACGGTAGGCGCGCACTTTCTTTTCACCCTATACCCGCCCGCATGCCCGCTCGATCGTTGCTCGCGCACAGTGAGAGAGAGAGAGGCCAATGAACTTTTCCTCGAGTCGCGAGCACACGCAGAGAGTGCACAGTGTATATATTATGGCTTTTGCTTGGCGCTCCATGTAGTCCGAAAGGCATACCTGTAAATATTGGCACATACGAGTGTGCCCATCCTATTATCTACACATTCACGCACACACATCACAAGCAACAAACGCCAAACATGGTGCAGCAACTCGTTCGCCCGCATATAAGAATACCTCTCGATGTACACCAATACTATCAGCGCTTGTGTTTTTTGACTCTATATCTTTTTTTTTTCTTTTCAGTAGTCGGACGTCACAATGAGGTCGTCGAGCGAAAACGACTTCATGGAGCTCAGCGAGATCGAGTTCCAGCAAAAGGTCAACTACATAGCGCCGGACACGCACACGGGGCCGGACGAGAAGAACCGCGCGGAGGCCTCGCTGCCGCGCAATCTCGTGCTCAAGCCGTCGCAGGAGGGCAACAACGCGCGCAACAACGTCTGCGGCGTCTGGAGCACCGATCGCATACCCAAGGGCACGCGCTTCGGCCCGCTGGTCGGACAGATACACCCCAAGGACGCGGTGCCACCCGACGCCGATCGCAAGTACTTTTGGAGGGTAAGAGTCGTCTCCGCGGCAGCTTGTATTCTGTCTATATTAATTTTCAAGCGTGTATGCTTAAAATTGAATTCGTTTCGGCAGATATATCAAAATAACGAGCTATGCTACTACATCGACGGCTATGACGTGCAGAAAGCCAATTGGATGCGATACGTGAATCCGGCTTACTCGACAGAATCACAGAATCTCATCGCGTGCCAGTATGAGGTAAAATTGGCAATATTATTATTTTACATACTTAATAATTAAAAACATTAAAACAATCAATGATACTTACTTTTTTATGTTTCACTTACAGATGAACATTTACTTTTATACGGTGAGGGAAATCGAACCAAATCAAGAACTCCTGGTCTGGTATTGCCGTGACTTTGCCAAGAGGCTCAACCATCCGGAAACCGGCGAAGAGATGCTTCAAAAAATATGTATGAAAGCTCAGCAATCCGCGGCGGTGGTGGATAACGTGGCGATGAGTAACGAGGCAGGCGGCAGCGTGGCCGAGTCATCCTCGTCGACGTCGTCGCCGCCCTCGGTGATTTACGATCAGCGGCGGGCGCGGCTCACACCACCGCAGGAGCGCCTCGCCGACGAGGGCTACCACTCGAATGGTTACCACGACGAGATCCTCACACCGCCCGAGGAGAGCAGCGAGTCCGACAGCGAGTCCAATTACGTGCTGGATTTCTCGAAAAAGCACCAAAGCAAAGTCGTCGCGGCGGCGGCTACCTGCAGCACCAGCAGCAGCGTAATAGCCAGTTCGGTCACGTCGCAGCAGCAACAACAACAGCAACAGCCCGAACAGCAACAACAGCAATCACAGACCACCAGAGCGCAGCAAATCAATCATCACAATTTGCCGAAATTGAGCTCGGTCGTGAAACACGAGAACATGGCGCGTAACGATTACCGCAAGGTCAAGATCAAGATGTTCCGTACGTGCGGCAATTTCCAGACGGCGAGCAGCAGCACGTCGCCGCCGACTCCATCAACGACGACCAGCGGAAAAGTCGTCGTGGTCGAGGAGGCCAGCGAGGCGCTAAGACGCTCCCCGAGCCCTGTGGAATCCAGCAGCAGGCAGAATTCGACGCTGCTGCTGGCCGCGAGCTCGAGCGAGGAGGACAAGCCCATGCCGATGAGCCCCAAGCCGATGTACTACGAGGAGACCAATAAGTCGTCGCTGCGCTACGCTCCCGGCAATGCTGGAGTTTTCGAGGCTTCGAGCGAGCATCGGCAATACCAACAGCAACAACAGACCCCACCGCGTCCGGGAGCGTCGATCCTGGAGAACATACTGCTGAGAGGCTCCGACGCAGCCTCGAGCGCAGCAGCAGCGGCAGCGGCGGCAGTTTGTCCACAGCAACAACACGTGATCGTGCAGAGCAGCAGCCAAGTACAACCACCGCAGGTCGACTCGGTCACACCGTCGCCGTCCAGCCCCACGGAGATGGCCTACTCGTACAAAAAGTCGCATCGTTACAGCAACATACTGCCCTGCTCGCCGGACTCGAGCAGTTCGAGCCAAGCTCAGTCGACCCAGGGCCCGCCCCAACAACACCACCAGCACCAGATGCCACCGCAGGTGTCCACCCAGCAGCAACAGCAGCACCCGCAACAACTGCAGCAGCAACAACAGCCGCAACAACACCCAGTGATAAACGAAGTGCCGAGCAGTACGAGTGGCAACTCGCCGAGCTCGAGCGGTCAGGTCTTGCTGCAACTGACGAGGTCGGCCAGTCCGGGCTTGGCCCACTCGACCGAGGCCAAGTTCGCTCGTATGGACGACAGTCCACCGCCGCCCACGAGCAACGGAGGAGCGATTCACTACTCCTCCGAGGCTGGACCAATGTACATCAGCAACGGGGCTGGCGCTGGCATGTCGCCGAGACCCCAGCCAGCCTACAGTCCGGCCTACGGCATGTATCATCAGCAACAGCAGCAACAGCAACAGGTCTACTCTCCTCCACCACCGCCCCCGACGATGGGTATGTACGAGGAGCAGCGCCGAGTGGGTCGCTGCGAGGCCACGACCACTTCGTCACCCGGTGGTGGTGGACAGCATCAGCACCAGCAGCAGCAGCTCGAGGCCTCGGGACTGATCGCCAGCACTCGAGGTCTGCATCTGGGCTGCCTGAGCCCGTCGGCCAGGTACTCGCCCCCGGCGGGCAGCATGTCGCCGGACGAGCGCTGCGGCTCCTCCCAAAGCGTCGGCTCGCTCAGTCCCACGGGCTCGTCCCAGGGTGGCGGCGGGGGCTCCCGAGGCTATCGCTCCCTGCCCTATCCCCTCAAAAAGAAGGACGGCAAGATGCACTACGAGTGCAACGTCTGCGCCAAGACCTTCGGCCAGCTGTCGAATCTCAAGGTCCACCTGAGGACGCACTCGGGCGAGCGGCCCTTCAAGTGCCACGTCTGCACCAAGAGCTTCACCCAGCTTGCCCACCTGCAGAAGCACCACCTGGTGCACACGGGCGAGAAGCCCCACCAGTGCGACATCTGCAAGAAGCGCTTCAGCTCGACCTCGAACCTCAAGACCCACCTGAGGCTGCACTCGGGCCAGAAGCCCTACGCCTGCGACCTGTGCCCGGCCAAGTTCACCCAGTTCGTGCACCTCAAGCTGCACAAGCGGCTGCACACCAACGAGCGGCCCTACACGTGCCAGGTCTGCGACAAGAAGTACATAAGCGCCAGCGGCCTCAGGACCCACTGGAAGACCACCAGCTGTCGGCCGAGCAGCGTCGAGGACGAGCTGGCCCTCGGCTCGGGCTCGCCCAACCCCTACTACGACTACGGGCCCGACGTCAATGTCGTAGGTCCGTGTCACACGACTACTCCGCAATTGTATTATTCCACGTACAGCGTAACGTCTTGCGTGCAATAAAACAAAAAAAAGAAAATCTTACCGATCGACTCTGACTGATCGTATTTTTCTTCTTTTTTTTTTCCTTTTTTTTTGGATCTGCTTCTTATGATCCGCAGGTAACATGCCGACCACGTCGCTGCACAACCTCGAGAACAGCGTGGGTCGGCCGAGCGTCATCGAGACGTCGCAGCCTCACATAATCGAGTGCACATAGGACGCGGCTACTCGGGTCGACCTCGACTATTACGAGTAAGAAAAAATAACGAAGATAGAAAAAAGAAACAGCAACGAGGCGGTTCGCTGGGCATTCGATTTGCCCGCCGACTTCTCTGCAGCTGCGTGTGTTATATATATACCACTGAAAAAAGAACGAAATTAAAACAGGGAAACGACTATTGATACAGCTAAGCTTTACACACAAACACACGTACACGTACACACGATATTATTATTAAATATTTACTTAACGAGACCTGTACCTGTAAATACTGACAATTTTTTACATTATGTATTATTAGACACTTTTAGAGATGTATTAATCCGGCGTACTATCGTATAAGAAAAAAAAAAAGATTTCAAATGTGCGTTAGAGCGCGCGCGAAATACGAATTTTCTGCGTTTATAATATAATAATAAATAAATATATCGAGCAAAGCAAAAAAAAGGAAACAACGAGGTGCTCCAACCCCTCACAATCGTCTATCGAGACATCTTGACACGACTGCTATAACTTTTAAGAAAATCAATTTAATAGAGTATTTATACGAATTGACTATGTTAAACACACACAAACTCGTAATATTAAATAATTAATACTTAAAAAATGGTGTAGGTTGCGCATCTTAACATACCGTACTACGTACTTAAGATCTCGAAAACATAATTCAGAGAGAAAGAAAAAGAGTGTATAGGAATGAACCAATTTTCGCGTGCAAAGGTACTAATCGGTAGAGAAAAAAACTTTTTAAAAATTTGTTCGATTGTTTGTTTGTTTTTTTTGCGTGGGCGAAAAAAGGCTTATATGTTATATTATATAGATACCAAAACGGACAAATTTTTCACGAATTTGCTCATCGTAACTTGACTGACATATTATATTAGCTGACTGATTAGATGTTTTTTCTGTAACGTAAAACTTGCAAATTTACTCATTTTATATTAAATAATTATAGTAATAATAATAATAATAATAATAAATAATAATAATAATAATAATAATAATACCAACTTGAACAAAAAGCTACGGAACGTGTGCTCGCTGTGCAACTGCTTCAATCGAAAAAAATTATATGTATAGTATACATATATCTATATTATTATATATATTTAAACTTTAAGGGGACGAATATTTCTATTGCGATTATTATGTAAATATAGATAGCTAAAGAGAAAAAAAAATTTCATTGGTAATACACATGAAATTCTAATTTGTGATATATAATTGTAATGCGATGATCTTTGTTAAAGCGAAAAAAATTTTTTTATATATTGTATATATTTATGTTACACGTGAACAAAAAAGACTATTCACCGGCCTCCAATCGGAAATTCGATATAATATAATTTTTTTTTTAAATGTGCGTTTATTATAATATGATTGCGAAGCGTATAAATATATGTTTAGGTGCGAATTTTTTCTATAAAAATTAAACAAACCAGAGAGATAGAGAAACTGAAAAATTGGTGCATTTAATGAAAGACGAATCCGTTGTTATATTATTATCTTTATATTCTATTGGTATAAGATGCAGTTAGTATTAAACGATTGGTATATTCTATTTACTTTTGATATCACCGAATGTGTACAGCGCCCTTTTGTTGAAAAAGAGAGGCTTTTTTAATGATTAAAATCACACATCGTGAATTGTATAAAATTGCGAAAAATTGAGCGAAAGTTATCTGTATATATGTGTATATTATAGGCCAAAAGGACTGATTAAATTTGTATATTTACCTAATTTTTTTTCTTTTGTTGTTGGTGAAAAATCAATTCAAGCGCGGGACGAAAATATTCGCGGCTTGCGGTGTGCGTGTTCATTATTTCACGTGAAAAAAAGAGAAATTTATTTGCTCGTACCCTGCATGAAAATGCAAAATTTTACACATGCACCATCATTCATGTTCCAACGCGTCGCATCGATCTTCAGTGGGGTGCCTTTAGCATTTGATAAATCCACCACTTGATTCATTCTTCACCATGGTCCATGTAGAAATGATACATTAACCCACCGTACTCATCAATGATCACGTAATAATTGATAAAAACCTTCACTTAAAAAACAAAAACAAAACTAATCATTGTGCAATTGAATTTAAAATCGAGACAAAAGTGTAAATTTTGGTTACGAATATTATTTATATACATGAATATATTACGAATATATTTATATATATACGAAAAATTTATAAAATGACATATTATAGTATCGTTAAATATTTTATAGAGTATATATTTTAGTTTTTAATTTTTAAAAGATTCCAACCTCATAAGCAGCAACAGCTTTAAGAGTCTGATTAATTGTAATTTAGTTCGTAAGCCGAATAAAAATGTTTTTCCTTCATTCACCGTCAAACGTAACATTTAAGATTATTTAAACATACACATTCATACACATCAACACACACTTACACACACAACATACAACACACACTTGTATTCAGCTCTAACGGAAAAAATCTTCGACTCGCTCAAAAGTCTGAAAAAAGAAAATGGCTTTAAATTGTCAAAATACTCTAAATTATTACTAAATTCATTTTATTAAAAATGGTCAATCCTGTCATTTTTCTTTCCAACAATTTAAAAACGATCCTTAATTTAATTTTTTTTTTATTACCTCTTGGGCCGCGTCGACTGTGCAATAAATTTTTTCAAGAAAATTTTCATAATAATAGGTGTTTGAATTCTTGTAGAAAAAAATGTGGAACTTGTATGTGCTTGTAAAAAAAGTATGGAAAAGAGTGAGTGTGAGCTGAATTTGTGAAAATTTTGCAACTTTTAAAGCAATAAGGCACCATCATTGAAACATCGAGCTGCCTATCTCGACTATGTTGATATCCGGTGGCACAATAGTTAATTCGTTATGTATTGTATAATTAAAAGAAAAAAAGCAAATTATCATTGTAGTCATGAAGAATCAAAAATAAAAAAATAAAACAAATTGAAATAAAATCATAGACGTGAACTGTGGCATATTGGTGCTCGATTAAATTAGGATGGAAAATAATAGGAACCGACAAAACTAATCAAATTGTAGAATTGAAATCTGTATACGCGTGTCGTGAGAGTACACACGAGCGTCAAATTGTTTAAAAAAATATATCTCTACGGCTGTCTCAATCGTCATCGTGCTCAAACGCTATATACGACTTTCTCATCTTGGATCTTGACGTTGAAAAAGTAAAAAAAAAAAAAGGGAATGACATTCACTCATTGTTCAAGCCAAGCATTAAATAAAGACTGTATACAAAGTAACATGAAACCAGACCCGTCTAGGTGTCTGTACTTCCTTCTTCTTTTTTTTTCTTTCTTCTTTTTATATGTAACCGAGTGTATCATCATCATCATCATCATCACCACACACAATCACGAATGAAAAGACTGTAAAGGCGATTTTCTTGTCGCGCCTATTGTGTGTTATAACACCCATGCGTTGCCACGCGCGCCTTTCGATAGAAAAAAGGAGTCGACGTCGTTTCGCGCGCGCGTTACGCATGGCAAATGAGGCGAGCGTCAATTGGATCGTCGAATTTCATTGTTTATTTATCACACAAGTATTGTAAACGGGGGGTACGTTCTTAAACGCATAATGTGCTCGCGCTATATGGACACTCGACTCGGTGATTTTTCATTGTACATACCTTTGATATTTCCATTACGAATCTACTTATTAATAACGAATCATTGTAATATTTATAAAACTATAATAATAGCTGATAGTTGATAACAGTAACCAATACCAACAACTTCAAAAAAAAAAAAAATAATCACAATATTAAAAACGATAACAATTATTGATAATAGGAACATAGTTGCAGAGTTAGTCACGAGCAACAATTTATAAAACTCATGAGTCTGCAAATTATTACGGCTATAAAACGAAAAAAAAAGGAAGAAAAAAACTTTGGCGCAACAATAAGCAATATTTAGTCTTTGTATTGTGTCTCTCTCGCGTCGACGTTACTCACGAAAAACATGAAAAAGTAAACAAATATTAAAGAAACAAAATAACAATAGTTTTAGCAAACTATACATTCCAACAAGTTAAAGTTAGATCGAATACAAGCGACTATATACTTTGTAATACGATTATTATGTACTTGAATGAGTGCTTCGTTGAAAAAACTTTCTTGAATTTGTGTGTTATATACTTTTTCTTCTTTGCAATAACTTACGGTACGAATAAATTCATTGTTATGCATTTATTATTGTGGATTATAATTATGAAAATAGATGATGCTCGATTTAACATTTGTTTCTTAAAAATACAGAATAAATATATGGCTGTTGGATATTTAAAAATAAGGCTTCTTTGATTAATCACTTCCTTGTTCTCCCATTACCTGAATACCAAGCAACTTAAAGACAAAATTTAAAACTACAAGCAAGTCAATAACAACTTCAACAATTTCCAAAAGTTCTTTTCACATATTTATTGCAATTTTTCTACAATTATTCACCGAAGTGAATTGGCCACTGGCCATTGACATACATGAATTTTATGCTTAATCATTAGGAGTAATAAAATAGGATCAACAGCCGCTCTTTACTCGCAGTATACACAAAATTCTACAAGATAATCTATCGATGCAGTGTTCACCATTATTAAATTAAACTATCTGATCATTGACAAATATTCACAATATTCATCGTTTTATTAAACCTTTGGAAAGACATCTCTAGCTTCTTCATTGAATTGTTAGTAGTGGCCTTTCAACTTTTCATTGCGAAATCATTGTCAAAGATTACGCACACAAGATATTAATTCATGAACATTTTGAAGCACCATTACCATGCCAGAAATGTTTTCACTAAGTCCATGAGCAATTGTAATTGCTTCAATCAAACTCAACATTTTCATGCATTTCATTTAGTTCATTGTTAAGTTAAAATGTTCAATGTACAAGAGTTGATACTTGGTCTATCTAAGAAGATACAGAATTTTATTTTAGTAATAATAGAAATAGTACTACTAATCGTAATTATAATAATGATAATGATAGTAATAATAATAATATAATTAATTATTATATTAAACATGAAAAAAAGTTAAAAGAGAATGCTAAAATTTTCTGCTAGTGAAATAATTACAGAGTTATCTATGCATCTGTTAGACGTTATTAGATAAATTACAATGTTTCTAAAAATCACTTGAAAATGAATAATTTGCATATGAAAATAATGATTAGAAAAATAATATTTATTTACTTATAGTTGAAAAATGATAAAATATAACTTTGACCACTGCAAACTGTAAATGAGCTTTTAATATTTTTTTGGAAAGTCAAAACTGTTTTGTACAGCTTGAAAGTTATGTGAGTTACTTTTCCACGCTGCAGCTCAAAAGCAGAAATTAACATTTTTCACCTTACTAGGGCACAGGGCTATCTGTACCACTCTCACTGTTGGTCCCAGTTTCACTCTTCACATCACTTTTATCACCACCTCTATCACCTCTATCATTTTTATCACCTCTGTCAGCTCTATCACTTTTATTAAGAGATAATCTTTCTCTTTTTGTACTTTTTGATAAAGTTGCCACTTCTTTCAACAAATTAGTAATTTTTGATTGCATGTTAGAAATTTTATTTTCATATTCTTTCTCTGAAGTTTTCATTCTATTTCTAAGCTCAGTTTCAGCCGTAAAATTGTGAGCTTTCAATTCCGTTATCTAAAAACAAATAAAATATTAGAAAATGCTTTTCAATATTATTCATAAAATATGTAAACAAGCTCAAGGGCTCACCTGTTTCTCTTTGGCTAATAATTGTCCATCTTTTTGACTGATCTGTTTTTGTAAGTTGGCAATTTTTTCTTTTAAAGATGTCACAGCAACTACATGGTCTGAAATGTTAGGGTCATGTGGATCGTGTACACCAGCCATTCTTGCAGCTTTAATAGGTGTAGGACCATTATTATCAGTTGTATCGGAAAGTGGTGGAAGTTTTGTAACATCTACTCTGTGAGGCCTTTTATTATGACCTTTTTAGTCTGTCAATCAAAAAATGACATTATTATTCCTTAGATATTATTCAAGGATTCGAAGAATATCAATAATAATTACTTTTGTTCTTTGTGCTTAGCAGCTCTTTGTTGTACCATTTTCATATGTGCTTTTCTCTCCGATTCAGTTTGCTTGGTTCGTGCCAAAGCTCGTTTATAAGATAATGTACACAGCCAACAGAGTAATTTACCATCAACCTTGGATTAGAGACATTTTTTAAGTACTGTTTTTTTTATGATTGTTCTTGTTTATTTGTATTACCTTTTTATCTTCATCATGTCTGTCAAAGGCACATTTTTGTTTACATTGTTCACAAGTGACGGGTCGTCCATATCGCTTTTCAGAATTTGTACATCTTTGACATTTGCTTCCGATAAATGCAGCTATAGTATTACAATATTCACACGCTGATGGTTTACCGTATGCCTTAACATTCTGCTCGCATTTCTTACAAATTGTGCTTGTATTTCCTTTCCTACTCGTTTCGAAATTACAGAATCAATTAATGACACTGCTACTATATTATCTCCAGTCGAGTTGAGATTTAATACTTACATAGTCTGTTGAAATTCTGATCGACAGTATGTGCATTTGACAACAGGGAAGGTACCTCTGCATTCCTAATAAAAATGATAATCGATAATGAATATCATCAAATGTCAAGCAATCGTGTTAAAGTGTGACAAAACAAATGTGAAACAAATTCGACCTTTTCCATAACAGCATCATCATTTTAGACCCTTCTTGAAAAAGGTTATAAGACAAAAGTGTGCACATATATTCATACTGCACAGATTCTGACATTCAAGCAAAAACAACCTTGTAGATAGGTTAAGAATAAGTTTGAAATCTGCATTTGGCATAGGTGTAGCAAGCTGCGATAAATTTCTGCATAGTCCACAATGCCTCGTTATTTCACTTCCGGCAAAAATACGAGGAATTATGAATTAGCGTGCGATGAAATTTTATCGGAGAAGCCAAGCAGTGCAGAAAACCCAGTGATCGATTGGCAATCGAGTCATTGCGTGCGAACGCGCGTGAACACAATTGTATCATTATGTCAATGATCGTAAAAGTCGGAGTCATCACTGAAAAAATTGCAGCGTTCCGTACGAGCTATCAGTCAAAATAAAAACAACACGGGCGCAAGGTCACACGCGCCACGTTTTAAGGCAGCCAGAGGATCGCGTCGGACGCACAGCGTTTATTCGTGCGTACGTGGAGAAAAAAGATTGTCCCTCCGAGTGAATAATCAAATTAGAGAAGCGAAGCCTCGAAATGACAAATTTCGAGCGACGATGCATCTCATCTTTTGACGCATTAAATTTGAAAGTTGTTTGGGTTTGTGCTGTGCATAGGCTCTATGTATATATAGTGTGTATACGTTGTATATAAAATAGAGAGTTAAAATGCTGTGTACACAGATTCTAACCTTGCAGAGCTGCTGGCCCGAGGACAGTTCCTCGAAGGGATGTCGGGAGAAGCATCTCGAGCAGGCGTACAGCGTCTGCGAGGTGTTGTTGCCGCTCATGATGTGGTGCACTGGGGACGTGGGTGAGAGAAGGGAAGATGGATCCTGGTCGCGTGCCCCAGGGGGGGTTGGACGTGCAAAATGCGACTGCTGCTGCTGCTGCTAGCGCGTCGTCGTCGTCGTCGTAGACGATGGGATCACAAGCGCGACTGTGAGCGATGTCGCGTTGGTTGGCAATGCCAGTCAGTCGTCGCCGCCGCCGCTGTCTGGTCGGCGATCTCCTACTTTTCGCTCTCTCTCTCTCTCTCTCTCTCTCAAAGACTCCGAACTCCGAAGACTGCGTGTAGTGTGTCTGTGTGTAGCGTGCGCGATGGCCCCGCAGTCGGTGGCGGCGGCGGCGGCGGCTAATACTTAATCGAGCGTTCGACAACAGTCTGATTGGTGCGTGACGCCAAAATTCGAATTAAATTCGTTCTCTCTCTCTTTCTTTCTATGCTTACGTGTTTCTTTTTGATTCTCTTATCTATGCAATTAGAGACACTATATGCTATTATAGCATATACCTTATATATATTGTTATTACTATAGTGAGCTGATGTATCGCGTCTATTTGAAAATTACAAGCCGACCAGCCCAGTGACAACGCGTCAAGTTGGTAAAAATGCAGGGCGCGAATTCCGAATTTTTACAAAAATAACTCTCTATAACCATCCCATTAAAAAGTAAAGGAAAAAGCAGTCAAATAAAAAATTAAACGAAAAGACGTAATTTTATCAAAAGAATCATTAAAACGTACAGATTTTCCCAGTACATTTTTAGTGAATATTATCGCAGCAATATAATCTTTCGAGTTGAACAAACTATTTTATACATTTTATGAAACTTTATAATTAGATAAACTTTGCGTAGAATACACTTGACGATCAGTATTAATTTCACTCTTTTTCTTCAAGCGTGTAACGAAAAGAGCTCCTTGTAAGGTAATAATTGACTTCTGATGCTCGTCGTCGCAAGTAATTTTGCCACTGTATCATCACTTTCATATGGTATGCACTATATGCACATCAGCTCGGCTTCGAAATCCGATCGTCACACATACGGAGAAATATATGGCAGGCATGAATTCATAAAAAAACATACCATCGAATGAATGAGATAGGGTTCTAGTGGAATAAAACGTAGCGCGGTAAACAACTGATAAGGGATCGAGTGTTGTTTCAAACGGCTCTTTGGTTTTTTTTTCGACCTCTGTATTAAATATAGAAGACACACGAAAATCTTTTTCTATTGCATAACCTTTTTTCGTACGTTAATAATTAACCAAAAGATAAAATAACATGAGTAAATTGTTGTTTAGGATTGTCTAAGAAATCTAAAAATATTTCTAATTTTTCAAAAAATATAACTCCAATCGATTTAATGTTCGTAATCAGCGGCGAGAAATAGATTGAAAACATCTCAGGGTGGATGAGTCCACCTGAATTGAAGGCAAAGCTGTGGATCATTCGGTATCTAGACTTACGTGCAATACTTTAAGCTGCAAACAAGTGCACTTTTCGAAAAAATTGCATTTACATAAAGCAAAAAACTTACGGTGGGCATTCAAATTATTATTGTCCAATATAGTCTAGGAGCTACACTTAATTATTCTAAAAAAATCACTTTTTGCCAGAATTTTTTCTAAACGTAATTCTAAAAGTATATGTAAATTTATAAATAAACTAATTAATTTCATTCTTCGATAATTAAAAAATTTAACTTAAAATAAATATTAACATTATAAATCCGAAACGAGTCGCTATTATTACATTGATGTATCTGTGGTAGTCTCAAAGGCATTCATTGTCGAAAAATGAAATAAAAAAATCGATTTTTTGAAATGAATAAACTAGAATCGCCTCTTAAAAAAATCATGAGTTAGAGAGGTGAATTCACATGTAAATTTCTTTCTAGGCGAACGAAAATAAACGTCTGAATTTATAAATTAGAGTTTTTTTTACGAATTAATAAATTTTTTCAAGAGGAAAGCAAATGTCAACGAATAAGGGAGGTTCATGAAATAGAATGATACAACTATTCATTTTTCAAATATGACATATTACTTTATTCCACAAAGTTATCAATTATAAAAACGAAATGTACTTTTCGTATGTTATTTACACAATAAACGCTTTCGAAGGATAAACTATAACTAACCGTTAAATATCGATCAATGGCTGTAACGATGGAAATATATGTACAATTATTATCAAACTATTAAAACCAATAATAAGAATTAAAATATTTTTATTCGAAAAAAGAGCATAAGAGGCTCATGAAGTATTGAGATAGTAATCACTAGTCGCCATTCGGCACGCGCTGTAATATAGTTTGCAGCGTATAGTCTCGTGCTGTCTGGCCATCTTTCTTAATCCACTACACCATCATAACACGTGGCACGGCTGTAGCTGTTCCGACAACTACTAACCGTAGCTGTTCCAACAACTACTAACCGTAGCTGCTCAACTTTGATAAAGTGCGAACGATCAACGGAAAAACATCGTGCGTAAACTTACGACATTTTCTATGTACAGTATTTCTATGTAGAAACGTAAAGTATCTACTTAACTATAGTTATTAAAATATATCTCGTTTCTATTGCTGCTTTTTTTAACACAGGCGTCTTCGCTTTGGCATTGGCAATATTGTTGTGCGTTCTAGTTTTTCTGCGTCTGTTTCTTTGCATAGATGAATTAGTTCCTCGTCGCACATGTGTTCAGAAATTTTAGGACAAGGAACGTATGGCAGATTTAATTTGCAGTAATCCATCATGAATAGATCTGCTACGAACAATTCCAACTGTGGTCTTATCAAAGTATTTTCTGGGTGTACTCCAACGAGAATGGATTCATTTTTAACTTTAATCAAATATTTGACCATACTATGTCTGGTTCTCGTGTTCAGTTCGTAGCCACGTGACTGCAATAATTGCATCACCTTCGTTATGTTCGAAGTTATAGGATAGCTCTTTAATTCTTCTTCACAGAAACCCACAGCAAACAGTTTGTTCACGTCTAAACTACTCAGTTTTGCACCGTGATTCAAGAGCGAACGTGTAAGCTCTACTTTGAAGCGAGACACTGCTATCTGTAGCGGACGATCTCCGTAGGAATTACGAGCTTCGATATTTGCTCCATACTTCACAAGCATGTCAACGATCTCCCCGACTGGTTTTTTTTCTTTCATGCTCGCATAGACAGCGAGGAATTGCTAACCAAAACGATGGTGTCGATTGCACACTGCTTTCTTGATGATTTGGATAATTGGCTCCATTTTCCAATAAAATTTTAATGATTTCTGTGTTCTTAAACTGGACAGCAATGTGCAACGGCGAGTACTCGTATAGGTTTCGAGAGCGACGTCCACTCCTTGACTTATGAAGCGAAGAACTGCAGACACATTTCCCGTTATGCAGGCTCCATGGAAATACGTAAAACCATGATCGTCTTGGTAATTTTCCGATGTATCTTCCAGCAAATAGTCTACAATTTCTTTAGTCTGCACGCCTCTGGCCTCGTATTTTGATCTACGCGGGCCTCTTTCAATTAAATAATGCAGCGCTGACATTCCTCCTTCAAATCTGAACAAGTGGACGTTAAACTTGGCAACCTCTTGAAGGAATTTCAATATTTTCAAATTCCTTCGAACCAATGCTAATATCAAAAATTCTTCAGCATTTGGAAACAGGGTTTAATCGTTCATTAAATGAACAATAACTCTGTCTCTAATTTCAGAATCAGGCATGAAATGCTCGAAAAAGAAGTTGCGTCTGAAGATCAAATCTTTAAAGAAACGGCTTAGAAAGTTTTTCCATCGTTTTTCTAAGTGGATCTCGCTCTCATCCAAATTGGAGTATTCATTTAATTTTGATAACATTTTCGATGGTAATATAATCAAGTCTGAAGATGGTACTTGTTAATTGTTCTATTACTGCTTTGCACGTGGAAAAAACTCACTCAACTTTCGATGTTCACTCGCACGCTGTACGAAACAAACTAATTACTTTTACAACCAGAATATAGCCTTTTAGACAATGGGTTCTAATCTTGGCCACCAGAGGCCGCGAGAGAGCAACAACGGGGCCTAATGCGTAACCCTACAGAAAAAACGGCATCGTTGAGCGCGAAATCCAAATTAATTAATTTTTTAAACAAAAACAAACATAAAAATTTTTGAGGTCAAAAACTCAAAATATAATTATGATCAGAGGTGATCATGGGTGTAGAAGTACTATAGGCAATTTTCATAGATTTTTACAACCACTTTATCTAACAAAAGGCGGCCATGAAGTTAAATTTTATAAAAAAACCAAACTCAATTTTCATCTCTAAAACCATTGAGTTCAGAAAAAAGTTTTAGAATTCATCAAGGAACATTCTCAAATATTTTCAGAATTTTTGGAGCGCGATTTTCCGATTTCCAGGAAATTCGGTAAGTTCAATTTCCCAAAATCATCTAGAAAAAATCTGAAAAAATTCGGACATGCATTTTCTTGCATTATCATATGCTTGAAAAGTTTACTGTATGGCCATCATTATGTTAGAAAAAGTGGTTGAAAAAATTTGTCAAAATTGGAGATTGGAGAAAAGTACAATTCGTTTTTATAATTGATAACTTTGTGGAATAAAGTAATATTTCATGTTTGAAAAAAACTGAATAGTTGTATCATTCTACTTCATAAACCTCCCTTATTCGTTGACATTAGCTTTCCTCTTGAAAAAACTCATTTATTCGTAAAAAAAAACTCTAATTTATAAATTCAGACGTTTATTTTCGTTCGCCTAGAAAGAAATTTACATGTGAATTCACCTCTCTAACTCATGATTTTTTTAAGAGGCGATTCTAGTTTATACATTTCAAAAAATCGATTTTTTAATTTCATTTTTCGATAATGAATGCCTTTGAGACTACCACAGATACATCAATGTAATAATAGCGACTCGTTTCGGATTTATAATGTTAATATTTATTAAAGTTAAATTTTTTAATTATCGAAGAATGAAATTAATTAGTTTATTTATAAATTTACATATACTTTTAGAATTACGTTTAGAAAAAATTCTGGCAAAAAGTGATTTTTTTAGAATCATTACCTCAGAAAAATAACTTAAACTATTAAGTGCGATATGATGTTCATTTATTCATAATTTCTTGTTGGTATGTTTAATCTAATCCCCCGAGCCTTCGGGCTCTAGTCAGGGGGCCCCGGCTCATGCTCCCAAGTTTTTATTTCGGGGTTTTCCCCGATTTTTATTGAAAATATTTAATTGGGTTTATCCAAGTTTCAGGTAGGCGAAAACCGGACCCAAAAACGACAAAAAAACCCGACCCAAATCCGAGAAAAAAAACCGACCCCACCCAAATATTCCGTATACCCACACAATCCTAGTTTAATCAACAAATTTCTATGTCGATGTGAAACATCTTTTGAATTAATGATAAATCCACGTGCAATAGTTGCCTTCGTTATACGATGGTTCGAACTTCGAAGTATGCATTAGCAGAAGTTTTTTTCATCATACGAAAACATGACAGGAGATGAGTAATTATGAGTGACGTCCATCCACGTGTCTAATTTTTACTAGGTATATTTGTAAACAAAAAACCATTACGTTTACTCGCGACTCTTTACGCGAGATACTTCATGCGACACTCGTACGTGTATATAGCAAAAACTATAGTATAGTTCGCGATTCGTGCGAGAGAGAAAGAGAGAGAGAGAGGGAGAGAGAGAGAGAGGAGCAGCAGCGGAGGAGGTGACCGGATTCTATACAGGCATACACTACTATCGCACGCGCAGTCATACAATAGCAATAGGAGAAGCGTGAGAAGTGCTAATACAGCGCGAATAAAAAAAGAAATAGAAAAAAAAATCACGGTTTGTAATTTGTGCATATGATAAATTGCACCTAGTTTCGAGTGCAGCGTTTATCGTGCGTTATCATAATCACGTTTTATCAACGACGATGTAGTGCTGGTGCGAATCGTAACGAACGCATAATAATATTACAACGACGAGCGAACGAGCGAGGTCTGCATAATACGTACGTTTAATACCCGAACTTTTTTTCAATGTGTCAACACTCGAGTACCTATCTTTATACTTCAGGCTCTCTCGATAGGCGAGCTAGTCAAGTTTTAGTAAAAGACGCACAGCGGGCATGGAAAGTAGGGAGTATAGATGTGTTAACAAGAGCAGCGCCGGTCGTCGTCTAGTTTTGTCCGAGGCACACGCCGTCGACGACGTCGAATTTTAAATCGTATTACATGCGTACATGTATATAATCACGAAACGGAGATGCTCCTCCGCCGCTGCTCGTCTAGTTTTCCTCCGTCCTCGTCGTCGGCACTCGGCTGTTTTCTCTCTCGCTCGAGCTGCAGCGGCCTGCGTGCGGCACGACAGCAAAGTCGCAGCCCTCGATTATAGTGCAGTGCATTGACATATACCTATATATATATACACACATACGCACACTCACACACACACACACACACAACATATAACGTCTCTGATTAACCTGTAATAATCATTTATATCGCACAAAACGACAACTGACGGCTAATCCGCGAGCGAGCGGATCGTCTGGCGACAAGTCTAGCAGCGGTGCGTTTCCTTTCAATCAATTTCTTGTGCTTGCTCCATTATAAAGTGAAAAATAGTGTCCACGGCAATTGTTGCATCGCCTCATTATGATGTTACTTTGACGCTCGCGGCGGCTCTCAATCTCTAGATGTCTCGTCGCGATCGTCGACCGTCCTCGTCGTCGTCTGCGAGTGCTGTATATAATGTAAAAATTGCTTCTTCTGCTGCCGCTGCTGCTACCACTACTCTAAGCTTTATGTGGAGTACGTCATAAAAGTGCATTTCTTTGCCAGCGGCCGCGAAAGGGACCCCTCCTATTGTTACATTATGTAGGACCGTATATAAGCTCGCTATAAAGGGCCTGCAAATGTTGTGCCCTCCCCGGTTAATACACGCCTACGATATATAGTGAGCTTGACACGGATAATAAAGATCATTATAATAGTTGTTGACTCCGATGTCGCTCGTTGAAACCGGGTATAATACATAATGACATTAATTGCCGCATGTTATACTTGCCTCTCTCTCTCTCTCTCTATCTCTCTCTTTTTTTCTTTTTTGTGATTACCAATACCATTTTTTTCCCCTAGTGCATCTACTCATCTAGCATAACTGATAGACACCGACGACGACGACGATGACGACCGAAGTGTCTATACATACACATATCCACACATAAATGTGTATACATTTTTTTCGTTTTATCTCAATGAGTATAATGTTAGTGCGAAAGAGGAGATAGAAAATAATGTAACGCGGTTGAGCGCGAATGACGTGTGTACATGCACATTGCCATTAGGCATAAGTGTGTGTGGCTTCCTGGAAATGAAACAACTTACACTTATAATATATTATATGTAGTATGTATATTTCGTTGTTTACGATATGTATCTGTCTGTTCGGCTGATTGCAACGCCAGTAATAAGTAATGCTCGTCCGCGCGTCTCATGACTACTGAAATTACTTTTGATTACGAAAATTCAATTTTTTGTCTATTGTGAAATCGTATGCTCAATGCCATTTATTTTTTTACTACAACTAATTTACTCCAATGTGCCTCTTCGTTGTGCGAGGTTAGACCGAGATATATTTGAGATAAGAGATAAAATGAAAAATGTAATCATTCGATTTTTTAGCTTCCATGTTGTAATAGTTTCAGTAGACTCTCACTTTTGTGAATTAAACTTTTACATGACTGACATATTTCATAGAAAGATTAGAACAAATTGGGTAGCTTGAGTGCTTGAATTATTTTCTATTCGTATAATTTACATATTATAGTTTCAACAAGTTTTTAATCTGGGGTAAATTTTCAGAACTTCATTTATAGATTCATTTTAAGAAGTCTTGAGAGTATCTAATGCTCTCCCTGGTTGTATCACAACTAGTAGTAAGATGGCTGTACAGCTGGATGGAGGAGGAAAGGACGACTTAAAAACACAATTTGTCACACGCGAAGGGACATACAAGCTTATGACCCTGTCGGAGTATTCAAGGCCAAATAGGGTTGGATATACCAATAGCCAGGGGAGCGCCTCCGTCAGGGTATCTTTTGTAACGCTGCCCGATCCTG
Source organism: Trichogramma dendrolimi (assembly GCA_034770305.1). Classification (NCBI taxonomy): domain Eukaryota; kingdom Metazoa; phylum Arthropoda; class Insecta; order Hymenoptera; family Trichogrammatidae; genus Trichogramma; species Trichogramma dendrolimi. Next base: position 3,107,916 of record JAPMIB010000001.1, read on the forward strand.
TTGATCCGTCTGGTAACCTGGGGCTTGGTGACCGGATGTGTTTCAATTTTGGCAAGGAACTATTTGTTTATGTCTACAAAGGTGTCAAAAAGGTAAATCAATCTTGGTTTATATTGAATATACTTATGTGACATAATTATTTTTTGTTTCTATTTTTAAAAACTCCAATCGTATGATTTTTAATACTTTATTTTTAAAATTAACTTTTTCAGGCTGTGGACTTGAACAAACCTGTAGATAAAAAATTGTACAAAGGAACCAATCCTACATGTCATAACTTTAATCAGCATACAGCAACAGCAGAAAGTGCACCATTATTAATTGGTTTTTCAACTGGTTTGATACAGTTGATAGATCCTATTAAAAAAGAGCTCAGTAAATTATATAATGAAGAGGTAAATAATTTTTAACTTTATTAAATAGTTTTTAAGTCCATATATTGAAAATAATACTTCTTTGAATGAAAATTGTGTGATATAACAAATTTTTAAGGTTTATTTTAGACAAAACAAGTTTATAATTGATAACTAGCAAAATTTATTATTTCGGTGATGGTTTATTTATCATTAAATAGTCTTTATATTTTTTATTAAACATCTTGATTACTCAGATACAATTTTTTTTAAAATTATATAATTTCATTTTGTCTAAAATTTTCTGTGTATCTACTGCCACCCACATTAATGCAGGTTTTTTATGTAATTACCTTATCTTGTTGAAACGTGATAAACGTTTAAATTTGCAAAAACCTTGTTTTCTTTGATTATCGTGACATTGAATATACATTGATGTTCAATATCTAACAAAAATTTGTTCGTCTGTCTAGACTTGAAAGATTCTAATTAAATACAATTATAACTCAATCGAATAATTAGGAACAACTGAATAAAATTATGTAACTCTTTTGCAACATTCTATGTCTCTAGGACAACCTGTAAAAGATTATTTACATAGTTAACTTGTACATAAATACTTTTTGTATACTTTTTAAATTTCTCTGTACTAAAGTAGAAAAATCTACAAGAAACAACTATAAATGAAACTTTTATGCTCAGGTATTAAGTATGTATTAAAAAATAAGACCTACAAATGTTAACCTCAAAATTTTTAACTTTTACAAACAATTTTCATTAGAAAAGTATGAAAAATAATATTTTATATGAAAAAACACAAAACTTATATTTTAACATGTGAAGTAAAGTTAAGCTAATGAGAGTATTTCACATGCTTGAAATATAATTTTAATATTCACAAAAAAGCATAGTTTTAAGAAATTGAACTTAAATCTTTTAAACTTCATAATTTTTTAGTATATAATTATTAATTTTTTTACAGAGGTTGATAGACAAATCGAAAGTAACTTGTATAAAATGGGTACCTGGCTCAAGCAACCTGTTCCTAGTATCATACAGTTCAGGTCAGTTGTATCTGTATAATGAAGAACTTATGTGTGGTACTACTCCACCGCATTATCAACCTTTCAAATCTGGGGAAGGCTATGCTATACACACATGTAAAACTAAATCCACAAGAAATCCTCTGTACAGATGGGTCATTGGAGCAGAAGGTTGTTGCATAAACGAGTTTGCCTTCAGTCCAGATGGCTCTAATTTAGCTGTCGTTTCACAAGATGGTTTTCTCAGAGTTTTTCAATATGATACCATGGAATTAGTGGGCTCAGCTAGAAGTTATTTTGGAGGCTTTTTATGCGTTTGTTGGTCACCAGATGGAAGATATGTTGTCGTTGGTGGTGAAGATGATCTTGTAACGATTTGGAGTTTTCATGAGAAAAGAGTTGTTGCCAGAGGTCAAGGTCATCATAGTTGGGTCAGTGTTGTTGCTTTTGATCCTTATACTACATTTTATGGAGATCATGATGCAGACTTTAGTGGATCAGATGATGAAATATCAGTGCCACATGTAAACCATAATCATATTCACGAAAAGGCCAAAAGATTGTCAACAACGTCTCAAAGTGGCCATTCTAACAGAAATTCTTGTAGTTCTGAGCTTAGAGTACCTGGTGGTACATGCTACAGACTTGGCAGTGTATCACAAGACACTCAATTATGTTTATGGGATATCACTGAAGACGTTCTCAGGCATCCAGTTTGTCAGAAACAAAGATTATCAATTTCTGCAGCTAGTTCTGGAGCATTTTCATCATCTGGAACATTTAATAGTGGAAATGGTGCTATGGCAAACCATGTTGGCAATAACAGCAAACATGTAAATTCTAATAATATTAGTCTTAAAGAGACTACAAGCACTAACAACGATATCAGCAACAATTCTAGCAATGTCGCTGTATCAACAGTGAACTCTCTCACTCAAAGGCTAGCTGGGCTTGGTTTTGGAGATAAAAAAGGTGGTGACAACCAGAGGAGGAACTTTAGTTTGACTATGAGAGGAAGTGGAGTTTCTACTAATAATACTTTGGTACAACAAAACAGTGTAACTGATAAAATTGTAGGAAGTACAAATGGAAGTAATATAAACAGTGTCAGTGGAAGTTTAGGTACAAGTAAGAAAGTTAGTTCTGTGATGGATGATCCCATGAAACTCATTGGGACTGCCAGATGTCCTAGGTTTGATGAGTGTCCTGTGCTAGAACCTTTAGTGTGTAAAAAACTGGCTCATGAAAGACTGACTGAATTAGTTTTTAGGGAAGATTGCTTTGTAACAGCTTGTCAAGATGGATACGTGTATACTTGGGCAAGACCTGGTCATATGGTAGGTTCCCTTACCATAAATACAACCCTACACAGACCACACACTAATAGTGACTCTACACAGCCAAATGATCTCTGATGCACTGACATTTATTGTTACCAATATTATACATAATGAAGAAAAGATTATAAAATAATTTGCTTCAAATGAGTTTTAAGTTTAATTACAAAAGCTGCGATTTTTATTTGTTTTTTAAACACGTAGACTGTTTTGTAATTTTTTTTTATTAAATGTAGAAGAAAAATAGTTTATTTGTGTACTATAAAATATATTTTTATATAATTTGCTAAATAAAATTTCTTTCAATTTATGTTCCTTGAAATTAAAAAAATTGTTGGTGAAGTTCACTAAAATAATGATTATAAATTTAGTATTTTCATTGCGTTTAAAAATGTATTCATCATACACATATACTGCATATGTAATACACTCAGAACCCAAAATATTTAACTAATTTTGAAAAAAACCAACTACATTGCATACTAAGTTGAAAAAAAAATTAGGTTCAATTCACCCTTAACAGTAAATTTCATGAAACATTACGTGAATTACATTTTGTAACTCAATGCTTAGAATGGATAACATTTTTAATATCAATTTGAAATATTTAATACAGATTTCTATATCTTTTTTATTATCCAAGTTTCAAATAAAAAAATTATTTTTTTAAGATAATTGAAAAGTATTTAGTGTTTAGAAAATATTACCGTGCAATATACATATGTTAGTGTATCTCTCATTATTTCATAGTTAAACTTATTTTAACGATTTTAACAAATATGATAAGATTCACGGAACAGCTTCAAAATCTGTGGTAATTTAAATTATGGCTTAAAACTGAATATAAATTGAATATATTGTGAATCTGTGTTGATTAGAAGTGGAGTATAGTAAAATACTAGATTTTTCCAAACACATAATTTACAATTTTTGTTACTTATGTTTTCAAAATGAACAATAACTAATGTATATAAACTTATGAGTCATTGCAAAAGTACAAAAAACTATTGTATGTTACAATTTGTTATTCATGTTTTTAATTAAAACTTTCAGAATGAAATTTCTCGATAAAAAATAATTTTAAAATAATTTGTTTTTACAAATGCACATATTGATTTACTTTTTACGAATTCTTAAAAAATAATTGAATTTTATCACATTTACTTGAAAGTTTTTTCATTGCGTTGTAAAATCCTGTACGAATGAAGTGTTTTTAAATTAATGAGCTGATCTTTCCATTTCAAATGTTTTTGTTAAAAGATAATAAAATTATCTAGCTTATTACAGAAAGATCTAGTTATTAAAAAATAATTAGCACCATAATAAAAAAACGTTCAACCATTTATTTACATTTATTGCTTATCTTGATTATAATGTAAAATAAAATTTTCATGGAAAAATGTTACTATCTGCTTGAACTTGCATTCTTAAGTTATTTTTAAACATATAATAGTATCTTATTTAACAATCATGACTTGAATCGGTTTTAATTATGTTAATCGTAATTTACTGTGTGAGTTTTTTTTCAAGCTTTATGAATATTAAGAAATATTTCCTTTATTTCAATTAATAGTAAAATGTTGGAATTTACGAAATGATACATACATATCTTGAGAAATGTACAAATAGTACTTTGAAAACGTGATTTACTATTTTTAAGTTCATTATTTATTGACTATGAAAGTTGTCAAAAATCTTTTTGCTTACTCAGATTTTACACAATATTTATTTACGGTGTTACTATGTTCTATTGAAAAGGGGTAACGTTTGTACAATTTAATTGACTTCATACACTATGACGTAAGCGAAAACAAAAATACCTTTGCTTCAATATTTACTAATGAAATTAAAATATTAAAACAAAAAATGTCAGCCCAGAGTAAATTGAACATGACGGTGAAATCGATTAATAATTGAAGCGCACTTATTTCCTTGATTAATCAATCTAATTTACTTTTACAGCCTGGAATGAATCAAGTGGGAGCCAATTTACGAGTCGTGAGTCCAGCCGAAAGCAACAGTACCATCGTCTAGCAGCAATAAAAAAACTAATTATAATTAAGTATTTACGAGCGAATCTTCAGCAATATTTTTTTTGCTTACAAACTACAAGAATCAGTAAAAAAACATCATTATTGTCGAATAAGTATGTCATAAATATGTTATTAGTGAATCGTTTCATCAGTAAATGCAAAGCAACAGAATTATATTATATATTATATATGAATATAACGACAACGACCTCATCTTTTGTAAATGGATAATACAATTTTATGAATATAATGTGTAATAATAAAGTCGAAAGTTAAGAATACTGAACTTTTTTTAATTATAAAAACCAGTGCCGGTTATAATTGTTTTACGCATTGTTAAATCAAGTCGTAAAAATGCAAATAGCTGTACAATGTATGAGTATTATTTATTTAAAAAGGAAAAATATGAAAATTTGTATGGGCTGTAACAAAGTGACTACATAATTTATGTAGATTTTTGTTGAAATGATATAAATATTTATATATATAATATATAATAATTAAATATGCCCAATGAGACTGATATATTCTATAATGATGATAATTATGATTAAAAATTTTTGGCAAAGGGCATACAAATTTTTTAGAATTTCTCTTCTACGAATGCTTTTTTGTATGAATCGACTGATTGAGTGATAATTCGTTTTTGTGTACATTTATATCAGAATTTTAGAGAATGAATCATAATATATGTGTATAATATGAGAGTACGGGACGAGAGTGTAACATAGCGATCGGGCGGTTTCACAGTTTATTACGATCATTGTGTTTCAATATCAATTATTTAAATACTATTCTTCGAAAAACCTGAAATGTTTATATTATCCGTTCTTAAATACGATTACGTCATTCCAATAAAAGTAAGAATAAGTCATTATAAAAAAATTGTATTTTGCATCGAATCTCCCTGTCAATTCCAAATAATAATTTCCTTTCTGATGCAAACGAACATGTTTCGTATTGTTACATCATTTGCTTTTAAACTTACTTTACCTGCACTTGATTATAATGTTCGCGCGTCTGTTAACTTTCTGTTAAAAAACATTACCTGTAAATGTTTTCAATGCTGGTCTATGCGTTATTTTTGATTTTACCGCCGTTTATTGTTGCCTTCGTAGCCAACATTATCAAGTTAAAATATAATTGCGGTTTAAACATAAATTCCTATTCTGCAACAAAAGGGAACAAAGTAAATGTATTGAACTTATCCAAAAATATTTTTCTTAAATTTTACGTTTACTTAAGACATTTTTATTTATTATTATTAATATTTTAATTCTTCAATGACAGTTATGTATTGGCAACAGTGCTCCATAAGACGCGACTCCAAAGTCCGAATGAATCGCAACCGTCACCGCACTAAAAATACGTTTGACAGTTGTAACTACTTGGACACCGCAAAGCTAAAAAACTATTAATAAGAGCTGTACTCGCTCTTCCGAGTTGATAATGAAATCGAGAAAAAACGCAATGAAATGTTTTCCCAATTTGTACGGATTAAAGTAGTACGGAGTTTCCTTTTGATTAATTTTTTAATCGCGTCAACGCAAGGCTTTCACGATGACGCGGAGCTCCGAAACCTGGGAGAAAAAGAATTGCAAAGAATTAAAGGTAAATAATTGACTTGCTTTTATAATATTTAACGTGGTGCGATTATTTGCTTACCACTGAATATTCTTAGATAAAGCAGAATTGTCGAATCATGGAGAGTGCTGGCACAATGCATTGAGAGCTATCAAAACTAGTTGTGACAAGCTCAATGACAATGAGCATTCAATATTAGCTCTGCATTTGGCAAATTGTTTTTTAGAAGATTCAGGACATGATGTGTATTCCTGTCACTTGAAAGATAGTGAAAAAGAAAGAAGGTAAGTGAGTGTATGAAATTTGAATTAGATTATGTATAATTTATGTTTATATGCACTGTGCAGACAATGTATCAACACAATGACAGATAGGGCCTTTGGAGTCTACAATGAATTTTATATTTATTCTTCTCACATTTGTACCTTCTTAAACCATGAACTTTGGCAAGCGGAAACTCATAATACTATAAAAAAGTAAGATTAACTTTAAATTATACTGTTTCTCTATGAAACTATATTTTGTAATATTTTTTATAGCTTATATGAAGCCTCTTCACTTATGAAGAAACAACTATTAGAAGCATCTCAAATGCAAGGTGAGATGTTAGAGAGTCAGAGAGAAGGTTTTAAAAATTCAAAATCAGCTTTTGGATAATGGAAAAGAATTGGAAAGCGTCATACAAAATTCTTCAAAATCTGTAATGGATATGGTTTACAGTTTCAAGTATTAATATTATAATACATACCTATTACAAACATTATAATAACATGAAGGCAAGTTTTATGTGTTGAATAAAAACTATCAATATTATTTTCAGAGAATCAGTAAATGATCAAAAAGAACTATTATTTCAAATATTTTCCAATCTTGAGGCATTTCAGAACTGGATTATTAGTGAAGTGTCATGGTGTCAATCAATATTATACTATTCAGTCAGCTGCATATTATCAGCATTATTTACTTCTTCAAAAAAAACATCTAATGCAAGAATTGTATTATTTACAACTCATAGTGTTAATGTTATATTAGAGAGAATGTTGATCCAGCATTATGATAATATTCCAAGTCATATGAACGATGATAAAATTAATATAGTATATTATGTATGGCTCATTCGAAAAACAGCATTGCTTGTTTGTTTATTAAGTCTCTTTTATGCTTACTTTTCTCATAAAGACGAATATACTGAAAATCATAGAGTTCTAAAGCGAATAGAGCATCATTTAGACAACTTACAAAATACTACTCGAACTTCAGAAACATCAACAATAAGTATGTTGAATATAATTTCGCATACAAGTATTTTAAATATTATATTTAATATTTAATGTTTAATATTTTTTCTTTTTACAAAATTTAGGATACTCAAAAAGGTTGGCCTTAAAAAGAATAAAAAGTACAGGAGAATCTTTGCACCAAACATCTGAAAAAATTGAAAATCTGATCATTAAAAATAATGATACTATGTGAAAATGTAATCTTAATAGAACCTTGAGCTATTACTGTATTCGGTAAATAGTATAGTATAATTGTATATATAAAATTGTATATAAAATATATTATTTTCTTAAATTATATGTTATATGTTATTATAATATTATTTATTTACAACTAAAAAAAAAAATTGTAATCTTAAACAATTATAAAAAATAAATAAATCAAGTCAATCATTAGTTTCTGCGATTCTTTATAAATACAACTTCACATTACACATAAAATTTATTATTAAAAAACATAAAAACTAAGTAATCTTAAAACTTAAATTTAATATCTAATTGCCAAATGTCCGCTTGCAAAATTTTGATTATCGTGTTTGCAATGACAAGAATAAATTTTAAAGATGAATTGATTCAGAAGCATCATTTTCCTCCAAAAATTTATTGGTTTTTCAAAGTTTCAAACGTTACTTATGTGTAACGTGATAACTTTGGAGGAAATCGGGATATTATTGCATTTGACAACTTTTAAATTAGAACAAATACATTAAATTTTATGCATTTATTAAATTTGAATGCGTTATATACAGTGATGTACCGAATCAATGTGCTTTTTTATATAAATCTTTACTTGCATATTTATTCTTGCAAATTACATATTATGAACCATGTCAATGTGAGTTTTGAGATTGTCTTTGAGTCTTTCCAAATATATCACGTTCATGTGTGATACCTCTGCATCCATGTAGACTTTGATACTGCTTTTGTGGAAGAATTTCTTTCCGCATGTATCGCATGTGTGTATGAAATCATCATGCACTGCAACGATATGGTTTTGAAGATAATGCTTTCTTGCGAGTGTCTGGCCATATATATATCGCATTTTTGTCTTTATTTATCACAAGAATGTTTACTATCATTAGGTACAGCATCAATGTGAATTTTAAGACTATTCTTTATTGACTGCAAAAAATTTACCGAAAACTTTAAATCGTGCTAAATAAGAGCACATTGGTACAAAGTGGAGAAAATCTTTATGAGAAGGTGTAAGAATCACCTGATTTTAATGCAAAAATACGCCAGATTTAAGACTATGAAAAAATCATTGTAGACACCAATAAAAAAAATTATATCCAAGTCAGACTTAAAATGCCAATCAGCGATCCAGGATAAGGTAGGATTAAATGATACTTGGTGCAACCAACTCGTTGTAATATAAAATATAAGTTTATCGGTAGTTATACAAATAAATGAGTACAGTATGGATGATTCTTAATAATTAATAACGATGATCGTGTGATAATAAATATAATAAGATGGTAATGAGAGTAAATAAAACTTTCATGAGATGAGCAAATGAGTTATAAAATACAAAATATTACAAATAATATAATGAGAAAAAATGATATACAGTTTATAATATTAAGCTTTCCTTTATCATATAAACACGCATCACATGTAATTTATGAGTACAATATACGTTTATATGTATTTTTTATATTTATAATGTAAAATTACTTTAGGTATTTTCAATTTCTGCTCGAAAGCAGTAAAAAGAGAGCAGTCGAATGATTTCAGCTGTCTTCTATACTGGTATGCGAGATTTTACATATGTCATAGAATTATAATCAATCGTTAACGAGCGCCCTACATAATTCGATAGGTCAACTTTCGCTCGACAAAAAAAAAAAAGCCTTACTTCGTTAGGCTTCGTCCGATTCGTTTGGGAGGACTGATAATTTGGCTGGGGGCAATCGACGAGCCACCTCTGACAAGTTCCACATTTGGATTTCGACTTTTTTTAAACAATTTTTTTTCTCTATTTACTTACACGTAACGACAGCTATTCGCATTATTCGCATCGTAGAATAATGTTTCATCGGCTTATACGAAACTACATTGTACAAATTAGTCAGTGAATATAAAAAATCGTTATTTATAAACTAAGTTTACGCGATAAGATTTTTTGCATATTTTTAAAAATGACCGCGAAGCTTATGTATGATTCGATTGCACATATTACGATTTTTTACGTTCGAGCTTTTTTCCTCGTTGGAGTCGTTTTTTTTTTCATTTTTGTATTTTTATTTATTTTTTTCCTTTTCATAAATTAGCGTCATTCGAGTGTCTCTCGAGAGCCGATTTTTGCCATTGCATGACCTCATCAACTATACTCGATCACACGTTAATTCACGAGGGGCTGGGAGAAAATATCGAGGGATCGATTATTCACGCTGAAAATGGAAGTCAATCGATATAACACGATCCGCTAGATTATTCGACAATTTCTCGGATTATCTCGATTCGAAAAGAGATACATTGTGCATTTGAATGCGTCTGCAATTTGTTCGTATTGTGTCTCCCGTTCTAATAGAGATAATTCTTGGGATCCTCGGTGGGCTGGCCGCAGACGCCGTGGTACTTCTTGATCACGTGGTTCCTCGTGCGGCAGGTCTCGATCTCGAGGAAGCACTCGTTGCTGTAGGTCATGCCGTCCGTGCCGCAGACCGGGTCGTAGTAGGGCGGGCAGATCTTCTGACAGCCGCGGAACAGAAAGCCCTGCACGCATCGCTTCATCGGCACCACGTAGACGTGTTTTCTGACGAGAGGACAAAAATGGGTCATTTTTCCGAAACGTTGTAGTCTGACAGGTCATCGTATGATTATCGAAACTCACCCGCAGTTGTCCCTCTTCATCTCGCACTCGTTGCGATAGAGCTTGTTGTCGGAGCCGCAGACGAACTGCCTCTCACCGCTGCAGATCTGGTTGCAGAGGGCCGTCGTGCGGCAGTGCTGGGCCGGCACCTGCACCACGCGCTGACCGCACGTCTCTTTGCGCAGCTGGCACAATGATCTGTATGAACAGAAACAACAGAAGAAACGCTATAAAATCCGTGCTATATGCGTGCGCATTTTTTCGTATAAGACGACGAGTAAAGTGTAACAAGTTCACCGAAAACGAGTCTATTTATAACGTCGCCGGACAATTCTTTGTCAAGTCGAATCTGATAATTTTATTACAACTCAGATGATATATAAACATCTTTGATCGCGAATGATCAAAAAATGGCCATTTAAAGTGTTTTAAAATACAATTTATTATATTTTTCTGTTACGGTTATTGAACGCATTTTAAATGCCCTCGAGATGAACATTTAATTGCTTCAAGAAATTTAGACAAATGTTCAACCACTGTAAATACGATAATACTACTTTAAGCCTCCACCACTAGATGGCGAGCACCTATATTTATAAATCTGCTAGTGGCAAAGTCAAAACAATCGTATAAGTTTGAAAGCAAAATGAAAATATTCGATTCCAACGATGTCTATAGGAAAAGATTTTGAGGCATGTTCGATAGAAATAGTAGGTTTATTAAATGAAATCAAGAATTAATTTGTTCAAGATCCTTATAATGTGACGAAACAGTAATGCAAGGCTTATGTATTTTTATTACCTGTAGACGTTTCCATCGCTGCCGCAAACAGGTTCCTCGGGTATGTCGTTGCAGTCGTCCGGACAATGCTCCAGCTCCTTCAAGGTCGTGCAAGCACCCACGTGAGCCAATTGAATGCCTTTTCTGCAGTGGCGATAAGAACGTTTCTTAATATAGACAAGCTCTCTTTCTCGGCGATCGGTGCAATATGTATTAATAAGGGCCGGCATCGCGCACACAATAATACGACTCGTCGCTGAGTCTGATCACGATGAACAACGTATAGGTGTGGGCACGCAGCAGCGGAAGTAGCAGTGCCCGGCTAAATATCTGCGCGACAACGTCTGTTTACGCGCGCGTACGGAGCATCTCTTTAACGATCGTGACATTTACGACGCGTGGCTTATACGAGGTGTCGTCGAGTAGTACTCGTATACGCACGAGCGAAAATGGGCCGTTTCCTTCTTTCGTACCCGACGCGCTCGCTATTAGCGCAAAACGAGCTAACGCTAACTCGAACTAACGCCTGCACGCATTACCGAGAGGACGCATCGAGCTAAATCAATTAGCGGAAAAAGCTCTGTACTTACAAGCAAACTGCGACATTCAGGTGGCACTGGTTCGGATAGGTGCTGGCGTCGCTGCCGCAGACGGGGTCCAAGTCGTTGGCGCACAGCTGCTTCTGCTTCGTGCACTTGTTCAGTCGCGATCGGCATTTCTCAAAGTCCACCACGGTCACTTTTCTCCTGGTGTTGCTGCAATTATAGGCGTATAATTTTACACATTAACACAACATTATGGGCCGATTCAAATGTCAAAAATCTCTGCTCGTCAAAACGATCGCTTTGGTCCAGCTCGAGTCACGTACATATACGAATTGCAAAGCACCGTTGAAAGGATAACTATACAATTTCAATTTGTATGGCTCGAGCTCTGCAACCGGATCAAAAGCTGACGTGTATGTATGTATCTGTATACAGCATGGGCTATTGAGAGGAGCCTTCGCAACAGACCGTACGTCATAAAGGTCCATTTTGATACGTATTCGGTAATAGAGATCTTGTGCTCACCCGCAATTAAGCATCTCCATTTCGCATTGACTCCGGTAGATACCGCCGTCCGAGGCGCAAACTGGCACTTCCGGCTCGTTCTTGCAGTCGATTGGACAGGCGACGACGTTGCTGCTCGAGGTTCGCTGCTGAGACACGCAGAACGACATGGGCACCTCGAATACGTGCTTTCTGCAATTACAAAACGAAAACACGACGACGTATGTTTTTCAGCTTGATAATTCAATCGAGAGATTAAAAATTTTGATTTAAGGTATTACCCAGGTGGAGTAAAAGTAAAAATTTAAATCAAACGCATATGAAAGTACGCGATAATCGGATATAAAAATGATTCCGCTCTCATTATGGATACCGCAACGAAGCGAGTTAAAAATGAAAAATGTAACATTTTACGGGGCAATAAAAAGCGTCGTGCGACGAAGAGAATAGCGTTGCATAAGCCTCCGCGAGAGGTCGATATACACGTCACACACGTGTAGAAAATGGATAAATTATAAATGAAAAGTCGAGTTGTCGCGTTGGTCGACCGCACGTATATTACTCGCGAACGTTACATATATATATATAGTTTTATGCACTCACCCGCAGTTCTTCGCTCGCATTTTGCAGGTGTTGGCGTAGAGGATGCCGTCGCTGCCGCAGGCTGGCTTGGCGCCGCGCCAGCAGGACTCTCGGCAGTGTCTCGTCGTCTGGCAGTGCTTCTTGTTCGTCCTCACCACTCCCTGCCTGTGAAAATACATATACATAAACACGCACATATGAACATCCGCGCGCGACGCATGAAAAATTTAATTCCGATCGTCCCGATGTATAACGCGAGAAAAGAGAGAGAGAGAGAAATAGCTCTATATGCATAATACGTATACGTATGCAAGTATGTGTGTGTGTGTGTAGCGCCACTCGAGCGCGTATAACATTTGAATGTATTAGAATCGATAAATCGCAGTCGCGTCGCAAGCTCCGAGACTCTCTATGTTTTTCCTTTTGTTTGTCTCTCTCTCTCTCTCTCTCTGCATCCGTACGGCAGTTGTGTTATTTATTACGATTGGCTCGGTCGAGCGCGTCCTCGTATAATCTAGGGATAATTTGTATAGATGTATGTACGTCGATTTCATTGCGGAAAAGCCCGCAGAGAGAGAGAGAGAGAGAGCAGTTTTGATGAAGTCCGAGGCGACTTTGACCATTCCACGTATATCTATTGGTCGGGTGTGATAAATGAATCTGTGTATATAAAGCCGCGAGCTATACATACACGTATACGACAAGTGTCATCCTACGAGAGTAGGATTTCTGCGGATTTAAGTGGCATTCCACAGGCGAGCGGACGACGACTTACTATACGAAACATTGTAAGTGCTATGTCCCTTCGCTCTGTATACAGATGTAAAATTAATTATAAAATCTTTGGACAAGTAGCAGAGGTACGCCTTCTCGAGTGGAATTGTTATGTGTGTATTTATACTCGGGTATTATAATGGAGCGCACGCATTCCCTGTAATCCTCTTATCTTTGGCGCCACGGCGCTCCAGCTGCAGCAGCCGCGCACATTATGACTTACTTCTCTGTACTATAACGACGCGCGTATGGATTATATCGGGTAAAAACGGCCCTGTGCTCGCGACGATAATACACGCGTGCACAGCTGCGTGTCTCTGCAGTATAGTGGCATAAGTACGTACCCACAAGTTAGCAGCTTCATTTGACAGGTGGACTTGTAGACGTTGCCGTCGCTGCCGCAAACCGGTCCGTCGAGGGGCGCGTACTCGCACGACACCGGGCAGTTCTCGCGGTGGGCCGAGATATTGTTGCAGGGCCCGAGATGCGACAGCTCGATGCCGACCCGGCAGATCTCCACCCTCAGCATGCACTTGTTGAGATAGGTGCGGCCGTCGGTGCCGCACACGGGGTCCTGGTCGCCGGGGCAGCGGTGCTCGCACTTGGCGCCCGACGAGCGCATGCACGCCGTCTTCTCCTGGGCCACCGACACGCCTGTTTGGACAACAACAAAAAAATGCATCGATGTAAGACTGGGTTGGTCATCAAAGTTCTGTGCAACGGATGCGATGCTCACCTTTGCCGCAGGTCTTCTTGCGCATCTCGCAGGACGAGGCGTAGATGACGCCGTCGCTGCCGCATACCGGATCGCCGCCGGCTTGACAGATGCGCGGACACGAGCTGCCGTTCACGTAGCCTGAGGACATACCAGAAACGGCCATTAGTCACGAGAGCTACCCAACGGAGCGCTTACATATATAGATGCTATGAAATCCACTTCGATGTTTAGATATATGTGTGTATCGTCAACTTTTACCAATTCGCGTATACATAACTCAATCGGCGCGCGGCAATGTTTCAAGCCAGCGACTTTTCTCGTGCGCAAGTTCAACGGACTGTGTGCACGCGATACGAATGCACAATTAATTCGCGATAAAACAGAATTTATTCAGCTTTGCGCGTAAGCGTTGATTAAAAGCCCGAGATGCTTTTTTTTCGCTGCGATTTACGTACCAGCAGCAGCAGCAGACGTTACGCCGCTGTGCGTAACGCAGCGAGTCGTAAAAATATGGCCGAGAATCAACCATTTGTATACACACTTGCGGCGCGCGAGCTGAAACAGGAGCCGATCGCGTGTTCGCAGGTACCTAATTGTAAAGCTCCTGTATACGTTACACAATTTGCGTGACTTTTAGCGATATTTTTTTTTCACCTCGCCATCTCGAGATGCGGATCGTGTGTGGACCTTTTACATATTTTATTACGATCAGACTGGAACGGAAATATAACGAAATTAGTTCATAAATACTTTGTTTGCAATGCAACTTACGAGGGATTTACTAATTTGTTTTTTCAAATTTATTTAATTAGCAATCATGTATTAAGACGATTTATTTACCCCCCAAAAACCCCATGCGTTCAATACACCAAGTCGATCGATTCGGTAGCGATGGGGTGCCGACATGCGCTCGATGAAGAATTTTCCATGCTACACCTCTAGCACGAATTCACGTGCATTCGCTCGGTTACGCGGTTAAGTGCCATGGGTAGCTCGAGCCGATCGTACAGGAAAAAATGATCGCCATTCCGAAGAGCGAGCTACGATCTGCGCGCGCCCATCTATCTGCAGCGGCAGCCCAGACGATAGTTCAAGGGCTCGACACTCGTCCTTGCTTCAACGGACCTTGTTATGAAAAGTTTATTTTTAGAAAGCATCGATTCGATCGATTCGCGTTGATCGCTTCCGCACTCACCGGGCTGCGATCGAGACTTTTCATCTGCGCGACGTGCTCGACCGAGGAATCATGTGCACGCGTGCTGGTATCCATTTTTTTTTTTTGGTGTGTTTTACCGATTATTTCAGGTACTTAGAGTGCAGGTATAGATATTACATATAGCTCGTTGGATTCAGGGAACAAGGAACGAGATCGGTCTGTGTATCGTCGTCATGGTCTAGTGAATTCCGGGTCAACAGCACCTATGCACAGGTCGATGCTAATTAAATAACTATAAACACGTGGGCTACTGACACGCAGAATTACCGATATATCATCATTAATAAAATTTGATAGTCTGCTTGCGGAGACATTGTTTGAATTGATCCCTTAGTAAAAACGCTCAACATTAATAATGATCGAATGACCAAAAAATGATTATTTAAAATGTTCTACTAGTAATGCAGTACTATTAATTGGATTTTTTAGCCATTTTACTGATAAATTTTTGTTATAAATATTAAGGGCATTGCAAACGACCTGAAATCACAATTAAAAATGGTACCAATACGGTAATACCACTTTTAGCCTCTAACACTAGATGGCGAGTATCTATATCTGTAAATCTGCAAGTGACAAAGTAAACATAATTGCATATAAGTCGTACAAAAATTTTTCAATGAAGTTTTGAATGTATGTACTTCTTCTAATAGCCAAAAATCAGTCTGTAAAATTTAGAGCATTTCGATGGCGAATCGGAACTTGATGCGTGAATAAGTCCAAGGTATTGAAAATACAATAACAATTACATTATTTACTTGCCTGTATACTTGTATAAAGCAGCTGTAAATCGCCAAGCAAAAGCCACGGAACGAGAAAACAAAGTGCGAAAAGTAGCTCGTAAAATCTGACTCGCAGCCCGATCGTTTTTAAAGACTACTGTTGAGGCGCTACTCGAGCGTGCACAAGCGCCACACAGGGTATCGTAGAAAAACAATGGCATATATATAGCCGCGACTGTAGCACGGATGGATAGACACGTCCGATTGGAGCTGCTTTATGTATATAGTTGTTATATATATATAACAACTCGAATCTCGACGAGGACGAGGATCGAAGCGGCCTAATGAAAATGACTCGATGGACCATTACTCAAGCGCAACGGTATATCGGTACATCTCGAGGCCTCCGATAGTTTTGTCCTTTTCTTTGTAGCTCGCGAGACTGCGCTGCTCGCGATCCGACTATTAATGCCTATTATAGGTATAATACCGATCGGACGATCGACTTGTATAGAAAAAAGCAACAACAGGATGAGTAGCAAACGATTGTCAGCCAGGTGTTTCAGTCACTCCCACGGAATCGTTCATAGGTTGTAATTTATAAATGATATTTTTATGCAACAACCCGCGGTCGTGCGTGCAAAAATTAATGTTGTATCCTAATCAATTAAAATTAATTATAATCTAAACGTGTAAAGAATCGCGAATAAAATCTTCGCTAAAGCAATAAAAAATTTAAATATAATAAACACGCCGTAATGTGTTGACTGCTCGACTGCAGGACGAAAGTCCGAAGAACTCCGAAGTGCACATGATATATATAGAACAATGCAAATCGAATAATACGCCCGTCGTCGAATCGTTTCTATCTCTTTCTCTCTCTCTCTCTCTCCATGCTCTCCGTGACTACATTATAATATACACTACAAAAGAGAGCTCCTACACACATATCGTCCAGTGGATTGGCTTTGCCTTGCTCTGCGCGCGTGCATCTCGACGGTCGTGAATCGCGACCTATGGGCTACACATCTTCTCTCTGTCTCGCTCTTTACTTGGCTCCCTCTCTACACATATATACATATCCACACTACGGCACAGACGTTCAGCAGATAGATATAAGCAAATGCTATGTACGAAGGTCGTCGAACTAAAAGTCCTGCTGCTGTCCGATTTGCAATGTGAACTCTCTGTTGTCTCTGCCGCGTAAGCCACCACAAAGCCTCAACTATGTATATATGCATAGCACCTCTGAGCGCAATGCGCGCGCACAAACCACCCGTACTCGATAACGTTATCAAGAATTTAAAAACTTGTGCTCGATGTCTAATTCAACGACAAAACACAACGCGTTTACTTCGATGACACGATCAAATCATTATACAGCTCCAATCATTTCGATAAACTGAAATACATTTTATTTCTAATATCATAAAGATGAAGTATCATTATGCACTGTATCAGCCTGAGTTTAGTGATACATTTCTCTGTAGAGTAAATATTCTTTCGCTGTATCACATGTAAATGTTTTAGGGCCTCTATATGTATCGTTATTCGCTAGCGTATGGCTATTTCAACAGTAGAGGGGGAAATTATTGCCAAGGAGCGGGATTACCTCACTAATGAATATGAGTAGTGCGTTCAGTCGCTCGCTAAAAGCTAAGCTCCTAGACACGTGTTTATAAATTGCTGATTTCGAGGTACAGCGTTGGCAATTAGAAGCGTTTAACCTTAAATATTTCATCTGTGCAATTCGTGAAAATTTAGAAGAAAGTACAACTGTTATCAAGCGAGCGATGGAAAGCATCGGCGATACAGTTAGGTAGTATTTTTTCTTGACATGATATTATTAAAAGCGATCGTTTCATCAAACTTGCGCTTATTCTCTAGCGTGAAAGAAGAACCAGCTGAAGACATTTGGCCAAACGTAGACGATGATTGTAATTTCAATTCGGTGAACTCTTGCGGAGCCCAAAATTTTTCAAAATTCCCATTTTATAAATCAATAGTGAGTTTAATAATATAAATCATGTTCCATTCATTCATTTTCATAAATCTATTACACAATTTTAATTTTAGGCAAATCACATAAATGAGACTATTGCATTGCCCGAAGAGTTCGATGAAAATTCAACCATCGATTTCAAATGCAAAGATTTTATACCCGTGCTGAAGTCTTTATCGACAACTACTTGCAAAACTGAGCATCAAACATATCTACCTATTGTGAAAATAGAAAACGAATATCAAACGATTGTTGTAGATGAAAAAATATTCATAGATTTGGAGTGTAAAAATGTTAAACCTGAATCGACATTTCTATCCACAACTATCAGTAAAACAGAATATCAAAGTTTCCTACCTATTGTGAAAATAGAAAACCGATATCATCAAAAATACTTGAACAAAATAAGGCTAATAGTTTTAATAAAAAAAGGATTCAATTACGAAAAGAATTGTCAATTTCAAGTAAACTCCAGATTGAAACTTGAAGAATCCAAGGAGGTAAAAGTATTTGAAAAGAGTCATTTAGATAAAAAAGCATATAAAAGAGAAGTAAGTTTAAAAACACATATAATCAATACGACACATAAGAGCAATAAACTACATGAATGTAAGATTGGTCACAAATCATTTGGATACAATAGTCACTTCAAAATTCACATAAATGCAGTACATATTAGTAGCAAACCCTTTAAGTGTGACATTTGTCGCAAATCATTTGGACGAAAAACTCACCTAAACACTCACATAAATGCAGTACATAAACGAAGCAAACCCTTCGAATGTGAGATTTGTCACAAATTATATGGATATCACAGTGGTCTCAAAAGGCACATTAGTGTAGTACATGATCGCAGCAAACCCTTTGACTGTGACATTTGTCGTAAATCATTTGGACGAAAAACTCACCTAAACACTCACATAAATGCAGTACATAAACGAAGCAAACCCTTCGAATGTGAGATTTGTCACAAATCATTTGGACACAAAAATTACGTTCAGCGTCATATTACAGCAGTACATAATCGGAGTAAACCCTTCGAATGTGAAATTTGTCACAAATCATTTGGAGATAAAAGTAACTTCAACAGACACATAAATGCAGTTCATAATCGGAGCAAACCCTTTGAATGCGAGATTTGTCATTCATCATATGGCCGCAAGGGTCAACTCAAAACTCATTTAAATGCAGTACATGATTATAGCAAACCCTTTGAATGTAAGATTCGTCACAAAACATTTGGACAAAAAAGTAACCTCAAATCGCACGTAAATGTAGAATATGATCGTAGCAAAATCTCACGAGTGTGATATTCACAAGTAATTTTCATTCAAAAGTAATCTCAATAAACATCTAATTATAGTATATTGAATCAAACCATACAAGTGTAAAGAATAATAAAGTATTTCAATATGTTATTACTGTCGTGGTGATTGTGAAAAACCTTTCTTTCGCCTTTCATACATCAATTAAAATATAAACAATATTTCTCAAATACCTACTTCCTATCAGTACGAACATAAAAAATCCTTGCCTTCAAATGATTCCCGTATACATGCGAAAAACTTCACAAACATCAATAGTCGATAAAAAAAAAGCTCTACAATTAGTAACAATTTAGCGAAATTTTCTTTTTATCTCGTATTCTCTCGAAAGATCACACAATATTAAAGGATCGAGCCGTCAGAAGTAGATTCTTTCGAGCAATTAAAAAAGAGGAGCTTGCAAGTTGGTCGTAAAATTTATTATAATATATATTAAAATGACATCAAGTGCTCAAGGAGGGTGAAAATTACTGCGATTGAAATTAGTTGATAAATCGCTCGATCGAGATCTGTTGTTGGATTATAAACCGCTTTTATATCACTACGTCAATTTATTTCGTGAAAAGTGTCAGTCGTGCCTCCAGCAATGCATGTACGTTATATAGGCAGCGATCGAGAGGCATCGATAAGTCGCGGCGCGCATCGCTTACAGCAGCGGGCGCTAATGACCGCCGGCTCGCGTGTGCGGCATTTAACGCGCCTATACACAGCACGTGTGGCAGTATTATATATTATGTGGGGCCGATAAGCATCGATAAATCGCAGGGATCTCGCTTCCAACGATTTTACGTATATTTTACTCGGTGTGGGCCGCGCGAGCCCGAGGACGCAAGGTGTCTTCATTAAAATAGCATCCCGGGTATAAGCCAAGACTTACGCGTACATAGGAAAAATGTGTCTTATCTCGGAGTGAGAATCGCTGAGATTGACGTGTAAGCGCGTATACCTGCACCTGCGTGTATGCCAACTCACTCGGTCATTCATGTATATTCGGATACTGCTACCGCATTACTGCTTCAGGGCGTAACGTGGATCATCGTGCTAATTTGCGCTATTCATCTTCGTACGTGAGGCCCAATACGTACGCGCACGACCGTATACGTAAACTTTGTATGCGCAACTTCAATTATCCTAATTGAAGGTGTATTATTATAATGTGAATGAATAATGAATATTGCACGATTTATTTGTTATTTATTACATAAATATTGAACTTGAATGAAGAATACGCGACAAGAGAAAATTGAAACTTGTTAATCCTTAGAGTATCGGCGTTTGAGGAATTTCAAAAAATATTTTTTTTAAATTAAAAGTCATTCATATATTCAGTCATACGTATAACATTTAATTAAATTAATGTCAAATATTTGAAGGTCAATGACCTTACGTCATAAGGTGTATCGCGGTCTTGTAAGGGTTTATAGTTATTCTCAACATCAGCTGTTTAATTTGATACTTGAGGCTAGGACGAAAAAGATATACATACTTAATAAGGGCCCCATTGATTATTTTTATTGTTATACATAAACCATTTTTACTATTCAAGCGAGTCTACTCTTGGCCCCTGAATGAAATCGAACATTATCTTTTTCATTATACAGTATGACCATAAAATTTCTATGATGAGAAGACAGCCCGCCACGGAATAGGCTATCGACAGAATTCTGAAGATGCTCAGCTTCGACTGCACCTTGTCCAGTACTTTGCTCTTCTGCGCCGCGACCTCGTTGTAAGAGGAGAAATCCCTGCGCCTGGCCTCGGGCAGCAGCTCGAGCCACGTCCTCGTGGCTTTTTCGTAGTAGTGCTGGATCAGGCCGGCCTCGACGACGCGTAGCGTGGCCAGATCGAAGGCCGCGAGGAAGGGCGAGTTCTTGCCGAGGATCATGGCCGTGCGCACCGGCTGGAGCGGCTCCTCGACGTAGCTCAGCGCCAGGTCCGTACGGCCGAGTCGCGCGAACCCGAGCTTCAGCCAGTTGGCGAAGTAGTAGCGAAAGACGCAGGCGTTCACGGTGTCGTCGTGCAACGCCAGAAAGCACGCCTGGTGGTGCTTGGTCAGCTTGACGACCTTGGCCCGGGCGAGAATCCGCTCCAGGGTGTCGTCCAGCTGGTCGCGGTAGCCCAGGAGCTTCTGCTCGATACCCTCGTCGACGATCAGCCTCAGGCCCGACTCGAGAACGTCGGCCAGTCTCGCGAAATCGTAGAATTTCGGCTTGCTCGTGACCACGTTGAAGAGCTGATCGAGCAGCGTCAGGCTGAAGCACGACGAGACGACGACCGTGCTGAGCCAGAGGAGCTTTTCGCTGGTGGATGCGTCGCGTGGCGACGAGCTCGATGACTGAGTGGCGACGTTGTAGATCGTCCAGATGGACCGACTATAGCCCGCGAGACGCGCGAACTGCACGACGACGGATATAGCGGTGACGAAGGCCAGACAGGCCACGGCCACGTTCCACGACACCTCGAGCTCGTAGTGAGCTTTCTGCTTGATGGTCAGGTGATCGCCGCCGAAGAAGAACAGCGACTGGCACATGCTCACGTTGGCCTCGAGCCGGCCCTTGATCACGTACAGATTGATGTAAAAGTCGAGCTCGCCCCGCACCAGGTCGTCCGCGAACACGTGTTTGAGCGTCTCGTTGAATCGCGACGAGTAGTTCGCGATGACGAGGCTGAAGTTCAGCGTCCGCGCCAAACTCCGGGCGAGATAGATGTCGGTGCCGTACAGTCGATCGGAGATCGAGCTTTCGTCGCCGTTGCCGGGCGGCCCGAGCATGACGAAGGGCAGATTCTCGTAGCACTGGGCGCGCAATGGATAGCCGTGAAAGTTATTCAGTTCGATTGGAAAAAGCTCGCGCGAGCTTTCGAGCCGACTGGAACTGACGAGGGTGTCGGTGAACGGCACGTAGTGGTAGACGACGTTAACGCTGGATTTTGCCGTTGCCAATTCGCTCAAGTCCACGAGCGTGACGTGCAAGTATTTTTTCGACCACATGAGCTCGAGGGCGGCTCTCACGATGTCCTTGGCAATCGGCGCGGACGACAGGACGAGGCAGGGGGGATGAGCGCTGCGAGGATTGGCGATGGTCGAGCACAGGTGGTAAATTATGTCAAACAGATGCTTGCCGGTGGCTGCGAGTACTTCGGGATCTATCAGCGCAATCGTCAACGAAACTTGTTGAATCGATGACAGCTGCTCGCTGGTCAATTTTTGTTTTATAAAATTTTGACTTGACTCGTACGCGATGCAATACAGCGGAAACTTTTGAAGCAATCGTCACTGTATGCTATCCAGAATTGAAGACGTTCCGATAGACGTTCTGACTAAAATCTGAAATGACGTGATTTTCGTATCTACTTTTAAGCTTTGTACGATTGTGTCAATTAGTTTTTCCGATTGTACGAACGTTATAAAGAGGATAAATATGAGCAACTTGATTTGAATTCCGTAATTCATTTTCGTAACTGTACCGAATTCTCATATGAAAAAACTCGTGTTATCCTCCGACGGCTTAAAAAAACTAATTTTGTTCCCTCCACGGTAGATGACTAGCAAAGTTATGTTTTAATGTGTAACCGGCCACACGTGCAAACAATGAAAAAACATCGCGATTATCTTGTTCATCGTCGACAGGAAGCAAATACTCGAATACGAATCGATGAACTCGAACGTGCCACGAGTTCCAATAGCTCGAGAGTCGTTCGACATTGCAAGCTTGACGTTATAAAGCTCGAAATATATACGTGAATAGTCGCGAGCAAGCTTGAAACGCGGAAGCTTTCGAGCATCATTCGTTAAATGGCCGAAACGAGTGAAAAAGCTCTGGAAGTAGGGGAGTTCTAGTACCGGTGAAAAATGTTTTTGATTGCCATGATCCTCGATGGTGCTTTCTTTGTGTCGGATAACAAAGCTCGTCGTGCCTATATGAGCCAGAAAAACTAGGCACCATACGTTTCTAATGAAAAGAGCTGCAAATCGGTGTATACTGCAGTAGCTATATATATATAACATGTTGCTGCTAAAAAGGTTCGTTTGGTTCTTCGCATCGAGTCAGCCGAATCAGTTATGTCAATTCGTACATAGTAGCCGTATGCAGGATGACAGTTGCGGGGGAGGTAGTAGATTTGCAAAGTTTAATTGCACAGATCCCTGGAATTGCAGCAGTTTTTTACTCATAGAGAGGAACGCAATCTGATAGCCAAGACAAACACTTTTGCTACTGCTACGGTTTCACCATGTGTATGCAACAATGGGTCGGCTCGTCAAATCTAACTGATATTGACAGATTTATATGAGCTTTATCCATACACGAGGCTCAATAATAATAAAAAAATACCTGGTTTAGTCCTGTTATTCGACTTTGCTACACTCCTCGCAAGTTTCACTCAATCGCGAGTTATTATTAATGTACCGGAAAAGTCGATTTGTCACGATACATTGTAAGCTCGGACAGTTGCATAAAGTCTTAATCGACGTGTACCTCCTCGAACGATAAATATCCTTTAGGCGCAATCGATGACAAAACGACCCATCGAAGCTAAAAGGCTTTAGTCGTGCACGCGGTAGCCGTGTAACATTCATCAAACGTACGCGAGACCGGACCGGACACGTATTATACGCGCCACGCATTAATAAATGTAATAATCGTTTTGCGCGCCGGTCGCAACCGATCGTACATGTGTAATACGCATGTATAACGTGCGAAGGATCGCGCCGATGATCGATTATTATAGTTATCACCTGCGAGACTCGGAGCGCGTACGTAACTGTGTCTTATTTACCGATTACGCATATGCGACTAGCTTAATATATATACCGAACGTTATGAATTATATACCGATATATGGACTAATCGAGATATAACTGCGACTCGCGTACGTAACGACTTGGCTCTGTATATATGGACAAGTGTTAGGATGAGAAAAACTAATTTACGGTTTGCCCTCTATATGTGTAGCTATGTGTAGCTATGTTATATTTCTAAACTGCCCATAGGCCATCAATAGTAATTGCGGCTCGAACATTACTGAGAGTCGAGTAATTGCTCCTCGGCTCAAAAGTAAAAAGCTCAAAGTAAAAGTAAAGAAAGAAAGAGAGAGAGAGAGAAAGCGCTTAATAAACATATAGATTTGCCGCGCGCGAGATGCTGCGTGGCGCATAGGCAGCGATTGCGGCGCCTGTGAGTGTAAATTTCTTTTTTCGGGGGAGAAATTTTGCGCGAAAAATGATGTTGTATGCGGGTAAACAAGGACTGGTCGCGCATCTCATGCCGCGTGTGAATTTCATTATTATTATTATTATTATTATTACATTCGCATCTGCTATGTACACATACTGGACACGATTCCATGCGTTTGTGTATAATAATGTGTGCACTGGTGTACGACCTCGACCTCGACCGTGTCACCTCCATACCTACTTATTGAAAGACTTTGTATATTACGTGTTATACCCATGTATTGTACACGTGTTTCAAATAAAGCGTATGACCACGAGTGTTTGTTCACTATAATGTGTGCATAGCGCACGCGCACACACACACACACACACACACTCACACCGACTCATTTCTGAAGTATACAGCAAATAGTTCGACTCGACCGCGACTGAGCCGCGCGGAGAAAGTTGGACGCCCAGTCAAGATCGTCCGGCATTTGCATAAATGCACAGTGCAAATCGGCATCGCGTCGAGAAACATTAGTCAGTCACGTAGGTGCACGGGGATGCGATTCAAGCATTATTCTTTGCGTATGCAAGGGTTTTGAAAACATGAGAAAATGCTTGAATTAAAAAAATTGTTATATTTATTTTCTTATAGCTTTGTTAAAATGAAAAATTGGGATTTCACTTAAATAAGACAATGGTTATATTTCAAGGGTTTACTCTGATTGTGTACTACATTAACGTGAAATTTTAGGTGATGTTTGTATCCAAATGATTTGTGACAAATGTCACATTCAAAGGGTTTGCTCCGATCATGTACTGCATTTATGTGAGCCTTGAGGTAACTTTTTTTGCCCAAATGCTTTATGACAAATCTCACATTCAAAGGGTTTTATATGATCATGTACATTACTTTTGTGTTGGCTGAGGTTAATTTTTTTCCAAAAGACTTGTGGCAAGTCTCACATTCAAAGGGTTTGATACGATCATGCACTGAAAATATGTGTTTATTGAGGTCACTCTTGTATCCAAATGATTTGTGACAAATTTCACACTCCTTTTTGATCCGATTATGAACTGCATTTATATACCTGTTGAGGTGACTCTTGTATCCGAACGATTTGTAACAAATCTCACATTCATACGGTAAGTACGCGGCTATGCAGGAGACTGCGTGAGACTGCTGTTGCACTGGGCGACGCGATCGCAAAACGGTGAAATCGCGAGAAAATCTAAAGAAAGTCTCCACCGATGGTATCCCTGTTAACAAGTTAACATAAATATAGATATACGTACACACACGTATCGATGTTTCGTGTTTATACGAGCCGCCAGAAGAGTCGAGCTCGTTCGTTATTATACTTTGACTTTTACGGAAAATCTCGGACGTGACGCAGCGGCCCGGTGCAAGTGAAATATAAAGACCTTGAAAACGTCGTTGCCATCTATAACGACGCCGAGTAGCGTCGAGGAGCGAATTGCGAATTGAAAAGAGAAATCAAGTTTCGATCGCGCGAGCTTCGAAAACGAAAGAAGAAAAAAATGGGGGGGGGGGGGGGGGATATGTGACAGCTGACGAGCGTCACACGAGCGTCTCTCTATATAATTGCATCACGAGACTCTTCAAACGATTATTATTTCGAGTCAGCAACAGCAGAGGCCAAGGATGCACGCACGCACGCAGTGGGCCTGTTTACGCGCGCGCGACCACTAAACAAGTTGTGACCTAAAAAAGCTCGCTCGAGCGCGCGATATATATATATTTAACGGCGCTTCGAAAGAGAAATGCATTAATCTTGCGATCGTTATACTTTCCTTACGCGGCTGTCGGTAAAAATTTTATTCCGCTGCTCCCGCGCGAAGATACCATATCGTCGGCTATAGGTATAACTTCGGAGATCCCGCGGGCAATTGTGTGCGCGAGTTAAACGCGCGTTAAATTGAACTTGCACTTTTGTTTGGTGTATGCGATCGCTTTGTATATAATTGCCTTGTCGATCACGTATACGCGTGCGATTCGAGATATAAAGGGCGATCATTCTCGGCTCGGCAATTATCACCTGCTGCTGCTGCTGCTGCTGCTGCTACAGAATTCATTTAAAGATATCGTGCACAATTACTGGGTCTCCAGGTCAGTGTATATAAGTAAGCCAAACGCCGTGGCCAGGCGCGCATACGTGACGTATACGAGACGACTTTGTTAGACGCGCGTCGAGATGTATGTATACATCTACCGCATACATATATTGTGCACAGCCAGAAAAACCAAAGACTCGCGTGACTGACGGCATCGGGAGAAATTGTTATTATCGTACGCACTGTCGTTTTTGTTTGCCTTCTCTGCTGCAGGTATAGGCGCGCGACGACGTGCTTTCGCGAGCGCGAGTCGCGAGTGCGCCGCGTTTCCAACTGTATGTCGAGCGGACAAAATTATTTATATATCATTACTTTATAGCAGAAATGCTTGACATTAATAACGGCCAAATTACCAAAAAATTGACCGTTCTAAATATTTTTAAATGTGGTATTGTTAATTGACTTGTTTTTGACGATTTTTCTATTACAGTTGCAAATAATAAGCGCATTTCAAATGACTTAAAATTGAAAATTTAATTGTTTCAAAAAATGTAGTACAGCTTTCGAATTCGACAACACTACTTTGAGCTTCACTACTAGATGGCGTGTGCCTTTATCTACCTATACCTGCAAGTGGCAAAGTCAAAATAATTGTATAAGACAAAGCGCGGTTTTCAAGAACGTAATGATTTTTTATTTTGTAGCGCATTAAGTATAATTTTTTATACTTAAAAAAAATACTGTAACTCATCATACGAAACGATGAGCTTTCCTAACCATTCTCTAGTCTTGTCAGGCTTATAATTTCACTTGCCAAATGCGATAAATTAACAGTTCCACCTCAACAAGACGGTACGGACGAAAGCATAATAATTGCTTCTCATAGCGGCGCGCCGCTCAATCGGAAACCAATATCGTATAGTGCACTTGCAGACCGGTAGCAGCAGCAGCTGCTGCGGGTGATGATCGTCGCACCGAGCATGGATTAATTAGATCAAGCATGATTCCCGATCGGCCAATCAACGCGACCATCTCCACTGCAAACTTATAAGGACTGCCTTGCGAAGAGCCTGAGCCTGAGCCAACAGAGAATAAAAAAAAAAAAAGACACACGCGTATATCTGTAACTGTGTGTATTTGTGCGCTTGTGTCGTATATGTATAGAGAGGAAGCCGCGATCGATCCTGTCAATAGAGAAATCAGCTTTGAGCGTCGATCGTCGGGATGTAAACTCGCGTAACGAGTCCGCATCATCATCGTCGTCGTGTGTGTACACAGCTCGCAAGAGCAACAAAACAAGACACATCGCGCGCACACGCGCCTCACCGATCGCTGTCCGATTGGCAGGCTATTATATGAACGCGATTGCCCTCGACGTCGATGATTATATGTATATCCCTGCGCAGTGCGAGTGTTTGCACAGCAGAAGGCACGATATATGCGGAAGAAACGATCGTGAAATAAAAAGAGCCAAACACCGATACGTCGAGTACCATTGAATCGTTTGCTCGAAATCAATGGTAAAACGACGTTATACGCTCGTACTCTCGTGGCCGATTTGCAAAAGAAAAGCGCGAAAAGTATCGACCGCGAGGCCGTTTTTTTGAATTAAATTGCGCGAAGGGATGCGTACATGCAATTCACTCGAGTACACACTTCTTACCCTCGACACGCACACGGCATATGTAATATGCGTTATGTGCGACACGGACGAGCTACGCAGGACTAGGATTTATTTTTCTTCGTCGCGCGCCTATACGCGTTACCTTTTAACGCTCGTGCGCACTTCTTCGACTCCGCATCGCTCGACATCATTTTTTTTTCTCTTCCTCCTCTTCTTCTCTCTTCTTTTTCCTTCTCGCGCACGTCCAAGCAGCAGTAGCAGCAGCAGCATAGCTCTGCGCGCACATGCACACGCTTGTTGGTATATATACACGTGCATTCGATACCGTTATGGCTTTGGCAAATATATATACGTAATGCGGGCGAGCTGCACGCTCCGGAATCGCAGCGCGGCGATCTTTTGCGCGTATAGCACGAGAAAAATAAGACGAGATTTTATATGTACACACAAGCGCTTACATATATCTGTGTGCGCTGCGCGGATGTACCTATATAATACACGTGCAATAAAAATGTAATCTTACGTGCGGCTACCGACTCGCAGGCGTAGATAATTGCTTCATTTTCAGTTCCAGTTCCAGTATATGGCTGTATATATATATAAATAAATGCGATAATACATACACCACTTACGGAGCGAATCACTTTTCTGCGTCCATTTATAATCCTAATTAGGCAATCGTAAGCGCTAGCCCATAAGCCAAGCCCAAACTATTTTATCAATTAACGCAACAAAGCTCGATTCGAATTGTCGAGATTATCCCGCCACGATCTCGAGCCGCTTATTTTTATAAGTATATTTTTATAAGCAGTATATGTTGTTTCGTTTTTGCAGACTCTCGCGATACCGATATTGCTCTTTGCGCAGTGCTCAATCTATATGACACTAGGTTTACTTAAAATTTTTGACGATGTCAAGAGATTAGTGTTCATGCTTAAAAATACGGTATTTTTGAACGCTTCTTCTACTATTTAGGATCTATATTGGGAAATATCTTAACGGGACGAAGAATGATGACTGCCTTTTTACGCAAGCCTCAAAGGACTTGACACCCTCTAGAAATAAATCATACAGAAGAATAATGATAAACACAAACAGAAAAAATTTGTTCAACAATTTTAATCTAGTTTCAAGATTACTCGATTTACTATTTAAGGGTAAAGCTTAAAATTGAATTATACCGGTAGGTGGCGTCGAACCAATCTCAAATCCCAATAAGTATTAATACCAAAAGACTATAAGAATGAAAGATCAGTTGAATCTGTAAGTTGTATTGTGTTGTTGGATATGAAAATTTTGTTTTAAAAGTATACTAGAGTCCAGATAAAAGACAGTCTTTTTCAACGCGCCTATAGACGCGTTTATTGCTCGTGATTCATGCGCTTCGCGATATAAATAATATACAATATAAATAACTGAAGTTATGAAGCTTCGAGACGATTCAAGCACCCGTCGAGGAAACGAAGCGTGAAAAACAGCCTATACATTAAAACACGCGCCGACTCGAAGTATTTTAAAGGAGACTCGACTCGTCTATAGAACGTGTATATCTCGTAACAATAATACAAGAATAATCCAGGCGCGTTATGCCCGATTGGTCAATAAATCGTAGTGATAAAATAATTGCTTGTTTGTTGGATCGAAGTGTGAACGACTCCGGAGCACTTCTGCACCAGCAGCAGCGGCGGCGGCAGCGGCGAGAGCTGCCACAGTGCGAATGCAACAACACAATTGTGGGCTATTGGGTTACATACGCCGGGGAGAAAGTTTTGCTCGCTATGCACGCATCAACTCGGCCGAGAAAAATTACGAAACAGTTCATTAAGCTATCTCGATAATTATATCCGTCGTTCGATCGACCGCTGCTGCAAGATTTTCCTGTATACCTCGAGCTGTGATTTTCGTTTTGTTCCGAGATTCGAGCTCCATCGGATAAATTAAATTAAAAAAGGGGTATTATATTTTACATATATATGCGCGCGCATCGAAGTAGTTCATCTTCGCGTTATATGCAGATCGCGATACAGAAACTGCCTATAGGGCAAAGTTATAAATTCATTTACACGCGCCGGACACGCGAGCGATATAATATTCGAAACACAGATCGCGTATACACGCAAAAATGTAGTTTAATGTATGTATGTATGTGGCGAAGTTCAGATAAGAATGTAATGCGACTTATTGTTCTGGCCCACATACATATTGTACGTACACTCGAGGGCATATGGGGCGAATCACGATAGATGCCCCAGCGGTGTGCGCGAGTGCGCAAAACAGCCAAATCACGCAGTTTTTGACTCGCTGTACGGACTTCATATGCTATCTAGAAAAAAACCCGAGTAAGTGATTTCGATGTGTTTTTTCCTCAGCTTTCCAGTGGTGAGGTCAAAAATGCAAAAATCAGCCTCCATAACCTCAAAAAATGGACTTGAACATAAAACACGCTGTATCTTCTTTTTCCGCCAGGTTTAGAGTTTTTTTGAGGGTCTAGATCGAAAGATCTCGCGATTTTACATAAGAAATGACTCTAAAAAAAAGGGACTTTTTCGATTTTCTCGAGCAGTGAAGGAGGAAAGAGCGCGCGGTCGGCCGTTTTACACCGCCGCGGCCTGTTTTTTCGTTACGCTTTACGTTTCTTTTTATTTATCACGCGTTGGGCTTTCACCATAAAATAAACAAATACATGTTTTTTGTGTATTTTTTCTTCATCTTTTCAATGGTGCAATTAGTTTTTGGAAAATTTGCTTCGTTTCGCGAATAAAACGAAAATAATGAAACTATTAATCAAAACAGTTAATTTATCTGCTCAAAAAAGTAAATTTTCCAAAAACTAATTGCACCATTGAAAAGATGAAGAAAAAATATACAAAAAACATGTATTTGTTTATTTTTATGGCGAAAGCCCAACGCGTAATAAATAAAGAAACGTAAAGTGTAGCTAAAAAACAGGCCGCCGCGCTCGAAAACGGCCGACCGCGCGCTCTTTCCTCCTTCACTGCTCGAGAAAATCGAAAAAGTCCCTTTTTTTTAGAGTCATTTCTTATGTAAAATCGCGAGATCTTTCGATCTAGACCCTCAAAAAAACTCTAAACCTGGCGGAAAAAGAAGATACAGCGTGTTTTATGTTCAAGTCCATTTTTTGAGGTTATGGAGGCTGATTTTTGCATTTTTGACCTAACCACTGGAAAGCTGAGGAAAAAACACATCGAAATCACTTACTTGGGTTTTTTTCTAGATAGCATATGAAGTCCGTACAGCGAGTCAAAAACTGCGTGATTTGGCTGTTTTGCGCACTCGCGCACACCGCTGGGGCATCTATCGTGATTCGCCCCATATATATGTGTGTATTGTAGCGTTCCGATGTCGTGGATGTATATGCTGTGCGGCCGAGTATCGGAGCACTCGTTTTTGAGTGCGCAGAGATCAAACGCGAGATGAGATTGAGCTTTGTATAGAAAATTTGCTTGAAAAAAATTCTGATTCCATTCTAAAATTGTTAAATTTCGGACAGTTTGTATCGTTCGGTCGCTCGTAGATAATATTCAAGAAGGAACACAAAAAAAATTAAGAATACTCAAAAGCTCCAGGTAAAAATTCTCCATGTCAATTTTATGTAATGATTAGAAAATGACAATCTAAAATGATTTAAAATATGTTACCACCAAGTGGCATGTTTTGGGCGATTTTTCTGTTACAATTATATAGCAAAAATGAATCTTATTTTAATTGACCTAAAAATGATAATTTTAAAAATTTTTGACCATCTCAAATACAATAATACTATTTTAACCTTTCACCACTAGGTGGCGATTGCCTCTATCTGTAAATCTCCAAGTGACAAAGTAATCGTAATTGTATAACTTAGCAGCAGATTTCGAAGGTTATTTTAAATAGAGTACACAAAGTTGTTTTAAGTACAGTGTAGGTCTATTATTAATTAGCAACTCGACAAATAATTTTAAATTTTCAAATACGTCATTGCCACACAAGGAAAAAGAAAAAAAGTGCACGTACATTTTTTACCCACATAAACGTATATAAACAAAAAGACTACGTGGATCGCTTCGATACATATCTAGCAGAACACAATACGTTCGGAACATCTATGCAAGGAATGCAAGTTCAGTATACCGCAGTAAGGATACGCCAAAGCCGACTATTGTAACATGTAAAAGTCTTGCGCGAGCAGCGCCAACGTTTTTTTCTTTTACATCTGTGTGTTTTTTTTCCTTGCACCAGCTCACTCGAAGCGTTTGTTCTATTGTAGCTGCGCGGGCTAGAATTTTGATTCCATCTTTTTCTTCACTTTGAGCGCGCGCGCACCGAGCATGAACTTTTTGTAGTTTTGTCGTTGCGCGGGGCCCTGATCGTATCGCTTCGGCGATACACTTTCGAGACGCGCGAGAGCTCAGGAAGCTGCGATTGTTCTTTTAAATCTTATAAATATTAGATCAGGCTCGGTGGGAATTGTTTCGATAGAATTTTTGATCAATAACGAGTAAAAAAGCTCGAGAAAATGTAAGCACTTATGCTTGATTGAACTTTGCACTCATCTAATTTGGAGTGTTTTGAATCAATTTTTTCTGACAGACAATACATACCATTGTCGCCTGTAACATCTCCGACCAATCTCGATCGACACCATAAAGTTTAAAAAAGAAGAAAGAATCGAATACCTACCATACTTATATCTGCTATAGTTTGAGATTTATGCGGAGGGGTCATAATCGAGCCTTATATACAAGGTGGGTATACTTGTAAGATCACATCGAGAGGATCGCTCGGGTGTACCGATGCAAGTGTGCTCGTGTGTTTTATATGCGCACCTATGCCGGAGAGAAAGCAAAAATCAAACCAGAGCCTAGTTTTACCGAGCAGAGTTTCATCGGCCCATTTAGCCGCAGCTTCCATCGCTGGCCACAAATCAAACTTTTATTTATCCATATAAATAAATATATATATAGAGAGAGAGACGCGCGAGCAGTGCACAAAAGCAGCCGCCCGCCGCGAGAGACCGTGAAAAGTAGTAGGATAGGCAGTCTACGCATGTACGTAGACGCACATAAAATACTGCACTAGTGCGTACGTCGGAATTGCCTCGCAAAGATCTATCCTGACACACTATAACCGCATCTCACACATGTTGGCTCTCGAGAAAGTGAAAGCTCATCATCATCATCATCATCGTCGCCGTCGTCGTCGTCGTCTTAGCAAAATCGAAATTAACCGGCCTGCTATAAACGTGCGCGCATATAAACACGCTTTTGCGGACTGCAGGCAGTTCACTAGTCCAGTAGGTGCGGATCGACTGCAGCATTGGCTAGTTTGCGCAGCAAAATGTAAACCAGCGAGAGAAGCGAGAGCTGTATGCGTCGATTGCACGCGGATCGTGCCTAGCTATAGCCGCATGCGATGCGAAAGCTCTCGAGTCTCGACGAGCCGCTGTTGCAGCCGATCGACCGACAGAGATATGAGATGCTGCGTGACGAACGCGAGAGACAGATGTATATACGTACAGAGAGAGAGAGAGAGAGAGAGAGAGAGAAAGAAAGAGAGACAGAGAAAGTGAGAGAAAGGCTGAGCAGATCGTGGTATATAGCTATTGCGTGCAGAAGTAGCCTATATACGAGCGTACTCGACTCGAAGCTTGGCTATTATAATATTGCGGATATGCAACTGCATTCTTGTGTGTAGCGAGAAGAGGAGGACGTGGAGCATAGCTCCGAGCCCTACCGCAGTACCAACGGAGAGCGATCGTGTATAGCTGCACACGAAGCCAACTGAGCGTCGTAAAAGTGAACAACAGCATTTTTGTTCGACCGTACGATAAAATTTCGGAGCTTTTCATTCGTACGTACCTCCGTGCAAGCAGAGGCGTAATTTGAAGCAACAACAAAAACACAGCAGTAATAACGAAATCGGTAATAAAGACCGAAAATTTGGACTGGTTGAAATCAATTATTGACAGCCGAACAGTAACAGTTCAAATTTAGCGGGCCAACGCCGCACGAATGTATCACATACCTTAGTTGCCGCGCGCGAAAGACAAAAAGAATAAAAGGAAAACAAGGCGATCGAGTGCAATTATAACGCGTTTTGAGTATACACGGGCTGAAGACGCGTAAAACGGTCGGTGCACAAACCTTGTCATTTTCGTCGAGGGTAAATACCTCGCGAGATAAACGTCGCAGCCAAAAATCATCATTATGCTCGGGACACTTTTGCGATCGTTTTCAGGTCAGCCCAAATATAGGCTACACGATGTATAATTATTATCGATACGTCCATAAAGGACGCAGTGCAGCATCGCGAACGGGGACCCAAGCAAGCACGTCTCGAACGACTATTTTTATTACGCACGCACATCTCTTCGGAGTTAAGAATTATTTTGTTTTTTTTTTTTTTATTCTTAAAATTCGACTGTACCCCCGTTACAATATTCGTTGCGGTGGCGATGGCGGCGGTGGCCACTCACGAAAATAACCCACAGAGACACGAAGTCACGTCACGTGAATGATGTATAGGTATAATATGCAGTTGGCGCTGCTCGCCAAGTGGGGAAAAAAAGTCCAAATTCAACGCATATCTCGGTTGCCATAAATTTTCTGTGTCATCCGAACAGTCGAGCCGTTTTATATATCGCGCGATAAGTGTATTTATAATAGGAAGTAAGACCAATAGAGGGTTACGCATTTAATTGGAGCTGTACTACGTATGCGCGCGGCGATCGCAATAAATTATAGATCTCGCAGCCCGTCGACCTCTTGAAAGAAGGAAAATCCATGGAAATCGGAGACGATCCGGTAGTAAGGCCGCGTATGCGCGTATTATATGGAGTGACAAAATTTATACATGTATATCAGCTGTGCGCCGTGGGAGATCGTTGGCTCGGAGGGCGACGGCGGCCGTTACATTTATCACGCAAACTCGAGCGTAAAGAGTTTCAATTCAATTTGAATAAACTCTGATTGGTGCATCCATACATCGTATATGATTTTCGCGTAAGTGCGCCGAGAATTTTGACCCTGCGGACTTTGAGTTCGCGGACGGTATCTTTTTTTTTTTTTTGTAACTAATAAAATAGTCACAATGGAAAAAAAGGTTGACGCGTGCTCGCGAGCTTATATAGAGCGACGCGCAGACGAGTGCAGCACTATATGTTTGCGCGCGCCTCGCGTCCAGGCGACTTTTACCGCTTTAATGTCCAAAGCGGTACACTGCGTATACCACGCGTAAGTATAACATGTAAGTGCAGTCTGCGCAGAGACGCATATTGTGCTGCGAGTAAGGTACGAATTGAAACGAGATTCATTGGACAAAGTGTCCCCGAGAGCTTACGAATTTTTTCATGGCTTTTTTGCTTACAACTAAATATACGTGGTATACAGCAAATGTACAGAAAATGTAATTCAACGTCGGTCGACTATGATGATGATGATAATAATCGTTAACCCTAGACTCGATCGGTTTCTTTGTAATGTTATTAATCGAGACTGTGTGTATCTTTTCTCTCGCACAGACGACGTATCTGCACGCTATATCGCTAATAAAAAGTCACCGCGCGTACACACACACACACATATTCCAATTGTAAACTCGGATTCGCCGATCCGTGAGCTTCGAGCTCGCTCGCTCGCACGCGACGCGTCATATAACAGTAGCTCGAAAACATATATGAGTATATAATACAGGTGGAATATAGAGCGATTTGATTTACGAGCGCCAACAGAGATATACATGTATAAAAACACGGCATATAGCGGTTAAGCCGCATGGGATATATACACATGTAAGACCGCGGGCCGTGTGAGCCACGACGATGATGCAATTGATGCCATTCTCAAGTGCACCGAGTACACACACACACACACACACACACACACACACACACACACGCGCGCGCGCGTAATCAAGGCCGCTGCGCGCAGATCGCGAGGATCGCTTTCCGAACGGCAGCTGCCAACAGCTGACAAGTTCAAGTTTCGAGAGTCGCATCAAGAGCGCATCAATAATTGATGGACGCTTAACAGTGCCGCTTGATGTATAAATTATTCAAACTGTCAGCGTGCGCGCACGGACGACGACGACGACGACGTATCTTTCACACGTGCGCGGTCGAGAACGCGATCGCTGTTTAATCGAGGGCGTGCAGCAGCACATGCCCACGTGACACATCGCGATCGTTCTCAAAGTACCTACATATACACATACGGAAGCTCCGCGCAACCAGTCGACGTATTATGAAGCGTTACGGCTCTGTTGTACAGTGGTGCACGCAGTGTCTGCGTGAATTATAATATGTCCGCTCGAGCTTGGACAAGCCTCTATATATATATATATGCGCCGAACGGACAATGTATATGTGCGTGCGTGTGTGTGTGTGTGTATATGCACACACGTCGAGTTCTTTACGATGCAATTAATGCCCCGGCGCCGTAATAATTAATGGCGCGCTGCTGCTGCTGCTGCTGCTGCTGCTGCTGCCGGGTTACTTCCGCAGGTATACATCTATAGCGCAATATATATATAGGAGCTCTCGGTTGTATACCCGTGGCTAAACGTATACAGAAGTAGAATCTATATTATATGCATTGGCGCGTAGACAGACACACACGCACACACGTATACAGGCCACGATGTAAAGTGAGAATCACGCGTACCGACAGTGTCGAGCGCGAATACGTGAAACTCGCCGCGCGATAGATGATTTAGCGTTTATTTCTATTTATTACCAATCACGCGGATGAAGTTGCTCGATAGACGCACGCGTGTCGACGTATACGTCCGGTTTAACGATCGACTGACTTATAGTCCACCTTGGCGCGATCGATCGCAAAGCTGGGAAAAGCAAGACAATGGAGTCTTTCATTATCCGTCCGTCTTCGCGACTATTGACTCGCGCTCGTAAATTTTCATTGACTAATTTTACGTCTCGACGCTTCTGTATACGAGCGTAATGTAAGTATAAAAGCTTACGGACGTAGCCAGAGTATTACGAGCTTCCGTGTGTGGCTCAGACTTGCATCGCTTTTCGAATACAGCTGTTTAACAGCAACGACAAATATTTGACAAAATCCTCTAAAGCCACATAATATCCAGACACGCGTGCACATATCGTCGACTGCGTTAATTGTTACCGCACGAGATATATATATGTACATCGCCAACGAGCCAGGCTATATACGATGTACAAGCTCCAGCTCGACTCCTGAGTGTATACCGTTACGTACAGCTGTGGCGTGTGCAGTTGTTACTCCAGCTCCGATACTCGA
This sequence comes from Trichogramma dendrolimi, assembly GCA_034770305.1. Classification (NCBI taxonomy): domain Eukaryota; kingdom Metazoa; phylum Arthropoda; class Insecta; order Hymenoptera; family Trichogrammatidae; genus Trichogramma; species Trichogramma dendrolimi. The sequence continues at coordinate 3,145,659 of JAPMIB010000001.1, forward strand.
ATGCAACACAGTAGAGAGAAGCAGAAGCAGAAGCAACAGTCGAGAGAGAGATCTCGGCTCTTTGTTTTCTTCGATTAGTCCGCGAACGTCGTGACATGAATTCATTTGCGCCAGGCGCGCAAGCAGTGTCGCTCGGGGCAAGGACCTTTGTATACCGACTGTGCAGGACGTCCTCGTGCGAACACGTATATATATAGGCAACACGTACGTAACGTCCACTCTGATTATACTATATGTGGGCATCGTCGCACACACACACACACACACACACACACACACACACACACACACACACACACACACACACACACACACACACACACACACATATTGAACTCCAGTAGTCCTTTACGTATACGTGTTAATGCACGACTCACCCTTCCTTCGAGGTTAATCGAGGCAGATGCTCGAGTACATTAGGCAAATTATTATCGGCGCGCGGACTGGCTCCAATGATATAATCTCATTGTATTAGCGGGTGGCCGCACGCACGCAAGCACGCACACCGATTGCCGATCATATTTCTCGTGTACGATAATGAAGCAGCTCGTACATTATACCTTCGTCAATTTTTCTTCGGCTCTCGACGCTCGATTTGTTTCGCGTGCTACTGCTGTTGCGTACCAAATGCGTTACTTGGATTAAACACTTCACACGTCGATCGCGCGCGCAACGAGAGCTTCGAGACTCGGAAAGAGAGAGAGAGAGAGAGAGAGAGAGGAAAAAGCAAAACGAGATTACGTCGAGAATCGAACGCTATATGTACTATTGTAGCTCAGCGCATAGCGTCGACGTACACGTATTACTAAAGAACAAAGACCTCGAATACGAATGTGTATAATTAAATATTTATGCATCTCGTACCCCCTCTGTTCTCTACGATATGTATGCGCTCTTCTATATGTAGCGTGCATACGGGCTGGCGAGATCTCTCGCTCTGTCTCTCTCTTTCTTGTCCTTTTTTGACCCCCTTCAAATCCTTTTCCATCCAAGTGCATCCCCCTTTTTTTCTCTCCGATACGAGCGCATTGCGCGCCTCTTGAACCCTTCATCTGCGGCGTAGATTACGCGTAAGAGCGAGAGATTGTGTGCTCGTGTGCCATGTATATGCAGCATGTGTGGGGGTCGAAAAGAAGAGATTCAAGTGCTGCTGCTGCTGCTGCTGCTGCTGCTGCGCTAATTCAATGAATGCGTTCGAGTAGGCTTCGAGTGCAGCGAAACGAAATTTCGAATCGCGCGCCAATGTACAAGATACGAGATTTCCACGTAAGCTCGTGTTTTTCATACGTCTATATATTATATACGTATCGATATCTATAATTTAGCGATCGATTAGCCACCGTTAGAAAAATTATTCACGATGAGATAATTATTACTCGCCTCGCGCAAATTTTAACGTTTACATTTTAAGAGGGCAACACAATTTGCTACTGCTTGAATGTATCGGAAAGCAGCCTGCGGAAATTGGAGTACGTGTACGCGCGTAATGCACTCGTGCGTGCATTATACACATCGAGTTCGAACGATCAGCTGGCAGAAATTATACCGAGTTATTGCGATATAAAAGCCGAATGATCGCGTTTTAAGTTGGCACTCGAGTGAAAGAGCCCACGTATGTAACCTATCTCTGTGCATAAATACAACTCTCGAGTCTATATAAGAATATTTTTCCTTACTAGGCATAATCACAGAATGCGCAGAGTGTACATTGGCAACTATCTGCACAGACACACACATCCTGTGCGCGCACTTGTTTTGAAGTAGAAGAAAACAAAAAGAAAAAAAGAACGGGGGGCAAAAAAAAACAGTCGAGGATGTAAAGAGCTGGCAAAACGCCTTGTAAGCCGCGTCTCGAACGCTCATTCGCGCATAATATATAGAACTATTTACCGATCTCCATCCTGTGGCTCGAGATCAGATACGTCGATCGGCGCTGCGCAATTTTATTCCTTGAGTAATTGCGCCTTAACGAGGCGGAAGATTCAAAATAGAAAACGTATGCACACGTGAGCGCGCGCAACCCGTTTCAGAGATCGACGAATTTATAAGCGCAGCGCCGGTTCACGTTTCAATTGAATATATACATACATCTCTTTTAGTTCATTTTCGAGACGCGCGATCGCAAGCACAAATCGTTTTTGTCTCGAGGGCTTGCGTGAGCTTCTGTATAGAGTAAGTAAACTTTCATCCGGAACCGTTTTTTTTTTAGAAGAGTCGATAGATCATCAAGTGCCTAGACCTCAAAGTGTCAAAGCAGTTATTAAACGATTGAGTACACGAGGTACTTATGTCGGTGTGATTGAATGCGCGAGAAAGAGAGAGGGAGAGTTACGCGTTTCGGTGTCAATTTTAAATATTAATAAATCATCGCAAGCTCCGAGGCTCGAGCTGCTGCTCCGGCAGACGCACTTATAGACGCACATACGTATACGCACACACTCAGCATGCACGAATTAACGTTGGAATGCATTCAAAGCTCTTTCACGATGACGATTACCCATGTGCCGAGAGAGAGAGAGAGAGAGAGAGAGAGAGAGAGAGAGTAAGCGCAGAGCCGTCAATCATCGTTGCCTCTCGAGGTGTATTGATCATATTTCTTTGACAAGCTCGCTACGCGCGCGATGCGGCTCGACACCCGGAGTTCAGTCAACTTTCGGGGGATAATACAAGCTCCGGAATTTCGCGTACGCGAAGCTCATCTCGATTTCAATTTAAATTTTTTTTTCCTCCTTCGAATAGAATAGAAAGTTTTCGTATTTTGACAATGTGTGCAAAAACTCACCTTCGATGCAGCAAAGCACGAGCACGCCGATCAGCATGTAGTGACGCATCTTGTCGATTTCGCTTATCCTTCCGTGGGATAGAAACGTGTGTAGCGGAGTAGATCAAGCGAGCCGCGCAACGCGCCGTTCGCTATTCCGTCGAGCCGCCGAGAATTTTCGGCGATATCAGCACGATTACTTTTATTATTATTATTATTGCAACGATAATAATAAGGTCACTGCGGGTGCCCCGCCGACTATAGCGTATATGTATGGGTAAGGCCGTCGACGCCGGGACTCTCGACTCGAGCGACGTCCGGAAGTGACCGATTCTCTCGGTTTATAGGAGCTCGACGATCGCGCGCGACTACGTAACTTCGGCCGACAGACAGAGAGATAGGAAGAGAGAAAGAAAGGAAGAAAGAGTGAAAAAGAGAGAGAGAGAGAGGAAGAAAAAGGCAGTAACCGCTCAACGGCCGACTAACGCCCGAGAGAGCTTTGGCAATCGGCGTTAACAGCGTTAAAAGAGAAGAGCACTGATAAGGCTTAGAAAAAAAAATAGAGGTAAATAGAGGAGAGAAAGAGAGATGGAAAAAAAATAGAGCAGACAGAGGAGAGAGAAAGAGAGAGAGAGAAAAAAAGGTACACTGCACACGGTGGGAAGAGAGAGAAGAGAGTTTAAAGCTCAGAGCTTGGGCAGTTTGATTTTTTTTTTTGTCGAAAGTCGGCGCGCACAAGGCCCTCGCTCTACGACCTCCTGCGTCCTTCGAGGTCCACGAACGACTGAGATATGTTCGGGCGGCCGGTCTGCTGCCGGCTGACTCTGTCTGTACGGACACACTCTCTCGCACACCCGCCCCGCTGTTGCTGTGCGGCTGCTACTGCTGCTGCTGCTGCTGCTGTTTCTGCCTGGCTGCTGCTGCCAATGCTTCCCTTACTCCTCTCTTTCTATCTATCTCTCTCTTACACGCCTGTGTGCTCTCTCTCTCTCTCGCTCTCTTCTGTGTACTTTCTATAGACACACTCCCCGCTGAAATGCAGCGATCATGTCGATACAAACACACAGACACACATACGCGCAGCGGCAAAGCAGTAAATACATATACAGTATGTATAATGGTCACACACAATGCAAACTGTCGTCGTGCATGCTCTCATTTCCACTTGGCGATCGTACTTTGTGCGTCTTTTTACACTGGCAAAGAAAGAGAAAGAGAGAAAGACTAAATCAGAATTTGTATACGATAATGTAATTGTACACATGTGTCGCGAAATGTCCACATGGCTGCTAGTCTGCACGAGCACTTGATTACTTCGAAAAAGGTAAGTATACAAGTTATACGCCACTTCAACGACGCTTCAAGATTCTTAGCGTGTACGATAGTCAAGTAGGGACAAGAAAACGAACAAAAACTTCAAAAGATTTATTTGCAAGGATGTTCTTCACTCGTTCGAAAGTATGACATTTCTCAGCCTCCATTTGAAATAATTAGAAACTTTGACAATAATTTTTAAATTTTCTCTCCGTGTAAGCTTGTTATTATTTGACACGAAGCACACGCGGCACAAATCCATACATCTTGTATACGAGATAAAAATGATCTGTTATTTTTGGAACAACATTTTTTTTCACCAACTCCGAGTCTTTCCACTGCAAAATTGTCCCTTAAAAAATAACGAGTGCGACGCGCACGCAGTATTTACCGTTACACACGCGAGCAGTGCATAAAGCACGTTTTATTGACAAACCAGGCGAAAAATTGCCCGAGCTTGTACGTACCGGGTTAAAAATGTAATAATATATCGGTGTATAATATCGGATATTGGATATGGATCTGGGTAGACGTCGACGTTCGATGATCCCGCTCGTGCAGGTTATTTTCTCACTGCGCGCAAAATATTAATTGAATATTTGTCGAAACTGATCGGTAATTCGTTCACGTCGTGGTGTCGGCGGCGGCGGCGGTCCCTCTGATACCCTGACACGTCCGATCGTTTCAAAGTGAATGCGATCGCTGTACTGAGAGAGGCGAACGAGCGAATTTTGGAATCGATCGGGGAAGTATAGAGGAAGAAATTGGTCAAAAAAGTATCGGAGCGAAAAGGCGGCGTAACGGGCGATGGGTATATAAAAATTCAATTTAACAAAGTGACCTGGAAACACAATTGATTCGATGTACAGTTTGATGTGACTATGCGCTTTTTTTCTCTCTCTTTCTCTCTTCCTTCGATCTATATAACGTTACATCACCACAAGTGCTGGGCTTCTTTTCTGCTTCTTTTTCTTCTGCAGCTCCAAATATAACATGAGACAGACGTAATTTTTTTTTTTTTTGATCGATTTCCTGGGTACAAAAATTTTTAATAGAATCGGTAATTTGTTGACTCGTTGGTGAGTGCATCGCGTACAAGTACGCAAACTTATAATCTTATTACTTGAAAAAATAATACATCTATCGCAAAGTGATCAAGAAAAGAAAGATAGAGAGGTAGATATATAGAGAGAGAGAGAGAGAGAGAGAGAGAAAAATCCCTTTCTCTTTCCTTGCATGAAATATGGAACACTGCTGGAGGCGTCCTCTCATAAGCTTCCGCCTACACCTGCAATCAGTACGATATTCAGCGTGTATATTAACGTGTAACAAGCATTAAACACTGTGAAAAATGTGTGCTCTTCCAATTATCGACTGGAGAAACGCCACTTGATTAAAAAGAGAGAGAGAGAGAAAAAAAAGGATAAGAAGCAATAGGAAGACGTCGAGTCCGCTTCTGCGGGATATCGCGCGCGATATGTGTACATGGAATTAGCTGCGTGCGATCATACACATGCAGTATAGGTTCTTGGCCTAGATATATCCTGACGAGGCAGGAGAGCTTCAAAGGAGGCTAGGCTGCAGTATTCGCCAGAGTCTCTTTAATAACTCTCTCGCGCCAGAGCCTAGGCTGTAGCTCGCAAACATAGACATATACGTCGTAATAATAATCGTTTCTCTTATTTTGTGGGCGAATGTCACTTAAACTGACGAACGCACCGACAAACTTCTATTTTTTTTGTCAATATACTGTCTCCTGCTATATAGCCAATCTACGGTATTAGGATTAACTTAGTTAGCACTATCTTGGACGATTTATCCGCGCGTTGATTGAGCTTTTTGCTTCGTAATTAACGATCGACTTGTCGTTTGAAATGTTGACAGTCAAGTTCATTCGGTCTCGATCGTAAACGCAGCTCGTCTACTTTTGTTGACTCTTTTATTTTTTATTCTTGTCAACCACGACTTGACAGCTACATTATTTCAAATAGCCTTAAGTATAATAAGCATACGGATATAATACGTAAAAATCGGTATACGTTCGGTTCACATATCCCCAATAGGTAATTCGATCGATTGGGTATTTACCGATTTCACTCGGGTAATTTAGTTGTTATCGCACGCGATCAAACGTTGCGCACTGGATATAGAAACAATGCTATCGCCCAGCAAAATTTGAAATGGGCCATTATCTCGTGGCTAGTGTGCGTGCACCAGCTCAGAAGTTAGCCATAGCGATAAGCGATCGCAATGTTCAATGTCAAACGTAAATAATTACCAACTATTTGAAAAAAAAACCTTCTTTCTTGTAACAATAGCTTTCACTGACCACAACATTGCCTTATCATAGGCTCGCGAATATAATCCACATGTCCTGGCGTTTAGACAACAGATGCAATTTGTTTTAACTCCCAAATTGCCAATATCACGTTTAATATCCTGAAGAGACAAATTAATCGAAATAGGTTAATCGCAAAAGCTTAATTCCTGGATTTTGGGGTCGATTGAGAGATATCTATAACCATAGATCATATAGTACTTCCTAAATATCCAAAATTTAATTTGCATAGTAAGTTATGCTTCCACACTCGAAACGCACGTTAAGGCTATTGTAAAAATTCACACTTATAATTCCAAGCTTTCGTTAGTACGTCGTTCCAAGCGTGTTTAAATTGTTGGTAATTTTCATCGAGCCTTCGTACGTGCATAAACAAAAGCCAAATGTTCAGAGGAAAAAAGCAGTCGTACATGGGTTCGCTAATTTTCTCACGCATCCAGTATAACTGTATACACACTCCTGCCGATACAAATACGATCTTCTTATTTTTCTTTATTTTTTTTTGTTTGCCTCTCCGGGCTCGCGCGTGCGACTCATACGTCTTGTTTATGTGTCAGAGGGCTTAATTTTCGTTTACGCGAAACATAATAACCATTATGCAATCAGGACGTTGGCGTGCGTATGCCATACGTTCGTATGGTGTGCGGTTTTACGGCAATTTGAACATCGAAAAATCTCGCGCGCGCGCGCGCGTGTTCGTGCGTAAAAAATAACAGGTTTTTACGCGCTACGACGGTGACGACTCCGCGCGAGCACGCATCAAGTGCATTTTTTTAAATCTTTATAATGAGCCGCACAACTCCGCGCGGTGAACGCTACGTATCTCATTTATAGCACGAAAAATCAAATAGCGTGCGGGCCGTTTATATTTGTGACTCTAATTTCGAGCAGGAAACATCTGGAATGACACTATAATACCGTATAATTCTTTACGGCGTTGAAATGATATTTAATCAGCTATACGCGTATACAAACGAGCTTAGTAGAGAAGGTAAACAAACATGCGCGCAAGGCTTTTTTTTAATAATCGTCTCGGACTCTTTAATTAACCTTTTACGTAGCATTTGAATAATAGTGTGTACTCAAGCGATATAGGCTCGAGCATTTCAGCTTACGTATATAATTTCATCTGTACACAAGCGCAGTGGAAAAATAGAGATCGCGACAATAGTTATGCTCCGTGTGTTTTCATTTGTTTGTCGAAAGGCCAGCCTTGAAGGATTATGAATGAGTTTACGAGAAACTGTCATCTGTTCGTTCTCTCTGTGCCGGCATTTGTTGCAGCGAACGAAATCTTTTGGAAATTCACAAACTTTTGACTCGAGCTTAACAGTTTCGAAAATCAAGCAGTGGAAAAGAATAGAACGTCGCAGCGAAGCGATAGCAAAAAAAAAGTCCGTGTAATACACCCATGGCGTCTGTATTGGCATCTCTAAAACGCGCGTGTATGTATACCAACGCACATTTCTCTGTCTCTCGACTCGAAGGAGTGTGAGAACGTAAACACAGGTATTATCGGTACTTTTGACCTATACATACACAGAGTCCGTACACTGCAATTTCCAATTCTATGGGTCGGCGCAGAAAAAAAGTCGTTTTTCTCGCGTATATACCCGTCCGTCTGTCTATCTCTCTCTCTCTCTCTCTCTCTCTCTACTTCTGTCCATACACTCCTTTCTCCATTATAGTTTGTAGCACTCGGTGGCTCGCGCGGCGAGATGCCAAAAATGCCCCATAGAAAGTGTGCGGCGCGGTTATGTGCAATCGCGGCAATCGGATGTACATACACGTACGTATCGCATACGTACAATATATATAGTACACATAGGTACATAGTAGCAGCGGCTTTCGAGTATATAGGCTCGCCGCTCGCCGATCTCGCATGCAGGTGTGTGCCATTGGGAGTTCGCGCATTCGAATCGGCCCCAATCCAGTCTATGGTTTAGCCCTTTCGCTCGCTACAACGATCGTCGGAAGCAGCAGCAGCAGTAGCAGCATCGGTCGAAGCTAATGCAACGTTGTTGCGTGGGTGGCTGCAGCGGCACACTGCTGCTACGGAGCACGAAATCCGTCGCTACGTCCATTACCCTACTTTTCGCATGAGAGCTGTATTTGCACGGGTGTCGCGCCTTTACTTGTGTATATATGTGCGTGATCTCCACGCGCAAGACGCGTTTGCATGTTATAAAGTCCGCAGCGGGAAAGAAATGGATCGGCGGCGCGGGCAGCGGTGCGCCGCAGGTGAAAGTATTTCGAGTTTGTATACGTACTCACCATCGATGCACGGATGCACGCAGCAACGAGAAGCGCGTCTTGGAAAAAGCTACCCGCGTATACCGCAGCAACTATGTACGAGATCGAATGCAGGCTCGAAATGTGCGTATGTACGCGACGAGTCCACTTTGTCGTGCAATTCTGCATTTTCACTCGTGTTCCGCGCGCGCGCACGCCTCGTTGCACTTGACTCGAGTGCCGCGCCACCGAGTAAAAAGTTACAAAGGAGAAAACTGATGGTGTAGTATATATGGTTGATTCTCTTTGGAATCGAATGGTTGACGAACTATTTTCTGTTTGGAGGAAAATGTTGGCAGTTTTTGGGGATTTTTTGGTTACAATTATGTTACAACTATCAACCCGTTAACTGAAGAGGATTTTTCAATTTTTGGAAAATACATTATCTCTGAAGTCCTAAAATCATTTTAGTCCTAGAAACATTTACTCTAAACTCAATCATTTTCAAGTAAAAAATATGTATCTATCTTTTTTGTTATGTGAATTAATAATAACTTTAATTATTTTTATCTTCTAAAATCGCATTTTCTAGAAAATAGCAATTTGATTGTTTCGAAAAATTTAGAGTAGTTTCCAACCCCTTCAACACAATAATATTATTTTGAGTCTCCAACACTAGATGGCGAATACTTTCTTTCGTTAATCTGCAAGTGATAGAGTTAAAATAATAGTATTAGTTGCAAGGTCGCAAGCAAAAATTAGTTTAAAAATTTCATAAAGAACATTTTTCATGAATTTGAACATTCATAAATGTGTTGCCGAAATCTAGCCATAAAATTTGGAGCATTTTTTATCAAAATCAACGATATTTTCGTTTTTGTAGAAAATTCTTTTCGGCGATTCGGTTCCGCAAATAATCGTTCATATACACCGTACCTACACACAACTCCATACGCACATCATGGCGTATTAACCACATTTACTATCCGTAATGTACTGGTCGCTGCTGCAGCTACACGCGGAGTTGTCAATCACGTTGATTTAAGTGTGTTAAAGGGACAAACACGACACGCGCCCGCACACTTGCATACTTTAAGCAGATTTGACTCATTGTACACATGCGTGTATTTACTCACTTTCGCGCGCGCGCGCGTGTGTGTGTGCGGGGACTCTATATGTGCTCGTCGCGATGGGGCCTCAAGGCACTGCCCCGACTCTCGCGCGGTAATAAGTCGTCGCGGCGTCTCGTGTTTATGTACGTATATGTATAGTAGGTTTAAATGGACATCTTTACGACTACGCTGCAATGTATTATTTTAACGCACTTGGCACGGGCTTCTCTCTCTCTCTCTCTCTCTCTCCGACACGTGTATACACACACTCTTGCTCGTCTCTTGTAGTGTTAGCCGGTGAAAATATTAAATTTGCTCAAGAGAGAAAGGATGTACGTACAAGTATCCACGTAATTACTATTCACAGAATTTTTTTTTCTTTCATTCGTGACCGATCGAACGATCCAAAGAGAACAAAACAAGGAAGAAAAGTATAAATAAGCGGAAGAGAATGACTTTATCGCAGTAAGTAGGACTCCGTACGTATAGCCCAAATATTCAGTTGCGGAAAAGGCGCGATCGCGAGCTGGCTATTAGACACGTGTGTGTGTGTGTGTGTCTTTAACGTATCGTCGCGCGATGCGGCGCAGATTTATCATGCCATTGTGCCATTATACACGCAATATAATTGTATTGTGTTTTTGTTGTATTCTTCGCGAATATTGCGAACTAATCGAGATATGCTGCGCAGCTCGAGAGACGCGAAGCGCGCGCGTGCACTTATATGTGTGCCGGAGCAATTGCACATTTTCTAATGCTTTCGAGCTGTAATCAGCACGGCACAAATATCGTGCTGCTGCTGCTGCTGCTGCTGCTATACTACAAGCCGCTCATGCGAAGTGAAATTTCATATTTTTTACTTTAATATATTTTTCAATCGCGCGTATAGACGTGGAATAGCGAATCATTATACGGAAAAATTCAATTTAATAATGTACATTTTATTTTATAGTACATTTACTTTCCTTCGACTTTCATTCTCTTTTTCCATGTATCGCACACGACTCGTCGCGAATATGAGTTCTTCGTGCATGCATACTGCACGTATCGGTACAACTGGTTCTCGACTTTATGTTCATCTCTCGCTCGTCGTTTTCGTCGCCAAGCAACTTGGCAATAATATATGGCAAATATATAATATTTAGTAATATGATGTTTATGGGATTTTATCGCGCACGCGTATGACAGAGATACGTCGAGAGAAAGAGAGAAATTTCGCGAGATTGAACTCAATCTGCTACAACTATGAGTACTCGTACACACACACACGTGTGCAGTTAAAGTCGCTGCTGCTGCTGCTGCTGCATGTAGAGATTTCGTTATACGTCAAGCTTCGCGCGATCTCTCGTTGCGGCTAGGAGCTATATTCGATCAAATAGAAATGCCACGCGCACATATTTATATGTATAAAACATCTTTCGCTCCTCGCGAGAGCTATATACGGTTCGGCACGGTGTGTAAGTATAATTTGCGTCCCGAAAACCTGCTCCGCGAGCCACAAGTGAAAATTGCACAGAACCTGCCTCTGCGCACTCGAGCCACACATGCATATAAACGGCATCGTGTATATCGCATACATGTGACTCTGCACAGGTTCGTTTTAATCCAAATCTCGAACTACTTTCCTTGCGATTCGCTCGTCCAGATTATGATGATCTAAATATAGCCGAGCACGCATACGTACGAGCAAAAGTAACTGCTGCTATATATACAATGCACGTAGATGTATGCTTTAATTGACGCCAATAGATAAACCAAGCTGCTGCTGCTGCTGTTCGAGAGCTATATATCGGGCGATAAATAATTTCTCTCGGACGCTGGTGCTGCTGCACTCGAAAGACGACGCGTATACTGCAAGCTCGAGATCGCTAATTAAAAATTATCACCGCGACGCCGAAGTTGCTGCTGTTGCTGCCGCTGTCCGCTAGACACGCGCCTTTTATACGAAGCATTAGTCGCGCGTAACTATACGTTATAACGTTAGACTTTCGTCGCTGACTTTTCCCCGCCGCGCTATATGATTTAGTACGACGACGCTACGGTAAGGGCTCATTTTTTATATGCGACTGAGAAGTTGTTGCCACCGTGGAGAATATCCGATGTGCCGGAAATGCGCGCCAACTTTTCGCGCGCAATTGGTAGTATATACATGCGCCCCTGGATCAGCTGAAGCTGCGCGTGAGAAGACGAAGCTCGCGGCCGCCGCTGCTCGAGGCTTCGAGTTATTAATGCAACTCTCTCGAGTCGCGCGCGGTATACCTTTATACGTATTATACGTATCGGATTAACAGCTCTCTGGCCGGGCGCGCGCCCCGAGAGCTCTGAATTATCATCTCCTCCTTTGTCACGCGGAAAAATGAGAGGATCATCCGCGCAGCGCGGCAACACCGACAGTTTTTCTTTTATTAATGAAACGAGAAAAAAATGCTCCGCTCTGCTCTCTCCTCCTCTTATTATTATTTTTACACGCTCAAGCTGTTCTGCGAGTATTTATTAATCGACTTAACGTGTGTATGCGTACACGCACGCGGGGATATTCCTTTAAATGCGCGCGTATATGTGATTTACTACTTGTGCGCGTATGCACACACACACACGCGCGCGCACTCAGATGAGCGGCGATGATTAATGAGATTATCTATTCCACATATCAGTTTCACGAGTAAACTTTCGTTCTAATGGAATGCAAAACAAATGAAATAATGACTCGATGATTGATGATATCGCGACTGACCGATCTTGCGCGGGTACAGCCTCGGCAAATCTATACACGTGTATATGTATAATATAGTATATGATGATGAGTGCAATTAAATCAATGTACCGCCGAGCGCCGAATGAAAAATTGCGTACTGGAGCGGCGGCAAATCAGTGAGTGCGCTCGCGACTCGCGAGTAGCCAACCTCATTTGCAGTGAAATTAATTACATACATAATGCGTATGTAAATCTTTTATGCCTATACGTTGTGCTTGCATATTGCCAATTCTTTGTCGAATCGTATGGACCAAAAATGTTTTTTTAGATGGCACGATGAGTATTATTTGTTGTGATAGATATAATATGAAATTGTAGTTTAATTTAGTTGGTACACATTTACAGAAAAAATGTAATCCAATATTTGATTAGATTCAAGCTTTCATCGTACTAAAATTCAAAAAGTCTCATCACAGTGTCAAAAAGTAGCCTATAGATTATTTACAACTAACCGCTTATCCAGGGGTAGACCAGGACAAGGAATTTTCATAATTTTAATAATAAAAAGCATTAATTTAGGAATTTAGTAAAACAGCCACTTTCCAATTCTTCTCGCCGTTAACTACTGATACGACACTTTTAATCGCGCTCATCGCACGCACGATCGCGATAATTGCCCATATAAAAGAGAAAGAGAGAAAGAGGAAGACGGGGCGAGCGGAAGCATCCAATTTTCTAATTGTGGATCGCTGTGGAGCAAGCGCGCGAGGCAGGCATAATTGAGGTGATAATTATTATGAAATTGCAAGTCGTATTATTATTTGCCTCCGCGGACGGATGAATACTACTGCTTTGCTCGTGAGCTGCTGCAGCCACTGCAGCGGCGAGGAGAACTGCGAGCCTGGTATATATACACATATATGCGCCGCCGCGCGGACTTTCCCATTTCCAGGTCAGTGGGTTAAAAGGCAAGTCCAAGGCCATAGCGCGCGCGCGCGCGTGCACATGCACATATGTTTATGTATGCTACATGTGGCATGTGTGCACGTATGCGTATACGCCATAGCCATAGCCCGGGAGACTGTGTATACCTTCATTTACCATATAGTCATTTGAATATGCATCAGAGATAAAACTCAAACGAGAGAAACCGAATGCATGTCTATATGCACAAAATAATGATAGCAGCAGCAGCAGCAGCAGCAGCAGTAAGCAGCGTGGCCGTGCACGCACTTGCGGACAAATGCACGTGCTAAGTATACGTAGGGAGAAACTGCTTTGGAGAGAAAGAAAGAGAGACCAAATACACAATCGAGTGTGTGCGCGCTTGTACAAGCAGTGAGAAAGTCGACGCCGTATATCGTATAGGATTGCTGACAAAGAAGCGAATAATCGTACGGATTGAGCCTCTGGACTTATACAAAGATACGTTGTAAATTTAAGTCAGTCGAACAATGCGCGTATAAGTTACTTCCATCAACATCGCAGGGCCATGATTTTATTTACTTTTTCAATAAATATCTGCTTTCGATGCGATGTTGCAAAGAAAAAAATTGCTATCGATGCAATGACGATTAGCTCTCTCCTAGAATTTCGTTTTATTTTTTTTTCTATCTCTATAATCCTTCTTGAGAAGGTCTGCAGGAGGCTATAGCCTTATTTTGTATATAATAAATCATGTTTATTTTATGTACAAACAATTATAAAAATTTGAAAAAAGTAATTTTCAACATGAGGATGTAGCTTTTGTTATAATCGACTACTTCCAGCGTTTTTAATGTTAAATAAAAGCTCCAAAAAGAAATCACTCATACCACACCACGCTATAATAATACAAGGGCCACAAGTAACACTTTATTGTCATCCCTCTTACTGACTGAGTAAACCACTCAGCCACGCGGCAAATTAATTGGAAAATTATGTATCTGGCTAAAAATGATAATTATCATTTCGGATGCGTATAGAGATAATTACGACGATAGCGACTAATATGGGACGAGGAGACAGCTGATTTCTTCTTCCTCTCAGGTACAAAGTGCAATTGTTTCTTCGGTCACTTTCGCTACATGCAGAGAGTGCAGGATTTCGAGGGGCGCGTGTCGCGCTCCGAATGGCAAGTATTTTATGTCAGACGAGAGCAGAGTCACTCCACGCTCGTCATATACACGAAAATTGTCAAGTTCTTAAATGAAAATATTTATATGTGATAATTGTGATTTTCACAATAAGATATTAGTGATAATAGTAATTTTCACAATATATATGTGATATATTGTGAAAATTATAGACTACATGATATTGTAGGGTTCGTATGAAATTTTATCGAGACAGCCGGGCAAGTAGAGTCATAAGTAAAGTTAAGTTTGTTATGATTATTACCAATGATGTTAATAATTATTGTATTACAAACTTACCGTGGATTTACAGTTTGAAAAATGAAAATTTTAGTTATGCTGAATAGTTGTCGCAATATATTTGATTTCATTACTATCATAGATAACCAATTAATCAAAGGTGGATTAAGATAAAAAATGTTATATTAACTTTTAAATTTAATAATAATTTATTTATTTATAAAACAAAATCCAATATATTTACAATTTATAATTACATTTTATTTTTTCAATGTTCAAGTTTTTACATTTTATAGTACTGCGTGGCTTAAGTCGCACATTCTGGCACCGCTGCGTTCGCATCACACTCGCCTCATGGCTTGGAAAAGGGGGTCATAAATGTGAACTTTGCACAGTGCTATAAAATGTTGTATGATACTCGTGCCATGGGGAAACTTTTCGGCCCAGTTATTAGGACCCTCGCTGCGCTCGGGCCCTAAACTACGCCGTGCCAAAAAATGTTACTTAATAGCACTTGTATCGTAAATTACTATTTCGTTGTCTTTCCTTTTTGATCGATCTATTGGAGTTTGTTTGGTGAAAATAATAAAACCTGTCGCGCTATAGCCAGTGTATTATTAGATGTTATAATCCAGTAATACGGACAGGCAAAGTAAAACTAATAGGTGTTTTAGGTACGCTAGCGTCCTTTGGCTGCAATAGCAATGGCTTCGGTTTTGGTTAAACTATCGACCGTCTTTTCTTTACTTTCGTCTTCGTATTCTTCGCTTTTGATCTTCTGGCATCGACTTAAGCTTAGAAAGTAGTATATCCCTCTGCCGCACCGACCATTCCATTTCCGCTATGTGATGTAGGCTCGGTGATATACAGTACACATGAGCACCCACCCTATGAAACAAGTTGGGTCTTTCTCCACTTTCACTACTGCTGCTGGCGCTGCAAACCATTGGTGGAACGAACTTTGTTTTCTTCCGATGGATTGTCGATCGAACGTGCAAAAGTAGGCTTTTTGGTGGAATTGCAATTTAAATCGGTGTTCGCTTCACGTTTTTGTCGAGCACCCACATAGCATGAAAGCTTCCCCTGAAATCTTTCAAGAAAGCTTCCCATGAAAGATTCCAGAAAGTTTTTTTTTAGCTTCCCAGAAGCATACAGGAAAAGCTTTCATGAAATCTTTTCGGAAGTTTCCCGAAAGGTTGCAAGAAAGATTTCATAAAATATCTTTTTGAAGGTTTCATCAAAACGTTCGGGAAGCTTCCCTAATCCTTCCCGGGATGCTTCCATGAAAACATTGTAGAAGCATCAATAAAAGCTTGAAGGAAGCTTTACGGAAACTTTCGAGGAACTTTCAGGAGACTTTCCCGAAATATTCCATAGAAGCTTCTTAAAAGTTTTCTGAAAAGTTGTGAGGATGGTTTCATAGAGTCATAAGTGAACGTTTCATTGAAGCTTTCAGGAAAGTTTCTTGGAAGTTTCTATGAAAGTTTCCTGAAAGGTTATTTCGAAAGTTTCAGTGAAACTTTCAAAAAGCTTCCTAGATACTTCCGAGCAAGTTTTTAGCTTCATAAATCGCCAACAGGTGGCGTATACATAAATTTATCGAACTAATGAGTGGGTAACAGGAAATTTTTATACAAGTACTAGCTCCTTGACTGCTACTTTTTAACTTTCGAAGTCTTCATGAAGATTTTCTAAAGTCATCTGCACCTTCTCCTTTTCCGTATAGTACGGCCAGTTTAAGTTGACCTTGCTTCATAAATCTCTCTTAAGATCAAATTTTCTATTTGGATTATTAGAAACAACGAAACGCAGAAAAGCTCCGAAGGCCCTCATTTCACCCTGTTTTACGCCCTCCTTCTCTATCCTTCCTCTTAAATCTGAACGGGGCACGCCAATATCGAAGAGATGGATTATCCTCTCCGTCAATCGTATCTCCTTTAATGGCCTCAGAGGCATCAAATTTTGAGCAAGCAGAAGCTGCTCGTTTTCCTGCTCGAAATGTTCATGGGAAGTCTTGCCTAAATGTCCTGATACTAAATCAGGCATTGCATCAATTGTCGATTGTGGGATTTGAATCATGTTCTGAAATAAAAATGAATTTGTTGATTAAAAATCATTAAAATATTACATTAAAAAATGATACAAATATTATTTTTTTCCATCCCTCCGGCAAAAGTATTTACTTTCGCTGTACGCGTAGCCTAGAAACAGAAGTACTTTTTCCCACTTCTGCGTGTCCGACAGATGCAGCGGTTGCTATGGCCAGCTCAGCCTAGCAACGTAATATTTATAATTTTATCGTCCGTATTACTTGGTCTATAACTTCGTCGAAGATATATCAATACATAGATACGTTATAATAATTACGTGGTAAAAATTATGCAGAGTCCTGAAATATCATTCGCGGATGACAGTATGTCCATGGACGATCACAAAAAAGAATAATCTGTGTGGATTATATTTTTTTGAAAAGTATAATTTAAAATGACGATATTACCGCACGGAAATCACCCGGTGTCGCACTCGGAACACCAGGTCGAAATCCGGACTCGGTGACGAATTTCTCCGGGAGGTCACGATGTTGCCGCACGGAAATCACCCAGGCATTTTTATAAATTTTTAAGTTATTTTATTCAAATTAAGTAATCATTACACTCAACGTTAAAGAAATAAGCTTACAAAATCTTTTTTGTTATTTTTTTATGATTTTTTGTTTTTTCATTTCTCAATTTTTTTCTATTTTTTATCATTTTTCTTTTCGTTTCTATCAAATTTTCTGTTTTTGTCCTCTTGTCTCTATTAGTTCTTGAAAAACTTTCTACCTACTATAAACATAAGATCATCTTTTTGAACGGGAGTCATATTTTTATAGCGATTGTCCGTGTCAAGAAAGTCTTTGCAAAGCGCTGAATTAAATATTTTTTAAATTATTTTCAAGAAAAAATATTAAAATTTGAATTTTCACTGAGTAATGGCTTACAGAGATACAATTGAAATTTTCTCGGTGAAACGAGTTTCCGAGGACTTCTCTCAATTCTTTTATAGGCTCGCTGATAGTCTATGCAAATGTTATCTGTTTTGTCCTTGTACATCCAAGTTAGAAGCTCTCTAGTAAATAGAGAAAAGTTATTCTTTCGCATTTTAGTCCAGGTACTTGGGCCTATGGTTATATTGCATCCGAGGTAGATCTAAAAATGTACAATATCGTGTTATTTTGCTTAAGATAATTCTTCATGAAATTGAAAAAAAATGTTACCATGCCGTTTTCTAACACTTCACAACGCGAGTGAGGTTCATTGAATCCTGAAAAATAAAATAAAAAATGACCAAAATCGACTAGTAATGAAAATATTTATTTTAAGAATATTCTTACTCGGACCTAGCTATAGCGCCGGTCCGCATATGCTTTAATATATACATATGGATTTAACTCGTCAATTTGTACTCCATCTCCTACAATTAATATCAAAGTAAGTTTATGTAAATTTATTTCTTAAGTTATTGGAATACTAAGTAAAAATCATAAGTACCTAAATTTTGATCTGATAGCTCCCTTCTAGGTGAGTACTGGCTATAATTAATTGGTCTCTTTTTCAATTCTTCGATTTCAAGATCTTCACTATTATATGACTCCCATTGTTGTTCATCATCGATGAATGGAAAAAGATGCAAAAATGGATCTGCATCTAGATCTGTTTCTTCTCTGTTCTGGTTGGGTTCCTGATTATGTCTATCTTCTTCCTGGCCATCAAGACTATCATCAGATTGAACATAGTCTAATGGGTTTTCATATGAATCAGCTGGTGGAGATGCGTGCCTTTGAAACTCTCGTGGCGTACCATTTTTAAATGTTACGTCATTCATTATTTTAGAATCAGTATTTTTATTTGCCTTGTCTACAGCTGTATATGAACTAGAGTCACTAAACATCGAGTTACTTTCTTCATCTGAATCTGGAATCGCATCAAGTACATTTTCGAATACTAATTTCTTTTTTGAGGATGGCGACCTAGAAGGAGATCTATTGCCAGACGAAAAAGAACTGCTTATAGCTTGCGAGTTATTCGACTGTTGTGATAATGATTCATCTGAATCGAACGATGTTCCAGCAGATGTTCTGGGAGTGACTGAACGTATTGAGCGTAACGTTATTTTTGGAATACCTTTTGGTTCAAATTTTTCAAAATTTAATCTCTCTAATGCTACGACTGGCTGGAAATTGGTTTGTGTATTATTTTTCGTAAAACTAAAAATCGGAATTGAATCTATAAATTGTTTGTCTTGATAGGCTTTTATGGTCACATCAGCGTTAGAAATTAATTTCTTTCGTTGTATCTTTTTTTTCTGTAATGCAAATAATAACTTATTAAATACTGATATTAAGCAACTGATCATTTATAAAATTTATACTAACAAGGAGAGCCTTTCATCTGCGGGTCACACCAAACTTGTTTGGGGGTCTTCTTGTACATAATAATAAAGCCTCCTATAGTTACTTTATTCCAATGGGCCCTGGAAACCATTATAAAGCACCATAAAGTATATAATATAATATAATGTATAAAATACCATTTATTAGCGTATAATGGTATCAAGTTTACATTGTCAAGTCTAACTGACTGAGAAGTATTTATACTTTGACTTTTCAATGTCCAAAACACCTTTTCAATCAATAAACAATTTAACATACACAACACACACAACATAATGTTTTTTAAACACCATTTTTAACACATGATAATTTATGAAATGAAAAGAATTTTGGTAAAAAATTTGGAGGTTTCCGAACAAACTCGAGAAGTAATGAGATCCAAAATTTTTGCTTTTTGATATTGGCTCTCACGAGAAATCGCAGTTTTTCGTGTACCACGAGCTCGAATCGTCTTAAAAGTTAATGAAGTTAATATCAGTTTCTACTTTTATCAATTTTTTTTAGCGATTTTTATTAGTTCAGTGAGTGTTTGTTTCTCATTTTGCCTATTTTCCGTTTCAGTTACACTTATCAGGTAAGTAAATGGTTGTTTCTTGTTTTATCTATTTTTTTCTTCAGTGATACTGAACAGTTCAGTAAGTGTTTATTTCTAATTTTATCTATTTTCCGTTTCAGCGACACTTATCAGGTAAGTATGTGTTTAATTCTTGTTTTATTTAATTTTAATTTCAGAAGTCCTGACTAGCTTAGTAATCCGTTATACTATTCATTTACTGCAAAGTAATTTTTGTGCTTAGTGTTGTGTTCATATAAAATCACATATGATTATCCTCGCAAAAAATTACAGGCCGATAGAGCATTAAATCAGAAACAATGATTGAAACAGATTTTTGTAGCCTTATTACTTTTGAGTCACGTTGCTCACTATCACAGACCGCCAAAGGCCGTTTGCGAGGCAGCATGAAACAATTGCAAAATTGCACAATTGACAAAGAAAGAGAAAGAAGAAGACGAGCTGCTGTTGCGTGCGTATATATAGTGCAGTGCTGTCTGCAACTGCGTGCGAACTGCGAGAGGGCAGCGCGACGTTAGTCGGAAGTAGGTGACTTGGCTATTCAGTACCGTTCTCTATGCTGTTTGCGAACTGCTTTTATATACCTTATAGCGTATAGCATGCGGCACATCCACGTTCGTCTTGGTGCAACTTCGCACACTGCACCACAACACAGACGCACAAATCTTTTGATTTGAAATATGCGGCACGCGGGATCACACCACGCGGATCTATTAGCGACTTCATTTCTTTTCTTTTTTTATTGCACGCGCGGGTGCGGGCATCATGCAACCTGACGCACACGTGCGCGACTTTCGTCCGTTACGATAAAGGAAGAATAATAGCGCGCGGCCTCGCTCGCGGCTCGGATGAAGCAATTTATGCGCGCAAGAAACCGAAAGATAGATATGTGTCCGCATAGTGTACGTGTGCCCCTTACCTATACGCGTCGGTTGCTGGTGCACCGACCGATTTTAATGTGTGTGAGTGCGCGACTGTGTACAATACCTACATCTAATCGTATTTACTGTACAATGAATGGCTATTTATGATCGTTGATGTTATAAATCCGTGACGAGTCGCGACGATTTAAGCTATCGACGTGGTCGCGTAGCGTGAACTCGACCGTTCTGTTGCTCTCGATTTTTTCTTTTTTTTAACAACACAACGATAATTGGGCACGAGTAGCTCTTGAATACAGAAAATTTCTAACCAATATCACAAGGAAATCTCACAACTTCCTTATCTTATCGATATTCCAATTTTAATGCGGTTCAATTGAAAATGTGAGGCATAAAATTCAACATAGTAAAAGAAAAAAAGATTTCTGCCAAAACATTGACAAAAATTTCTGTATTTAAATAAGAAATTGTTCCATTTTTGTGCATAACTTCTTAGATATGTTACAAATCCCAGCAATTTTTATTTTAAATATTTCAAAAAACCGTCAACCCCGTAAAATATGAAAAAAAGCAAGAAAATAAAATTTCGACATAATACGCTACGCACATTATACACGTACAGACATTTGTTGGAATTTCAATGTTAGTTTAGAAATATTTAAAAAGTAAATTATCCTAGGAGACACTGTTTTAAAAATCATTTTTAGCTGATCGTTTTTGAGTATGCTCGAGGAGCAAGCAATTGAAAGATCGGTTATCGTGTTGTATGAGTTTTCTCTCGAAGCTTCTAAACGCATAATTATATATAGGTGCAATTTGAGAAGTGCGTAAAAGAAATACCAATATAATAATGCGTAGCTTAACTATATACTACAAGCGAGTCCGCAGTTTGACGCTTTAATGAGGATACTATGAGCGTTGGACCGTTAAAGCTGGCAGCTGAGTGGACACATCCACACCGATGCGTGGATATCTCTGTGACGCACGTAAAGATCGACTACTACTATTACTATCGTTTTTAAGCGGAGGCTTTATTTACTCAACTTTTGTTCTTCTTTCGTTTTCTCGCTACTTTGCACATCGGAGATCAGCGTTTTCCATTATTGGCGTTTCACGCGTCCTGCTTTTATATAATGCCTTGCAAAAAATCTGCACTGTGCGTGTGAGCTTTATGTCTTTGGCTTGATCCAGTGAAGTAAAATCTGGCCGTTTCGGGAAATACACTACACAACAGAGAGTACAATTGATTCACCAATATAGCTAAAAATTTGAATGCATTTATAATTTTTCAACCAACTTAGGGTGACACAAAAAAAATTGTAGAATGTTTCGTATGCAGTGACGAATTAGAAAAAGTGACGCCTCCACGCAAACTTTCATTTGACGTTCACTCAATTCAAAAACAATGAGAGATATGAGAGGTATGAGAGATACATACAATATAGATTATTATTACCGATCGCGTTTCTCTTAGGAGAAATAATCAATCGGTCTTCAAATTTAACAAAATCCTACACGAATGCGTGTTTAATCAATTCGGAGTCGCATGTCATTTCGAGAGGTATATAAAAAATCCTGTGGCCAACTAAAAGCTTGCCCTATTCACAATTATAAGAAGACGTGAAAAATCCTTGTGCTTACTCTGTCTGTTGACGTTTTTCATTCGTTCTTGATCATAGGGGCTGTATCACGTCAAACGTGATAATCAAAAAAATGAAATTGAAACAAAGTATGCACTCTTGAAAAGTACGTTGAAAAATGAATATCCTGAAATTTTCAGCCCTCTAGGTCCATCCCTCACAGGCTCTCAAAGTTGGAATTTGATTTTCTCAAATTTTATTCTGATTTCCAAGGGTGAATATGAAAAAATTGTTGAAACATAATATTTGATGTAAAATTTGACGAGGAATTGAAATTTGTTGTCAAACATCACATTTATAACCTGAAAACCCATTAAAAATACAAAATACCTTAAATGTCAAAAAAATAAAGGTTTTTTCCAAATTTTTTAGATATTTTTTTTCATTGAATTAAAAAAAAAACTGATTCAATTTTTCATTAAAATTGTTTATTAACCCTTTTTGTTAGTTACGAGATTCGGCCTCGACTACACGCTAGCTCAATTCGTAAACGAACTTTTTGTGTAAATAGATCTCAAGTTTCCATTCGAAAAATAAAAACGCAAAAAAGTGCGATTTTTGAAATATTTAAGTTTGAAAGTTTACTTGGATTTTTCGAAGGGAAAATGGAAAATTCCGAAAAATATTACCTCAGCAATGTAAAGATGACTAACTTTTCTGTAGAAACCACTAGATGGTTATTTTTTCCGAGTTCATTTAGGTACTTTTTGAACAAGTTAGAAAATTGAGCGATATCGCTCAAAAACGCCATTTCGCGAAGCACTAGGAGTTTTGATAAAATTTGACCCTAATAGTAAACACATTTTAAATGACAATTTAATATGTATCATAAAAATTAGACCATTTTTCAAACATATGAATGCAACAATATCACTTCAAGACTCTACTACTAGATGGTGAGTACCTTTATCTATAAATCTGCAAGTGATAATGTAAAAATTATTGTATAAGTTATTGCGTCTGTTCTATTTATTGAGTAATATATTTGAAATAACTACCAAAATAATACAAATAAATGGTAATCTACGAATTTTGCATAAATAGATATTCATTTATGATATATAATTTTATTGTCAAAATGAATCACAATCAAAATTTAAAATATTATGATTAAAGATATTTTAACTTTCTGGTTTATCAAAGCAGCCTATTCTGGCGCGTGATGCATCAAAAAAATTTAATTAAATCTCAAAACATATTTAATCTCCAAACTCTAACGTACAGAGTTCATTAGTGATTTTATTATATAATTATCAAAAGAAGGCTCAAATTTTAATTATGTAATTATCAAATATGAATGCAAGTTTCATTGGCATTTAAAGCCGTCGCAAAACTTCCTTTGAAAGAAAACAATACATAAATTTGTAGTTATCGCAGGAACTCTTTTTTGATAAGCATGAACAAGAAATAATAATTAGAAGTGATAATTTACTATAATTTTGTATAAATACCCATGCGAGTCTTCATTCAGTCATCAGTTGCAAACTGGTTCAACAAATCAAAGGAGTCAATGACAACTAAAACAATGTCGAAGCTGTCTATCATGTAAGTAATATATTCTTTCAAATTTATAGTAAAAAATATTTTTGTAAATATTGCTTTTTTGGTAGATTTATTTTCAATAAAAAAATTATTTTTGATAATGTAGAAAAATTGTTATTTGTTGACTTTGAAACTGTACCTACTGAGTATTAGCCATTCACTTGAAGTAAGAAAAATTTAATTTCATTTTTCAGCTTCGCCGCTGTAGCGGTCTTGATGTTGAGTGATCTTTGCTCAGCTTCGAGAAATTTACCTGAACATGCCTTGGAGGAAGTCAAGCGCCCAGGAGGTCATTTCTGGGTCGGCAAGCGATCGATTTTTGGCCCCCCTAATGGCAACATTTTCGAACGCTACGACGAAGTTTTCCGAAACCATGGAAAACGTGCCTCATGGTATCCATCATTCCATAAGCCCAGCGGAGATGACCAACAAAACCTAGAGGAGGTCAAGCGCCCAGGAGGTCATTTCTGGGTCGGCAAGCGATCGATTTTTGGCCCCCCTAATGGCAACATTTTCGAACGCTACGACGAAGTTTTCCGAAACCATGGAAAACGTGCCTCATGGTATCCATCATTCCATAAGCCCAGCGGAGATGACCAACAAAACCTAGAGGAGGTCAAGCGCCCAGGAGGTCATTTCTGGGTCGGCAAGCGATCGATTTTTGGCCCCCCTAATGGCAACATTTTCGAACGCTACGACGAAGTTTTCCGAAACCATGGAAAACGTGCCCCATGGTATCCATTATTCCATAAGCGCAGCGAAGATGATCAAACCCCCAACATAGCCGATTCGATGAAGGCCAAGCGTTACTATTTTTATTATTAATGTGCCAAGCGTATAACAAATAATAAATTGAATAAAAATTGTTTAGCATTATGACATTGTATCCGAGTGACTTTGTTAAATAAAAATCAACCATTCTTTAAAATAATTCAATTCGCATACTTTATTACTCTCTTCTTTGATTCATGAACAGTATATTTTTGCGTCAAAGTGGGCACTACGTTGAATTATCTGTCTAGGAAAGGACGGGGGATCTTTAATTTTATCTGTAGAAGCGTAAAGCAACTACTTTATCGGTCGCACACACGGAGTACGCGTACTTTATACCAAATGGCAGCACCACCAAGCTTCGGATTCTCCAAGCAGCCG
The DNA here is from genome assembly GCA_034770305.1 of Trichogramma dendrolimi. Classification (NCBI taxonomy): domain Eukaryota; kingdom Metazoa; phylum Arthropoda; class Insecta; order Hymenoptera; family Trichogrammatidae; genus Trichogramma; species Trichogramma dendrolimi. The sequence goes on from JAPMIB010000001.1 coordinate 3,170,686, forward strand.
GAGCAGCTTGAGTCTCGAATTCAAAGCGGAATCGCCGCGCTCGTGCGCGCGTCTGTCGCGTTTTGCCGCTGCAGTGCGCATGTCGCGTGCGATTTATCAGAGAGACCCAAAATGTGCAGGCAAGTACATAATGAAAATCAAGCTCCGTGCGATATATCTATATAAACGTGTCGGCTGGGTAATCTCGCGAGTTAGCAGCAGCTCCTATATATAGCTGTATCTACGCGTGTGGCGAGACGCAAAGGCCGAAAAGCATCATGTTGGTCAATAAATCGCCTCGATCCTCGTGCAACGCTATAGGTATACATCTGCGAGCGTGCACTACTATACAGCACAAGCTCGCCGCCGCGCGTTGACTTCTGGCAGTAGCAGAAGACTCGGAGTCGCCCGCAGTAGCCAGTGATATATATTATTATGCCAAGTTGTCTTATTCCATCGCTGTTATTGCCGAGAAATTTTGTAGTGGCTCGTGCAAAGTTTTTCGGACTATACGTAAGCAGCGTGAAAATGAACGAACTGCGTCGTCACGTGCTGGAGATGCAGCCGACTGCACAATGGTTCGCACTGTATATACAACTTGATTCATGATTTTTGTTTTTGTTTTTTTTTTTTTTTTTTCGAACGAAAGTACGTCAGTGGGCTTGAGGTAGCTCGTGAAATTTGTAATTATGATTTTTCGATGCAGAAATGAATGTAATTGTTGTCGTACTTGCGAGTCGAACGTCACGGAGTGCGTGTATTTAACCTAACATTTTTATTTACGCAATTTCATTGTTTTGATTTTGTTCCATTGCTCAATCAATGTCATCGCTCCATGCTTCTGAGTGAAAGTTAGAATTCTTTTACCACATCACATTTTTTAGCTTTACACTATGTTATTGTGCCTTGCTTAAATTAGTTATTCAACTAATTAAATTAAAAATTTTATACTTATAAGTTCAATATATTTTAAAATCAAATTTTAATTGCAAATTTATTGCATTATAATTTTATTGTAAAACATTTTTAAGCTTGAAAGTCAACTTTTTTCTGACTGGGTGTGTTTGAATTCATTTTTAATTCATCAAATGCAAGTATTGTATTAAACAAAGGCTTTATTGATACTGATATTTAACTTATTTTTTTTAGAAATAATGCCTCGATGGTCATCATTACTATCTGGGGGCTTCTTAGCCCTTTCTATGATACTCTCTTTTAGTAAACTTGTACTGTTGGCTTCAGACATTGGAAGTAATGAAGATGTAACAGAGGCTGATCGATGGCTATCAGAAATAGGACTCAAGCAGTACCAAGCTTTATTCAAACAAAAAGGTATCTAAGATTATATTAGCTTTCAACAATCTAGATACTTTTAATAATTTTAAATTCATTAATATTTTTATTTTATGGTATGTTAGTATCGAATGAGTTAGATTTACATATTATCTAGAAAACTATTTTTTAATATACATATGCAGAAAAATAAAAACATTGATATATCTTCTACTTTCATAAGCTAAAAACTCTGTGAGACTCTATTTTAAACTTCTCATAATAATATACAAATTCACTTGTAAGATTTTCCTCAATTTTCATACATCTTTCTCACATGTTATTGACCACAAATTGAATTATCATTTTGAAGCTAGTTGCAATCTACTCAAATCTAATAAAACTTTAACATGCATATCAACATCTTCATATTTAGTATTTAAAAGTTAATTGAATATATGACCTAAATACTGTGAAAGTGATAGACTTTAGTATACCTTTTTTAGTCAACGTATATAATCATACATTTACATTAATGACATACATAAATTTTAATCTGCAAATAAATGTATATAAAAATAATATTTTTTTTATAACACTTGTGCTGCATTAAATGATAACACTAAACAATTGAGAATGTTATGTACACCAAATTCTTTTTTAAAACTTACTAAAAAGAACTGAAGAATATTTTTTTAAGCAAAAGATATCATTATTAATGAAAAAAGTCCAATTTGATATAGGGTTTAATAGAATAATATGTATAACCAAAGAGTTCAAACCGCATCGAAATATGGTGACGTGATTCATTTTAAAATTATAAAAAAGTTTCTATGTTCGTTGTATTCAAAGTAGAGGACCTTTTATTCGAAACATTTCGCTATGCTGCGACTCACTCATCGTATGCGTTATTGTTTAAGAAGTTGGTGGGTTGAACGAGTTGATAATGATAAGAGGGTGACCAAGCTGTACGTGCGTAATGGTGCAACACACAGCCTTGTCGAGATTTAATGACCGTACAGCCGGCGGGCCCTCTTGACATCCTCGAAATTTATCCACTTGAAACTCATCCCTTTTCTCCAATACGTATATGCGACGCAAGCTTGCATCCGAATGCCATTGCAAAAAAAAAAGTGAATAGAGCACAAGTTAGTACGGGTAAATAAAATTTTACTCAACGGCAAAAAATTAGCTATGCGTCCCCGTTTTCCTCTTATAATTACGTACATTACTAAAGGAAAAATGCTCCACAGCTCGATTAATTCTCTGGCAAAAGAAGCTGCAATCCACCCGAATAATTTCGTTTTGCTTTTGTAGTGTACGTATTTGCATTTTTTCGTACGATTCGCTTACATAAATAATGGCTTTGCGGGCATGATTTTTAGAAAAGATTTATAAATAGAATTCCAGTACAAAAGAAAGAAAGAAATTTGAATTGAAATATGAGCATGGACCAAAAGATTCGCGATTTACAATATCGAGATATAGCATTTATATATTTCAACAATACCGACGATATACAATAATGAAAAAAAAAGAAAAAAAAAAGAAAATTGCCAGAATTGACGTTGGGAAATCGAACTTAACTGCATCTGTCACAACTGACATTCTGAGCTTTTTCTCTATCAATCTCTCTCATATCCGCGTAATCCTGTGTTCGAAATGTATATGACATCTCGATTAAAGGCACGACAAAGTTTATACGAACTCGTCGGTTAAATTTTGAACGTACGGGGAAAAATAAGCGGTAAACTTGTCTCTTTCGTCTACAATAGACGTTGAATCGAGAGAGAAGCTTTCGAGGCATAATCGCAGGCTCATTAAGTTGAGATGGCAACGATTAAGCTTCAGCTTCAATCGAAATTTCCTCGTCAAACGCTTTAACGACAGATCGTTTAATAATCGAGGACAAAGATATTTTGTTGATTAAAATACTTGTCCGAACAATGTGCTTTCTCTTCCATTATTATATTAAAAATATTATATCGTCATGCTCGTGACAACAAACATCTACAAAAAAAAACCCCAATTACATCAGCTCGTGCAATGATTAAATTTGTAAACAATAAAACATATTAAGTTCGATTAAACAATTGAGACATATAAGGTCGCGCGGCGACGATCGCAATCGCGAACTACAGTATCTAGACGTCCTCTGCGACGTCGCTTCGATCTCCAATCAGTCGGAGAAAAATGAACTCGTTTAATCGTATCGCATATATCTCCCAAGGATCTCAAGGGCAGCTTTTGACGCAAAACGTCGAGTCAGACGCGTCGGTTGTCGTTTTCGTCGTCGTCGTCGTCGACGTCTCGACGTCGTTGTCATATTTCGTTTGTTGTGTGCGGGGCCACCTGGGCAAAAGGAGCATAGAGTTCGAGTCCGCGCGGGGGTGTGCGTTACGCTCGCCAGGGAGATCACCCCCTTTGGAAAATGTTATATAGATATATATATATATATATATGTTATAGCGTTATATGCACATATAGAGGGTAGTAGAATCGTAGTTGAGATATAGAGGGCAGTATACTGCATACTCACGTGCACAAGCACAAACCCAGCAGAGCCTCATGACTGTATGAATATATAGTGGGGAGGTTGTACGTGTACGTATATAGTTGTCGCATCTATGTATAAGCGCGTGGGTGAGTCGGTGTGAGTTTGGTTGGCGCGCGATGCGCGCGCGTGTCAGCCACTGCTGCTAAAATGTGTATCTGTATGTGTGTGTGTGTGTATACGTGTGCGAGTGCTGTGCTCTGAAGGCACTGTACACTTTTGCTATAGGCCACTGCTGCACTGCTCGCGTATATGCAGTCAAGCGCTGAAGCTCCCTACGAACGGAGCTAGTCTAAAGTAACGAGGCATTTGTCCGCGTATATCTGCATTGTTGTTGTTGTTGTTGTTGTTGCAGCTGCTGCTGTTGCTCGCGCTGTGTCGTTGCCACTGTGTACATCTTCGTTCGTCTATATATACATAACGACAAAACGCGTGTAAAAGGGAGCTTTTATTCGTTCGCGCCACTTTGTTGTGTGCTTATTATACATCTGCACAAAGACGTGCAACATTTACTCTATCCGCGTGTGTGTATGTATGTGTGTGACCGTGTGTTTACATTGTAGCGTACAGGTAAGCGCGCCTCTCACACTTGACACGTTTCTTCTTCTTTTTTTTTGTTACTCTCCTTTTTTTTTCATTTGTCTTGGAGCAACACAATGCGCGAAAGCTCGAGGAACCAAGCGAGCGCATAATGATGATAAAGCACATATTCGCCACACAGAGGCTGTATGTGTGCTGTGCTTTATGTGTAACGACAATGAGCAAAAATTACTCGGTTGTGCGCGCGCGCGACAAATTACCTTTAGCGCATTGACGCTCGCGCTTCGGTCGCAGTGTATGTATGCTGCTGCCGTACACGTATGTACAAAACAGGAGCGAGCTTTATATTCGCGTATAATGATCATTGTATGTGCACTGCGACGCGCGACTAGGTGTGCAGTGAGAAGGCTGTGGGTTATTTTTTATGCATGATGCACACGAGCACAAAGAGCCCGTGGTAAACTAAAAGGTTGCAAAGTCTTCGCGCTGCGATTCGCGGCACTTCAATTCTTTTGCTTCGCTGGCGAAATGTATTCTGCGCTAATGAATCATTCAAATTTCGAAGTTGTTTCAACTATGCAGTCTCGATTGAACGAATATTAGTTAAATTACTGTTTTCTAGACTTTATTTTTTAACTTACCATGATTAGTTTTATTGATTTTAATATTATCTGGTGCTTACTCGTGTTACAGTATCATAATTGAATCAACTTTAAAAATGTAAGGTTGCTAATAAATTGGTTCACCGAAAAAAAATTACTGTCGAAAAATTTACAAAGAGCTTTTTCCAAGTATGTAATAATAAGGCATTCTTCTCTTCTAACATTTTGTAATATCCTCTCAAGTCTGACAGATTCTGTAAGCTTGAATATTTAAAGCACTCTGTAAAATTTCATAAAAATCATTGAGGTAGATGTAAGCCGATTTTCTGAGGTTTTACCTAGCCCTCGAAAATTTGAATTCGCTAGAAGTCAATGAATTATGAAATAACTTATCTTGTTGTATCTTTTCCCGAAACAATGATTGGCGTTCTTTTTTTCCATCGATTTATGTCTAATGGTTTTTTGAACTCACTCCGTCTGCGTTAAAAATTGTAATATATGCATGCAAAAGATTTTGAGAAAATTAAAGTTTTACTGCCCACTTTGTCTAATAAATTGAGAAAATCAATACTTTTCTACAAGATTTTATAGGAAATTATTTCAAATCAGCAAAGTCATAACGTCGGCCTTCAGAGGCATAAAAACTTCCATTTCCACACAATTACCCTCAAACCTGAGTGGTCCAAAATCCGATCTAGTTTATGAAATATTAATAAAACTTGCATCAAAAGTCGATATTGCATCCATCACAAAGTTTTTGATCAATATTCAATGAGAAATCTAAATTTCATACAAAATGTTTAAAAACTTTCAGAAAATATATGTTATAAAAATTGCCCAACACTGCGATATACTCGCGATATATAATAGCATTAAATGCTTCGAAACAAAATGTAAACTTCAGTTTACTATTTATAGCAATTAATTGTAGTGAAATTTATTCCGCACTCGTGCTGAATTATTTATCCGTGCATCGAGCGAAAACTATTTCATTAGCCAGTTATACAAGTAATGTAAATTTATCAAAGACACTCTACTCGTCCGGGCTCTTTTTTATTTTCATTCTACTTTCGACTCGTTAGAAATTTTTAACCGAAAAACGCGCAATATCGTATGAGTCAACGGGTAGAGGCAACCGCCGAGCTTTCGAGCCGATTTCAGTCGTGTTACATGCTCTCGCGTCGATATACCTATATCTGCAGTAGTATGCACGCGAACACGGCAGCAACGGCGAAGAAAGTTTCGTCGGTTTAGTTTGATTTTAAAATTAGTCACGCAGAAAAGGCCGCGCCGCAGGTGAAATTCGAACACGCGATACACATGCGCGGAGAGAAAAAGCTCGATAATTAAAATTTTCTTCGCAGTTTTTTTTACGTAAAAATAGAATAAAAAATAGCGAAGCTTTGTTTTTTTATGCCAAAATCAGCGTTTCCGTAAAACTGCGCGGTGCACGAGTATTAGCAAAAAAGTTGCAAGTAGTTTCAAGTTTAAATCTTCGCCCAGAATATAGTTTTTCCGTCATTTTCAGGAAGTGAAAAAGGATCGATCTTTCTTTCTCTCTCAACTGTTAGCGTAAAAGAACCCTCTTGCTCTGTGTCCAGCACAAAATATATATCGCCTCGAATACGTAACCTTCGCGCACGCGAAAAACATAAAGCGCGTTAATTGCACATTTTTACGGTCAATAACAATCATACTAAAACCCGCGCGCTGTATACGATCGTTCGTTTGTTGCTCGTAAAAGAAAGGCTGTGCACTGCCGCCGCGCGACACACATTTAGCCACCGTGCACACACACACACACACACACACACACACATTCGCGAAGCTACCCTTCGCAATTATTTGACGCGCGCGCGCGCCAACCCGGCTACGCGTGTAGCTCTTATTTTTTTGGATTTTTATCAAATTACCGCAGCTACGACGGAACCAATAAACACCGAATTGACGTTCATTCGTTTGCCAAGTATACAAGATTAAAACTACATACCGATGAAGATGCGACGAGCACGACTCATTCGACAAGAGTTTCATACTTTTTCCGAGCTTGTACAAAGCCAATGCACGAACATTATGCGACACACTGCACTAGTTAATAGGGGGGCGTCGAGCCGCACACGCGGTCGAAATTACAAATGAATATCGATGAATTATTAGTATCGTTATATATTGCGGGCTAATCTTGCGGTCATACGCGGACTCGATCGCGTAGTGAAATTGGTTTCTACTCGAGGATGAATTATTACGCTCTCTCCCATTTACCAGTGTTTCTTCGCTTCTATATCGCGTTATAGTGGCGCCGCATTGCTGGTGGTGCGAGAGAGAGAGAGAGAGAGAGAGAGAGAAAGAGAAACAGAAACAGATCGTAGCTTGCAAACACGTTGCACATGCACATGGTACACCCACGCGCGAGCGCGCGTTATTGGCATTTCGCTCGAGTCGACGACGACGCTTATCGCGCGTGCAGCGCGCGATGTATACAATTTAAAGCTCGTATGCATGCATGTACATCGGGCAATCAAAGAACGGTAATAAATAATACCGTGTAGACACTTTGCGTGCATTATTTGAAATTCTCTATCGTTTTGCGTACAAAAACAACGATTAAAATACAATAATACAAATGATACGATCGATTCTTATCGATGCGAATCTGTACTCATAAAAAGCACTTGGCAATCAAGTTTCTATTTTTGAAAATAATGTTTTATGTAATTATGTTTACTATGATATGCCGTGCGAAATCACAATATTACTGTAGATTGGGTAATTTCGAAAAAAGAAAGTCTCAGAGCACGTGTAAAGTCAGACAAGACAAAACCAAGTTTCAGTTTTTCACTCCTTAAGGGCAAAATATACTAATATACCACGACTAACAGATAACAGCAATAAACAATAATGATCAAGCAGAAGCTAATTATGATAATATTTGTCGCACACAGTTAACTTGAATCACTCTCACTTCTTTGATACAATATGTAAAAGTGTGTGCGATGGAAAACCAGTTCACAAAATCGAAATAGATCGCTAATCATCACTCGCGAGTCTCGCGATGTTTATATTGGTCGCTTTGTGAACTGCACGAGGCACAAACGTGAGCAGTAGCAAAGAACGAAACGCTATATGTGGAACGATGTCTACACGTGCATAATGTATAAATACCGGACGATCGATTTTTCCGAACCTAGCCCATGAGCCATTAGTCGCGCGCGTATATGGCTCATTCTCCGGAATTCTGCTTATTTAAGAATTTAAAACGAGCAAATTTGAAACCCCGTTGGAAATGCTAGATTGATGACGACTTAAGGACTCAAAAGTAGCTTAAAATTGGAAAAAAATTCAATTTACGAAAAGGATTTTTCTTCCCAGCGTTCCATAGCATTTTTTAAAATCCCAAAATGTTTATTTTTTATAGAGCTTTTTAATACTTCCCACTAATTGCGAACTATATGATCTATCAGTGCCAGGGTCGTGTATTTTTTTATGGAAGCTGCGAATGGTTACGGTCAAGACCTCGGGTCAAATGATCAAACTCACGGGTCACTCTCAATCAGTAAATACGCGTTAGAGATACCATAGAAAACGTAAACTGAAAACAAATTGAGCACAACTGTTTGTGAAAAGAAAACTGTGAATCTGATCGTCTCGCTCCAGGTCTTGATCTTAACCATTCGGGTTCCAAAGAAGTGTGAGCGACGCAGGTGCTGCATATCAAATGATTCACTCTTAAAGTCACAACAGGTGAACAAAAATATGTCTTTCAATTGTTGAACAATACAATTTCACCTATCCAAAGTGGAACACTGGTTCAATGACTGGAGAATCAAGATCAATGAAAATAAGTCGGTGCACATTACCTTCTCTCTTCGTAAGGAAACGTGTCCTACTGTATTTATAAACAAAACCCCAGTGGCGCAATCTACAGAAGTTAAATATCTTGGGATGCACTTGGATCGAAGACTCACCTGGAGGACACACATATGGACCAAAAGAAAACAACTCAGCCTACAGCTCAGAAAACTGTACTGGCTACTCGGAAGAAATTCAGTCCTAATTCTAGAAAACAAAATACTCCTGTATAAAAGTATTCTAAAACCAATATGGACGTATGGAATTCAACTGTGGGGTGCAGCTGCCAAATCCAATCTAGAAGTAATTGAAAGATTTCAATCGAAAGTACTCAGGACCATAGTAAATGCCCCGTGGTACGTTACAAATGAAGTTATTAGACGCGATCTGGAGACCCCATCGATAAGCGAGGAAATACAAAGATTCTCCTCCCTCTACAAAAATCGGTTGAAATATCACCCAAATATCTTAGCTTCTCAACTGTTGGCGACAACTAGGTGTCACCACCTAGTGGCAGGCCGAGCGCGCGTTGAGCAGAGAGAACTCGGTGTGGACGAGGCGAATTCCATGGCGCACGAGTCGGCTCTCTCTATCATGCGTGCGCCGCGCCTGCCTCACTCTAGTACGAGCCGGCAGCGAGTATATACTATATACGTAGCCATCGTAGCTAAACTGATTTTCTCTCTGTATTTTTTGTTCTCTTCATCTGCTTCAATCTGAAGTATTTTTTCTTGTTTGTTCAGAGTGCGCAGTGTTTATTATTTTAAAACAATAAAAGGTTTCTTCACTTGTGCATATAAGTATATGTGTTTAGTGCTGTGCACAAATTTATTTCAACCACTGCCCAGCATAAATCATAATATCATCAACTCAATAACGTATCCTTTGAAGGATCAAGATTGAAAAAGCACATCTACTTGTAAAAAAAAAAAATTGTATTGTCCATAAGGGCCCTTGTCAGTGGACTTAGGCCCACACCCGTTATTCTATCCTCTGTTCGAAGTGTTTGCCTATTGTCTTGAAATGTAGACAGATTGCAAATAAAAAAATTAAAAAAAAAAAAAAAAAATTGTTGAACAGAACGATCCACCTGGCAAGTTATCGTTCGACTCATTCTTGGCGATTAAATCCTATTAATAGCTAATTCTCCGCGATGCGGGCTAGCTTATATGCCAGCGGCTTTACTTGCTCTCGTGCAGGAACTGCGGCGGCTCGCGTAGACGCCACCTAGTGGTGAAGAAGCTAAACAAAAAGTTTAAATCAGTTTCAAGAACTTTATATCGGATAATAACACTTAAAGTCTGCACCACTAGATGGCGAGTACCTCAATCAGTTAACCTGCAAGTGGCAAAGTAAACTTAATTGTATAACTGTCTACGAAGTACTGTCTGCAGATTTAATTTCATTCTTATGGCATTAAAAAATGGGCCTGAAATTGATACCGATAAGCGACAAAAAAAAAAAATGAATCGTCCAAAATTTCTGAGCATGCGACGCGTAATCGGCAGATTTCTAAAGAATCAACCATATATATGTATGTACGCGTGCTCGTGCCCATGCTTGGGTGTGTGTGTGTGTGTGTGTGTGTGCCGACTCACACACACACGAACTAATGTCAGCGCAAGCGAGCACGTATGCGTGTAATAACTTATACTCGCTCGCGCCACTACTATTCCTTGGCAAGTTCTCCCCGAGGATATTATATAGGATGGTATACGTGTGTACATAGATACTGCCTGAAGTACTGCAACGCGCGGGGTTGCCTGTATGACGCGCGAATCGCACGAGAATGCCTAGCGTCGCCCTTGCGCGTCGCAATTCATCGCGTGTCTAGAGCGAGCTCGCCTACACCTACACACACACACACACACACACCTCGCTCATGCACGTATACGTCTATTTTCTTTCTCTCTCTCTCTCGGTACACTCCGCGCGAAACTCTGCGCAAATGTTTGCGAGCGTGTAGTATAACGTAAGAGATGTATGCACCGGCTGCACTATATGTACAGTAATGTAGCGCAGTGTACATATTTATCACGTTTATTGTAATTTATCAAAAGTCCGCGTGGTGCGCGTCGAAACATTTCGCCGATTCGCACCTGCATCGTGTGTACTTACATACCCACCGCCCATTATACCCGTCTCGCTATTAATGCGATCGTTATATGCCTGCGAGATATGCACCCGCAAACGAGCACACGTTTTAACGCACGAGGTCCGCGTTTGTCGCTGCAGCGCAGCCCAGATCGATCGACGTATCGTCCGCCTGGATTATACTGCTAATTGATTACTTTAATATCGCAGTCTGTGCCGTATATAATATACATAACACGCGCACTGCATAACGCAATCACGCATTTGTTCTTTTCGCCGTCTGCGAACTTGGCCGTAATTCATGCGCTTTCGAGCTTCGTGCAGTACTGCTGCTGGCTTACCGTTGAAATATTCATATAGACTCGAAAATTTGTACCTCTGTGTAGATATATATATTCGCAATCGCCGCACTATGTTTAAATCGAATTAAGTAAAGCCTATGTATAAAGCGCTGGGGCGGGTACACCGACAGAATGGTGGATCGAGGATTACCTCCAGAACGTTGTAGCGATAGTAGTAATTGTAGTGGTCTAGCGGTAGTGGCCCTCGTTAATTTAACGCGGATGTATAACGCGAAACGCCCGCAATCGGAAAAGCCGAGCTGCGCTCGCAGGTTCCCAAAGGAAGATAAGATAAGGAAAATCGAATAAACAGCGCGCATGACGTTCGAGTCGTGGCATCGACGCCGCTCGTAAACACATAATGTATTAAAATGCGCGTTACGATCGCAAAATCAAGTCGGTCTCTTGTGTAAATCTTTAAAACCCCCTTGTGTGCGGCGAGATCGACGTAATCCAACAAAACTCTTCCTAATTTGATTCGTGTCGTGAGTTTGCTTTTCATTCGAAGAAAAAATACGCACACGTATCGATCTCGAGCGAGCACGTTGAAATCTGAGAAAAAACATCTTGACCAATGTGCAAGAGCTGATATTTTTCTTCGCTACTTTTACTTAACGAAATTAACATCTTGCACGTGCCCTCGTTTTTCTTTTAAAATACAAAAGATCTTTTTCGGATCAGATTTTACAATTAGATGCGGATCACAACTTTTAACAAAAAGGCAATGAGGAAAATTCATACGTGCCAAAAGTTCTACATATAAATTACGCATTTTCTCACTTTCAAACTGCAGCACAAACATTTCGATCGAGCTCGAAACATATCTAACCTTATTATCGAAGCTAAAAAAACAACAATTATCGTCTCTTTGTATACGAATAACAAGTTTGCGCGCACAAATGTGAGCCGTGAGATTTAATCGCAGAGAGTCGAGCGCGTGTAATCAAAGTGAATTTTTGCATCACAGGTGTGAGCTCCTCCGCAGCGGTATCGAGGGAAATTCGATATAGTCTATAAATCCACTTCCATCAGGCGGACAGACAGGCGCGCGCGTACGATGCAACACAAGCAGCAGCTCACAAAAGAAGCAAGATCACCTACATCGCTACACGCACACATACATACGCGTGAAATTCCTTCGAAAAGATAACTTTCGAGTCGATTTCAGTACATAACGTATTCATCTCTCGTATCTCGTTCGAAAATTTCCCTCAGCCTCTCTTTCCTTCGGCGCCGCAGACTTTCATCCGCGCGCGGTTCTCTCATTTTTTGCTACATCTATATACATAATACAAAAGCACGCAACATCAAAGGCCAAAGCTCGGGTATAGCAGGCGCGCGTGCAAAGGAAAAAATTGGCCTAGTGAATATATCGAGTATGGTTACGCGGACAAGCTCGCACGGTGCATGTATGTAGATTTAGCTAAACTTTTTCCTATATATACGTGCGCATCCGCTTCGTATACGGTAATCGATTTTCAACTGCCTTGATTCATAATGGTACGCGTTTCTGACCTGTTTTGTTTCCTATATACAGACGAATCGAGCCGCAGACTCGAGTCTAATGCGCTCGGTGCCGAGAAACGGTGTATGATAGTTGCAGCGAAAATTTCCAACAAGCATAATAAATTTTTACGAGAAAATGATGAATAATTTGAATATTGTATAATTTACTAGCATTACACTAGAACTGTACATCTTTGCATACTTTATAACTCTTAAAAAAGTTTTATAATTCAGTCGCATCGATCTCAAACGAAAAAACTTGAATAGAAAACGTAATGAAGATATTTTCAAACGAAAAGGGAAAGCTTTAATGAGCGATCGAAACAACTTTAAACGAAATGAATGACATCGTTTGGATGGATCTCAACGAATGTTCAAAACTTTTTACAAAGAAAAATATAAATTTATAATGACCGTTAATTAAGATATAATAAGATGTCATAAACTGAGATATTTTGATGTAAGAAAAATGGCTACGAGTAGATTAACTTTTTAGGCTATCGATCGAACTATTTTTGATTAGTCATAGATCGCCGTCGCGCGGTACCCGAAAGAAATACGAAGACACACGCTAGGCCACCTTATACTTCGCTAACGTTATCAGAGCTTCTCGGCTCGAATAGTCTAATGAAAAGGTCAAGAGTACAAGCGAGGTCGAGTTGTTTCGACCGGCCCAGTATACGTATACTTGTATGCGTGGTGTAGCAGGCAGAAAAGATCAGCTTGGCTTAGCTGAAAAAGCTCCGCTTCGGCTGTAGTTTTTATTAGGATCTGACAAACTTTTTGTTAGCTCGTTTTCTATCCCTATCTCTTTGTCTGTATATCTGTGCTGGAAGGGAAAAACGACTTAAGTCCATTTTTCTGGAAATGAATATTATGATGAAAAACGTACATTTAGTGTCTACTTTATGGTACAAGAGTCAGAATAGACGAGCATAGCGTATATCGTTAATTAGAGCATCGAGCATAAGGACTTAAATCCATTTGGTGAAAAGCGTGGAAAGGTAAAACGACTCAAGTCCGACTTTGCGAGCTCACAAAAGCTATAGAGAGTCTATTTTGATTTGAAAATGAAAGTAAAAGATGTTCGAACGTATACATGGGGCTTCCGCACTCTTCAGATGTTGTTAATTTCTCTTAACAATTGGTACATTTAATACACGAGGGCCTATTTTCGCCTCTGTCCTTATTTCAGCTCTGTCCTTTTTATTATAAGATTTAAGATCTGACTCTGGCATAACGTTAAATAAGCTATTTTATCATTGCTAAATCATTGAATGAGGTATTGATCACAAACTAAGTGAAATTATCGATATTGAAAAAAGTGCGACCGCCAAAAGTGGACTTTAGTGCAAACCGTAGACAGGCAAAACGACGATACCCATGTCGTCCACATCTAGTTTGGCCCTCACGTGCAACTTAAAACACGTTTTTTTCGAAAGCCCCAAAAGTTGACTTAAGTCGTTTTGCCATTCTACCACAGATATATATGAAGAGATAGCTACCACAGGTGGCCGCACGGTATATCGTTATACTTTTCTAATAATTTACTTTTGTGAAATTGTGACTTTTGAGAGAATTTAAATTGGAAAAGTTTGCACCACTGATGGTATTTTTTCTTTTTTTTGTTTTTTTAATTCGCTCGTATAAAAAATAGCTTTAACTCGTTTCGTCTATTGAGACGGTATAATGGTTAAAAAAGATTTTGATTATTGAGCTTTTTATTGCACTTTTAGTACCTTTTTTATCAAATGCTCTATCCCTCAGTTGGCTGCTTCTTTTTCCTGTTAGAAATCCTCAACATTAATAATGACCCGGTGACCAAAAAAGGGCCATTTGAAATCTTTTAAAATACATTAACATTAGTTAACTTATTCCGCCACTAGATGGCGAGTACCTTTATCCTTAAATCTGCAAGTGACAAAGTAAAAAATCATTTTATAAAGCATTTGGATAATGTTTACATGTCTATATAATTGTTCGTCGAGTTCTTTTTACCCTATAAAACACTCGTTACCCAAATCGAGGAAATCTACCATGACTCGTGTATTTGTATTGAAGCTTGAATTAAATATAAAATAGTAGACCTAAATTCGATCGGAAGTGAATCAATTATGATTGCGCGGAGAGAGAAAAAAATAAGAACGTAAAGCGAAATTATTCATGGATGCGAGCATTCGCTCGTCAGGCTCGAATCGATTTTTTTGCTCATTGTCGTCAGTACTGCTCTCAAAAATAAACTACATGTGAAATTTCCATCATGCAAGCCTCCTAATCTAGCCGATTTTTCCAGAAACATGATAACGTAAAGCGAGGTTATTTGCGAAAATCTGCGATTGTAATTTTATCCGAACATGCCTGATAATACTGCGGGAAATCGTTTTTCAAGAGGAGAAAATGATTTATTCACCGAAGAGATCTCGTCCATCGGGATGTCCGTACGACCCAGTGGTAGCGCATCATCGGGTAAGTGTCGTCGTCGTCGTCGTTCTTCTTCTCCTCCTCGTCGTGCAATTAAAATTAATTACGACGGCGTGAAAATTGCTACAAATGTTCACTAATTGTCATCGCTGCAGATGTATAAAACACATCTTTTTTACGCCAATATAATAATCCGTGCAATATGTGCGATTTGCAAAGAAAAGAAAATGCATCCGCTCGCATTCACTCGATCACTGTATTATATAATAAGGCACGATATAATGTACCAATGTTATTTTATCTCGTAAAAAAAGCTATCACTTTTTTCATTTCTTTCCTCTTTTTTTCTTTATTATTTTGCGCGCTCGGGCGTCGGTTTGTGTCGCTTTTCGCCGTGTCGAGTGTCGCACTCGATCAATGTTGCATGTCGCGCAATGTACGAATGCACGAAGCGCATATTTTGCCTCATATATTCAAATTAAATGCGATTCTTTTGTACACAAACACTCACTCACGTACACCAGCGCAATGCTCATGCACTCTATTAGATGTGCTACCTACGCGCGGATTTATGCTGTTACATGCAAAAAAAAGCTCTGTAACTTTTTTTTTCGATAATCTATGTGCACTTTGTCACGTTAAAACTTTTTTTTTGTATCCTCAATAACATGTCATCCGGACGTACGAGCAATGCAACGTTACAGCAGAATAATTCAAGCATAAATGTTTTTTTTGTTTCACTGTTGAAAATGACATTAAAAGATATATCAATGTTTTCATACGTAAATGTGCACATTAGAACGAGGCGAGGAAGAGACGGCCAAATGTTGATTCGCAGCCAGAGTATATATAGCTGCTCGTAATCTCTGCCGTTTTCTTGGCGTATTATATACGTATACTGCAGAGGAGACTGCGAACTGATTAAGCCTAACTCTCTTCCTCTACCTCTCTCTGTGTGTGTCTCTCTACTTATTTTATATGTGTGTGCTTGATTAAACGTGTGGGTGTGCGCGCACAGCTTGATTAGGCTCTGAACTTCTCTCGTGTAACGACTTCCTTCCTCGTCGCAGGTATCTCGAGTCTGGCGAGTTGCGGCGAGGTCGAGTCGCTGCCGGAACTACCGCCCCAGGACGAGGAGAGGCTGCAGCGAGCCGCTCGTTTGCTTCAGCAGCGGCTCGTTTTGCGCCAATGGCTCGTCGACCATGGACTCCACAATCACTATCAAAGGTGAGCCGTCGTAAATGAACTCGCTCTTTATAATATCTCTATGTAATATTTTATATCGGGCTTCTTTCGACTCGTATATGTTTGCATCAAGTAACGAAGCCTTTTTTCATTAAATATTTGGAAAAGCAAGAGATTACGTTTCTGCCCTTCGATCGTGTCTCAGCCCGAACACGCGCGCGGCAGTGGAAATAGCGCCAGTTTTTTAATTGAACCCGTAAATTTTTTTCCTACTCTCCGCGCTGCAATTGGGCCGGCGCCAACTTCCCTAATGCAAAATAGAAAGAGAGAGCAAAAGATATTACGGTTTTATGCCGCGGCCACGATGCAGGACTTGATTATTTTTCAAGCAATAAAAGAAATGCTTTTAATGGAGAAAAAAAATTAATAATAATCAGCTTTAGAAGCACGAAAATTCATTAATAACTGGGGTCTCTCAAAAATACGAAAAACGTAATTAATTTTATTTTGCTCCAGGATGCATCTGCCCATAACAAGCTGCATTATAAGTATAGTCGCGCAACGAGTACATTTAATTTCGTTCGGCGCCCTATATTTATTTACGGTTGCCGCGTGATACTTTTAAAAAAAATTAAAATCCAAGCAAAATAATTGATTCAATTTTTAAAAAATTTATTTATTTGAATGACATGGAAAAGTTATTTTGAGTACAGCCTTATAAATGTTAATCCTAAATAAATAACCCTGTGCGCATCCGAAAACGAGCATGTAAGTGTCCGAAAACTAGGCTTTTAGGGTTTTTTTTTCATAAAATCATTCTGCAAAGCAAATTCGAGATTGATGTACTCTGTGTAATTATACTTATTTTAGAGCTAAGAGTATCTTCTAGTGAATCGGTAACTTCCTAAACCTCTCTGAATGCAGTGAGCAGCGACCGCAATCGGTCAAAATAAAAAAAATCTCTCAAGTGTCCGGTAACCGTCGTGTTTACCCTACGTACACGAACAACTCATGCCCGATATTTCTGAGGCTCCATTGTGCTTCATGTACGATCGTCTTACGCGCGTGTACGCGATATCGAGAGCTCGGGAATTCTGTATCAATTTATTTTTCTCCTATATTTACATGCGCGATAAGTGCGCATCTGTATTAAAATGCCGCGGGCAGGTAAACACCGTGTAAAATACACACAAGTATTACAATGCACGTGCGTGAATCTTGACACGTTTGCTCGACAGGCTGCTACAAATGGAGGTGCTGTCGCTGGAGGACGTCTACTGGGTCGAAGACAACGCGGTGCGCGTGGCGCTGGGCAAGGATCTGCCGCGATGGATACAGGCGCGCCAGACGCTGCCCACCTCCAAGGAGGACCTGGACGTGCTCAAGGCCGATCTCTGGAGCTCGGTGGTGAAGAACAGTCAACATCAGGACGCATGGACCTGGGGTGAGTCCGATCAGTAAAATCATTTTTTTACGGTGTTGTCGGTATAACGAATAGGATCGCGCCTAAAAAATAGCTGCCCAAATTTCCATAAACGTATGTAATACGGCAGGCGTTTTGAAAGCCCAACCGAACGAATGCACTCGTATCATTATGTCAGATCTTATCGGCAGCCGACTATCTCTCTCACTCCCTCTTACTCTTCTTTCTCTCGATGTATGATTGTCGTCGTCGACGTCGTCATCGTCGTCGAGTGTGTCGGCGCGGCGGTGGCGGCAACGGCGCTAAGGCCGGCTGTATAATATACGTCGCCGATGCCGTACGACGCCTCCAATGTAAATAACACCGCAGAAGGATATGTATATTATATATACATATGCGAATGTATTCGCGTCTTTGATCAGTTCGTTGGAGACTTAATACAAGCGCGAACGCCGAGTGCCGCAGCGAGCCGTTCGTTCGTTCGACGCTGCTGCTGCTGCCTTTTTTCTTCTCCTTCTTTTTCTTTTTCTCTCGTTTACGTGCGCGCGCGTGAGAGAGCTGAAGAGTGGAGACTCGTTCTTGGGCGTCCAGTGGAGCGCGCACGACGCAAAGTATAAATATAGAGAGAGAGAGTGACAAAATAAAACGAGACACGAGAAAAAAAGAAGGAATAATAAATAAATAAAGAGGCATGGATCTCGCGCAGGCAAGTACGTATATCGGTGTTTTATATTCTCTTCAAAGTGTATCGACTCCGCTCCGGCGCGACACGGTGTGCGTCGTACGTTCTTCATCGGCAATTGCGTTGATCATTATCGGGAATTTTTCGTTATTATAACAGTATAAAACGTTTATATATTTATGCGTGTCGCACGAGTATAATCGTATTATACTCGAACGCGCAGCGCAAAATCGAAAATGTTTGCTCGGCTTCGACAACTGCGTAATTAATGACATAAATGCGCGCGATCGAGGTGTACGGCACGAGAATAGATTTAATCGTGCGCGTTTCCAAAGTCAAATAAAAAGTGCACCGTGCAAACATTTATCAATAATATAAATAAACAGAGCGCGAGTTTTTTCTTATAAATATATATATATATCGTTCAAAATGCACTGCGAGCGGCGCAGAGTGTCGCACAACGCACCCAGCAGCCAGCAGCAGCGGCAGCAGCAGCATCATGAGTGGTAGTGAATATCTTGACTTTTTGTGCGCAGGTGGCATGCTGGTGGTGTCGGTGTCGGTAGCCGGCCTGGTCACACTGGCGGCGATGACCCAGCCCGCCCTGGCGCCCGAGGCCAAGCACTCGCTCCTGCAGTACGTCACCGGCAAGTACCTGCTGCCCGGCAACTGCCGCGTCCACTTCGAGTGGGAGGAGCCCCAGCTGGTCGGCGAGACGATGACCTTTAACGTCAAGGTATGCGCAACCTACTGACAATTTATATACATTTGAATTTATATTGCGTAAGGGCGCCATATCTGATTTTCCAACTTTTTCTTATCGTTGCTGCCGTTCTCTCTCTCTCTCTCTCTCTTTTTTTGTCGCGCATTATCTTCGAAAGATTGCGCGTAAAAATATTTTGTTACATCGATCGGGTAACATCTCGGGCTCTCTCTCTGTACGCGATTAAAAAGGAAAATAACTCGAACGTATGCGCTCGAGCACGCGCGGAATCAAAACAATCGTCATTGTTTTCTCTGTGTGCAGTTTTACCAGAGAAACGGGCAGCCGTATCCGATCTGCGACAAAGACAATCTCATCGTCGAGGTGAGTCAGGGCAACAGCAGCATAGCGACCTTCATCGAGCTCGGCGGCACCGATCCGCTGCTGGCCAACACGGCCGTCGTCAAGTTCACGGTGCGCCACGCCGGCCAGTATCGCATAGCCGTGCAAATAGGCTCCTATCACGTGCACGGCAGTCCGTTCTTGAAGACGTTTCTGCCGGGTGAGTCGACCGATTTTCTTCGTCTTCTATTTCGTTGCCTGCCGATCGAATGGTATTGATACTAATTTTTTTTTCTCGTGTGCAACAGGACAACAGGATCCAAACAAGACGGTCTTCGTGCGCAACAGCTCGACCGTCGTCTGCACCGCGGGCATAGCACACTCGATGACGATCGAGCCCCGCGACGAGTACGACAATCTCTGCATCTTCGGCATCAACGAGAATCCCGTGGACGGCTACAAGGTCCACATAACTCAGATCGGCACGTCGCCCGACAAACTCTGCCCCGACAACTGCGGCGACACCTCGCTCGAGTACGACGCGCCCAATCAGCGGATTCGCCTGAGGGTGAGCTTCGACAAGGGCGGCTGCTATCACGCCACGGTCGGCCTCAACGGCACGCAGCTGCACAACGGCGAGTTCGACATCATCGTGCTGGAGAGCGCCGTGTCCCGAGCCGTCCAGAACAACGTCGCCTCCAAGGACCCGACCATTTGCTACGCGGCCAAGTTGCTCGGCATACAGGGCGAGAGGTACTCCAAGCCCAAGAAAGTGTTCTGCTTCATCTCCCCGAAGCAGCTGACGATCAAGGAGTACCTGTTGAAATTCATTCCCAAGAGATTGGTCACTTTCAGGCTTTGCCCTTCGACCAAGGTAAATTCGATCATTGTGTAACATTTCCGACTGTTTTGCATATTTTAATTGAATTGCTGCACTTTTGTTTTCAGTTTCATTTCGATAGTCCTAATAATCAGCACGAAGGTTACGACTCTTTTACTATTGACGACGGATGTCAACCCCCAGTGGAACTGATCTCGCATTATCGTGATATTATAGCGGCTACTTTTACACTATTCTTATTGAAAAACATAGGCGGCAGCGAAACTTTTGCCGATAAGCAAGACTTTTTCTATCACGAGGTTCGAAAACATCATCAGAAGCATTATCATGAAAAATTGTCGATGAAGGTTCAACGCGATAGACTGCTGGAGACGGTAAATACTGGAGAATTAAAATGTTTTACATATTACTGCTTTTGAGTTAATCGCGTGATTGATCAACGATGCTATTTTTCAATTATAGTCAATGAAGGCAACTAAAGGATTTTCGATCAGCGATTGGTGTCGAAATTTCGAAATCACATTCCAAGGCGAACAAGGTAAATATTTTAAATTGAAACACATCGATCGACCTAATTATTCAGACTCATATAATAAAACCACGTGTCTCTCTGGCAGGTGTGGATTGGGGCGGAGTTCGACGCGAATGGTTCGAGCTGATCTGCGCGTCGCTGTTCGACCAAGGAAACGGCCTGTTCAGCTCGTTCGGAGAGTCGCAGCAGGCACTGGTCCATCCGAACGGCAAACGAGCTCCCGGCTTGAAGCTGAAACACTACGAGTTCGCCGGCAAAATCGTCGGAAAATGTCTGTACGAGTCGGCGCTCGGCGGCTCGTATCGACAGCTCGTTCGAGCCCGTTTCACTCGCTCGTTCCTGGCTCAGATCATCGGCCTGCGAGTGCATTACAAATATTTCGAGCAAGACGATCCAGATTTGTACTTGAGCAAAGTCAAGTACATTCTGGAGAATGACGTGGAAGAAATGGAACTGTTCTTCATAGAAGAAGAGTACGACAAAGACGGTCAATTAGTAAAAGTAAGTGATCAAACATTTGATTTTAATTGAAAACAATGGACAATAATTCTAACTTCTTGCCGTCCTTTCAGTTGGTCGAATTGATTCCTGGCGGTCGAAATATTCGCGTAACAAACGACATGAAACTTCGATACTTGGATGCCTTAGCACAACATAGACTAGCTAATTCAATACGTAGTGAAGTGGATCATTTTTTGAGAGGTTTGAACGAACTCATTCCTGATAATCTTCTTGGCATTTTCGACGAAAATGAACTAGAGGTAATAATCTAATGAATCAAAGCAGCTTGCGGTGATTTCGATGCATATTTGAAACTCTCTTGTTTCAATTTTAGTTACTATTGTGTGGAACCGGAGAATACAGCGTGGCGGATCTTCGAGCTCACCACGTCGCTAATGGCAGCTCACCCGAGTTCCTAAGAGTGCTCGACTGGTTTTGGACCGCAGTGAGCAACTTCACCCAGGAGGAAATGGCGCGACTTCTGCAGTTCACCACAGGATGCTCGCAATTGCCTCCTGGCGGCTTCCAACAACTCAGTCCACGTTTCCAAATTACTGCTGCGCCGACTTTCGAAAATCTTCCAACAGCGCATACATGGTGAGTTTTGATCTACTTCATGTTCAGCTCTATAGTTTTGATTGAATTTAATCAATGTCAAATATTACTTTTCTAGTTTCAATCAATTATGCTTACCTGACTACGAATGCTACGATCACTTCGAAAAAGCGCTGCTTCTAGCCATAAGTGAGGGTACGGAAGGTTTCGGGATGATTTAAACGATTTGTCGCCAGTGATAAATTCCCTCTAGTCAAAGTTACTAACTTTTACGATTATTATAATGATTACTTTTTTACTTATTAAACACTTGATCGATGTAACGCAGCCGATACTAGTCAGTTATTGCTTTCGTTATTTAGAGAAAAGAAACATATTTTTATTCTGTTTTCTACGAATGCTATGTTAAATAATCAGTTTCTATCAAAAAGAAAAATGACAAGTTTTTTATATTTTACTTAAAGCCTATTACAATTGTACTAGTTAAAAATAAAATATCATTGTTAAGCTACTACTTGTAAATACTGTGTATGAGTCATGCTGAACGGTTGAGTGAAGAAGTTTGTTGAATAATTTTTAAGAAATCTCATCTTATTTTTGAAAGACTTGTGTACTATTTTAATCGGTGCATATATTAAAACTACTATCATAATTATGATATTAACAAAAAGCTATAGTTGAATGAGGACAAATAATGAAAATGTACTAGATCTTCATTAGATATGCTTGATTAAATTATCAAAACAAATTTTTGCAAAGTAGTTAGAGCCAAAAAACAAATGAAACTTTCCATAAAAAATCATTTTTATATTGCAATGGGCGTCAGGATTACGACATCTTGGCAATCAAAATACAAACATTTTAGATAGAGATACTTGAAATCCAATGCTTATGCAATATTTTAAAAGCCAACCTCATCAATTGCTTTATATAAATTAATTGCAATTATCTCTTGACATCATTCTCTAGTAAAAAAGGTCGTAAAACGTAATGAAGAGATTAATATATAAGATAGATGAAAAAAATCGACTTTAATCAAAATAAACGGTCTTTTATTGAGATAAAATACAAAAACATAGCTATGTAAATATATATTGTATTATCTAATCATTGTCCGTTACTATTAGATTCGACTGTATCATTGTGATCTATCAATTGCTAAATTGAATAGTCATTAAATGACTCGTTAATATAATCGTTATAGAAATAAATATGATCAAAAAAACAGAATCAATTGTATTGGATTATTCAATGTCCTGCAGTAAGATTTAGATTTAAGGTCATTCATCCATCGATCCGTAAACTCATTCGTGTCCCTGAAGCACTTTTTTTTAAAATCGTGCGCTTACAAAAATATACAATTGTTATAGAAAAAAAATGACTATAAAACATTCGCTCCCCATACGCATAAAAATTATACAAAAATTCTCAAATTATCGTCCATTCCTTTCACGATTATAAACTGAAAATGAAAAAAATTAAAGGGTTAACTAAGGTTTTTTTCAAGCGCTTTGAACTCGAAGTACTTTTTTTGTTAAAGTTAACTTACTTTAATTCCAAACCAATGGCAGTCCGGTTAAGAAAAATGACAAAGTTCGCATGATCAGATGCGGATAACGAGCAACACTACCGGCGAATCGGAACAATTTGCTACTCCATCCAGACTCTTCCGTGTATTTGAGTAAGCTGGCTTGAAGCTCCATTATTTCAGCCCTGTGTGAAAAGAATCACCATCACCAATAACGAGATAGAGAGGCAAAAATAAACATAGACAAAAAGAAATAATGAAAGCGTAAAAATTGTCTTTACCGGTAGGTTTTGCACGCCTGGTCCATTTGGCGAATTTTGGCGTCTTGATGAAGAAGCTGACATTTGAAGTCGGCCGCCTGCAAGCTCAACTCGTGCTCTAATTGCTCGCTCGATTGCAATCGCTCCTCCAATCTCATGTTCTCGTCTTCCAATTCGCGCAGTGTTTTTTCCAGCTCGGTCCTTTCTTTCTGTTTTTCTTTCACGAGACTGCAATCGTCAATTTCGCGTGAATTCATTTCATCAAAGCGAAGAAAAGAGGAGAAAAAAATCGTCAGAGGACTGCACTCGAGAGACGCAAAGAATAAAAAAGTCTTTACCCAGCGAATCGTTGAATTTCTTCTTGCAACGACGCGTTCAGGGCCAGCTGAGTATCTAATTGAACCTGCATCTCTTCTCGGGCTCGTTCGGCGCTTTCGGCTTTTTTGGTCTTTTCTTCGATCAACGCCTCGAACGCTGCCACCTTGATATTCGTTTTTTTTGCATCAGAGAAATGTACTGTATACGAGTTAAATTTAAAATGATTTTGATGAGGCTAGCGAGAAACGCGTTTGGGCCAAGATTTTATGATTTACGATGCGACTGTCTTACGCTAGGTCATTTTCAGCCGAGTACTTTGGCTTTTATGAGCAACGCATGGTTTGGAAAATTAGAAAAAAATCGTTTGAGCTGGTTGAATTTTTCATTCAAACAATAAAAGTTTCAACAATAAATTCACAGAATGATCACGATAGAAAGTGATTTGTATGCAATTTAGAATTAACACATTATTTCATCAAAAGTTCCATTTCACTCACTTACTTTCGTGTAATTGTGCTTCATTAAGTACACAAATATTTCAAACTTGTAATTTGCATACTTCTCCCTCATTATTTCTAATTACCTAATGAACTTTAGATGTATGAAATTGCACAGAGAAATCATAGCAGTTTAAATTAACTCAACTTTGAACTTTGTAGTCTCATATTCATTTTTCTCAACCTTAAAAACTATTTAGTTCGGTAACTTAATTATAAAAAAAGTTTGTTTGGCAATCGGCAAAAAAGAAAAGTTATACGAGTACCAAAGTAACCCATATAAAGGCATTAATACTTTCTTCTTCGAAGCAACTAATTTACTCTTCAGATGAATAATGCATGCTTGAATATACTTACGTCAAATTTCATTCGTGAGAAATTGAAAACGCCAAGGTGGAATAAAGGAATGAAAGAAGGGAAGAGAAAAAAAAGGTAAGCGACGAACTAGTTATTATGTGACATTGAGTCACTTTTAAGCGACTCGAATTGATTTAGAGCCAACGACAGGCGTGACTCATGCTCAAGCTCTCGAGTGCGTTGACTCTTTGCTGCACAGCTTTATATGCGCTTTTATACGTATACGCGAACGACGTCTTCGTCTTAGCCGCGTCGTCGTCGTTTTATTTACGTACAACCCCCCGCGAAGAAGAGCCTCTTTCTCTATTACGTTTTATATAGGTGGGAAGCCTATTTGCAAACCCGCGTCTCGTTTTGCCCTCTCGCGTTTCTTGACAAAATCACATTTAGAAACTCGCAAGCCCTTGGCAAAGTACACGGAATCGAATTTTACCGCGCACACTACTACTACTCGGCAAAATGATTTTCCAACGTTTCTAAGCTCTAGGTTGACTCGATTTTTTAGCTTGCGAGCTTGCGATCGGTCCAATGCAGTGATATTGAAGAGACAATTCATGCGTTACACTCATACTTTTTATATCAAGGAAAGGAAGGAACGCATGGTTTATACACAATCAAATTGCCCTAAAAATCAATAGGAAATGAAGTTTTGCAAGTAGTTCACAAATTTACATATGCGGTAGCCAGTTTACTTCCCGGATGAAATAAAAATAAAACATACTTCAGATTCATCTATTTTCTTTAGTGGAATATCCTCTCTGCATGTGTGATGGGAAATCTCATTGCAACATTCGTACGAAATTTTATGACTCGAAATCGATTTGCGCCCCACGGCACACCATCGTGATGCACCTTTTGCACTCGATGCACATGGATCGATCCAGGTCACTTATACATGAGTCATCCATGCGGAGCTTTTTTACTTTCAACCACGTATCGCTCGAGCTACGAGTTGCGAGTCTATATTGCCATCCCCTTATTTTACGTGTAATGAAAAAGAAACTAGACTCGATGTTTATGAAAAGAGCACAACGTACTCGTCGAGGACTTTGCGTTTAATAAAGCTTTATCAAAAATTATAAGTTCATATAAATTAAAATACTCAAATGTACAGATTGGTAAAGGCTTAAAAATAATAATAGTAAAGATTCGAGGTAAAGAGCGTATAAAAGTGTTGTCGACGAGGTGAAAGAAGCAGTAGTCATAGAAAGCAGACGAAAATGCGGCCCGATAGGGTGAACGCGGCGAGTGTCGCGATAATGTAAATAATAGCCTTTAAAAGCATTACTTTGTCGAGCAGCGACTTCTTGTCTTCGCGGCTCTTGAGCAGCTTGTCCCTATCCTTGGCGATCTGCTTGTCGAGGGCCGCGAGCCGATCGCGCTCCGTGCCGAGCTCGTTGCGCAGATTCTCCGCATTTATAGCTCGCTCCTCGGCTAATTCCTTCAGCTTCTGCGCCTCGCTCAGCGTCGTCTCTTTTTCCTTGCGGCACAGCGTGAAAGGGGGAGAACGAGAAAAAGGATTTATATTTACGAGAGTCGATGCATAACGTGATGTCACCCTATCCACTGTGTGCGTGCGTGCGCGCGCGCGTATGTATATTTGTGTCGCGGTCCCTCGGCGCATTCTTCGTTGTAATGCACTTTTGAACTTGCGCGCGAGTTCGCAAGCGCGTAAGAAAAGAGCGAGAACGAGAGAAAGCGAGAGAGACACATGCTTTGCTCTTTTCTTTTTGTTTTCGTTGCTGCCAAAAGAGCTTTATTTCGGTTGCAGCAGTGAGTGCGCGCGCGCGCCCTGAAGTTTTCGTCGTGCTGGACGTTTTTGTAACAAGTACACAAGTGGCACACAAGCAATGAATAATGAGAAACGAGAGCTTACACGCGCGCTCTCGACTCTTCGCAACTGTATATATATATATAATATATATATATATATATATATAAAAGAGGGCTTGCGACTCGCGCGATATATTTCCAAGTTCGAGATTTTAAAAGGCTTATTTCGAGACTCCCGTGCCTGGCGTGTGCGTATAAAATTAGGCGCGCTAGCGTAACGAGCGTTCGTTGCCGTTCCGTGCTTACTGCTTTGAGCTGCTGCAGCTCCTTGTTGATGTCCTCGCTGTGGGCCCGCAGCCGGTGCAGGTCGCCGCTCATCCTCGCGACCCGCGCGTTCTCGTTGTGCAGCAGCCTGCGCAGCACCACGATCTGCAGGCTCTGCTGCTCGAGATTGGAGAGCGAGGTCTTGAGCTCGCGCACCTCGCGGCGACGCTGACGCCAGGCGTGAAGCATCAGGCCCCGGGCCACGAGCTGGCCGGCTCGACGCTCGCGCTCGGCCTGCGTCAGGCCCGACGCGCCCGAGCCCGCTCGCTTGCTCAGCCGATGCTGCGGATTGTTCTGGCGCTGCAGCAGGATCAGGCTGTCCTTGTCGGACAGCTCCTCGGCCAGCTGGCGGTAGCTCGCGCTGTCGAGGCCGCCCACGCTCAGGGCGCTGTCGCAGCTGCGTATCAAAAAAGATCACAAGAATATTTTTATAGATAAAAACTTAAGTATTGAATGGTGAGTTTGCTTACCCTCGCAGCTCGAAGCCCGTGGCAGGTGTCAGTTTGCTGGCAGCCGGCGACAGATCCAGCAGAGACATGCTCTTGCGTGGAGCCGCGGCGTTCGTCTTCTTCTTATCCTGAGCATTGGGCTTGCCGGCGATTTTTCTCAAAGTCGCGCTTTTTGGCTGCTGCTGCTGCTGAGCTTTATTGGCCTTTTCGGCTGTCTGAATCGAGCCCTTGCTCGCCGATCGCACGGGCAACTGCGACGACGACCCATGTTGCTGCTGCGCATTGTTGCTGTACTGCAGGCGTCGTCGGGCGCTCTGCGACAGACTGTCCGGGTCCGAGTTCGGATTCGAGCC
Organism: Trichogramma dendrolimi; assembly: GCA_034770305.1. Lineage (NCBI taxonomy): Eukaryota > Metazoa > Arthropoda > Insecta > Hymenoptera > Trichogrammatidae > Trichogramma > Trichogramma dendrolimi. The sequence continues at coordinate 3,198,467 of JAPMIB010000001.1, forward strand.
GTGCTTGGCCGACTGGATGAGGCGCGACGCGGTTGCCTTCTTCTGACGTCGATCGGCACTCGATGCCGCCGAAGCCTTGATCTTGATAACCGGCTCGGACGACACGGCCGTCGGTGATAAATCCGTCGTACCACTGGGCATTTTCTTTCTGTCTTTTCGTCGCGTAAAAAATGACGACGACGACGATGACGTTGATGATGCTCTTGGTCGTACTTGGATTATTCACGGATTATGCGATGGCACACGTTGAAGGACAGGGAGCTTTGATTACGTTTTTTTTCTTTTTTAATCGGACGAGCCCATGCTACTCTGATGCTTTCAATTTGTCGACTCGTTTGTTTTTTGAAAATCGCAAAATTATTTAGGGTTAGAAATTGAATTGCGACGAGGAAGGCAACGAGATCGCTTAGCTGTATACATAAACGATCCCAGTCTCGTTTTTCATACGCTCTTGATGGTAAAAAAAGAGCAAAAAAAATCGAATCTCTCGTATTTTGGTGAAATAAAATTTTATAAAATAAATTTCGTAATTATTTGCTTGAATGATCGAGCAGTTGAAGTAAATGACGATTAATAAAGCTCAAAATATGACTCTTCAGAAATACAAGTTTATTGACACTATATTAGTACAGTGCCAAGCGTAAATAATAGTTACGATTGCACGAAAAAAGTAAACACAACGAAAAATAGTTATTTCAAAATGTCACGGAACAATGGAATACATTTAAATCGAGTTTGTCGCGTACGCGAGATATTAAATTCAGCGGTAACGTCATTTCGAAACTTTTTACACGTAATATACAAACCAAACGACCCGTGGGCGTAAAATATTATAATAATCCAATCCCGGGTAATGTAACGTGAAATGCGCACGTGTGCGCGCCAGTCAAATAGATAGGTGGGCGCGCGAAATTCTCGCGGTCATTTTCGCACGGGGAAATAAATTTAGCCGGCCGAGCACTCCCCTATTCTCGAGATCTCTCCGAGTTAACGCGCTGTTGTCTTTTATATACACATGCGTACGTAGGCAGTTGCCTCTTCGCGTAGCATAGTAGTATTATATGCGCTCGCGGAAAGTGCGCGTGTAAAATAGCTACGTTACCCGCCCCTCGTGATCGTCGCTTTTTCCCTCGGTGCTTAAAATACCGATACAACGCGTGTGTATGTATGTGTATACGCGTCGCAGATGGAAACTAATCGTCCGTTGAGAGCAAATGTTTTCAATTTTCTTTGCTCCGAAGTGAAACTTCTTCGCGCGCGTTGAGTAGAAAGAGGAGTGAATTAGTGAAGAACGAGCGTACGAGCGAGCGATATTCGGGCTCGAATCGAAAACTCCGCGCGTGTATCCGAAAAAGCGGAGTCCGGAGATACTTCGCAAGATTCTCTTCAAACGTTACCATAGATTGACTTGAAACTAATCTCTCTTGATGATTTAATCTATTTTAAAGGGAAAATATGTCTTGATGATTTTCTCCAAAATGCATATTTATCGAATTATAAGCAATTAAAAATGTAAAAATCATATTTTCAATTTTTCTATTTTAATCGCGCATAGAAACATGAAACCCAATATTTTCGATGTTGACAGCGTTTGATATCAATCTTTAGAAATCCTTTTATCAAGCCTCGTAGTTTTCTTCGAGGTTTGTAATGATAAACCGATGACAGCTACACAAATAATTTTGGGCCTAAGCTTAATATAGATCAATCGTTTGTTGTCGATCGCTTATCGTTAGGTTGATATGTCATCGTCATAAATACTACTTTAGCATGTTACCATACGCGATTGAAAAAAGACAAAAATTTCGTTTTTTCATTTCAAATCGATGATAACTTAACAAATTTATTGATTATTGACGGGTGTTTAAAGACAAAATTTGAAAAATATCCCTATTTTTTTTAAAATATAACTACAAAAAATCTCCGCTACCCATATTTCTCGCGCGCGCGCGCGAGTTTTTTGTCTCGACCACATAAACCAACGGTCTCGAAATCTCAGCCGCTTGCGGGAGCGGTTCACGACCAAGCGACATCCAAAGACTAGTCACCACGTATCGCCCCCCCACCTAGTGTAGGCGTAATCGTACGAATGGCTCACTCGAACGGCACATACGCAACTCGCACACACATTCACTTTTTCCAGATCAATATATAGTCAGTACATGACGATACATCGCCAACTGTACAGTAAAATCGTAGCGAGTAATTTTCGAGACAAAAAATAAAAATAAAAATATATTGCAGATTTAATAATAAAGTGACCGTGTGTTGTGCGCGCGAGTGCGTATAGTTACACTGATATCATGAATTTCTTCAAGACAAGATTAAAATTGGAAAAATTGAAGATCTTAAGAAAGAAGTTTAATTTGGAGAGAGAAGATGAGCGATTTACATTTCTTCGTAAGATTGAACATATAGTCGACGATTGGTTCGCGCGATTGCCGGATCTTCTAGACATTTTTAGCAAAGAAGAAATCGAGAGCCTTCTCTCGACTGCAGCAAATCACTGGCGCGCAGGCCGAGTATTCATCTGCTTCGTGATTCGGACCGGCTACACAGACGAGCCCGAGGTCGACGATGACGGCGAGCCGCTGCTGCACCGCACTACACCACTGCTTCGCCTGGGTGGATACAATATCTCCGATTTTCACCGTTTGTTATTTGAAATATACGATCGGTTCGACGTGAACTACACGGATGAGTCCGGTTATACGCATTTTCACATCGCCGTCAAGTATCGGTGTAACCACATAGTCGAGAAATTTCTCAAACTCGGCCAGGATCCCGATCTCAGGGTGCGAAAAACAGGCGATACGGCGCTACACTTGGCTCTGTCCCGCGACGATATTGAAATGGCCAAATTGCTGCTGAGAAACGGCGCTAGCCCAAATTTGTCCAACTTCGAGGGATCGACTCTTATGCATTTGATTTGCAATAAACGCAGCTCCAACATGGATTTACTAAATATTTTACTCGAGCTGAGTCACGACAAATATCTACCGTTGCGAGTCAATGCCGGGAACAGGTTGGGCGACACACCGTTGCACTTGGCTATCGACTGCCAGAACAAGGAGATGGTCGAATGGCTGCTGAGAAACGGCGCCAAACCAAATTTGACCAACAGGGATGGTTCGACTCCTCTGCACGCTATTTGCATGAAAAGCGACTACGATAACGATTTGGCGGAGATATTCTTCAACGTCAACAAAGAAGTCAATCGGGTGGTAAAGGTCGATGAGCGTGACAACAAGGACCGCACACCGCTTCAATGGGCCGTGGCAAATTTTTTACCACGCGCGGTCAGCATGCTATTAGATCACGGTGCTGATCTATTCAAATTCGTTTTCCCTGGTGCGAGCTATTTTGGCGAGATTTTTAAAAAATGGCTCCGTGTCGATGCGTATAAATTGAGATTGTCATCGGGAGCTTTGGCCGTTGTCGAAAGTCTCGAGGACAGAGGGTACCAATTAAATCACAGGGACGCCGCGACGATCATGAAATTTTTTGACAATTATGAATTGTTCGAAAAGTCAGCGAAACTTGACGAATCTTGGTACAAGGACGAGGAGTTCTTGAGCGAGGCGAAAAAGATCACGATAAGAGATAACGATCCGGAGTTGTCGCTTTACGACTTGGTTCGATTGCGACCCGAAGAGGAGGAAAATCGACTCACATGCGCGGACTACTTGAAGTTCTGGTACAAAAACAAACTGTGGGAGCTGACCCACGAACCGATGGTGGCTTGCCAGCTGCATCTGAGCGAGAAAATGGCGAGAGGATTTTTCCGAGCCTGGACACTGGATCCTTTCTTGATGTTGACGCACCATCAATTACCGATTCTCTGCTGTGAAATAATCCTCAAGAATCTAAAGAACGAGGAGTTATTTAATATTTGTTTGGCGGCGGAAATCCAACAAAGCATAGAATTAAAAATTTTACGGGAATTTATCAAATCTCTTGTTTGATAATTTTATTAATTTTCTATATTATACAAATAAAGAAACTGGAAAAAAAATAAATCATCGATTTGCCTTGGCTTGAATTTTTTCATGTTTTAATTTGTCTTTTTACTTTAAAATAGCTCAACGCAAATCCAACTGTATTGAATTACACCCATTGCTCGAATCAATCATTTAAAATGAGCTTTTAAATGTATAATATAGATAGTGCAAATTACAAAACTTCATTTCATTTTATGTTCGATTTCATATCGATCGGTGTCTCTTGTAAGCCAGATTTCAGGTCGAAATTCTTCGATTTTCTTATGTTGCAAACGCGGCGCGAATCCCCCTTACCGAAGAAGCCGTGCGGCCCCGGGGCATAGACACGCGAGGGTAAATATACAACGCGCAGTAAATAGATGTAACAAACGGCGATGTGTGAGTGTGTGTATGTGTGTTGGTGGTGGCAAAGTCTTAGAAACAGCCAAAAATTGTACTAAGAGGTACACGCATATATATACACCCCTGAAATCAGACGTTCTCCAATACATGCCGGTCAGAGCAGAGACGACTCCACCACTCATCCAATCCCGAGACTCCGATCGTCGAGCAGCGTCAACGCAACTTCTCTCTCTCTCTCTCTTGCGCGCGCGCGCACATTATTATTATTTATATACCTATCCACCGCACGAGCGAGCGGCGCCGCAACAACATCTCTCTCGCATGTATATATAAGTCGCAGCAGCATGAGTTAGCAATAGAGGCTTATATTATATATATATATATAGGTACACGCACACATATCGAGAGCGAACGCAAGGCGCGAGCGGCGCAGTCCGATCGTCGAGCTCGGCAGCGGTAGCAGCAGCCTATCAGGCAGTCTGTGCGTGCGTGCGTGGTGCTGCGATCCGTGTATATATACGAGTCCGACCGTCCGTCCGTCCGTCCGTCCGTCCGTCCGTCCGTCCGTCCGTCGTTTTTACATAGACTCACACACACACATATTACGCGAATGTAATAATACCTGCGCGCGGATTGCCGTAATACCGGGTAGGGGGACTTGTCGCACATATACGCCGAAATATTTTATACACACGCCTATATGCAAGCGAACTCGCGGACGCGCTGCTTTCTTTGTATTGTATACAGACAATCGCGTTGAATATTATGCGATAAGTATCTGCGCGAGCGCCGCTATGAACGATTGATTCGTTTTTTTTTATAAACACATAGTGTATGTATAAATTAAAAGACTTACGGTGCCCGTACGGTACGTATATATAAACGATATATACAGACATATACCGAGGTTTTATTACATGGGAATCCGAGCTTGAAACTGAATTCGTTTATACCTATAGCAGTCGTAATACCATAACCGGTCTTGCGCGATGTTCTCTGCCTCTGCTGCTGCTGCTGCTGCTGCTTGGCTACGTTACAAATAGCTCCACTTCGTATTTTTAAAGGTGCAACCAGTGCAAATCGTGTGCGTGCGTGTGTGTGCGCGATCCCCGACGAGCAAGTGATTTTTGTGATATGTACTTTGCTGCGTGAGAGACGGGCGGCTGCTGCTTCGGCTTCGCGATTTCGACGACGCGTGCTCGCATCCAGATAAATCTGCATAATACACACACACACACACACACATACCACAAGTGGCGTATCGCTCTGTATACATATACACAAAGTGAAAAAAGGACATCTCGCCGCGAACAGCTGTGAAAACAAACAATGCAGCAGTAGCCAACAGCCGCGCACAGCCGTTGTTGTATATATGCGGCCGCGTGAGATACAGAAAAAGACGGGCGAAATTTTTTTGCAACTTTTCGACTTCGAGGTTATAGACGAGATTACAACAGTGTCTCCAGGCCAGTAGTAGTTAGTGGGCGCCTCTCTCATTGTTGGTAAGGCTCTCTTTTATTCGCACGACTGCTGTACGACGACGATTGCTCTCTGTAGTCTGTATACGTATCGATTAGAAATCCCTTTCTGCGCGACGCCCGTAAAGTTAAATTCGCGAGAGAACTACTTGTTGCGGGGCGTTCGGATCTCTTCGCTCTGTGGTATCGAATAATCGGGACAAAGGAATGAAAAAGAATCATATTTTCGATAGACAATAGAGTCGATAACACGCTTGTAAATAATGGATGCTATGATTTTTGTGCTTTTATTGATCTTTCATCAATTAAACATTTTTCTTGAATTATTTTCAATGCATTAAATTTGTTCAATTCGCAGTGGGTAGCCATCAATTATCTAATTAAAAGCAAGTAAACCACTTTTTAATGATTTCCAAGTAAAGGCTTTTCTACGAATTTTAAAATACTCAATCAGCTATACTGTTTTGAACTTGTATTTGTAGTTTATTTTACTCTGAAGATACATTATCCTACTTTTTTTTTGAAAAATTTTTCTTACAAAATTTATTTAGTAATTTTTTATTCATTTCTTTTGTTCCAGTTAACAGTGGAAAATTCAATTTTTCCTAGTAATAAGTTTTAAGTTAAATTATGGATAGAATGGCTGAGTGTAATATTAGTGAAGTTTGTAAGTATCTATTATAACTTTTATTTAATTTTAACAGACGCAATAGTTGTGACAAATTGATTCATAAAAATGATATTGTATAACTTTTATAAGTCTCATAATATTATAGATAAAAGAAATTTATTATTATTATTGTTTTTTGGGCTGAATCAAACTGAATTAAAATCAACATAATGAAGATAGATAAAGAATGTTTTTACCAAAAAAAAAGTTATGCTCATCATTTACTTTTTATGTTTAAACAAAAAAAGTAGTCTAAATTTTTATACATTTGTAAAAAATTCTAATCAATATATTTTTTTGTATCTTCTATAGATACAATTAGAAAAGTAAATTATATTTTACATTATAAACATTAGTTATTTATCACTTACTTATATCATGTGTTTTCTTTAGGTATAAATCATTTAAAAATCTTTTTATGATTATTTTAGTGGAAGCAATTAAACAAGCAGACCCTGAAAACAATATAGTTGGTAACAACATTGACCAAGATTTAAATTTAATATATCCAAGTCAAAATCAAAATCAAAATATGATGAACAATTATACCCCACCTGGTTATAATGGAAAAATACCTACTGGTATTGTAGAAATAATTGAACAACCAGCAAGTAAAGCACTCCGTTTCAGATATAAATGTGAAGGTAGATCTGCTGGTAGCATACCAGGTGTACACAGTACTCCAGATGTCAAAACATTTCCTACAATACGAGTAAGTTACACATACATTTATTGTTGTTTTGTGAAATGCTAGTTTTATTTATATTATTACTTATAAATGAATAATTTTTTTAGATTGCTGGTTATAAAGGTAAAGCGATCTGTGTTGTATCTTGTGTGACAAAAGATCCACCTTACAGACCTCATCCTCACTCTCTTGTGGGCAAAGAAAATTGCCGAAAAGGTGTTTGCACAGTACAATTTCCACAAGATACTATGACAATTACCTTTGACAAGCTAGGGGTTCAATGTGTAAAAAAAAAAGAAATTGAAGAAGCCCTTAGAGTGAGGGAAGAGATTCGTGTTGACCCTTTTAAAAGTGAGTTTTGAACTATCATGTTTTTCAAATATTTATTGTATATTTATTCAATGTTACTATTTTAGCTGGATTTGACCATAAGAAAAACCCAAGTAGTATTGACTTGAATGTTATCAGATTGTGCTTTCAAGTATTTGTGATGAACAAAGAGGGAAAGTTCAATCGTGGCTTGGCACCTGTAGTTTCTGAACCAATTTATGATAAAAGTAATGACGATCAACTTGCTTTGAATTTAATAAAATTCATTTGATTCTTGAATTTATAGTAGAATTTTCCAAACATTTTAGAAGCCAACTCGGACCTCATGATATGCAAAATGTCACATTGCTCTGCCTCTGTTCATGGTGGAACTGAAATGATAATTTTGTGTGAAAGAGTTAACAAGGATGATATTCAAATTGTTTTCTATGAAGAAAGTAATGGTAAAGTTATTTGGGAAGGGTTGGGTGATTTTACTCCACCACAAGTTCACAAACAGGTAAATATAAAGAAATTAACTTATTTGAGTGTTGATACAATACAGAAAATTGAAAATTAAAAAACAATATTTTCTTTGTTGCATAAACTACTTTTTCAAAAATAAAATTCTAGTGAATAAAATACTGATAATTCGAAAATGTTGACAGGTTGGAATATCATTTAGAACGCCGGCGTACCATGATCCAATGATCGACCGAACAGTGCACGCTTATGTTCAGCTTAGACGACCGTCGGATGGAATGACCAGCGAAAGCATACAGTTCAATTTTCTTCCTTCAGGTAGGCCCGGAAACCTCTACTCTCTGCGCCGAGCATTGGCTCGCAAGTCTTTTAATAACGACACTGTATCAGACGACGTAACGTTTAACAATAACATCAATGTTAATCGATATTTGATGGATATAAATCTCGAATCAAAGGTTCGCCTGTCGCCGCTGCGACCCTCTCAAAAATGCACTTTGGAAAATCGAGCATCGCAAACTTCCTGTACAAATTTAAATAACGAAAATACAATCGTGCCTGATTTCAATAAAGCCCAAAACGAGTGGCTCGACTGTAACGATGTAAATCGCTGGGTCGAACAGAGCCAAGAAGCGATAGTTAAACTGCCGTGCGCCGATGAACTAGAAACCGCGAGTCTGAGCAATAGTGCTGCCGATCAATGTTTGGACGAGCTTTTGAGCCAAGTAGTCGAGCTTGACAAAATTTACGAAGACACTCAAGCAAAATTGATGAACGGCCAGCACGAAGCCATGGAAATACAATCTGACGTACGAGACGATCAAACTTACACTAGCTTACAGTTGGCTATGAAAAATCCACTCTGGGTAAATCAAGAAGCAGCTCCTTCGCAGGAACCATTTAATAAGGAACAGACACCGCCGACCCCGCCGTTGCCAAGACGCGATGCTGAGAATAAAGTACCGCCCTTACCACCGAAACGCATTAGAAAAACTCCGTCGATGCCGGTGCTGACTAATCAAATGTTTTACGCTCCTAACAAAACTTTGCCAAGCTCGCCGAAACTCGTCACCAAACCTGGTCTCTTTTCCAAACTCTTTTCGCGCAAACCCAAAAAAGATGCCTCATATCCAAACAATGGTTTAACCGGTATAGCCAATAACACTATTCGCTGTGAAAGTATGCCACCTGTTAGGGCGATGGCCAGACTCGACGGAGATGAAACTCCGCCATACGGTGCTGAGCTCACCGATGTAGAACATTATGCACTTTATACGGCCATGGCACCGCGAGCCACTGATTCAGAATTCGATGAAATGTCATTTTACTATAGCCCGGTCGAAGGAGGCAAAATTTTACTCGAGGCAAAACAGACTGGTTAAATGATCAGAGCACGGTTGTTTTCTGTCTTGTATTCAGGAAGTTTGCTCAAAAACGTGGTTCTTGACTGATAAAATTTTATTTGTAGACGTTGTTCAGCTTTTTATTAATAATTTTTAAAGTCATGTTACAATACATTCAAAATAACTTAAATTTGTTGAATTTCATCGCCCATAGATGGTCAGCACACATTAAAAAGGAAACGAGTAAAGTCTGAAATAAGCGCCCAATTTTTGAACGAATTGAGTAACCAAATGAACGATCGTGAGTATATGAAAAGTTCTTAAATATAATTCTTCTATTTTCTTTCATTCATTTCACATTGGATCATTCATTGTGGTCGACTCAGTGGTGAGGGTAGTAGAGGTGGTGGTGTACATAGTAATTCATTTTCATTTAAACTACTTTATATCGTCCTTAATTTTTCGAATGGCTTTATCATTAAAATAATACATGGGACTATTTCTTCATGATATATTATGGTATTCATAAGTCATATAAAATGATTGATTTTAAGGATGAAATGTTTACAAAGACATTTTAATGCTACTCGTTATCTAGTCAAGGCTTTCCATATTCTTGGAATTTTATCAAATAAACTAATTCAGGATTTAAATTTGTTAACATAGGGAATATTTTTGATGAAAAAAAGTCTAACTTATGTTTTATGCAGCCAAAAAAATTAATGTTTCAATGCATTAACAATTTCAATGTGGCAAATAAAATGAGTCAAATGTTTTATTGATAGTAAATCAAAGAAAAACTGTCATAAAATAGTGATAGCACACTAGAATCATTTGAATTCTTGAGATCTATTACATAATTAAATGCCTAGTCTTAATGATGTCAAGTTTTGTTGCATCTAGAAAATCTTTAAATGTATCAAATTTTGTTAAATTCTACAATAAAAATAGTCATAAGTGAATATTTAGAAGTGTTGTACTGTTATATTATTAATAATTGATCGATTATAAATACACAATCAAAATGTAACAGCTATCTCAGAAAAATATAAATTTGTTTTGTACCCAGATTTTTATGTTTAAAAACTTTATAATATTAGATTCTCTTCAAATTATTTCAAGTTGATTCTTATTAAAAAAACTGTCCACAAATGTTCATACGTATGAAATGCAGGTAATTTCAGTATTTAGCCGTGATTGCTTAGAACCTAAAATACCCAATATTTTTTTTAATATTATGTATTCAATTTTTTTATTAAATATTTAATGAATAAGTCATTTTCTTGCAGACTAACTTAACTCAATTCTATTTTCTTTCGAACAAAATATTCAATTCAAAACACCATCTATCATAATTCATATCCAAATTTCTTACTGATATTATGAACTTCGAAGTAAATGTTGAAAAATTAACTTTTTTTTATATTTATAAATACAGCTAATAACTCAGTCTTGCCACACCAACACAATTTTCCTCCACATGCTTTTGTAAAAACAGAACAAGAGTTATTGACTTCCAATTATGACCCTATACCACCAATGCAGCCTGAAATTCTATTCCAAGCACCTAATTCAAATTTACTCAGGTAAAAATTTTTAATTCTTAAACAGTATATTTATTTCTGTTCTTATCAATAATTATCACTTTTTACAGACCAAACACTATATCACCAAGGCGTACTCCATCACCAATGCCTTATAATGTTGTAAATCCCCAAAATTTATTACTTCCAATAGTGCAAGAAAATTCCTTGTCTCCTATGCCTATGTTAGTGCAAGATAATATAAATGAACTACCAAATCAGCCAATCCATGATGTATCAATGAACACTGATAGTAAGTTATTCAAAAATTCAGAAACTTTATAACAAGAAAATCAAAATTAAAATTATTATTTATTTATTACAGATGGAATATCAAATGCTATAGGACATGCAATTAATATTGGTAACCTTATGGATGATATGCCAGAACAAATGAATTACAATAATACTTGCATGCCATTGGAGGAAGTAGATTTTGACAGTTTAAATATTTCAGATATTGTAAAAGTAAGTATCATGCTATTGTAAAATTTTAATATTTTCCATGATTGATATTTTATAAATTCTGTATTTTTACAGCAGGCTATTCCAATCAATATTCCACCTTCTGTACCAGCTAATGAACCACCAAATATGGAAGATAGCTTGACAAGATTGACAGAGAAAACGATAAATGATCTTTGTACCCTAAACAATATGTATAACCCCAGAAGAGATGATGAAGATATGTAATTAAAAGCATATCTGAATTTAAGGACATGTTAAAGCAAGTAGGGAATTAAATTTCTAAGTTCACATTCGGTTATTTCATATGAATAATTTTTGCTGAAAGCTAAATTAGGGCCTTTATTTTATTGTTTTTTACCACTTTTAAGTAGCCTTGAAAAAAAGTAAAATTTATGTATCAGAAAATAGTTACTTTAACTTTGAATTTCTCTGAATGATAGTGTCTTTCAACTAATAATAATTTGTAAAGGAATATTGAATATTCCACTATATCGTTTAATAATATGCAAAAATACTACTGCATATTTAAGATTTTTGATAGGTGTAAAAAAATATTTTTATTCATGTTCTTATTCAAGACAAAAATGATACATTAATGAAATTTCATACAAAAGTCTACTATCTCATCAAGAAATGAAATTTGAATTTTTCAGTACTCAATAAAATTAAAACATCACTTAAAGAAGTTTCAGACATATTGAAATGAATTACTGGAATTTTCAGAACAAAACTTTTCATAAATTTTACGCGCTCCTGACTATTCTTCTAAAGAAGTGAGAACTTTATTTTTGGAATAGTATGAAAGCATTTGCTGATAATAAAATAAAGATCAAATTAAAGTTTTGAAAAATTTTACATATTTGTTCATTTTATGTTTGTGCCATGACGAAGTTTTATTTATGTTCAAAACTTCAAATGGAAAAAAAATTAGGATTGAAAAGATTCCCGTGGAAGTCCACACTTGTATCCGCTATAAAATTGACATTTTTGAAGATATTACAAATATTTTCATAATGCTATGATAATTGATGATTTTTATATAAAGAGCAAAAATAGATAGAAACATAATTATGATCTCAAATGGCGATAAATTATTTAAATTATTTCAAAAATTTGATTCTGCTAAGGACTGTGAACCAGATGAAATAATTATTTTAAAATAATACTTACAGACATTCAAGAAATAAACACATTTGTTAAACTAATTATGACATGAAATAAATTTAAGAATTGTATCTTTCAACTTTTTTATATGCATTTAAACTGTTTCAATATTATTGAGAAGAAATTTTTTCAAAAAGTATACAATTAAATTTATTATCGCCTTTGATTTTGAAATACTGAGATACAGGATCAAGTGAATAATTTGCAATTTTCGTATGTTTTAAAGTATATAATATGCATAAGTTAAAGATAATAAATAGGAATATTTTTTAAGTCTTTTTATGACCGTGGTATGTACAACATTGTGACCTTTATAAAATGTTGGATTTCATAAATCCCACTCGTTTACTCTTCAGTCAATAAACCAATGTAATAGTTGCAATATGAGAATATTTTTATGAAAATAATATTAATCAATCTGTACATTCTAATGAGAAATCTGATTGTGATAAAATTTTTACTAAATGTTCTACTTTATGATATTATCATAATTGTTTTTGTCTTAAATGTATAATTAATTGTACATAACTTTTATACTCGAAACACATGTTGTATTTTAAAGAAAAAATACTGTAGTAATATAATTGTTAATTTTTATTATAAATAAAGTATATTAGGTTACGTGAAAGCATTTTGTTGTTTTAATTCAAGTTTTTGTATATCATGGAGCATTCACGGTCCCGAATAAATCGATATCGATTCAATCAGCTGAACAATCAAGGTTTTCTGTAAAATAAATTGAAAAGTTCCGAGTGACGTGTAACGATGCCAGTCGATATAAAAATAGATTTCGATTTTTCACTCCTCTACTGGTACACATCGGTAATGACATTATTGATTTATCATAAAATTCAAGTGCAATTAAGCTCTAAATTTATTACGTAATCATGCAAGGCAGTCGCACCCACTTTTTGGAATATCTGCTTTACTTCATTTGCAAGTTATTGATTTTTTTCTTACGTGAAATTTGTATTTCAAAATTGTATGCATTGATTTGAAAAATATGTAAAAGTACATAAAGCGATAGTAATTTATTAATTGAAAGATTAACTTTGAATCTTTAATATTGATTATTAAATAGATGTGTTTCGATTGCACTAACGGCTTAAATTGATCGTGAAATGAAAATAGTTGTTCAATTGACGTAGGAGATTGTGTTGCAAGGTCATCGTACTCTTCAGAGATCTTACGTCAAATTATTTTTTCGAGATAATAAATCTTTTGGTTGCTATATATTATATAAAAAATGATGATAATTAAATAAAAATCTCTAGTAAAAACGATGAGAAAAAAATATTAATATACCATATTTATTATTTACGTAATAACGTTGATCCGATCAATTGACGTCGATCAATTGACGTTTTTGAACTTTGTAGTAAACTGTACGGGTATACCCAGTTACGTTGAGATACTGTAGGAAATATCACATTTTGAAATCATTGTTAAGTTTTTATCGATTGTTTTTCTAAAAATGATGAAAGCTTGTTGTTTAAAACTTTTAATGCCATCAAATATATTTATGGACTTATACTAATTAAAGTTTCAAAAGAGATCCACAAAATCGTTTTTAATTTTGTTCAGTCAATCACAAAGATAGTGCTTCAAATTATTTACAGAGGCAATAATATTTGTTGTGTTCACAACTAATAATATAAAGGGTGAATTTAACTAAAATTATTCGGTAGCAGAGATTTTTTCTCAAAAATTGAAAAATGTTTTTTGGATTTTGATAGAATTTTTAAAGGTATCTAGCAAATTGTAATTTTACATCGTTTTCTGTGATACCTATCTAAGTTTAGATCTTTAGAAAATTAATATAAATGCTAATTCCAATTTTTGAGTTAATTCAACATCACATTGTATCAATAATACTCAATTCTATAATATTTATCTTTCAAGTGATTGAGTCACATAGGGGCATTAGTTTTATCAAATTAAATAATTTAAATTAATATAGCGTTGTACTTTAAAAAATTATTTATTACATTTAAATGTAAGTAAATACAACGAAGAATGATCTTATTTTTCTTCTGGTTTGTTGAAAACTAGAGTGTAGTGGCATTTTCCGCAGTAATGTCTGTCTTCCATGGCAGCCATGAAAACACCAGCACTGCATTGATCAGAGGGGCATTCTCTTCTTAAACGGTGGATTTTACCGTTGTCATCAACCTGTAACACAAGATAAAGATAAATTTAATAGTGTTCATATGCTTTATAACATTTAATCAATCTAGTTGAATTTGAGATTTTTACCTTATAGTATTTCAATGCTGAAAGCTTAACCTTCTTCTTCTTGTGCTTGATCTTCTTGGGTGTGCTGTAATTCTTCTTCTTGCGTTTCTTGGCACCACCACGCAGACGAAGGACTAAATGAAGGGTTGATTCCTTCTGAATGTTATAGTCGGAAAGAGTACGTCCATCTTCCAATTGTTTTCCAGCGAAGATCAACCTTTGCTGGTCTGGAGGAATTCCTTCCTTATCTTGGATTTTGGCCTTAACATTTTCAATGCTATCAGCCGCATCAACCTCAAGGGTGATGGTTTTTCCTGTGAGTGTTTTCACAAAGATTTGCATTTTGATCCTGGAAAATGAAAAATAAATCATTAGTTGCAAATAAATAATATTTATTACATGACAATTGCAAGTGGATTTGGAAGGAAGGATTTGATATTCTGAAATAAAATACAAAACAACTTAATTAAAAATGACTTCAATTTTATTAATAATCATATTACAATTTTAATATAATAGTTTTACACTAAACCAAGAGTACAGCATTTATACAACCATCATTTTCTGGATTATTGGTCACTTGAGCATATTTACCCCACACAATTTTTCCAGATTGTGTGACCAATCCCAATTCAGAAATATTTACTTCAATGACAGTTCCTTTTGTTATTACCCCTAATGAAGTATACATAGGAGAACTGGGATTTCGTTTGACTCCAATTATTGGTAAGCAGAATGTGGCTTTGAGTTCTGGATGGGTGACATGAGCTTTATTAAATCTCAATGCCATGGGTCGAATGAATCTTTCAAACTTTGGTGGCTTTCTTGTAAAGTTCTCTCCAACAAATGTGACTTTAGTGACCATGCGCTTCCAGGACTTTCTCTTTGTCTTCCCAGATTTGAGAACTCTGAATACTTCGGAGTCAGCTTGTGCTCTAACTTTTGGAATAGGTACATCCCATTTGCCAGCCTTTTCTTTCCTTTTCTGTTTTATCATGTTTGATAAAACTTTGGCACGTGAGGTGATATCACGATCAAGCAAGTAGTGAGGCAACGCGCCTTCAGGAGTAGGTGCATCTTTCTTTTTGATGTTGCGCTCTTCATGCGCTTTTATCTTTTTCTTCATCTGTATCTTTTCATTTCTTCGTTGTTTATTAAACAACTTTGCTTTGATACCACGAAGACTCCTAGCTTTCTCAGCATCCTTATGTGGAGCACGTGCTTCCCTTTTCCTTTTACGTTCTTCATAATCCAATCTCCTTCCATAAAGTTTCCTGTGACGTTCGATATACTCGTTCTGTGGCATATTGGCAGTTTAATTATTCAAACCTGAAAATAAAAAAGAGTATGATACTTTATCAAGATTAACTAAAACCAAAACAATTTTTGTTTTGATTAATAAATTATACATTGTACACGTAACAATACTTACCTGAAAAGTTTCAAAAATTACAATTTACTTATAACACTTAGAATGCACTGAAATAAAACTTTATTTTTAAAGTTGCCATGTAACTTGGCAATCATGAAATTTTTTAATCAACATGGGTTTTATTGCACATACTTCAATTTTCTATTTCAAGTAATGAAACATTAGAAAAATGAGAAAAGCCGTTGACACAAAAAAATCTTTGTTCAACAGTTACAGAGTCTTTAACTAGCACATGGAAATAACTAACCTTTGAAAATAAGTAGTAATGTATTGCCTCGTGTACAATGTATTTTATTACTGCAACGCAGTGGAAAAATGGATTTGCGAGAGAAACTAAAAAGTGTCTACTAATGAAAATCAGTTAACAATGTAGATAAATTACATCCCGCTCATACACAAGCTTAACATTATTACTTACTCTCGGCGTGGGAACACGTTGCGAAAAAACGAGGAAGGGAGGTTAGAATTATTTGTTGAGCCGATAAAAAGTGTAATAATCGCGTAGGGTAAATAATTTTACGAAAATTTGCCGAGTTACACCCTACGACTCATGCAATAACATTCGAGACAATTAATTGTTAACTTATATTAACTATAAAATAATATAAAAAAGTTAGCATGTCGTACCTTATTCAAGAACGATCCATGCAAAGAGAACGAGACGATGTTGCGCACATACACTTGAGCGGTGTGAGATGAAAAAGAAGGCGCTAGCGGGCTCAGGAGCGTAGTCTGCGTAATGTCGAGAGATATCACGCTGCACGCATGTGTACAGCGACCGTCATGACCATTCGACAACGCGCTGCAAGGAATTCAAATTTCGAAGCACTCGAAATTATTTCGAATAAAACTTACCTGGATTATTGTATTTGTTGTTTGTTTTCTGTTTCTCTGTCAAAAAAAAATATATTTTAGGTAACACAGATACTGCAGGTATAAAATCCTTTTTTAATTATTGGTTGTTTGCACAATAAGTAATGATGAAGTTAGTTCTTGAATGAGCGGGAACTTGGAAATTTATCATATTAAATTTCCGTTTTAAACTTTATTAAATAATCACTTTTTTGGACCACAGTATTTATTGAGATAGGGTGAGTGAGCCATATTTCGGGCACTTAAGAAAAAAAATTTTTCTTTGCTCATTTACAAAGCTTGTGCATGACGTTTGACAATTTTTTCAATAATATCTTTCGATAGGAAAAAGCTAGTGATACTTCTAACAAAATGATTAAAGTAAAAAAATGCAAATTGTCCCATTTTCGACCACTCCACTCAGCCGTTAATGACCCTGAACTTGAAACTCGGTTAAATTTTTTTTTCGAAGTCGAAAAGCATAATAAATAAAAATATGTGTCTAAAAGTGCATGAGAAACCTATTGTTGATCTTCAAATTAAAAAAAAATTTTTTGAATAAAAATTGTTAAGGATTATTGCAGGTGGTCGAAAACTGGACTAATAATTGTACCGAATACAGCCCACTTTACGACCAAATCAGAGTTCAGAATTATAAATTGATCGACGAAACAGATTGAATGATTTTCAAGGGAACTACCAATTTTCTCTAAAAGTATAATATTTATGGAATTGATAATATATTGTACTGCGTCGAAATTCATCTATTAATTTAATAATATCTTTGGGTGGCTGGTTATAGGCACATTTACCTTATATGAATATAAAATATTAAATAATTGTATTTTTATACGACTGAACATTTTTTAAATTATTTATAATAAACATAATTATTATGATACAGAGTTAATAAGAGCATACAGACAACATACAGAGCTAATGTTATCTTTACACAAAAAACGTGTAATAAATTTATTCACTTGAAGCGTGTTGAATAGGTCTAGTTTTTTTTTTTTTGTAAAAAAAAAAAAGATAAGTCGATTCCTCGATAAAGAGAACGAAGCCTCGAGGTGAAGTCGAATGCAAGTAGGATCGAATTCTAGAGTGTGTTAATGACTAATGCATGCCCATAAACAAGTTGCCCGCTGAAATATAACGTAAACTCGCTCGACGTCGCGTAGTACAGCGGCGAATGACGCGATGACATGCCTGGGGCGCGCGCGCGCGTAAACTCGTAAACTTGGAAAGATGCCATTATACATTATATATTATTCCGAATTTTTGTCGTCGCATATTCCTCCCGTTTAATGTATATTGTATATGCGAGAGCAGTTTAACTTGTAAAACTTCCAGGCAGTTATTACAACCCGTTAAATGCGTGCGCGGCTTTTACCTTTCGTTAACGATCGTTCGCGAAAAACGTTCCTTCTTCGCAGAAGCATATAAACGTATTGTACGTTTGGGTTAAACCGACTTCGCGCAGGACAATGCGATTCTTGCAGGTGGTACGAAAAAAAAAAAAAAAAACAGAGAAAAAAATGGCTCGCTCCCGCTTGCGTGCACATTGTTCGCAAAAAGAGCACACGCGGCTGCTCTCTCGAGTTTTCCATCGCGTCGTTCGTGCATAGTACAACAACTTCCAACTGCACACAATTATATGCGTGCCGCGGACTCGAAAAATAGACGCTTTTTTCACGGCCTAATGCTCGTGTTGATGCATCGTTACAGTATAATTAGCGTATCGGACGACACGCTCACGAAAAATATAATCAATAATGGCACATTCATCGATACGGTATTTTTTTTGTTGTATAAATAAAAGGAAAAAAGTTTCTAAAATTCCTTTTCGTCGCGTGTACAAATGTTATAACGCCGCAACGTCAATCAATCAGATTAGCGCCAGAAACCCTGCGACGATGTTATTTGCACCTGCATGCGCGAGAGATCCGATCGATAAAATCGAACCGCGAGCCGTGTGTGTGTGTGCTCGCTCGCACGCGCGCTCGCAAACTCGGTGTTTAACGCACATACCGATTATAAGTAATATATATTTGAGACGGCTTTCCCCTTTATGTATATCGAGCAGCGGCGGCGACGATTAGAAAACGTCCTACTTACTTCCTAAAAACCCAACGTGTAAATATCTCGCTTGGTCATACCCACGCGCGCGCCTGTGTATATAAACGAATTATTGTTATTGAGGCGCAAAATAAACAGCGACCGAAGCCAACGATTGCGCCCGCGATCTTGTTGTATACTTCTTGTTAATCATCGGGCACACGTTTGCAGCAGCGAAAACTCCGAGACGTATATATAGCGAGTAAGTTTTTGGCCGATTTTTCTAGTCTCGATAATATGTTGTCGTCGTTGAAATTGTAAAAATTTAAATGTATCATCGACACCGTATCGGGTGTGTGTGTGTACGAGACCTGAGAAACGTACATCGGTTTCGAACATAGAAAAAGCAAAACATTTATGACCTCATTCCGGGGATGGGAAAAAAAAAATTTGATAAAGCCGCGGGATGTCGTTGATCTCTCTAAAAAAAAAACATCTCTAAGATATCTTCGGTTCGGCAAAGGATAATAATATTTAATGTCACATATACGGGTTTCCCTCTCGAATATATGGTACTAAACGAACCCTTTCATGTGGATCGCGATCGAACTGCTTCTCCGCATTCGTGTGTTAAATATAATGCGCGCATTCATGAAAATAAAGAAGTCGATTATTATAGTACCTTACTGCGTTGGATTATATTATACATAAAACGCGCGCGGAGGCATGCATTTATAATACATATACAACAACAGTCACAGCGAGTCGCACGCGCTCCGCGAGTCAAGGCGCGACGCTATAAAATATCGGGAAAACCCGAGATAGTTCATTATACGCAACGCCGCAGCCGATCAAATCTGCTGCCGTACATACGCTATATGCTGGCTGGCACAGCAGCAGCAGCAGCCGCCGCGACGTCGTTGGAGCTCCCCTCTCGAGAGCGCAAAACCGATATTGCCTTGCCTGCCTGCCCAGGCCCGAGTTTGCGATCAGCCAGCGGTAGCGGCAACAGTAAGACTCTGCATGCACAGCGCAATATAGGCTTCGGGAGGCTCGGTTTCTCTCGGCTCCCTTATATATATATATATTCCCGTGCAGAATTTTTAGCGTTGTTTCTTGCTTTTACCGTGCGTCGCAGGCACCAGCAAAGAAGCGTGCACTACTCTGTGTCCAGTAAGTGTGTGTGCGTGTGTATACTCTGCTGTGTATACCAGTGTGTACTGCTTGTGTATGTGTCAGTGTTTTAGCGAAGCTCTTCTCTATCACTGTATATGTAATATCGTTCCCGTGTACAGCGCCCGCGAGACAGGCAAAATACGTGCATATTATATATACGTCAGGTCAGTTTATTCTCAACGTAGAAGAGAAGGAGATATCGTGTATACTTTTTCGCTTGCTGCTGCTGCTGGCCAAGCCAACGTATTTCACGCAAAAAACTCCTTTGCTCTTCCGCTTGGCGTTCCTTTTTTGCACGTCTCTCGTCGTCGTCTCTTGTCGTCTGATCGCCACAACAATCGTCGCGACCCGTGATAATGAGAATAAAAATTGGCCACACACGACCCGATCGACGAAAAGTTCAACTTTGATACTTGCTACTACACGACGATATAAATCGAGCGCTTGGGGCTTTACCAACCAGCACCGCACGCACACATAAGAGAGTCCGCAAAAAAAAAACGGAGTGAGCCATCCGAAAGTGCAGTCTGTGTATGTTGTATACGTGTATTGTGTGTGCATCCATGCGTATAGAGCGCCCCGAGAGTATTATTAACATCCAGCTACACCAACAATAAGGAAAACATCAACAACGAAAAAGTCAGTCTGCTCTTGACTGGTCCACATTCACCTCCAAGGTATGTTGACTCTCGATGGCTCTCTATGCATCATTGTGCCTTCAAAACTTTCGTGTCGTCTGTCAGCACATGTTATTTATTGTTTTTTTTTTTCAACCAAGTACAGTCGCTTTGATGAACAAGTTCCTAAATGTGAATGTATTTACAAGGATTACTTTCTCTTATGGTTGAAGTGATTAACCCAAATTTGCTCTTTAACCATGAGTTATTTTTCCATTTTTTCAACTATTCTCATTTCATATTTGTCAAAATAATATTAAATACAATTAATATACAATTAAAATTACTCTGCCAATTGATTATAATGAAAATGTACCTTTTTTTTGCAGACTTAAACAGCAATTTTTCCAATATGTCATTGCAAACTTCTACCAAACAGTCTGATGAAGGAGAAAAAAAAATTGATGATTCTGATAAACACCAAACTGCAGCAACAATAGATTCTGGATTTTTATCTGGTAATCTTGGCAGATCCCAAGCTAGTGTCTCTTCTGAATCCTGCTGTTTAGATTGTGAATCCAAAAATGTTGAAGCTAATAAATTAGACAGCATAACGGAGAATGAACAATTAAATTTATCCAATTTTTCTGAACCAAGTTTAGATATATCAATTGGTGATGATGATAAATTAGACCAGTATTATCAAGAATTAGGTGATAGTGGTAATGTTGAAGATGCTGAAGACATTGATATATCTACAATTTTGCCAAACAATGATTCTGATTCATGGAAAGAATGTTATACGCAAGATGATAATGAAGGAAATACGTAAGTTTAAATTACATTTTTCATACTGAAATGTAGTTATTAAATTAATTACAATGTTTATATAAAATTTGTAGAAAGCTTCATGTGGCTATAATGCAAAATTTTGTCAATTTGGCGTGGTACCTCATTTCTCTGGCTCCACACCCTTGCCTTCTTGACTTTAAGAACAATGATGATCAAACAGCCCTTCATCTTGCTGCCTGGTTAAACCATCCAACTATAGTAAGAAAGCTGATTCTGGAGGGAGCTTGTCTTAATGTTGAAAATGATAGAGGAAATACTGCTCTCCATATAGCATGTTTGAGTGGAAACTTTGACTGTGTAAAAGCTTTAGTTACTCCATTGTCTGTAACAGAAGAATCTGCATCAAGTAAAGTTGTTCCTGTTACAGTTCCTCAAAATCTTGAGCTGAAAAATTATGAAGGTAAGCCAAAAACATATTAAAACTATCTTACTACAAGTATTATTTAGTGCACAACTTTTTGATAAACACGATACTGTATCAATTATCATCTACTTCCTAAAAATCGATTTCCTGGTACTCGACATATATAAATTGTGTCTCGCGACTGTATATATATTCATGATCATTAAACGTATATAACGACCCCACGTGCTGAAGTTTCTTATAAGTAAACAAGGTATTATGCTACCGAGCGTTTATAGAATTTAAAAAACGTCACGGTGCGGCGATAAATAAGAAAAATGAAAATTACGCGATACCGCATCACCGGTTATCGTACATCAAAAAAACAGTGTGTGTATTATACGCATCGGAGCAGTTATGAATTTTACGAGATTTACCGATATCTATTCATAGTTTCGTCAGATACCATTGCGGCAACGACGTTTTTGGAAATACCCGCGCGCGCTGACTATTACACGAGCAACGATGTTTGCACAGACCGCTGCGGAAATTGAAAGAAGAAACAAGATCGAGCTCTTCGATGCGCCTCGATATTTTATTATTGTCGTAATGTTTTTCGTTACACATGAAAAGATCCAAGCTTAATTGTTTTTGGTTTCGATTCGTCAAAACAATGAACCATTTATTCATAATAAGAAAAACGTCTATCCGCACTGATCAAGGTGAATCCAATTCTCAGCGACGCGACGAACAATTTCCAATTAAAAATATTTTAAGGTGTAAATATTTGATTAATTTCACGCGGGTAAATACGCGTTATGTACAATACGAAAAATCGGCCGATTTCTGTAATTGCCAAACAATGAAACCACTCTGGAACGTTCGGAAAAATGCCAGGCTTTGACAAGCGGCCAAAGGGGCATACCCAAGGAATTACGTATCCATATTCCCAGCCGTCGATGATTGAAAATGCCTTGAACTTGGGAATACCCCCGCGCGCTGAAGGATAGCCGGAAACTTTTACTCATCGCGTATGTATGTGTGTGTATGTATGGGTCGGCTTATACGGCAGGGAAGGCATGTCGTGTGTGTACACTTGAGATCCGTGAACCACGCGCACATGTACTTATACTCACACGCGTGCATATAATCGCCGAAGAAAAGATGGAACAGACGACTATTTTGCTCTGATCCACATACTTATATGTGCCACGATGACACACCTTTTTCCTTTCCTTTTTTTTTCATTCATTTAAAAAGTGTATGCAAAGCTTACTGCATCGGCAAATTTGCTTTGATCGTTCCTCCTAGTAAAATCGTTGTTATTAGTTTACTGCCTACATGACGCGTTAAAAACAATCTCATGAGATGACATTTAATTATGCAACAACGGATGCAGAAAATTATTCAGATCTAAAGCAATTGTTTGTCAGAACTTACTTTTGCAGGATTATGCATTCATGCCTCAGTGAAGTGTTCCTCGCTCGTTTCATTCGATAGTTCATTATTTGAATTATAGCACAATTTAAAAATGTTCGGTGTCTTCATAATTATAATCAATGAATAATTTAGTCATTAGAACTAATTATAAATTATGATTTTTTTTCTAATTTCAGGCGAGACATGTCTACACCTGGCAGTTTCGAAAGGTCACTTGGACATCGTGCGCGAGCTCGTGAAAGCCGGAGCCAACGTCGAATCCAAAGACGGGCGCAGTGGCCAAACAGCCCTACACTACGCCGTCCTATTCGGACACGTGGAAAATCATGCGTTACTTAATCAAGGAGGCTCGTGCTGAAATCGAGGCCGAGACGTGGGCCGGCTTGACACCCTACGAACTGGTTCATCAGGAAGAGCGATTGACCGTCGAGCTTGAGAAGCTCGGGGCAATACCTTCGGGTCCGCCTTACCAGTACAGCGATGACAGCGACAGCGAAGAAGACGACGATGATGAGGATGAGTTTATTTACCTCGACGACGACGACGAAGATGACGAGGATGACGAGGATACCAGCAGCGAGAGACTCAGTGAAAAGGAGTTCTTAGATCTAATGAGAGACCTCACGGTGTCCGGCTACATGGGCGACGTTCCCACTGTCATACTAGCTTCGAGTTGAAGATCGCCATGAACTCTTGCCGAGAAGGTCTTAGAGAAAGTGTCAATATTTTTTTGTTTCATTCAAAAAGCTCATTAATGTCAACAACCAATCTCCCCCTCACTCTTTTAAAGAGCTCAGGAAAGAGATTAGAGAATAATGATTCTCTAGATTTCTCAGGCTCAATTTGTACAGCAACAATCACGTGGAAATATATTTGTTATAATATAAGAAAAAACAATAAACTAATCTTTAATAGGAAATGTTAAATTCGACTCGTAGTCGCAAAAGTAATACCATTTTTTTTATTATACTATTTATAGATAGGGGTTTCTATTGAAGGACAAATCAGACGATCCAGTTCATAATTTATAAATGAAAAATACAACCATACGTTCAAAATGTAAAGAAACCTGTAATGCATCGTATAAAAGTAATGTACCTAGCCAAAATAGTGTATATAATAACGAAATATATTATTTATTTTGAAGTGAAAAGAATATTACATTCTCATTAGCTTAAAATAAAAAAGAAATATTTATATGGCGTTAAAGCAAACGTTTTTATTTTTAATAATACTTACTCCTGGTAGGGCCCAAACACTCTTTAAGAAATCATGTTCATACACAATGAGAGAAATTGCGATCGTGCTCGTGTCGAACTACTTTTATTTTTTGAAAATTATTTGCGCTTTTTCACCATTCTAAGAGCTTCGTCGTCTCAACTAGGTATACCATAATCTAATATATTTTTCAATCAAATTTATATCAACTGACTTTGGGATATGGCGTGGTAAAAAGCATAATGAAATTATACAGTGTAAAATTTTTAAATATCAAATCTTGGAAAAATTTTTTTCGAAAATAAAAAATACGTTATAAACAATAAGGTATGCGTCCAATTTTTCATCAATCAAAGATAATTAACTTGACTATTTTAAAGAAATATGCTCTTAATAATATTTTAATACCTTTTTTTACTGAATAAATTTTATATCCTGTACTTCAATAATTATGTTGTTCAACAAGTAGAAAGTAGCATCGTTGTTCAATAAAAGAATTCTATTAATCAAATTATAGAGAATTATTTGTATCACATTTATCTGCAATTATTATATCTTCTAAAAGTTGCATGAAATTAATCTTTCAAGATAAAGTTTAAATTAATTGTTATTTTTGTCTATCATAACAAATATAAATACCAATCGAAATCTCAAGTCAATTAATAACGATAATTAGTTACAGTTTGATATTAATTCAAACATGTACATTAAATCTTTTCAAACAAAAAACTTTTATAATTCATTTGAATATTTAATAAACAGAAAAATTTATTACACATAATTCAAACCATTTTCATGAATAAATCATAAAAATTTTAAAAATGTGTATGCATCGTCGATAAAAGTCGATAAAGAAGTTTAGAAAAAGAGCAGAATACATGCTTTGCAGTATTTGTTCTGCTACATCATAACAACAATGTATGAGAGTATTCAACTCTGAATGAGTTTTGTAAATGTGTATGATTAGAGATAACTCCACTCGCAATAAATGGTTTTATAGTTAAGATCATTTGATTAATAATACTTCACGGCATAAAGGATCAATCATTTACATAAAAACATGAGTGATCTTGACATTCCGATGATTGAAGCATCGGTTGATTACACAAAGGTTTGATACTTATTACTTTCTATGTTGACTTAACTATATCAGATGTGAATATCATTTAATTAAACTAACTGTTGAGCTATAGAATATTGTTTGTTTCTTTTTGGTCAGGTTCCACCAATCAATGAAAAAAGAACGATAGCTTTTATAAATCATTTTATATCATACGTTGTGACATATTTAAATAAATTTAGTCTGAGCTGTGAAGAAAAATTATTTGAATTTGAAAATAAGTTGCAAAGAGTTGAAGCTTCATTAATTCTGCTAGAAACAAAGGTAAAAAAATTAGTGAACACCAAGCTTTGAAATACTTAATTATTCTAATTACTGTATAAAATTAAAGCTTTCGACAATTCAACCTGAAAATGAAATTAAACAAGAAAAAAATGTAGCTTCTGTTGATCTCACTTCTGAAGCTCCGACACAAACACAAGAACAGAATACAGACTCAAAAGATGAAAGTACTAAAGAGGATTCCAAAATTGATGAATCTTCGACACAGAAAACAAAATTAGACCCAGTATATGCGAAATACTTCAAGATGGTACAGGTTGGTGTACCGAAACCAGCAGTTAAACTCAAAATGGAACAAGAAGGATTGGATTCATCAGTACTAGACTAAATTAAAACTTTGTTATTTTGAACAATAATCGAATGATTTGTTACATATTTTTCATTAATCTTTTATAACTATTTTTGTATTTAGAGTGAGAGAAATTATAGGGTTGAAACTTAAGAAATAAAATAAAGATAGAGGAGTAATTGGAAATGATATGAAATCTTTTTTCAAGTAAATATAAAACAAATTTACAAATAAGTTTGCATTTTTTTTTTATTTAAATTAAATAAATACAGCTCCTAAAGTTAAAGATGTAAAACTTCTTAGAACTGAATCATTTGTCCCTGTAAAAAAAATAAAAATATCATTAGCATTATAGTTTTTTAATAAAAAAAGGAATATAAATGAATTTTGAAATTTGATCTAACCTTCCTCTTCTTGTCACCTCCAAGTTCGAAATGCTTGCACCTCTTAAGAGGAACTTGCTTTCTGTACTTGCACTCAGTGCATTCCATCCTCAAAACAATTTTCTTGGTGGTCTTAGCCTGTTTTAAATTAAAAATATGCATTAGTAACAAATATAGAGAAGATCTTGTATGAATCTATTAACAATTTAATTTCATGACTCGATTACAATCTAATTGTAATATTCAATTTAAAAAGTATTCAAAAATATGTAAAATTTAAATGTCATGGAAATATTAAGTTAATGAAATCAAAATAAGTTACAATAATATTGACATGGGATACATTCCAAGTTTAACAAGTGGTAAGTGAGTTATAAGAACGGTTGAGATTCAAGTGGACATGCTCATCTAAGTTATATCAAAGTAGATAAAAAGGTAATGTTAAGCGAAGTGTACCTTCTTTCTGAAGATGGGCTTAGTTTGACCTCCAAAACCTTGCTGTTTGCGATCGTAACGTCTGCGACCCTGGCTGGCATGCCTTTCCTTGCTTTTTTTGTACTGGGTGACCTTATGGGTCTTGTGCACTTTGCACTTTTGGCAGAAAGTGCGCCTCTGCTTTGGTACGTTAACCTAAAATTAAAGTTGAATTATAAGTAAATATTTCAAGAAACAAACCTTTTTGTGATAATTGGTTGAAAGATAAATATTAATATTGAACAGATTCGTTTTATAAAATGAATCAATTCAATTTTATTTTTCTTATTGTTGCACACAAGCAAGGAGGTTAAGCCGAACACGTTGCCGAAATTGACCCGGAGTACTAATAACTATTTTTGCCAACAATAAGATGGATTTTATCACAACTGCATAACGTCATAATCACTCGGTGCAATTATACGATTGCATTGTTTTTTAAAGATTATTATAGCACTAATAAAAAAAAAATTCATGTGCCTACCATAGTGTATTTCTTATAAGAAGAGCGATACGTAAAAGAGATGAAACCTCGCGTACGGCCACGAGCCCGACGAGAGAAAGGCGGCGCGCTCTACAATGTAGTGCGCAGTGCAAAAAGGTAGGAGGCGCCGTCGATTGATTCGGCGGGAAATTTTTTTTTTTGATGGTTCAAAAATAAACTAATACTTTGTTAAATGATCGATTTTCAGGATAATAAGAATTTTTTTATTTCTAACAACAAATTTATTCAATAAATATTAAAAAATGTTAATTTACCGAAAATAATTGATTGAAAAAAACGGATCTGGTTGTTTCAATCATTAAAATTTGCATTATTATAATTTGCCTTTCAAACATAATTAAATTAAGAGAAGAATTTACGTAAATTGTAAAAAAATATTTACATTTTTCTCAAATTTGGCATTCGTCATCGAGTGTCTCGTAGGAGAAATTATACCAACCGTCGGTACTTGAAAAAATTTTAATATTTTTAGCGATTGTCGTTATCGTTTATCCACTTGTAAAACAATTTTAAAAATTCATCCACCCTGAAAAACACCGATTATTTCACAGATTTTGGATAAATCGTCGAATAAACCTATATAGCTCGTCGTTGCTAATGCATCCACGATGCGCAGCAAAGTATCGATCAATCATTGTGCTCGATTGAGCTTACTATGATGTACAATTCAATACGTTTGATTGAAGAAAAAAAAACAACATTCGACCTTGCTATTTTCAAACTTGGAAAAAAAATTCGGTCTTGGAATACGATATACGTGTGATTGCAGCGTGTCGCAGGCTCGCGTCATTTTCAGCTTGCAAAGTAAGGAGGAGTAAACAACGTCGGGCCAAAAACGTATCGAATCTCTCAAAGTGTTCTCGCGCTCGTGACTCCGCTGCATTATGCAGCACGATGCTTTATAGGATGAATAACTCGAGCGCGAGATGAGATCACATTGTCTGAAATCAAGTTTGGAATACTCGAAGAAGCTCGAGCTGAGTGCAAGCTCGATTTTAGCGACACTTGCATACTTATGATATTTATTGTAAAGTATGAAGCTCAGGGAAGATGCTTCAAAAATAAATAGATGGCAACTGTCGAAAAATCCATTCATCGTCTAGGTGTCATTATTGCTCTAATTGGATTCGATAACTTGAACAGCTTCTCGCAGTCGCTCCTTGATGACATAATTCGCTGCAGCGTTGAATATAAACGTCCACGAAATAGAAATTGTCGGTTCGATCGCGTCTTTCACTCCTTCCTAAAAGCACTCGCATATATAAGCAGCTCACCGTGAGCCATATCGTTTCCTCCGAATGCACACACACACACACACACACACACACACATATATTTTTTATAATGCGCGCGTATTCTTACATTTCTAGATGTGCTATCTGTGTGCAGCTGCTGCGGCCAGCTCAATTCCGCGCACGAATATATACGCACGCACACTCTCTCGAGTATCTTGCATATTCCTATTGTACGATTCTCGGCCGAGCATAATTAACTGATGCAGTGTATGCACTTTTTAAACACGATATGTGCATCGGAGACAGTGTATATGTACAAATATTCGAGATAATCGTAGGTGCCGATTAAAAATTTTCAACGCATTCATTCGCGGACATTATTTCGTATTAATATTATTACGTTAAATTAGTATGTGCTGCGTTGCTAATACGACATTCAATATAATGAGCGTCGAGAGCATAAGCAGGCAGCGATTGGCCGATCGAATTAACTCGCGCACATATGTAAAGTAGTATGCGTGCCGCATTGAGTCAGCGCGACAAGATACATACGTATTAATACACTTCTGTATGGATTTAGTTTTTTTTTTTTTTTTTTTTCATTTGTATTACAACGTTACGCACGCATGCACACACCCAATCATGCATTTTCGATGGTGAGCGTGCGCGTTCGTATACGCGCCCGCCACGCATACACGTATATACATATACTCATTGCGCTCGCAAGTTGTACGGAATGAATACGTATCAAGTGTCAGAGCGCGATTCGTTCGTGTGTGTGTGTGTGTGTGAGTAAGTATATGCGAGGATGTGTGTGTGTATTAGGATGCTTCTATAAGAACGATTGTACACAGGCGAGCAAGCACGACCTGCCGAGGTGGTTCTTCCGGTGTTTTCTGGCCAATTATAACGGACTATTTTTATTTTTCCTCGATAACATTGCCATTTGGTGGGCATAAACGAGCTATCGTCACCGAATGCGCTACCTAAATAATGTCCTAAATACGAAACGAAGCTCCTTAGGTCGTGTGCGCAAGCGCGACCGGTCGCCATTTTTTCCGGTCGCCAGAAGACAACGTCCTTGAGACTACGTGGCAAAGGTTTGGAGCCCGAACGCGATCGATTCTATGGTTTTCGTCGAACCACCCTCGATCGACGCTGTCTCGGTCAAGTATCGAAAACCCACTGCCACCGAAAAACTCGATTTTTCGCATTGAACGATCGTTGCGAGCGTCGATCGTTCAAAAGTTCCCGCGCCTTTCTGCGTCTTCCTGCTCGACGGAGCGTTTCATTGTAAGCTCGGGCTTGAAAGCTTAATCGCGTGTACGTAGTAGCCGCGCGTATGGCTCGTCAAAAGGCAAATCATCGCGAGCTTCGTTGGAGAAACAAAGATGGAAAGCTGTGCGATTCGACGATGCCGCGAGCTCGAGCAAGGTCTCCTCTATGTGTGTGTGTGTGTGTGTGTGTGTGTGTGTGTGTGTGTGTGTGTGTTTGTGTCTCGCTCGCTCTTCTCTCGCCGAGTTGTCGCTCTCGGCTCTTCCATAGCTTTTTACAAAGCTTATGTACGTGCATGTACTTGTGGAGTTATATGCATGTATACATTGTTTCTTCGCTCGCCAGCTATACACGTATATAACTTGCCCTATCCACCCCTTGTCGATTATTCTACTTTCTTTATTGTTTTTATTCCCGTTATCATTGCACTGATGTAAAAGCTTTCCTTGGCACAGGATGTAAGCTCGATCTCGGGTTTGTTTGTTTTATCACCTCGTCTCTTACGATTCTGTATTTTTCCCGTCGAAATGAACATCGCGAATAGTTAATTGTGTCATTTCTGTCGCGAGATCTCCAATGCTTCAATACACGATTCGAATTACACATATATGTATATATCGTAGCAGATGAATAAACAACGCCGCGCGTAACGGGTTTAAATTCGAAGATATGGATTATTTTCTTGAGATAAAAATCGTACATTCCTTATCGTTTATTCTTATCTCGCTCGAATGGGTATATGTAATACGCGCTATATATTACGCGCGATGTATAAGACGCGCGGGCGAGATCGCGCAACGCTTTGAAATGAAAAAAGAAATATAATTCAATAATAATTTCGTGTAGCAGCATATTTTTTTGCCGAGAGCTCGTGGGCGAGCGGTTTTTATTATTATTACATCATTCGAAACGTTGGACGAATCGCTTTGTCGAAATCGAGATTTTTTTCGTTCAAAAAAAAAAAAAAAAAAATGACGCGCGGTCGCTTTCAAATGTAATCTTTGCCGCGCTGGCAAACGCGGAATATAACGCGCGAGAAATATTCATGCACATTTATATAATGTACGCGCGAGACGTGTTGTACGCTCGTAGTAAAATATTTAGACGAAGGACGACGTAGCCAAAGAGAGAGAGAGAGAGAGAGAGTGTGTGTGAAAAGGAAAGAGTCAGAGCAAAACATAGAAAAGCTACGTTGAAACAGCATATACGTACTATTTGGATATCGAGCTCTCTCGAAACGATGTTTTTCGATCGACTCTCTGTACAAACGTGTCCGAAAACTGACGACCGAGTTACATAAAATCGTTATACATTATAATTGAAAAACTACACCGCTGCTATACAAGTCCGCGTAGTAGTTTTTCTACGTGTATGAATGAATTCCATATAAGAGCGCGCGCGCGCCCGAGAGAGAGAGAGGAAGTGGATGCATAAATGCAACGTGTCGCGCAGAGACACCCGAGTACCGAGAAAGCTGCACGACGGCTGGCGCAGTTGATATTTTGTTGCAAGCGGCGCCGCTACCAAGAGTCGCGTAGACTTCACGCGTTTGAAAAATCATGGCCCAGGTTTTCGGTGTATACATGTAATAATACGAGAGAGAAAGAAGAAGGAGAGAACCTGCCGAACGTCGGCTTACCGGCGAATGGAAGAGATGCGAGAGTCTGCCGCACACGGCGCAGCGCCGCGCTCGATTCGAGCACACACACACACACACAAGCAAAACGCTTACGAGTGTGTAAAACTACGCTATATAGCATATACCAACTCGGTGGCACCGCGATACACGCGTTGAACAAAGATGGGGCAGGAACGCTCGGATTCGCGGCCGAGTGCTGCGTTGCCAATGATGCTTGTTTCCGCCATTGTCGCGTAAGCTCGAAGAATTTCGAGAAAGTTTATTTTTCTCGTCTTCGTTGTGAATATTTTCAAAACTGACTTTTCTAGAATCGTCGTTCGGAGCACGAAAATAATCGCGAGCTTGCGCGTCGAGTCGATTTCGGAGTCGCCTTCAAAATTGTATCCGTTATACGGTGCATTTTTATGGTCAAAGTTGTTTGTCGAAGGAAGTTTTTAACGATTATTGACGATCGGTACAAATACGGAAATGTCTAATAGTCATGGAGCTTCGTCGTTTGAGTTGAAGTACGGAGCAACCGCGAGAAAAACACGAGCCAAGAATGCATCATGGAAAATTCGAAACATCCCGCCAACGCGTTGCCAGCGAGCATCCGCGCGACTCCGTATGCGCACCCATATACGAAATGCAATACTGCACTGTATTCGGAGCTCGCACAATCTGTAAGATCGGCAACGCCGCTTTTCTCTCTCTCTCTCTCTTACGGTCTATTTCGCTTCTTTACTCAATGCTGGCAATATAATACATATAGATATAGCATCGGGGCTCTCTCACAAACAGCGACTACAATATGCTTGTGTATAGCAGCAGCAGCTCCACTAATACACCGAAAGAATGTGGGATATCCGTGATTCTCCGTTTTATTCTGCGCTTACATATATATACCTACTCCTCGTCTCTCTCTCTCTCTCTCCCTTTTCTCGCTCCATCTCGCTCGCACCAGTTATGGCTTGTGGCTGTTGATCGTGCACACGTATATAGGTATACAAAGACACATCACCTATCCTCGAATACGCGAGCACACGTCCGACGCCAATGTTACTTCTTCACTTATTATCCGCAGAGTATATGAGAGAAAGAGAGAGAGAGAAAAGGAGAGAAAGATATATAGTAACCTGCCGACATGCGGTCGCATTTATGTAAAATATACCTATATATCTGACTTCGCGCTAGAGTGACTCATGTCCTTCTTGCCGGTTAAAAATAGAAAACGATACACTCGCGGAGTAGCAGGCAAGGGTCTAGCGGAAAAATCTTGACGATAAATGTTTTCCACGACTCGTCCGTGTGTGCCTGCGTATATACGTGTATGTATCGTGTGCTTGCGCCTCGCTATATATATATATATATATATATACCATAATGCACCGCAGCGGAACTCACCGACACGCTGCGCTCACGCACACACGTGTGCAGTCGCGGTCGTTTTCTTTGGAGAATCGAAATGGAAATTTCACGCGCGCGAGACTCGATTATCTCGTCGAAAATTGGAGCTCGCTGGACTCGAAATTATATTATATTATTATTGTACCGTTTGGAAAGCCGCGGCGCGGATCAACGCGCCACAGATAAACCGTCGCCGTATATATATATATATATATATATAGTTTTAGAACGTGCGCGCGTATATAATAACAATAGCACGTGCGTAGCAGGCGCGACCAGCGAGACGATTCCTCCGAAATATATATTTATATACACATAGAGAGAGCACCCATAGATAGACGATAGATACGATGCGGCGATGATTATAATCATGAGCTATTTTATTTTCGAGATACGATGATGATGATGCTGCTGCGTTTGCCGCTACTTAGTGGTAGTCTTTCATCGTGGGAGAATTCCAGATCGTGTACTTGTTGTCTCAAGGCTCGAGAAAAATAACTCTCGTTACGGGAAAATAGGAGCGACGAGGTGGCACGCGAAGGCGAGAGAGCTCGATACACGTACCAATGTAAATGTATTTAAGGGGATGATCATTAGCCACCGTTGAAAATCGTTATTTTTACAATTACTGGTGAAAACAACCTTGTCGTTTTAACGAGTGGAAAATAAGTTATAAGTACGACACAGACGAAATTACAGTAAAGTAGACTCGTTACTTGTATTTATAGGCTGCAGGACTCCGCAGAGGGAAAAAGTAAAAGGGGATAAAAAGAGCGCGGGCGCGAATGCGAATGTGCGCGCGCCTCTAACGAGTCAACGCGAGGAAGAAACCATACGTCTATATTTGCCACATTCTGCCACTATCTCGCGCATAATTTAAAACTCTCGACGAACGCCGTAAAGCAAACTACGTAAGCAAACAAGCGCGTTTCGCAGCGAGCTACGTTAATTCTGCAAAAAAAAAAAATAAATAAAACAGAAAACTTATTCAGCCTCCGTTGTTTTTGTCGATAATCGAAAGTCGTGACTGTGTGAAAAAAAGCGCTCGAACTTGCGCGCGCGCCCGCGACCGTCCCGATGCGAACTGCAGCACGCGGCGTTGAGAAAAGTTGACGACGCACTGCGCTCAAGCCCGCAGTATCGAAACAAACGAAATGCAAACGAATAAGTATAATGCTTGATTGTAAAGTGGCACACTCCGTCAATCGTCATCGACAAAAGATTGGAAAAAGGCTTTGCGAGTGTCGAGCAAGTGAGTAAGAGTCAGTATATACAAGTATAAATCGTGGTGTGGCGGTCCGCGCGCTTATGTATATAGAAACTCGCCTACAAGAAGATGAGAACCGAGAAAGAGAGAAAGAGCGAGAGAGGGAAAGAAAGAACGAGAAGCGACGCGTATAGCTGCCTCTGCGTCGGTGTAAGCGCGACATAATTCGGAGCTACGTACAGCGGAGCTCGGGGGATCGACGTCGTCGCGAAGAATCATAGGAATCGCATGCTAGGCAGGGGCAGCCGGTAATATTACGGTAGTCGTCGGTGGAAACGAGGCACTATTATCGAAAACGGAGCAGCAGCACACCCCTCCATATTTTCCTTCTCCGTTTTCTGTCTGTCTCTCTCCCCCGATTGGTATCAAGCGCCGCTGCTGCTGCTTCTCCATACAGCCAGCCACTAAACGGCAGCCTCCCCCTCGCTCGGGTTGCTGCGCTGCGCTCTCCCTTTTCTCCTCCAGCCTGCGTGTGCAAAACGCAGCCTGTATGTGCATTATATACATGTATATACTACGAAATATATGTAGCCTCGCGACTCCGTATTTATATACACGCGCACACGTATATAAAACATGAGCGCATCTCTGTCGCACCAGTGCTGCAGCTCGGGGGTCATATCTCCGTCCCGTTTTCGCGCACTGCAACGCATACACACACACACACACACACACACACACACACACACACAGCGACAATAATAATAACAACAATGATAATAAGTACGAGGCCGGTTGGCGGCGCTGCCTATGCCTGCCGCTGCTCCGCGGCCTGTGCTGCTTGCTGCACGGTGGCGGCGGTGGTGGCGCGCGCGCACTTTAAGCCCGCTGCCCGTGTATAAGCGTGCTATAGGCATATACTGCTCTGCTCCGCTCGGCGGCCGCATTTCGCCGGAAACCAACGCCGTCGTGTGCTCCGTTTCGTTCGGCTCGCTACTACTCAGTCGCCAGTCGTCTCAGTTCTCGCTAAGCCGAGCTGCAGTGAACGTCCTTAAGACACTCTTCACACTTCTCTCGCTGTCTATCTTTTTTTCTGACACTAAGAGTCTCCCCGAAGCACACGCGTGTGTATCTCTTATAAATTTTAACTTAAAACAAAACACAAAACACAAATTAAACATGAGTACCAAGGAGAACAGCGGAGACGTCGTCGTCGAGAAGGTGTCGGAGAACGACAAACCCAACAATGACGCGAAGTGCGAGCTCAAGGGTATCAAGAGGGCGGCTGAGGTTAGTACCTTTTTCAACTTCTGTAAATCCCATCGATTGCATCGTGCGCGACGCGAACTCCTTTTTGCTGCGCGTTCGATTATTCCTTCATTTTTTTTTTCGCCCAAACGTCTCTCTCAACTAAACTTGGCAGCGGCTATTTCGCAATAGGCATGTAGCCGCCTCACGAGCATAACACAGTACAGTGCAAATGGTTACGGCGGCGGCGGTGGCGGCGTCTCGCCTCGTGTGCATCTCGTTCTCTCTCTCTCTCTCTCTCTCTCTCTCTCTACCTCACTCTTTATGCCTCATACGTAGATTTATTGCATTAGATACAAATAAAAATCGTATTATTTAAGCGAGTGCGAGTGATTGATTGTGTGCGTGTGTGAGAGAGAGTGTGCCAGTGCGAGTGCATGTGCAGTACGGTGCATATATATCTCCGCGTTGAACGAGCCATAGCTGCAAAAGCGTGTGCGCATATTACAATATACGTGCGCAACGTAGGAGCAGCGCGCATATATAGTAGTAGTATTTTGTAGTATACATGTAGTATGTGTAGTACAAGACATGGACGATTCCGAGGAGGCATATATACAGATACACGCACACAGACGAGCGCGTTTGAGATTGTGATGGGTACACACGTTACGCGCGATACGTATAGTTATATATGTATACACAAATTCATCGCGCGTACATAGACTCGACTCCGGAGATGGGATAGACTTGACTTGCACGTAAGCGCGAGGCATGCAAGCTGTTTTTCTCGGCTTGCTCGATGTGTCTCTATGTGTTGTACACTATACGACACGATACTATGTGTGTTGTATATACATTTTGCGCGTGTATACGTGTGTGCGTGGACGTCCGTCTGCGCCGGCCGGTCGAGAGCGCGCGCGCCGACTCCATTTTCCTTCAATCGTTGCGCTCCGATATATAGTAAATGCTACTGCTGCTCGCTGCCGCCGTGTGTGTGTGTGTGTGTGTGTATACTGCAATGATTGCTCGCGGCCATCTCTCTCGCTCGCTTACGCGATTCGACGTTATATTTCCGTTCAGTAAAAACACACCGATTCCTCGCTCCGAATTTTTCTTCGTCTATATATTTGCTCGCCGAAAGAACCACGTCGACTTTTTTAATAGACGCTTACCTCTCTCTCTCTCTCTCGGTCTCGAGCCTCGACGCTCGTTGTTACCGACCTGCACTCGCAGACACACGCGCGCACACACATATACTACGTACGCCTCTAGTCTCGCTTCGAGTGCATTACGTGCGAATTACAATCGTGTGTACACGCAGAGACACGCGCTCTTGCGTGTGTGCATCCCCGAGAGTGCATACGAGCGTAATGCATGCATCTCTCGCTATACGAATATATACGTCTATGCACGTATACTTTTATCATGAGAAATATAACGCGCAGACGGTTCTCCGCCGGTTGGCTGGCTATAGGTGAAAAATGGCGCGCCGTGCTTTATATTATACGCACGCTATATATGCGCGCACGAGTAGTCGCACGGCTGGTGTATATATATAATATATACCTTTAGCCCGTAGTATATACATACCGCGCGTTGGTCAGAGCGAGAGAGAGAGAGAGATATATCCCGACTCCTTTTACAAGTCGTGCTCTCTCGCACTCGCTTTCTGCCTCTCTCTCTCTCGTTTTATACGTAAAATACGTAAAATGTATATAGAGGGAGCGAGCGCGAAATCTCAAAGATTTGTCGTGCAAGTGCCGTACTCGCGTATAAACGAATACGCGTTACGACTTGTACGAGCGACAAGACGCCATGCTTACTATACTATTATTACTACTTGCTGCTGTTATAAGGCGCGCGCGCGAATAATGCATACTCGATACTCGATTTGCTCCGAAATAATTTCGGAGCGATCTCCGCGCTCGTCGCGTACAAAACCTTTCTAATAGCTCAAAAATACAATTCTTAAACGACAGCCTAAGCAAGCGATCGAGAATGAGAGAGAGAGAGAGAACTAGCAAAAAACTCGTTCATATACAAGGTAGATAGGAAATGAATGAATGAAGCGGGCGGGCCGGGGCGCGCGCGCGGCTCCTCGTCTCTCATATTTACGCCATGTGCTCCGTTTTTTTTCCCGGCTTGTAACACGTCTTTGCCAGCGCATTGATTTGCGGTAACACGGGTCTATCCTAATTTTCGCCCGTGTCCAAATATTCGCTCAATAAGTATGATCAACGATTTCACGATTTCTGAGACAAAATTATTTTAAAAGTAGACCGAACAAACATCTTTAACGGAGTTGAATTATTCAAATACTCATCAAGTTTTGATCCTACACAAAGTCGTAACAAACAACTTGCAGATATTCCACGTCAACGTATTCGCGTTATAAGCATCATTTTGCACCTGAATATTTTTGACTGACGTTCGACATCAAGCGACTCTCTCTCTCTCTCTCTCTCTCTCTCTCTCTCTCATGTAAACAAGCGAACGAATCAAGCCGCTTTTTTAACCGTACGCATTGGCCGAGTCCAAGGGACGCCGCCATATTGCTTCGGCTCCGAACGCGCGCGCGCGCGCTCACACATACGTACAACTTGGATGTGATCGTGTTATTCCCACACACACACACACACACACGGGCTGCTTTCTCTGTATGTGTATAAAGCCGGGGGCCGGCACTGCGAGAGAGCGAACGAAAGAGACTGTCAGTGAACGCGCGCGCGTCATTCTCTCTTTCTCTCTTACGGCAGATTATCGGTCGCGTCGATAATCGCGCGAGTCGAGAGAGGAAAGCTTTTCGCGGAGCCACCGAGATTGCCGACCAATGCTCACAACGTTAATAAGTTGATAAAGCGGGTCAGAGCTTATAGCGTATAGTACTGCCACGGAGAGCTTATGTATATTTGTGTGCTTATGCACCGAATTGCCGGTGTCTGTGTAAGTGCAGAGTGCACCGAGCGAGAGATGCGCTTGTGTATAAACACACACAACACACACACACACACACCACACACACAACACACACCACACACACACACACACTCACACCACACACCACACCACCACACACAGAGGGCATGCATTATCATGTATAGTAGTTGTACGATGCAGCGACGCTGGCGGCGTCGAGCGGCAGCGCAAGCAGCGATCCATTATGGCCGACGCGTCGCTTGACTCGACTCGACTCGATATATGTGTGTATACATATAGACATTATATGTATATAGCGGCATATAATACAGGACGGCCGAAGCGCACGCTTTGCACAGCTTTAATGTACTCGAGGCTGCTCGGCAGCAGTCTTTGAAAAGTCGCGTACTCACACACCGATTTATATTTCCACCGACGACGTTGTACATTACGCGAGTACACTAGCGAGAGAGCTCATCGGTCGATTTTCGCTCATTTGTCAGCCAATGCCATACGGATGTGTCTGTCTTTAGGCGGCACACGGAAAATCGATTTCTCAAGCGCCGCGTCGACATCGTTTTCACGGAAAAGCTTCGAAAGAGTACACACACACACACACACACACACACACTACGCATACATCCAAAGCTGTCGAAACGGGTCGCCGGGGTCTCCCCTTTTTCTATTGCATCACAGATACTTTCTCCGGCATATTATTATTGTCCTCGTATACGTCAATAGATGTTACGCGCGTGTATACGAATAACTCCGAATTTCGTGCACACGCTGTAACGTATAGTACGCGATATTACATATATATACCCATATAGGGATTTCGGAGCGCGCGCGGGACCCCGTGAAAGACGCCATGTTCGGCATCGGCGGCGCGCGCGCCCCAACCAAGCCGCACGAGAGCTGCTGCTGCTGTCGTTTGTTGCTCCAAAGTACACACACTGTGTGCAGCACACGCCTGCCAGTATCGGACGCTCGAGTTCGCCTCTTGTAATGCTTTTATATATGTATAACTACTATGCTTTTCAACATGGTCGAGGAGGCGCCTGTGACGCCGCGTTTTATATATGTTATACATATAGGCGCATACATAACATACCTGCACACAAGCCCACACATCAATTACTCGTTGTAGTAGTTACTTATACATTCATCATCCGACGTGATATCGCAGAGACGTGTATGTATTTATAATAAGAGGCAAATTGACTGCGGCTTGTAGGTGTATCGCATCGAAGCCGTGTGTGAGAAAATATCGCGTGCGCTCCTTTCTCCGCCGCCCTTGCGCCTTTTCCCCGCGAAATATATCTGGAATTCGAGATATTCTCTGCACGCGGACAACACACCGCCATTTTCCTTGCCACTGTGCTTCTTCTTTCTCTCTCTCCTCTCTCTCATTCTGTCTGTGTCGAACCCTTTTCTTTTGAAAATTGCGCCGAGCGCCGGTGGGGGTGTACGTAATGTACCTACTAGTTTGCCTCGAGTCGCGCACAGCGTGAAGCCCGACGACGAGAGAGGCATCATCGACGTAAGCGCGCGCGCGACCGACTCCCGCGGAGGAGGCGAACATCATTGCTCTCTTGCTCGCGCGCGCGCGCGCCCAAGTCACGTGGACGCGGCACGCGTTCTCTCTTGCTCTCTCTCTCTCTTGCTTATGCCTCTCGGCATGCACTCGTCCTCGCCCGACGAACCCCGATTCCACATAGCTATTTTTATGTGTAATATATTCGATAACGATGCCGCGAAAATATTCACCTCGGGCGCTGCTCTTTCATTTTTTCGTCTGTACATAATGACTGTGCGCCACAGGTGTTGTCGGCCTTACTCCGCAACGATCGGAGCGTCCGCCCGCACGCGCTAATTACGTATCCGTCTGTGTGTTATTCGCGCACTATACATTATAATAATAAATATGCACCGAAGCTTAATCAATCGCCGACGATAACGATTGAAGCCGCAGCAGCAGCAGCACGACTCGACGCGCGAGTAATGTACGCGCGAGAGAGAGCTGCGTGGATAATTGCGTACACATGAAACTGCCTCTGTATTGGCAGCAACTCTCGATGCCTCGCGCGCGTCGTCGTCGTCGTCGTCGTCTCGAGTTATTGTATGTGTGTAAGCGACGAGCGCAAATTCATGTCTTTATCT
The DNA here is from genome assembly GCA_034770305.1 of Trichogramma dendrolimi. Lineage (NCBI taxonomy): Eukaryota > Metazoa > Arthropoda > Insecta > Hymenoptera > Trichogrammatidae > Trichogramma > Trichogramma dendrolimi. The sequence continues at coordinate 3,239,341 of JAPMIB010000001.1, forward strand.
CGAATTGACGCTTACGTATGTAACGACAACTTATATGTATGTGCTTCTTCTGCACACTCTCGTTTATCTAACCCCTTTGACTCCTTTTCTCTCTTTGCATTATCGTCGTCGCAGAGAGCAAAAATGCCGACCAGTGTCGAGCCACGTTTATCGTAAAACTCTCTCGCGATTCGAGCGTCGTCGTACGCCGTGAGCGCACTTATGCAAAAAATAAAAAACACGTTGAGTAGAGCAGTTATACGGGATCGAACGCGCGAGGGGTGTTTGTTGCATTTCAAGCGGAATATATGATCGATCATCGTCGGGTTTTACGATCACGCGCGCGCACTCACACTTACACGCGCGCCGACTCCTTTTCCTTGATACTGTATGTATGCGTGCGATCGATGCTCCCTTGTCCTGGATTTTCATGCTCGCCGCGCGCAACAGACATGACACTCTCGGCTAATTGTATCTCGCCGCGTGCAGCACACATTGCTTTGTTGCATAAGCCAGTCATTGCACATCGAGCCTCAAAGCGGAGCGAGAGGCATGTTCTTCTTTTCGCGCACTTGCGCACGCATGCAACCTGACGCGCTCGATTTTTCTACACCCGCGTAAATCGAATCGAGCGAGCTTGTTGAAAATATCATAGGAAAACATCCGCTTTTTATCCGTGTCCGTTTTTAAAAGCTCGCTTAACAATCGATATAAAATCACTTTCGCTATACTTTCTCTTTTCTAAATACTATTGCTCTTCATTTGTTTATCATAACTAAAGAGCCTTGTTTTTCTTTCAATTTACAGGAGAAAAATGACGAGCCAAAGAAGCAGAAGAAGGAGGAGAATGGTGATGGAGAAAATGACGTAGATGACGACGATGGTGATGATGATGTTGAAGGTGAAGATGAGGAAGTCGAAGATATCGACGGCGAGGAAGAGGAAGATGAGGAAGATGTGCCAGAAGGCGAAGATGACCTAGATGAAGGTAAATGTCGAAAACCAATTCATTAAATCGATAAATATGATAGCTCTCATATTTTTCATCTCTAACTCATGTTTTTTATTATTTATTTGCAGAAGATGAAGAAGATGATGCTGATGAGGAGGAAGACGTATAATAAAGGAGCTGCAGAGCACCTTTATGTAAGAAGAGGTGGAGGAGGCCGTCGGCGTGCCCACAACCCTCGTCGTTGTAGCCGTCGTCGTTCGTCGGCATCATACTCGAGCTCATTAATACATACTCTCATATTGAGTGGTTTGGTAGCGCACTAGCGTTGTTGACGACGCCTGTCGGACGAATCCTCCTTTATCTCTGCCACTTTTAGGTGTTAAGAGAACAACAAAAATGTCCCCTCGTCAGAATTGCGTTGGACCGACACATTAGTGATCAGTATCGCCTCTACCCACTCCTCGCTGCGTTCACCGCAACAAATAATCATCATACACACACACAACAGATCATTGTCAGCACACCCCGGCAGCAACTTGGAAAAAAATCCATTTCTTTTCGTCCGTCTCGGAGCCTACGCAATTCTGACTCCAGCTCTCCCTAGCCTCCACCAAATACTTGCTAGGCCGTTAGATTAACGAAAATGCTAAGTTCGCCGCCTTTTCATCTTCAAGAATCTTGCGAATCTGTTAATAAGCCTTAGAGTTTTTTCATTATTGAATAAATCAATTACAGTTTGAGTAATTTTGTATTCCTCTTTATAGACGACTGTTATGTTCGCGAATGTTCTAGTTTGTGTATGAACGGCAGAGGCAACAAACAACAATGCATATAATCTTCATCAACTGTATGTCTATCTACACATGTATACACATCAGACTGTGTATCACACCAAACATAATTTTTCGATTAGTTTCCTGTAATACAGTCAAGATTAATGTACATCAATGGTGGATGTATCATTTATTTGTAATCGATAACTGTCACACTCAATCGGATTTTACGAATCTGATACGTGCCGCCACCTGACTTGATGCAGGACAATTTTGTATCAAAAATTATTTAAGATGTAAGAAAAAGTTCTATTGTATTTAAATAGTGTAAAATGGACTTAAGTGGGTGATGAATTTTTTTACTTTTTAAAATCAATTTTGCGACTGTAGTTCGAAGAATGTCTCTCACCTAGTGCGCGTGACAGATTTTATTAATTTAACTTACTTATCTCAAAATCGTTCTCATCATCTCTTTTCGTTTTCTGACAAATGTCGATCTAATCGATGTATTGCTGTGTGAATAAAAAAAATAATGAAATTCTGACACACGCGCGAACAACGAATTTGTTGTGAGCGGTGCATTTGCGACAGATAAAAAATGTATGGTGCACGTTAATCAAATAAATAAAATGATGATTTTTACAAAAAAACACCTTCGAAATTTTTATGAGCGTGCTATCTGTATGACAAATACAATATACATTTTACAAATGCGGTGCTCGCGCTTAATTATATTAGTGTGTAAATTTTGAACATTGCATAATATATAATCACAACATGTATAGAGATTGAAAGAGAACAACAATTGTTTCATAAATGAAATTGTAATGCAACAGAGGGTCAAGGAAAATTGAAATAATTTATACGCATTAATATGTGTTAACTTATGGCAGCAAAACCAACTATTACACTACAGTTGAATAAAAATTACCAATTTTTATCATCAAACCATGAATTTTTAAATTATCTAAAACGCCTTTAAGTATTGTGAATTGTGATTGAGTATAACCTATTCATCAGTAAACGAGAGAGACGATTAGAATGTACTTATGTATATTTTCTGACGAACTGCAATGTATAAAAAAATAACAGCTATGTTATAGACAAATGAAATTATGTATTAAAATGAAATTTCTCGAAAACAAGATCATTGGTTTATAAAATCAGTATAAAGAATTTCTACGATTTATATATATTTATTTAAGCAACTTGAGATAATGAAATCTTGATAACTTTTTTTGTTTAATACGTAACGAAAATATATCAACCTTGCGTAATGACGTACGTAATTTATTTAAAAACGATTAAGATTTATCGACTTCAGTTTTTTTTTAAATTAATTATTCTTAATTTATTGTACCTGTTGGTGTACAATGCACTTGAAAATGGTTTTTTACTTTTTTTTTTCTTTTTTTTTATTTAGAAATCATTTCAACGTGTCTGCTAGAAAATGACCAACAAACTACTTCTGCTTCTTGAAATATCATAAAAGTAAACGTACCTTTTTTATTTTTGATACTCGAAAATTCATGCATGACAGTTTTTTTTTAAATAAGACAATTTTAACGGAAACTTCATACTGACCCAGTACATTTACTAAACAAGCTAACACGACTAAATTACGATTCTATCGGCGACTGATGAAAGTAATCTACAAAAACAAAGTTCGAATGCATTTAAACACACGATTTTTTAATCTTCAAGTTACAATTGAATTCTCTTTTTTAATCAAATCAATTTTTAATAAATTTGACGAAAGAATCGAAGCTGCATTAATAATCTAACTGTTGGCGATTGAATGCATTGAAGTTAAGACGAATGAATTATAAAACATTGGAAGGCGTAATCATGAAAAAAGTACGAAATTGTGAAAAGTCGGGGTGGTGAGATACTGTGGTTAAAATACTATTGTATGTTACAACCGCATTATAAAAAAAAAGTAAAAAAATAAAAAAGCGTAATATGATAATTCAAATGCGAGAGGATAAGTGTGTCCCCACGTTTCAATATGTACAAATTATTTTCAAATATCGTAGTTGAATAAAGCAAAGTTAGATCGAAAGTAATTTTTTCGTTCATAAATATCAGCGCGACGCTCCCCACGTTTATGTGTTAATTTAAATAGAATCGTGCTATTCTTCGTCGGGAGCGTCGAGCGAGTCTTACCTTGGTCCTATACGTTTATTTCCAGAGCATGGCATAAGAATGGCTACTTCGAGACCTCATGGTATCTTAAAAATTTTAAATAATTCTTTCGAATACAGCCGGATATCTGAAAATAGTTACAACGATGGTAAATTAAAAATGACTGCTTTAAAAAATTATTGAAAATTTAAAACATATATTGTTCGATGTTTATTTGATATCAGAAACGATGTAAATAAGTTTAGTGTTTTTAAAAATAGTAGAAACAGTACTTGAAAATCTTTTTCTCCGAGATTATAATAATGAATGTTCTGATATCATTCTAATTAATTATTTAGAAAAAGTTCATAATTATAAACGCACGAGCTATTACGTGAATCGATTTGTCATTATAACGATATGTACGATATTACATCTCGTTCGTCGAATCGTCGGGAAATCGTAAAATTACCATGAAATTCGAATAATGACACTTTTCGAAGATGGCGGAAAAAGTGCCAGGAACGTGTACAAATACACTACTTAGGCACGTTGAACGTCAACTCTCGCCAGTCAGACACCGAACGCACGTGCAGCGACACTGCTCAAAATGTTAACTCGTCAAAAAGACAGTAAATGCACCCTAAATGAAAGATCTGAACCGCCCGAATGATTTGTTTTTTTTCAGCTCTCCACCAATGATGTTTGTTGATTATTTTCCCACAAACCTCGAAATTTTCCTATTTCGCTCGAAAAACGCGTTCACAATTCAAAACATTGCTTCTGGTTCCGTCAAGATAAGTATGACAATTCAGATGTCGCCTCAGCGACGTTAGTTAGAGGCTAGAGCACAGGGAATAGCGGACGGCGGGCTCGCCGGCTCACCGTTTATACACACAAAATAAACGCAAATTTTATATAGTGGTAACTGGCAGTGCCGCATTGCACGAGCAACCGACAACGCTTCCAATAAGGAGCAGCCCCTGACTTTACCGGGCTTCAAACAAAACAACGCATACCACTGATTATTACGCCCCCGGCATTTCCTTTAAATTATTTAATTTTGTGTATCTTGGACCATATTTTCGTGACAATCAACACTGACAGGATGGATTCTCCCCCGACATTAGATCTTGTTTATCAAGCGGTTTTGACGTTATATCAAAACCCTAACCCTACTGAAAAAGAAAAGGCGAATCATTGGCTCAATCAGCTTCAAAAATCTGTAAGTATTTCAGCTATAATTTATTTTGCACGTGTACTATTGTTTATTTTGTAATGTATTAAGTGCTCATCGCATCACGTTTAAGTCAGTCAATTTGCGATTAATGTTTTGGAACTGGGCAAAGAGGTTACATTTGGTTTTGCACCTATTTTGAATTTGTGTGTTGTGTTATGATGCATTTTAGAAAGTTATAACTGACATGTTGATTTTTGTTGAAAAAAAAAATTGTGTATTTTAAAAATAATTATACCATATTTTTCAGGTGTATGCTTGGAAGATAGCAGATGAAATGTTGTTACAGAAAAGAGATTTAGAATCTTGTTATTTTGCTGCTCAAACAATGAGATCCAAAATTCAACTTTCATTTCATGAACTTCCTGCTTCATCTCATGTTTCTTTAAGAGATTCTTTACTGGATCACATATCACAGATAAATAAAAACACGAATCCCATTATAGTAACTCAGGTAAATATTATTGGTCATATATCTTGCTATAAGATTTTATTTAATTATAAACAAATAAATTAAAAGATAATTTTTTTTTAGTTATCATTGGCATTAGCAGACTTTATACTGCAGATGGCAACATGGCAAGAACCAGTTATGGATCTATTGAAAAAATTTGGTAAAAATTCAGAAAGTTTATGGCCACTTTTGGAAATATTGGTTGTATTACCTGAAGAAGTTAATTCTCGATTTCTCAGGCTAGGAGCAAATCGTAGACAGCAAATAATTCATAATTTCAATTCGAATGGAGATGCTATTATGCTATTTTTGGTGAGTATTTGCCTTTTATCAACACTCAAATAATATGCTTGTTTGATGTAAATTTTATTTTTTTTAGACTGAATGTATAGTACAAGTTGAAGATGCGCAAATATGTATCAAAGTTTTAAGGTGTTTTACAAGCTGGGTAATGATACATGCTATACCTTTAACTTCTGTGTTATTTGGAAGCATTTTAAATATAGCATTTGAAGTCTTGAAAAATAATTTGTCTGGATCATCGTTACATGAAGCTGCTGCTGATTGCGTATCTGTTGTTTTACAAATCTTGGAAGAAGATACATCTGTACAAAGAGATCCAACTACTGGAGAACCTGTAATGGCTTTACAGCAATTTCAATTAGATATGTTCAGTCGAATTTTGGAGTTAGAACAGCCTTATCATATATCTGTGGCTCATGAAGATATGGATAAGTATGTACTGTTATAATACTGTATATTAATTTAATTACAATGAAATACTTATCATAAATGTGAATCTTATTTTTCAGATCAATCAACTATTGTCGGATTTTCACGGAATTGGGTGAAACTTTCTTAGATACAATAATAAATAGCTGTTTAAATGGAAAACAGCATTATGCTATTAAAAGTTTAGACTTTGCTCTGATGTGTGTTAGCCATCATGACTATGAAGTAAGTATGACATTTTTAAAATTTTTGAACGATTATAATTTATTTTTATTTCAGGTTGCACAGATAACATTTAACTTATGGTATGGGCTTTCTGAACTTCTATATCAAAGGAACAATGTAGATTTGACAAATACTTTTAAGCCACATGTTGAAAGGCTAATTACCGCTTTGTGTAGGCATTGTCAAATGGAACCAGATCATGTATGTTAATAATTATGATATCTTTTATATAACATCTATAATAGTGGAGTTATATTTTCTTATTGAGAAGCACGCTTTGCGCTCCCTCTAGCAAGTATGACAGAGAGAGCTGCGACGTACGCTTCCTCATATACACCGCAATTGAGTTTTTCGCATCCCGCGAAAACTATTTTTCACTCTCATTTAAATTTGACAACAGATATCCTAATTCTGATTATTTTTACAGTTAGGATTGATTGACGAAGGTGATCAGTTTGCAGATTTTCGAGCTAGAGTGTCTGAATTAATCAAAGACACTGTTTTTGTAATTGGAAGCAGTCACTGTTTTCGTCAGATGTTTACTCTATTAACTAGTACTCATGGACCAAATCAAATTGCTCCATCGTGGGATATGACCGAAGCTGCTTTATTTGTCATGCAAGCTGTTGCTAAAAATATTTTACCGTAAGATTTTTTAGTTCATTTTAGTTTATTTTATTATATTTCTACAAAATTTGGTATGAAATTTAAATTGAAATAATTTTTTCAGCGATGAAAATGATGTTGTTCCAAAAGTTGTTGAAGCAATATTGAATTTGCCTGAAAACACACATGTGGCTGTACGTTACACAAGTATATTGCTGCTTGGCGAATTGTGTGACTGGATCAGTAAACACCCTCAGTCCATGGGTAAGTATCCCTTATATAGCACTCAATATTGCGCTTATAACTTTCTTATTTAATTTCATAAAAATTCTTCCTTTCCTTAGAACCAATATTGAACTTTTTACTGGCTTGTTTAAATCAAAAAAATTTGGGAAGTGCAGCTTCAACTGCTTTACAAAGTATTTGCTCAGCATGCCCATCACAGATGGCTTCTAATGTGCAAGGTTTATTACAAATTGCCTCGCTATTGGATACCTTTGAAATAAGTAATGAAGCTGCAAATGGTTTAATAAAAGGTATTTATAAAAATATTAATTAAAATTTAGTAACTTTTTTATAAGTATCTATGAAAATATTTAAATAAATACGAATATTTTTTATTAACTTAAAAAAATATTTTATAGGTATTTCTAAAGTAATATCAACTTTGAGAAATGATGAAGTTGATGGTCCATTAAAAGAACTCTGTTGGTTGCAAGCAAGACCATTATGCCATTTGATTGAAGAAAATCTTCCGATAGTTAGAAATACAAAAACTGATCCAATCTTATGGTTGGATAGATTAGCAACTATTTTTAGAAATGCATCTCCACCAGTTGAAAATCAAGATACCCATCCTTGCCATGGAGCAGTAAATGATGTTAGTATAATATCGTCATACCTTTTGATATTTGAATGTATTCAAAAATATATTTTAAAAATAATCAATTTTTCAATTTTCTAGATGTGGCCAGTGTTAGTTAAGACTTGTGAAAAATATCAAAGTGATGCAAGAATTATGGAGAGATGTTGTCGTTGTTTGAGATTTTTGGTAAGATGTCTGAACACGTACTGTGCACATTTACTGGAACCAATGGTGAAATTAATCATTCAAGTATATTCCAAACATCAACATAGTTGTTTTTTATATGTTGGTTCCATATTAGTTGATATTTTTGGTGTAGAATTAGATTATACATCAGGTCTTATTGGAATGCTAGAAGCTTTCCTAGGACCAACATTTGCAATTCTTCAAGAAACTGATGGTCTTAAAAATCATCCCGATACTGTAGATGATTTGTTCAGATTGTGCACCAGATTTTTGCAAACATGTCCAGTTCCATTTTTACATTCATCTATGATAAATAGTATATTAGATTGTGCAATACTATCTGTTAGCTTAGACCATCGAGAAGCTAATTCCTCAGTGATGAAATTTTTCTGTGATTTATTACATTGTGGACGTAGTCACGATGTAAGCATTCAATCAATTTTTAACGATTTAATAATTAAGATATAATTGAGATTTTAATCGAAATATTCATATTTTTCAGAATCGTACAGATCGTTCCGATTTTGACATGAAGAGACAATTGGTCACGCAAATCTTACAAGAAAAAGGACAAAATCTTGTCATAACTCTTATACACTCTGCTGTTTTCACGCTATCATCATATATGTTTCCAGACATTTCCGAAGTATTGTTCGAGATAACTTTACACAATAAAAACGTAAAAATATTTTATTACTATACTTTATCTAAAAACTTTTTAAAATGAAAATCTGATTTTTTAACACGATGTTAAATGTTTTAGTTGATGGCTTCTTGGTTGGAACAAGCAATTACTCAAATGCCTAAGGAGAATGCGGGGGGTACCATCACAGCAACGCAAGAGCAGCTATTGAAATTTCATAGAGCTGTATTAAAGTGAGTTACAAACAAAATTTAATATGAAATAAAACCTGTTTGAGCAAGACTAAACTAAAATTTTTTTGTTTCAGTGCTGACAGCCCAAAGAACGTAGTTGTCGAATTACGAGAATATGCACGATTATACCGTTGATAAAATAAACCTATGCATTTATAGGTTTGCACTAAAACTTCAAAACTGAAATTTTAAACTATTAGACTTCACAAGTAACAATGAGAAATACTCAAAAACCCGCACTGATTTTGGCTGTGCCAAAAAAAGGGAAAATGAACTTACAGATTTCAGTTGTTAATTTTATAGAATAATGCTATTTTTCTCAAATTTGAGAATGCTATAGTAGACAAATTTTTTTGAACTTCGAATACTGAATTCGATTTTTATGGAAAATAGTTTCAACAAATTAATTGTATTTTCGTATTTTGGAAATGACTCTGCAATAAGACTTAGTTTAATGAATAAGAAAAAAGTGACGTGTATAAATGAAAACGCAAGTATTGTGGAATTTACGTGTCTTATTATGAATTGTAAAAAATGCAAACAATGAAGGTTGTTTGTTCGTGTACATTCAATTCTGTGATGCCCGGGAGTAGGTAAGTTAGGTTTAAAGTCGGTGTTTAAATGAACATATCTTTTTTATGAACTTTTTAGATAAAACGATGTCAAATAATTTTTTATACTCGTTCATGTTAATTGTAAATGGGACGACTTTTTTGAAGTTGTTATCGAGTCATATTTCGTCTGAAACTTAGAATATTTTTGTAAATATTAATTGTATTTACTTTTTTTTTTTTAATACACGATGGTAATTTATAAATAAATGTTCAACAAGTTGATCAAGCGATAATTTAATCATGTATATCAATGACCTTCCCGATCTCTAAAAAAAACTTGTGAAACCAGTGTATTCTAACTCTACTTAAAAAGAGATTCATTTATATGAGGAATGTGATGTGAATTGTATTTTTTGTGAATATTTTTTTACAAAAAGAGATGAATAAATAGCCTGTTTCAAGGTAGAAAAATCACAGTTTTAATTATTGTAAAAACGATATCGCTTGCGTAAATGTGCTTTAAATACGATGAAACTTGGGTCAATGCTCGCTTTTCTATGTCACGGTCTTTTTCCGAAAACGCGGTGTGTATAGGAAATTAAAGTGGACAGCGGTGTTTGACTCATGTGACTAGAATCGTTTGCTCACCGACGAATTGTTTTTTACGCGAAAGACGACTCCGTACGAATTGCCAAAAACGGGCAAAAACAAAATTAAACAGAATTTCATACATAAAAAACATCATTTTAATTGTTACAAGGCACGACCTTTTATCTTCTTAAATAAAAAATCCAGTTGAGGATTCTCAGTCGATGACCAATCTCAAGCAAAGCTCGGGCATGTTAAAGGTCGTATCGTCTCGTTCATTCGTCACGCTGGCTTTCGACAGATGGCTCACTATGTCCACGTGACATCCTCGTTGTTCGCGTGCGTAAGTACATACGCTTTTTTGCGTGAGTCGATTTCGTCTTTCCGCGCCCGAATGGTGCAATATTACAATATAACGAAATCAATGTGATTGTCAACACGGGGCATTGACGTTCCACAACGAGTCTCCGAGAATCGATAGGCATAAATAGCTCGTGTCGGCCCTGAGAATAAAGTACGGTCGCGCGAATCGTTCGAGCTGAGAATCAGCCGTAAAATATTTCGCCTGCTAATAAAAGTGTGTATCCGAGCAAGTCTCTGTTGAAGGCAGCGTGTAATGATCAATAACTCCGAGCTGTCAGAAATTTGTCGAGAGAGAGAGAGAGAGAGAGAGAAGAAAGAAAGGATACAGCCAGTGCAATAATCGAGAAGTAAGTAGGTGCAGCAGCTGGCCGTCCTTTTGTTCGGCCGCTCACGCTCTCCGGCTCTACTCCGCATGCATATGCGCCGCGCGCTGCTCTCTTTCGTCGGATCGTCGTGCATTATACGTCGACGCTGGGGTGAAGGACCTCCTCCTCCTCGGCAGCAGCTGAACAATGCCGCAGTGTAGTACGTATTATATACATCTGAACGTCCTACGCACGTAACGGAATAATCCCTGTGTTGCAGAAATTTTACACTTATTACTCGCCCGAGACCCGATGCCGATGATGTTCGCGAAGCTGCGTGAAAAACACGTGTCCCGGCCAAGTGCTTAGGTGTCATCTTGCCAACGTTGCCGCTGTATACCGCGTGTACTTTACAGCTCGATCGTGCGCCGATAATGTGCGTCGTGATCTCTCAGGTATTTCAGCGAGTCGGTAAGATTACTATACTTTATATAGAGATGATCAGCTGAGCGCGCGCCACGCCCTGCGATGTGCCAAGCTCTTTCGTGTATTCTTCCAGCTCGTCTCCGCTCTCGATCGTCGATAGAATCAAACTGACTCATTTCCTGTCGAAAGGAAAATCCCGCATTTCCCGCTACGCGATTGAGAGCCGGGCAATCGAAGCTTTTACCCGCGATGCGCGCGCGAGCGCGAAGCTAATTGCGATAAAATTCACACATGGATTTATAATGCGAACCTTCGTCATAGCTCCACGCGTTGACTAATTTATTTTTTTTCCAACGAGAATGAACTTTTTCGCTTATCTAATTTGCGACGCGTGTGATGAAATGAGCTCTTTGTCGCGGGCCGCAGCTGGCGAACGATCTTCGCGTATATGCGTTGGCGCGCGGAGATCATCGATATTACGCGTGATCGTTATAATTATTCATGTATCGACCAATCGTATTATACTAATAGGGCTGCCGTCACCGGTCACTGCGCGATCTCTTTTGAAGGATCTTTATTCGAAATTATCGACGAAGAAAGCTACGTCAAGCTCGCGATCATCGGTCACCGGATGAAAATCAACAAATACAATATACATACAACAACGAGTCCAAATCTTTGAATTTACATTGCTTTATATATGACGGCAATCTACAACGCGGCTCGTACACGATATTGCAATGTGCAGCACTGCGCGCACTGCTAATAGCGCAACGTCGGTGGCTTATCAAAAAGCCATGAATCATACGCCCTGAGAGCTCGAGAGCAGCAGTAGCAGCGCAGCAATTTGTAACGGGTCAATGTCTGTCAATGCTGTGCCGCGCTTATATCATTAATACCCACGCGCGTAAACCTCTACACAAACGTGTAATAACGCACAATATCACGAGCATATACGGTATATAGCCGCGCGACCTATAGACATTGCCTCGTTTACGCCATGATAATAATAATGCGCGTGGGACTCGACGCCTGTTTTGCGATCGCGTACCGATTATACAATACTTTAGTTCCTTTCTCCACGAGCCTCGAAGTCGTTTTTCCAAAATTTACAATTCTTCGTGATATAACATTATTCATAATGATTCGCTGACCAATTATTTTACAAACACAGTTAAAAAACCCTAACGTCCGCAATAAAAATGAAAAACGTACAACTTGGCTGTTCGAATTTATACGAAAATTCAATCAAAATCATTAAAATAAACTTGATTATTGAATAACAAGTAAATCTGAATGAAATCAACAATTATTTTCCACTGTTCTGTCGGGATACGTAAAATATTGAAGTACGAAATAGTAGCAAACTCATAAGATCTCATACCCTTTTGGCATTTTTTTTTCTAAACTCATTCAGAACTGCGCTGGGAATTTTTGAATACTAGAATAATGTTATTTTTGTTCATTTAAATATTTTATTTGATTTAGCATGATTAACAGAAAAATGATTATTGTTCATTAGTGAGATCAATAATGTTGTTTATTCAATAATGTAAATACTCAGTGTTGCTATGTTTACATTACTTGGTCTAAACTTTCGTGCAATGATTTGTAAATATTATCAAATTGAACTCAAGTTAGCTAATTGAAATTATAGAAAGATTAATCGTTCGCAAAACTTTAAACGAGAAGTATGGATTGTGAAGGTTCATTTAATTGTGCGGTCAGGTAATTTTCAATATGTAAATGAAATTATATAAAAATGATGTAGCATAATACTTAAGCTCACTGTAATTATTTTAGAGTAAAAGAAGAACCTTGTGATGCGATGCTAACAGAAAATGATGATGAAGTAATTGACGAGAAGCCCGACGTTAAAAATATTCGATTCATTAGAGAATATTCAGTAAGAATTGACAATCATATGCGATTTGCATAGTAAACATTTTTTATCTAAATAAACTTTAATATATCTTGATTTTTATTACAGACGCTTCAAAAGTGTAATGAAAATCACGAAACTGAACTTGACGACGTACACATTGAACTCGAGTGTAAAGATGAGAAGCCTGACATGAAATTATTGGTATTTAAGAAAATTGAAAACTATTCTCAAAACCACTTGCACAGTGAAAATCATACAACTCAAAGCACAATTAAAAGAGAAAGTGAGGACAGGATGAGACAAGAAATGGATTTTAATTTACACAGTGAAGTCAAAGAGAAAAATAAAAAGAGAAGAGATACAAAAAAGTATATCGGTAAACTCAACATCCACATTTTTAACGGTACAACACATCCTTGCAATACACGTGAAAAGTTATTTAAACGAAAAAGTTATCTTGATAGACATGTTGAATCGACGCATAATGGTGTTATTAAACATACATGTAATACATGCGGTAAGTCATATACTAAAAAAAGTAGTCTCAAAACTCACATCAACGTAATGCATAATGGTTTCACACATCCATGCGATGTGTGCCAAAAGAAATTCGCATATAAGAGTTGTCTCCGCGCTCACATCAATTTTGTGCACAATGGTGTCACCTATACATGTGATACTTGCGGAAAGACATTTTCACAAAAAAAAAATCTCAAAGTTCACATAAATGCAAAGCACAATGGCGTCACCCATACATGTGGTATATGTGAAGAGACGTTTAATCGAAAGAACAATCTGAATAGGCATGTTCGATCGACGCATCTAGGTATCACCTATACATGTGGAATATGTGGAAAGACATTCGTACAGAAAGGTCATCTCAAAGTTCACATAAATGCAAAGCACAATGGCGTCACCCATACATGTGGTATATGTGAAAAGACGTTTACTCACAAGAGCAATCTGTATAAGCATGTTCAATCGGCGCATCAAGGTATCACCCATACATGTGGTATATGTGAAAAGACGTTTAATCACAAGAGCAATCTGTATAGGCATGTTCAATCGGCGCATCAAGGTATCACCCATACATGTGGTATATGTGAAAAGACGTTTAATCTCAAGAGCCATCTGAATAGGCATGTTCGATCGACGCATCTAGGTATCACCTATACATGTGGTATATGTGAAAAGACGTTTAATCACAAGAGCAATCTGTATAGGCATGTTCGATCGGTGCATCAAGGTATCACCCATAAATGAGGAATAACATTCAAATATCAGACAAGTTTTCAATTCCACATCAACTCGGCTCATAAGAGTATCACACAAAAGAATAATCTTAGAATGCATATCGATGTGGTGCATCACTCTAGCATTATGACTCAATAAATGTTTAAAATGTAAGCATTTAAAGAGGCTGCATAAATTGTATAAAAAATGACGATTTATAATCTTGTACATTTTTTCAGAAGACTAATTTCCAAGTTTTGAAAAAAATTAATAAAATTTTTGTAGAAAAATAACTATACTGCTAATCTAAATATTGTATGAAAATGTACTTCGCGGCGAACTGACGTGAAACGACTCTTTTCAGGATTAATCTTAGTTTTAGCCTTAGTTTCGCAAATTTTACCCCGAAAATGTGAACTAAAATTTCGATTTCGTAGCTCTAACGTAATAAAGAATGAGAAAAACTTGTTAAAATAATTTAACGAAGCTCTTACTGGATTTCAAGCAACAAAAACTCATTTTATAAAAACACTTGTATTTTAACAAAATTAAGGAATAATATTTGAAAAAAGCATGGGAAAGGTTGATAAAAACCTATGTCAAATGGTGTATTGATATTTATCTCATAAGTGATTATTGAGCGTTTTCTTGAGAAAATACTTATAAATTAGGCAAAAACCATTAGTTATAACTCTCGAGGTACTGCAGTTATCTGAATTAGACGCTGGATTCTAAAAAATAATGAACTCTTGCATTAATATACGAATTCTTAATCGAAACGCCGTGAAGAAAAAGGCACCTCCTTGAAACAGGCATTTCGACGAAATGTGTTTTTCTTCGGGGCTTTTCCGGCAAGGTGTGTTTTTTTCACGGCACTTTACAAATAGGTTTTTTTTTTCATAGCGTTTTCACTGTATCACAAGAACCGGCGATATATTTTAATATATTTTTTGTAAAATTGTCGACGTGTTAATTTACTACAACCTGACCAAGTTAATTTACTACAATCTGAAGTTCTAATGACTCCTTGAACTTATCACGCATGCAATGTCAATATTCACAGAATTAGTGTGATTAGAGCTAATCTTTTTGTTTGTGAATGTTTATTCCCGTACATAAATGTATATTTAAACAAAGTGTGCAACTGCATGAATGACATTTTCATTGCATTTATATCGTTATTTTAATGACTTACCAGTACCTAAGTTATATAGCAATACATTAATCCGGATGGTAAGTCCACGGTAGAGGGGGAAAGTATCGCCAACGAGCTATCGCAATAGCGGGTACATCTCGCTAATATACAAGTGCGTTCAGTGGTCAGTCGCTAGCAGAGAGTCAAATTTCTCAGTATAAGCAAGTGTTTACAAATAAATAAATTCGAAGTACAGACACGGCTGCTCGAGGCGTTTAACCTCCAATATTTCCTCAATTATTTTATTAATAAAAATACAATTACAATCATGAAAGTGATGGAAAACAGCGGGAACACGGTGAGGTATGACTTTTATTATGCACGTAATGATATTTTTCAAACGATCGCGTCATCGAGTTGGATTATTCGACAGGATAAAGAAAGAACCGAACGATATCTGGCCAGATGAAAGCGATGATTATAATTTCGATTCAGTGGACTCTTGCCAAATCAAAAACTTTGAAGCACTACCATTTTATAAATCAGCAGTGAGTTAAATGATTTAAATCATGTTCTAATTTTCCACTACAAAAAATTATTACAAAAATTTCAATTTTAGGCAAGCCGCAATAATGCGGCTATGGCTTTACAGAAACAGTCAGATGAAAAAATATTCATAGAATTTGAGTGCAAATATGTTAAACTTGAAAAGAAAGCTTCATCAACAACTATCAGAAAAACTGGACATCAGAATTATCCACTTATTGTGAAAGTAGAAAACGAAATTCAGAAAAAGTACTCGAATAAAAAAATACTCATAATTTTGATAAAAAAAAGTTTTGATTATCATAATAATTGTGAATTTCAAGTACATGACAGATCAAAACTCGACGAATATAAGGATGTTAAAATATTGAGAAAGAATAATCTAACGAAACTATCTCATGCGTGCAAAATGTGTCGAAAAACTTGTAAAGGAAAAGAGCGTTTACATACACAAATCGATTCGATACATAAGGGCATTAGATCATGCGAATGTGAGATCTATCGCAATACTTTTGGACGCAAACATCGCCTCGAATTTTACATACATGGAGTACATAATCGGATCAAACCATTCGAATGTGATATTTGTCATAAGTCATTTGGACAAAAAAATATCCTGAAACGTCACGTGAATGGAGTACATAATCGAATCAAACCCTTTGAATGTGATATTTGTCATAAGTCATTTGGACAAAAAAATATCCTGAAACGTCACGTGAATGGAGTGCATGATCGTAGCAAACCCTTCGAGTGTGAGGTTTGTCGCAAATTATTTGGAGAAAAGCATTACCTTAAAAGACACATAAAGATAGTACATAATGGGAGCAAACCCTTCGAGTGTGAGCTTTGTCATAAATCATTTGGATATAAAAATAAGCTCAATATTCACATAAGTGCAGTACATGATCGGAGAAAACCCTTCGAATGTGATATTTGTCACAAATCATTTGGAGATAAAAGTAACCTACTCAGACACATAAGGACTGTACATGATGGTAACAAACCTTTTGAATGTGAAATTTGTCACAAATCATATGGACAAAAACATCACCTTCAGCGTCACATTAATTTAGTACATGATCGTAGCAAATCCTTTGAATGCGATATTTGTCACAAATCATTTGGAGATACAAGTAGCCTCAACAGGCATATAAATGCAGTTCATAATCGGATCCAACCCTTCGAATGTCGAATTTGTTACAAATCATTTGATTACCAGCATGTACTAAAAAGGCACTTAAGCACAATACATAATTGAATCAAACCCTTTAAATGTGATATTTGTCACAAATTATTTAGATACAAGAGTGACTTCAATAGACATATCAATTAATTAAATAATCGCAGTAAATCCTTCGAGTTTGACATTTGTCATAAAACATTTGGTCGAAAACATCACCTCCAAACTCACAACAACGTAGTACATGATCGAAGCAAACGCCTCCAATGTAAAATTTATCTCAAATCATTTGGAGAAAAAAGAAATCTCAAAAGACACTTAAATACAGTACATGCTCGCAAACGACACGTTAATGCAATACATGATCTCAGTAAACCCTTTGAATGCGAGATTTGCAGCAAATTATTTTCAAGCAATAGTAACCTCATCAAACATACGAGAAAAAAATACGATGGTAGGAATTTACCAAATATGATATTGCTTTCCAGATATTTGAAGCCAACATAAACTTCTACACTCGCATAAGTGCGCTATGGCGCGTTAGAAATCTTGTCTATGAACATCCTTTAAGTTTTTGATGAATAATAAAGAAAAATAAACTGTTAATTGTTTTGTTGTTACTGTCGTCGTATATAAACTCATATATTACTTGAGTTTCGTCTTTAATTTGTTGCTTCAATAAAGACACCACCATTAAAATTCACATGACCAATAACGATATATTCATTTCAAAGACAAGATCAGGACATCATTTTTGTATGTCAGAGAATTATCCGCTTTGCTTCCTCTTAATTCTACATGTTCGTTTGGTGACTCGCTCAAACTTATCACTTACTTAGAAGAGCAGAATATTACAATTTGATAATTAGGTAAGTGAACGATCGAGAATTAAAAACAATTTTAATAAAATGCAGACGAGGCAACGTACTCAGATTTTTCTTTTTAGTTCTGAGACTGGGATTTTAATTATGTTTATGGTCGACTACACAGCTCGTATAACCCAGAATAAAAAGGAAAAATATGAGGTGGTCTAAAAATAGTTACATTTTTTAATTTTTCAAAATATTGATCAAGATTGCACAATATTTTAGCACCTACAATATTCTTAAATGATATAACAGAAAAACCATTTGTTGACTCGACAACGAATTTTGTAGTATGCTCAATATTTGTGTCTTCATTTGAAATCAGATTTGTACTTGAAATTGACCAAGTAATTATTTCAAAAGTACGATTCACAAGCAAGTATTGGAGTTATAATCGCATTTTATTTTTTTCTCCACTTTTATTATCGTTTAAATATTTTCAAGTACAAACTAAAGTATATCGATGGAAATAGTGCACTAAGATCACAAATAGAAGAGTTCACGGTTCACGCGTTCACTCACGAAGAGTTTTTTCAGTAAGAACATATTGTTATTACCAATCACATTTTTTTAAGCAGAAATAATCCGTTTTTCAGCAAGTTTATACAAATATTTTACTAGGGCACATTTGATTAATTCAGGGTCGTGATATTTTGTTACGTGAGGTTTATCGAAAATCCAGAGGCCAATTAAATCTTTTATACCCCATTCATAGTTCCAATCAAGACGTGAATAAAACTTTCCGCTGATCTAATCACGTTGTATGATTTTCTGGAAGCAAGTATCCGAAACGTGCACGAAGATTAATGATTAGCAGGTTGCGAAATTTTGTCTCGTTCAGCAATAAAGCACCAGCACGACAGTGATCAAAAGTGTAATGTGATACTTGATATCACGAGATTCGGGTAAGAGACACAATCATATAAACACGATTCTTATTGAAATTTTAGAAAAACATTTGTATAAATATCCGTATAATATAGTTACAATTGTTAAAAATAGCCCTTTACATTATTTCACTGATGAATTGCACGCTATTCTCTGAGGAACTATTCATATGAACAATAAATTTTTCATAAAAACTTGATTATCATCTGACGCAAGATTAAATGCAATTGTGCATATTTGCCATTATGAAAAAAAGCGATTGAAATTTTTTCACCAATATACATTGTTTTTTATGTTTGCACCAATATTCATCATTACACATTCAAGTCATTGAGTCGTGTAAAATAAAATTAGATTCAATAAAAACTTTCTGAACTTGATCCAAAATATTCCAAGAGTCAATATATTCCAGTATTTAATTCTAGTATTTACCATTTGAAGAATCTCACATTTTTCAGTAAGTTTGGGACATCATGCAGTGGTACGAAGTATGAAATTCACAAAATTTTCTTTTGTTCAAATTTTTAATTTTGTTGAGATTCATAGTCTTAATATTTTCCATAAACAACTTGTTTATGATAGGTCAAATGAATTCTAATTTTATACCTCTTTTCACAAAACTTTGCCCTTATGAGAGAATCAAGTGTGGGAAATAGAATTGCATTTTTATGCAAAAAGTTTATCGCATTCATCGGATCCGTAGTGTTAACAAACTTCGAGAATTAACCGATAGTTTCTGTGAATTCTACGAATTATTTTCGGTGTCAACTCAAATTCGATAGAATCTCATATTTATTTTAAAATTTATTGTGTTTATTATCTTTACAATTTTTGTGTACTGACTTTCAGTGTCTAATGAAACTTGATTGATGCCTAAATTTCTTTTTGAATATGTCGCATGCAAAGTCTTTGCAATCTTTATGGGCTGTCTTTTAGTGTGAGAACAGTTTGGATTTTTCTCAAAATTTATTCTCGCAATATAATTTATAACAATTTATTATCACACGTAAAATCTCTCCGACCTTAGTGAAATCTTTTTTGGTGTCTGAGCAAATGCGATTTCTTTCCAAACTTTTTTTCACATTTGTCGCATGCAAAATCTCTACGACCTTCATGGACTATCTTTTGGTGTTTTAACAAACCCGCGTTTATTGTAAATTTCTGCTCGCATTTGTCACATGCGTAATCTTTTCGACCCTCGTGGACTGTTTTTATGTGCAAGAGCATACTACATTTATGTTTAAATTTTTGGTCGCATTTATTACATGCATAATCCTTGCGACCTTCGTGTACCGTCTTTTGGTGTTTGTTTAAATTATATTGACTCCCGAATTTCTGCTTGCACTTTTCGCATTCAAAAACTTTGCGATTTTCATGTACTATCCTTTCATGGTTGATCAAATTATGTTTGTACCCAAATTTTTTCTCGCACTTGTCGCATACGAAATCTTTGCGACCTTCGTGCACCGTCCTTTGGTGTCTGAACCAAACGGATTTTCGTCCAAATGCCTGTTCGCACTCGTTGCATACGAAATCTTTGCGAGCTTCGTGTATTGTCCTTTCGTGTACAAGCAAAGTACTTTTTTGCCCAAATTTCTT
This sequence comes from Trichogramma dendrolimi, assembly GCA_034770305.1. NCBI lineage: Eukaryota > Metazoa > Arthropoda > Insecta > Hymenoptera > Trichogrammatidae > Trichogramma > Trichogramma dendrolimi. The sequence continues at coordinate 3,259,918 of JAPMIB010000001.1, forward strand.
TTCGCAACTGCCACATGAGTAATCTTTGTGACCCTCATGAACCGTCTTTTGATGTCTGATCAAAACCGATTTTAGTCCAAATTTTTTCTCGCACTTTTCACATGCGTAATCCTTGCGACCATCGTGAACTGCATTTTGGTGCATGGTCCAATCCCACTTTTTTACAAATTTTTTCTCCCAATTTTCACATGCGTAATTTTTATAACTTTTATGTACTGTTTTTTGGTGGAAAAGCAAATGAGATTTTTTTAGACATTTTTCCCCGCATTTGTCGCATGCAAAATCTTTGCGACCATTGTGTACGGTCTTTATATGCAAAAGTAAACTCTGTTTATTTCCAAATCTCTTCGCACACTTGTCACATAAATAATCTTTGAAAACTTCGTGGAATATTTTTTTGTGTTTGAGTAAAGTTGATTTATTTTCAAATTTTTTTTCGCACTTGTTGCAAGTTAAATCTTCGCAACTTTTATGTACTGATATTTGGTGTCTACTCAAATGACTTCTGAACTCAAATGTCTTTTCGCACTTGTCACATGAGTAATCTTTTTGTTCATTGTGAATCGTGTCTTGGTGTGTTATCATACTTGATTCTTGTGTAAATGCCTCCCTAATATCACTAACGTGTTGTTTGTTGTGTGAAACCACAACTTCGTGCTCATTTGAATTATTTTTCAAGACATAATCCTCGGGTCTCTTTTCACTTTTACCCATTTTAGTGTCTCGAATAAGCGGTGGATTCTTCTATTCAGGAAATGGCACGACTAAAATTTATCTTTAGGTGTTTAGCTAGTATGTATAGCTATTAGGTATATATAGCTAGTTTCATTGGGAAAGATAACATTAAAACTAATTAGTTTTTACTACAAACAAGATCAGTGTTCGAGGGGCGATGTCAAAATCATTTATGATCATATTGTTTACAATTGAGGTATCTATTTATCTGTTCATACATTATCCTTGTAATATTTATTGAAATAATTTAAAATTTTAACTTGGCGATGATTTATTCGAGGAACAAACCTCGGACAGACAACATCGAGTTCACGCAAAAAAATCGAATAAATAGATCTATACAAGTGTATAATACAAAAATTGTATTATTCTTTCCATAATTTTCTGCTCCACTCCATGGTGTAATTGGCGTGCTCCATGACCCGCCACTGATTAAGATAGAAAAATCGCGCGTACCAGTTGAATTCGACAGTCGAGCGCGCTGATCACCTGATTCATTCAGATTTCTGACATGCCAAGCACCAAGTTTCAAATTGAGTATACAACCACAAAGTCAACTTATCTTATTTATAAATAATATCCAAACGAATAAATTGTAAAGTTATCGCATAGCTGCGGTAGTTCGATGTCTAACGCGTAGTAGCCCTGACTTTCAAAACGACACGTACGGTGACGCACTATTATGGGCCTACGCGGCGACGATCTATTTCTATTGGCCACGGCCCACTTACACTCGCTTAGTCGTATCAAATTTCACTATCGTTTCTTCTATTGCTCATTAGAGAGCTAAGGAAGGCGGAGTTAGTCCTCAAATGTCTGTAGTTCCTTTGATGAGCTCCATCGATTGGTGGCTTTCTATTTTTTATAGGTAGGTACTAAGTAAATTCATTTTAGAGGCACTTCCAGAAGAATCGACGACTCAATATGGAGTAAATGGAATGTCAGAAAAATTTGACAATTAGACAGACATGTAGACTTAATCAGATACTTTTAAGTCTTACAAATGGTACTGACAGCTTACAAAACAGAAAATTTGTATCCTATACTTTTATAAAGTGATGTTTTATTAAAGATTAGCATTGCATTTAATAATTGAGGAAACTCTTATTCAATCATAGATCGTCATTATGGTCTCCTAGAAATCAAATTATAAAACATGGAGTTGGTGCTCATTTTCCTATCGAAGATAAATGACAAAAAAAATCGAAATTTACGGTGAATATAAATGGTTGAAGTTTACGTCTATAACATCGTACTGAATAAATGTTATTGTTTGATTAGTGATCGGTTTATCTGTGTTCAGAAAAATGAAGAAAATTAGATAAAAAATAATCATTTTGCATACTTGTCTATGAGAAATGTATGAGTCATAAAAAGTTCTTTTGCAAATATAAAAATAAATTCAATAAATAATCCAACTTTTTCTCGATTACGTGTCTCGAATCAATTTCCACTTGCTCGATTTCATCTCGTCAAGTAGGTCACTTTGATATTTCGATTAAAAAAAAAAAGAAACCATCTCTTCAGCCGAACATCAATGGTGAAAATTCAAGTGCTATCGGTGCGCGGCGCGAATTCGCTGCTCATGCGCTGCTGCTGCTGAAAAAGCCGGGGGCCCTGCTCGATCGAATCGCGCGAGGCAGCACCGCGCAAACGTGTATAGTATTATGCGCACACCGTCGTGCCAAAGTCCGTTGTAAGCTCGCCGTGTCTATAAAATCGGAGGCGCCGCGCTATGTAGTATATATATACGCTCTGTACCTTGTACGCAGCGCAGTCACCGGCAATAGTAGTATTTGCAATATAGCAGCGGCAGCGGCTGTGTAGTAGTGGTGGCGGCGGCGGCGGCGGCGACGGCAGCGGCGGCTAGAGAGACCGGCGCAAATCTCTCGTTCTCTCTCTCGCTCTCTCTCATTTCTGCACAGTGCGGTGGACTGTTTGGCATACCGGGCGAGGAGACTCGGCTGCCACCGCCGTCGCCGCCGTCGAGCTGCGGCGTGCTGTGCCGTGCAGAGCAGCAGTGCTTCGCCGGATCAGCCGCACCGGCAACCGTTCAGTTCGTCGCCGCCTTTAACCCGATGCGAACGTCGCATACGTACGCGAGAGAGACAGCGCAAATTACACTCTGGTTCTTGCACTCACTTATATATTATACATCTTTTTCCTCCTCGCTTGACTAGCAGCTCTCTCTCTCATTCTGGCTCTTTCTTTCTCTCTCTTGAAATTTTTGCACCGCAACGTACTCGCCTCGCTGTTCGAGACTCCTTTTTTCCCCCTCGTCCTCTCAGTTCCGTTTTTACACCCGTGTTGGAATAATACTCGTCGTGTGATTTCTTTGCCCGATTTCTTATTTTTTTCCTTTGCCGATTAAATGAAAATGGGGCCTGCGAGAAAACCGAGAGAAAGAAAAATTCCACACCGATGACGTGTGTGTGTGTGTGACTTTTATTCACACAATCCGCCATTTTTTCTGCACTCGCTCTCGTTCTCTCGCAGAAGCTCATGCGCTCACTTCCGGTCTTCTTTTTCCTTTCGTCGATACCGAAAAGAGCAACCGACCAATTTCCAAGGCTTCGCGGCCTTAATCGTGGCTAAATTTCCACTGATTCCGCTGACTCTGTCTCTGCGGCTGTGGGTGTCACCGTAATCTTCTCTTACATTATAATAAGCAGTGAACACACATGGCATTCGACACCCGACATCCTAATCGCTGCAAGTTCTTTTTCAAACTCCTTTACGTGGGTGACAATCGTTGATCGGCGCGATTCGCACATTCCTTCATAAAAGCAGGAAGAAAGAAAGAGCAAAGCTAGTCCAATCGAGTGAACAAAGAGTGGTATGTAAAAAAAGTAAATGATAAGTTGAGTAGTAACGTTGATAATCGAAGTTTAGAGCGCACGCGGATAGAGAGACACGCCCGAAATCGCCCCAAGTCCGCATAGGAAGTTGAAATGAATCGTCGAGTGGTTTTATAACGTTCAATATTGTTCGAATAACGAAATTCAAGTAACGGGCAAGCTTTTGAGTATCGTACAATCGACGCGAAAAACTAGTGACAAATAAATTAAAGTAAAAAAGAAGTAAATGATAATGGTGATGGCTCGAGAGCGAAGAGGAGAGAAAGCTCCATTCTTCTTCGGCGAGATGAATCCTAACGAGAGGAGAGACGACGACGACGGGCATGGAACAGCGTCACGAGAGAGGCAAGTCTTTATAATATTAGAACGAGCGAGCAAGAAACTGCACAACGAGCACACACGAGGAGGACAGAGAGGGAGCACCGAGAAGAGCGAGAAATAGCTGCCGCTGCCTGCTGCCGTTGCTGGCCTTTCCATTGCAGTAAATGTGTGCAAAAATCCTAACCTCCAACCGCACGAGAGAGCTGACGCACGTGGTTCGGTGCTAGTGGCCGCGAGTCCGACCGTATAAAAGGTATTGCGAATATATATATTCTTATCGTATCGTAGCCGCCTGCTGTACGACGCTACGCAATTGGTATTTCAGTAGTCTTTGGTTTTTTAACTCGCGTAGTCGTGCAACTCGTGCGATCGTTTTTCAGTACGCGACACGCTTCTACATACCGATTTTAGCCCGGAAATCGGTCGTAATTGCGGTCAACGAGTCGATCTTTTTTTTTTCCTGCAAATCGGAATCGTTATACTATTTTTCTCGCCCGAGTTTCATTTTATTTCCTCGTACTTTCATGAATCGCGACGTATCTCTTTCTCGAAGTGTTTTGAGATCGAATGCAGCAGCAAAAAAACGACCTCGAATATCAAAAGGAAAATCCACTGACCGGGCGTGGACACGCGTATATTTATATGCAGTACGCGGATATCGTTATAAACGTAAAAGCACCGAGCGGATGTAGCCACTTGATTAACGTAATATACATTTTTATTTCTATTTCTTTTATTCTCTTTCCGAGTCTCTCTCGGCCTATACGTATATATATCTTCGCTTCTTATAATTCGCTAAAAGCATTGCACATACATAACGGAAATTTCTGCCGACTACTCATACGAACACCTACACGCGTATATATATAGCTGTATAACTTATACATGTGTGTGTACGCGTGTATATAGATATAGCTTGCATGTTCGTCTTTTTCGCATTATGTATACCTATATATATGTATGTACAAGTACAGTCATAAGCACACATAAACCGATGTACATTTCTTGGGGAGGGCGTCACCGCGGGTTTTATCCCCGATCGACGCAGGCAACGAGAGAGAGAGAAAGAAATGTAAATTTTTTTATCCCCTCGTACATTCCATATAGTTTTATTTTAGGTATGGACAAACGTTTTCGATTAAAACATAATTTAATTGTTGAATTTAGCTATAAATATACGATATGCTATCGTATTATGTATATTTAGTTAATAAAAAAGGGACAAACCAGAGGCGCGAGGTCCATCGACAGATTAGCGGATTTCGACGCATTTATTATAGATATAGAGATAACTATCGTATAGACTCGGTCCAAACGAGCTCTCATGTGTATATTATCGCGTTGTATAGCTAAACAAGAGAGAAAGAGCGAGAGAGAGGGGAATAAGCAGATTCGAGTCGTGATGTAACGACTAATCCTCCAGTACAACGAGTTTTAATTGTATAAAATATAACCAGCTGTTACTGCTGCTGCCGCTGCTGCTAAACGTTGTCGTCGCTTCACTCGAATACGTATAGATGCTTTTTTTTCTGCATTCGTGCTCGCATAGGCCGAGTCAAGTTTTTTTCCTGTCGCTATATACCGATCGCGCGGCGCTACCGACTCCAACTATTCGCAAGATCTGCTCCTGCGTATACGCGTTCGATGCGGCACAAACTCGTCGTCGCTCGCGATCAATATCATCGACATTCTTATGTACACATCGATTGCACTCTCGGCGACAATCAACGAGATTTTTTTTACTATTTCTTTTTTTGCAAAGTAAACGAACGCCAAGATCCAGTCTTTTTAACGGTATATAATGAAAATTTGTCGATGATTATTCGCGATGCTCGGTATCGATCGATCGATGGCTTCGACGTATTATTTATTATAGAGACTCTCGAGGTCGTGAGTCATTAAAGAAGTCGAGCCACGATATTTCATGCGCTATTTCGAAATGGTCTGAATTAATTTTTACAAAGAATTTTGTTTAAAACTCTAATAACAACGAGAGTCAAGAATTTTTTTTTTTAAACTTACGATTAATATAAAAAATATAAAAAGCCAGACGTCATATCGACACGCGAACGTGCGTCTGTTACGCCACTGAACTGGAAACAGTTTGTACGAAGAGCCTTTCTCTCTCTCTTTAACTCGCTTGGCAATGAACATCCTTTAAACTATAAAACGTCATAAAGGCGCTTCGTTAGCCTTTACACATCGCATACATTTTCAGGTCTGTTATTTCGTAATGGCCGTGAATGGAAGCAATCTTCGATAAATGTATGTAGCATCGTATCACGAAGTGGAGATACAGAGCAAGAGCGAAAGACTTTGTAAGACTGTGCACGCGTTTAAGCCACAGCAACGAAATGATTTTTTTTCTTTCATTTTTCGTTAACTCGTGCCAACAGCCGTTGATATAATACCTCGCGATTTCGATGTGCGTGGGTACATTAAATTTTTCTATCTGCTAATTCAGCTCGATTCGATGTTTGTTCTTTTTGATTTTTCTTTTCTATAGCGCGACGAAACCCGAGACACGAATTCCATGTATCGCAAATGTTTGGTAAATATTTATATTGCGCGTGTTCTTGCTCGCTTCGCGCTATCGATAAATTTAGTCCGGCTCGTCGTCGTCGCGCTCTTATCGTCGTCGGGCGCTCATAATAAAATATAATAAGCAAGTTTGACGCGACAGTTTGTCGTCATGCGTCCAACACGTGTGTGCGCGCAGAAATCCATTCTCGTAGGTGGCTTATATACTTTATTATGTAGACACCTGCGAGAACTGCATCGATTAACCAGTGACGGGTACAATATTGGCGATTAGCGCCGCGACTCGAGGAGCACTCGCACAATACAGTATTGAGTCGCTGTAGCGAAACGATTTTTCTACTTTCTTTTTTCTTCTTTTTTTCTGGACAATTTTCAAGCTGCGAGAGTCGTCACGCACACGCACACACATGTCCAATGAAAATACATTATTGAACCGAGCGAATTTTGTCACGGTATGTCTGGCAAGTTGCATTAAATAAACGATCTGCTGTATATACACGGAGTGAAAAGGAGCCATTGTGCAGCCGCCCGTATGTATACCTGCGCAAGCTAACTAACTACTAGCTGCCAGAGCCGAGAAAAATATTTCGATTCGCGCGACGACCGTCGTATATATATATATATATGTATATATCTACACGCCAGGATCCCAACGGAAATCTTTTCATCTCACTCTTTTCCCCTTCGTACCTATGTATGTGCCTTTGTGCCTGCCGAGTCAGCTCTTTTTCTTCTACATGGACGTGTGTACGCGCTTAAGTTTCGAGAATCGAGACATATTTGGGCGTCTCCAGGTCGTCGGATCCGGGGTCACTATATTATAGGCGCAGCGCGGTGCTCGCCGCAAAGTTCCAGCAGCTGCCAGGTGCGCGGCGAGTAAATGACTGTGTGTGCGCGCGTCTCGCCGGGGCCCATTCCACTACAAAGCAGCGGCTTATGATATAGCAGTACTTTTTCGAGCCATTAGCTTTTTATTCGGCAGACACCAAGGATGGTCTTCTGACTTCTTTTTTTTTTTTATCGCTTGGCAAAAAAAAAGTTTGACGCTTTTTTCGTTGGATATTCATCGACGCGGCTTATCGACGACGCTTTCGTCGGATAATCGGATTCCTCGCAAGCTCGTATTATAGCGTCACGGCGACATCATATCGGTACTTTGAGTTCAATTTTTCACTCGTAAGATAAATTTTCAGTACGACATTCAAAAGTCCAAATCGATTCGCTTTCTATGAGAGCAAAATGGATACCTAAAGGGGTCCCGGCAAAGTTCTTTTTTATCTCTCTTGTTCAAGAGGTATTTAAATCATGAAATACATGTGTATATAGGTGCTTAAATTAGTTAAAATGGTGCACATATTATAGGAAAACTATCAAAGATGAAAAGTACTGCCATGCGCGACCGATTTTTAACGTCTTTTTGTTTTTTAAAAAGTTTTTTTCGTCTTCTTCAATTTTTTTTGCCTCTATAATACGAGTGGCTCTATAGACGGCGCGTTTTCGGCTCTGTATCCGTAAAAAAGTGGCCTCGACGATGGACGGCTATGAGACATTTCGTTTTACGAATCCCCAGAATACCCGGGGAATCCGAGACGAAAAGAGAAAGCAACTTATTTCGTGATATAGCTCGCACCCGCCCCCGTAGTATGTATAGCGTGCCGCGAGTTCCGTTGCCGCAATACTATACACGCGCGCGCGCTAGCTTGAACATATACAGATATCACGCGCGTCATAGCCGCATTCATAGACGATGACATTTTTCTCGTTAACTAAGACCGCCCACCTTGAACTGTTGCTGCTGCTACTGCTGCTGCTGCCGATAATGACGCCCAGTGCCGCTGGTGTCGAACGTGTTCGGTTCGTGTGCCTATGATATACACACGAACGCATTTATAATTATAAGCGTCCGAGCTTTCTCCCTCTCTGTCTCTTTTACTGCAATATGATCAATACACATATTCATCGTTTTTGTGTCTGTATATGTAAAAAAATATATATATACGATCTGTCGCACTTTTATCGGCTCGTCGCGCAGCGAGTCATTCGCCGTCCAGCAAATGTCTCTGTCTCTTTATGCGTGTGTAAATAAAAATTATTAACTCGCACACACGAGCTTACTGCGTTTATCGGTTTCAATATAGAGAGGAGTCGCGTGTGCACGTGTCGCTTTAATACATCGTAACGTCGATTTTTCATACGTATGCCCGAGCGATAAGACGAATTAGCCTATGCGGCACGGGGCTATTTAACGCACACGCGTGCGGAGCGGAAAAGTCTCTCCGTCTCTGTCTCTCGTCGTGGGCGATGCACTTGGGCGCGCGCATGCCTGCGCTTGTGTGTGTGTGCGAATATGTTAATCGTACGTGGCAGCAGCTGTGATACACGCTCTTGACAAAGTGATTATAATTGATGTCCGTGCTTATGACGCCGTGACGACGATAAATGCACGCCATAATGCATTTACGTTCCTACTTGCGCCGCGGTGCACTGTACACCGTCAATTTGCCTATGTATAATAATGAATATAATTGATTGTCTACTTCTGGTCGTATGAGTTGACGCGTGCCTATTTACCGAGAAATGCACAAACGTAACGAGCGTCGACTCGCGAACAACTTACCGATCCCCAGCTGTATTAAATTCGAATCGACGAATAGTTATTATCGGATCTTTAACTCCGTGTATATAATAATAATGTATGCGCGTCGAGTTGCTTATTGACGTCTTTTTTTTGGAGCTCATAATAAAAGGCCAATTCGTCGTATTAGGCCGTTTAACTTTGGACTGCTTATCTCTCTTTCTCCCTCTCTCTCGCGAATGCGAGTGGCGCAGGAGCAACTTTTCGAGAGCAGCAGTGCTTTTATATTATATATAACCCGTTCGAAAAATGAAATACCACTTCTTCGAAAGGGCCCACAAAGTCTGCACGCCAAACACATTCGGCCTCGTATAAATCGGCAGATGGCTAATGTTCATATCGTGTATATAGATTCGTTTGATAAAATAAATGCGTGTTTGGTGTGTTATACACATTTGAAAGCTAAAAAAGCTCTGCCTTGTCTCAACGACACTGCATGCGAGAGTTGTCGTCGTCGTCATCGCCTCTGGGCAATTTGGTGATCTGTTAGCAAGCGAAACACTCCCCCTTTTTCCATTTTCCCTTTCTCTTCATCTCTTCTCTCTCTCTCTTTCTCTTTCTCTTCCTCCGTCTATTTCTCTCACTCCTTGTCTGTCTCTGTGTGTCTATCCCTCCTGCACGTTTGAGGCCCAGTCTATACAGTACCCGAGCGTTATACACGTACTCTCATATGAGGCAATGCCCCGCCTCGTCCGTCCATTCTCTTTCTCTCCCGCCTTCGATCTCCTTTAGCTGCTGCTGCTGCTGCTGCTGCTGCTATCGCATATAATGTGTAAGCTTTCGCTGCTATACAGTCTTGGAGCTACTGCTACGGCTCCTGCTTTTTTCTCTCTTTCTCTCTCTCTCTCGTTCGTATGTAATAATTTAAACATACTCTTCTTTTCGGTCGGCGTGCGCGCGCGCCCGAAGTCGCACTCGAACACGCGGGGCCAAAAGGCCGCGATCCCGACTACGAACGAAACTACAAAGACTACAAGTTTGGAGTATCGCAATTTTTGCTTTTTCTTATTCGTCGTGTGCCGCGTTGCCGAACAGTTTCGTCAATTAGTTCGCTGTGTGTGTGTGCAGTTTTTCTCAAGTTCATCCAGTGAATTATTCATTTTATCTGGCTTATAATTCAGTGCGAGATATTTGTATCTTTTTTTTACTTCTTCTTCTTTCTGTTCTTTCCTTTCGATTGCTGTATATTTAGTGCAAGTGAACAAGTGTGCACCAGTTAATATTTGTGAATCCAGACGCATGACTGATAAATTCTTTTTCCAGTGGAACAATCGCTCGAACTGTTGCAATCGAAGCGCGACGTGAATTATTTCTACAGCTCGTTCGAAATCGCTGGCTTAGTTTTAAATAAATTAAGTCAATAAAAAAAGGCGCGAAGAAAAAAAAATTGGTTTCTCGTCGTCGTGCTAATATATTAAATTAAAAAAAAAGGAGCTTCAACAAAGCGGAGACACGAATAATCGGTCGTATGTGAAGCTTTGGCCGCGCGCGCGCGCGCTGCGACACCCAAGATTCAAGGTCAACGTCATCGTTCTGTCGTCGTCGTCGTCTTCGTGTCCGAGCTCTCTGTCTCAGAAAAAAGAAGGAAAGAAAGAAGGCAGCAAAAAAAAAGTGTATTCTGCCGCACTGTCCCGACGACGACGATAATGTATATCGTGCTTGGAAACGCACACACTAGTACATACACATATGCACGGCATGAAAGAGCGAGAAAGAGCAAAGAAGAATAACGTCGCACGAGCGGGGGGCACGGGGGGGATCCGAGAGAGAGAGAGCCGAGCGAGAGACGAGACGTTTTATTTCAAACAGCCAATGAGTTCATTCGCCCCTATCTGCATAGTGCGTACGTGTATGTGCGCGCACACACATGCATACATACATACAGCACACACATGCGTGCACGTAAATTCTTTTGTCTGTGCAATATTGCGCTGCTGCTGCTGCTGCGTACTGTTTGCAATTTTCAATACTCTCGGCTCGCAGCTCGCTCGCATCACAAGACCGCTCTTACACACATATACGAGTACACACATGGACAGATCGGGATATTTAAACGGTTATATACAGGCGTGCGTGCGATATATAATAATGAGAGTGAGTAGCGCGAGGAGAAGGGCTCGAATTCCTTGAAAAATTATTCAAGGCTTTCTCGGTAGCTTGCGGTTTGCTCTCTTATAATACGCTCTTTAAGCACACCACCACTTGCGCGCGATAGTGGTATAATATATACGCGCACCACCACTAGCCGTCGATCGATCGTAACACACACACACACAGCGATTTTTACAGCTGTCAAAGGAAACGAGAGAAATGAAAAATAATCCCTGCGCGGCTGCATCTTGCGCCTATATTATAGTCTATATGGCTCTCGGAAAATAAGGCGAATAAATGGCAAACTTTGACATTGAAAATGTGCGTGTAACGTGTGTGTGTGCTTATACGAGCTGCTGGCGAAAGAGAGCAAGAGAGGCGATCGTAAAAAGCAACGTAAAGTAATTGATATATAATTTGTATTGTATTCAGACTCTCTCTCTCTCTCTCTCTCCGAATGGTACTCGTACTTGACATTCCTAAATAATTGTTTCTCGTACTTACGCTTCGAACCTATATGCAATGTGCAAGCGGACGAGCAAAGGAGTCGACGTGCGCGCATAGCAAGATACCTCCTATATAGTATAGAGTCGAATGCACACCACTACCGAGCCGCAGAGAGTCCAGATTCGACACTTACCTATTTAACCTCGAGAACGAGTTTCTGCGCGCGACGTTTCCATCGATCGACGTCGTTGACGCTGCGCTCTCCTTAATGATCTTGCACTCTTGCACACGCTTGAGATTTCCCATCGGAATTGAAAATTAATACTCTCGCGCCCGTATAAGAGAGGCACAATCGCGTTTTATCCATATTCCATTCAATTACCGGCGCGCGCGGCGGCTTCTTCTCTGCCTGCGCGCACATAGCCGTTACGTGTACGTGTATATTTTACAATATTGTAAGGCACAATTATGCGTTATTAATTTTTGTCCTTGTCCTCCCTCTTCTTCCTTCGTGCGCGGCTCTGAAAAATTAAGTTGTGATTTCTATTTACGCGCATTTTCAGACATTCTCTCGGGCTATCGGCGGGATGATCTTTCGAGCAGGTTTTGCCTCCTCGAATCGTCGTTATGATGCTATACAACACTGCACCGGCCGGGCGGTACGCTATGTAGCTAGCGCACATGAAAGTCAAGCGCAAAAGACGATATAAAGCTGGGCAATATATAGGTCTGATGCAAAAGTCTCTCCGTCTCTGTCTTTCTTGGTTTTTCCAAGGAATGTCGCGGCGGCCGAGTATATACCGCGCGTCTGGCATCTGCAATTTCTGCGCCCATAGTGCCGCAGCACACACACGCACACGTTTTGCCGATGTGCGGCTGCGTCGCAAGAATAAGAAAAAGAGAATATGCACTCGCAATACGTATAGGTAGTCGTACAACCGACAATTTATTTATCCGACGACTCACTCGATCACAAGGTAATTTCCTATGCCAAGACACTGTGGGGCACTGCGTACCACACGCTTTTTCGTCCGCAAAGTGAGTCTTATTTCATCCTAAAAGGCTCTTGATCTATCGCTTGATTTTATCCTTGCCTTTTGTACGTGGGTGTATTATATGGCCTTTAAATTTTTACTTGCGCACTTGGATTTTTTTTTAAATTTGCAAAAAAAATGAATAAAAAATGAATGAATTGATTTCGTAAGATTTTACGTGATTCAACTTCGTTAGGTAAAATCGTTAGCGTCACCCGTGTTATTATATGCCGGCAAGCAATCACTTTATCACGCTTCATCGGTATCAAAGCCACCATAAATAAAAATAATAATATTCAAGTACTGCGCAAAATGTCACTCGATCGGAGAAAGTCCCCAGCGACTATACACACACTTATACGGTCGCGCGCAGTGCTGCGCATATTAACGCTTGATTTTTGCGCGCAGATGCCGGCATGCGCCCGCAGCAAGCGGGATTAATAATTTTTAATTCGCCTCGTGCAGCTGCTTTAATCTTTTTTGCTCTCTCGCTCACGTCCTCCGATATGGCCCTGGCCTGTGTGTTGTATGTTATACGGTAATACGAGTATACGAGCAATACTCGTGCTTCGAGCGTTTATACTTCTTTTCTTCGCTCGCTCGTGACGAAATTGATCGGTAATAGTAGTAGTAGTAGTAATAGCAGATACTATCTCTCGGCTACTGCGGGAGAAAGAGACAGACAAAAAACGAGCGTATCAATCATTTATCCCCGTGAGCGATCATACGCCTCGAGACGTACTCTTGTCGTCGTCGTCGTCGATACGTTACATATACGTTATTAGTATAGTGAACATAGTGCAGTGCAAAGTGAGCGGATATCGCGTGGTGCGCGAGAGAGGCGTTAAATATCTGCGCACACGCCGGTTTTTCACCAGATAGCTGTCGATTCTTGGCTTTATTTATTTATTTATTTTTCATATACATTTTTTTTTATTTACTCTCGCGTCGAGTTCGTATTTCACAACTCGAGCCCACGCTCGACTGCAGAGCGAGATCTCAATAAAGAGAAAGACAGATAGATACTATACGGTTGTAGTAATAATCGATCGAGGCTACAAAGCTGGCGGTTTTGTCGACCGTCTTACCTGTACGCCTTATAATTCTGCGCTCGAACTCGCCGTCGCGCATGACATCGTCGTAATCGCGTATACTAGATTTCATTTTCCCTATCCTTACCTTTTTTTGTACGTTCATCTTCGGCCATTCGCCTCGGTGCGCAGTCGTTTAAAGCCTGTATACGAGCTCGTTCATAATGGCAAACGTAAGCGCGCGTGTATACGGTTTACTTACTTAGCAGCAACAGCAGCAGCAGCACTTGGTTTCATCCTAATACGTCTGGCACATTCCCCTCTCCTTTTATCGCTCATCGTCCTCGTCGTCTGTCTAGTCGCGCCGCCCCCTTCTATTTCTCTCTCGTATAAATACCGCTTTAATTTCCCACCCTACATATGCGCTCGCACGCATAATACACACGCACACACATACAGTACACGGACAGATCGAGACACTGGGGTTAAAATACTCGGTATGCGGTTTGCCCCTTGCAAGTATTAGTAGTAGTAGTAGTAGTCTATATTGGGTGCTATATACACGGGCACGCATAGAGAATGCAAAGGACGACGACGACGACGACGAGATGAAGAAATGGAGTGGCACGTCTGGCCTTGGAGCCGGTTTTGCAGACTACGTCCTTGAAAATCGTGAGATCGGAGAACAATCGGACATTGGTGTGTGTGTGTGTGTGTGTGTGTGCTGCTGCATGCCTCTATACTATATATACCGTCTAGCTTCGTTCTCATTTCTTTTTTCGAGTTTCTCTCCGTCTCTTTCTCTTAGTTCCTACATAGCCATTTCACCTAGGAGCAGCGAAGCAACCGAACCACAGCATGAATGCTCCGCTTGTACTTTTCTCTCCCTAAACGCACATACACACACGCACACAATTTGCTCCATCTCCGCACCAGCCTTGGATCTAGCTCTTATTTTTTGGTGCTCACGACACTATGGACTTCTGTAAAGATCGAATATATATAAAGAATATATATATCTTTCTCTCCCTCTCATAACAACGTGTCCGAATATTATATCGACGCGTAAGCTCGACTCTTTCTCTCTCCTTTGTCATATAGTCGTTTTAGAAATTCGATATATTTATTTCTACAAAAGTTTGCGCTCAACGACGGCGCACGATCGTCGTCAATCGAATGACGTTCGGTTAGCGGAGCCGCGCTCGGGCTTATACTCGTGACGGAATACTTGAATTCACATACGCTATTAAGATAACAAAGCTAAGTGACTTGTCTCGCGTAAAACGACCCACTCACTCGTTTTATATATTATTATTTATATACCTATGTATATTTCAGTTTCATTAAATATACGTATACGGCTTAACACGCTGCAGTGATACTGCAGCAGTCACGTCTTATCGTCTCTGTCTCTCTCTGCCAGCTACGCTTTTTTTCACTGCAGACTTTTTCGCTACTTCGTGTCTGTATGTGAGCGAGTACGTGTATTTGGCAAGCAACGCTGGCACTTTTTATCTTACCAGACCATCGTGCGCACAGTATCTCCGTGAGCTCTTTTCCAGAGAAAGACAGACAACATCGTTGTCGGATGCTGCTGCTGCATCTACTCTCGTTTTGCTGCAGTGCGACGAGCGATAAATATATCTATAATAAAGCCCCCGGCGTGCTCTGCATTCTGATTTTTTGCCAATTTTACTTGTTCCTCGTTCTTCCTTTGCCGTGCTGTATAAAGGTTAATTTGATCTTTGCATTTGCCAAATTTTTCCCATTGAATGAATTCGGTACAAAGTCGAGTAAAATATTGAATTACATTGCATTTATATTATTGACTTTTCAAAGTACAGCCCTCTGAAATTAAAGAGCAACATAATTGAGGCTTTATATTTGTACATTTCATTTCATTATCGTGATGCAACTCATCGATAGCAATCATATTAGCACATGCATTTTTTTAAAATCTGGATTAAGTCTTATCGACGTTTCATCTGACGCCTGCTTTGTAAAAGGGCACCGTGCACATCTGTCCCGGTGAAATCATGTTTCGCGCATTCGCAGCCGACAGCCGATACTAACGGAGCGAACCCGATTATCTCCAGACAGTCTGTCTCTTTAAAAAGTCGTTGCAGCTTTGAAAATGATTTATCATTTTAGTCTGCGAAGATAAATTTTTAATGTTATATCCTTGATAAATGAACGGCATATTACAGTAAATTAACTTTTTATCTCGCTAATATGTGTTAGGGGGGGAGTCATATTCATTTTATTTAAATATTTCCGCACCAAGGCGGAACAGTAATCAGTCTCACTTTGAAAGATTTAGAGCCGCGGAGAGCTTGGGCGGTTTGAAGGTAAAATAGATTGCAAATTAATATTGAATATCGTTTCTTTATTTTTACAGATAATAATAAAGTAAAATAGCTTATCATTCCAATCATTTAAAATGTTTATGTTTCAGGTCTTGAAGGAAGTATTCCAGCATCAAGTTTCAAGAAACAATTACCAATCAGTCGTAATGTCAAGAAATCTTCCGCACCAGTTTGCAACTCGCGTTACTCCGGTACTTAAGACTGTACATTTAATTAGTCAGGTACCTGAAGTAGCGCGCGCTGCGACTGGACACTCATCTGTCACGGAGTCTCGTTTATTCAAGTTTTTCACATTAAGTACCAAATAACCACATTTTTGCGTGTATAATTGTCAGCAGAAGCATCGATATCTACAATTAATTCGCAATAGGCTCCCAGGATAAGGGCAGAAACGGAGGCTACATGTTAATTGTACTTCATCAGGTGCTCTGGTGTAATTAGAAACCCGGCGCCTGCTGGAGCGCAATTCATATGAATTTGCCTCTTCTACTGATTTTCTTCTTCGATGTGCTGATCACCGGAAAAAAGAATATCAAGGAGATTTTAAACTTCATTTGAAATTGATTATCTATATAACCAAACGGACGGGTTTTATTGACGACGAATTGATTATTCATTCAGAATCTGGGCCTACAAGTGAGGATTGAATGTATAGAAAAAATTTACGAGCGATTGAACAATAAATAACTTGAACATTTGAAAAAAATCAATTTTGGTATTTTTTCACAAAATTATCTAAAGAAGTCATGACGTGAACGTGAAAAGCGATTGCAAACAATCTACAGATCAGCAACTTATCTATTGCTATTACGGAAATGGTCAAGTCAATGGAAAAAAGCTTGAAATTTAAAAAATAAACTTATCCTGATTTTAATAATTCAGGCCATTCAGTATCAAACCAAAAAAGTAATATCTCTCGCTTGACTCTTTTATTTCATTGGGATGAATATATTCAGGTATGTAATACTATTTACAAATTATAATGCATCTTATTTTTATAGTTCTTCTAGTTTGAAAGATAATTGCAATTTAGAGATGAAATATTAAATAATTTATTTTTTTATTATAAGAAATTGATGAATACCACGTGGGATACAGAAGAAAATTCCAATTATTATGATAAATTTTTAACAATAAGTGAGTACTTAAGAAAAGGTGATAAATGATAATTGGAATATTGAAAAATTGGCTCAATAGCGATACTTGAAAGTAGAAACTTAATTAAGTAGTATCAGTTTGAAATAATTTATTGTTCATAGAGTTTACATGTGAAAATATATGTACCTGAATTATGTATCGAAACAAATCCCACGCATCTGGGATTTGCTACGATTATGTACTTCCTTAATGTTTCTTTTTAAGATTGACTTATCTCCATTAGATTTATGACAAATATTACACTTGAAGGGTTTGCTACGATCGTGTACTGCGTTGGAGGGATTTATGAAATGGCATTATTGTCCAAATGATTTGTAAGATATCACATTTTAATGACTTACTCCGATCATAATATACTGTGTGAGTCACAAGGTTAATATTCAGTCCAAATTATTTGTGAAAAATCTCATTTTCAAAGGATTTTTTAATCATATGTACTGCATTTGTGTGAGTATTCAGGTTACATTTTTTTCCAAATTTTTTGTGTCAAATATCAAGTTTGAAGGGTTTGATAAGACCATGAACTGTTCTCATGTGAGTATTGAGGTTACTTTTATGTCCGAATGATTTGCAGCAAACTACACACTGGAAGGGTTTGCAACGATCATGTACTACCTTTATGTGAGTGTTTAGGTGAGTTTTTCGTCCAAATGATTTACGACAAATGTCACACTCAAAGGGTTTGCTGCGATCATGTACTACACTAATGTGCCTTTTGAGACCACTGTGATATCCATATAATTTGTGACAAATCTCACATTCGAAGGGTTTGCTTCGTTTATGTACTGCATTTATGTGAGTGTTTAGGTGAGTTTTTCGTCCAAATGATTTGCGACAAATGTCACACTTAAAGGGTTTGCTACTAATATGTACTGCATTTATGTGCCTTTTGAGACCACTGTGATATCCATATAATTTGTGACAAATCTCACATTCGAAGGGTTTGCCTCGTTTATGTACTGCATTTATGTGTGTATTGAGGTAATTCTTGAATCCAAATGTTTTTCGACAAATGTCACACTCGAAGGGTTGGATCCGATTATGAACTGCATTTATGGGCCTTTTGAGATCACTGTGGTCTCCATATGATTTGTGACAAATATTACACTCAAAGGGTTTGCTCCGATCATGAACTACAATTATGTGACGTTCGAGGTGAACTTTTTGTCCAAATGATTTGTAACAAATTTCACACTCGAAGGGTTTGCTACGATCATGTACTCCATTCACGTGACGTTTCAGGACACTTTTTTGTCCAAATGATTTTTGACATGTCTCACATTCAAAGGGTTTCCCACAATTGTGTATCTTAATGATGTGAACTTTAAAGTCACACTTGTGCCCAAATGATTTGTGACAAATATTACATTCAAAAGGTTTGCTCTTATTCGCTATCATCATAGATAGTTCACTTTTTTGTCCAAATGATTTATGACAAATTTCACACTGGAATTTTCTACAATTGTGTGCGAAATTGACATGATATTTGAGGTTCTTTTTTTGTCGAACCAATTCGTGACAAATCTCTTCCAATTCGTTAAGCATAAATCCGGGTTTTTCTTTAAAGTAACAATTATTGTGATAATCGAAATCTTTTCTTATTAAAATCATTAGACTTTTTTCTTCCAAGTAACTGGCCTGAATTCGTTTTTCCATCTTCACAATAGGTAGATAACCCCGTCGACTCGGTTTTGTAATTGGTTGTCGATAAGGAATTCAGTTCAGGTTTAAAATCTTTACACTCGAAATCGATGAATATTTTTTTGTCTAACTTTTCTTGTGACGTCATAACTTCATTTATGTGATTTGCCTACAATTGAAATGAAGTTGCAGTTTCGGATAGTGGAAAAACAAATTATACTTTTTTTAAACACTTGCTCAGAACTTTAGCTCTTAACCAGCAACTGATATGAACACACGAATCCTTTATATATTATGCGAGGAGAGTCCGCGATTGTGATAGCTCCTACTAGACGATATTTCTCGGTTCGTACGCCGTTTAATGTACTGCGATCTGACTAGACACTCAAATGTCATTAAAACTATTCTGATATTGCAATAAATATATCATTCATCAAGGCACACAATTTGCTTACGAATTGTGAACTGTAGGAGATAGTAGTCGTGTCGATAATTACACAAAATACATTTCTATTTTTTTACTCTTCAAAAAGAGATGGCTTGATTGGGCCATAGAAAAAGCGTATTCCAATAGATCGCTCGATTTAAGTAGATGGCGCGTGATGCGTTGAGCGCGAGTTTTCAAATTCCAGAGAACGTTGCGCTCATTGTTGCTGGATTAAATAAAAAAATGAAATTCGATCGTATCTAAAGATACAATTAGTATTTATAGTTATGCAGCTGCTTTCCATTCAACTAATCTCTGACAGCGAAAGAAAGAAAAATGCAGGAACGAGTCACGGTGCGAAGTAACGAGGGAGTGAGTATAATCTGCAATATCGTTTGCTATTCTGACGTCCGAGAAGCAGCAGCGACCTAACGAGATAACGACATTACTCTTTGGGGTCACGTGGCAACGATGACTCAACCATAAAGGTGCATAAAAGAGAAGGAGAAAGAGGGAAAGAAAAAAGCCGCAGGGTGAGTAGCAGTAAAACATACGTGATATCACTCTAGAGAGAAGGAGAGACGACCCGTCCGCATATACAGTGGCAGCTTGCACATAGTTCATAAAACGCAATTACTCGCCTCTTAGCTCTAGTGCACGAGACCCGCAAGTTGTTGTTGCGCTTGTTCGAAAAACAAAAGTGATAAAAAAAATAGAAGAAAAGAAAAAAGGGGATCTAACATTTTAACACGATCGAGCAACGCGCTTGATCACTTGCTAATAATTGATTTTTAATAGAAAATTTGAGATTCCTCGGCGCCCTTTACGCAAACAAGAATAATTTTTTTGGTTTGTGGTGAATGTCATTTGAATTGCAATTATCAATTTTTTATCAATAAGGAACTTGTTAGAAGAAAATTGGAAATTCGCTGCAGGTTTCATCTCTATAGGTTCTCTACGTGAACTTATGGAAATTCGTTTCTCTCGGCTTCTTTTGACAGACAATAATTCTAGGAGAGGGTATTTTACCTAGAAAGTGAGATGATTTTACTTTTAAAGTTACATTGATATTACTGCGAGCATGATACCTTTTTTTTAAGTTTTAAATTATTATTAGAAAAATGATAAAAGAGCTACTAACTTAATTTTTTTCTAAATTTGATGAAAAATTGGTAGGGTAAATGCACCACTGAATGACCGAATTGTTACAAGCTCTGATATAAATTTCGAATAATAGGTATTCGACGATAAATGAGAACCATCAACTTTTTCTACTGATTGATTATAACGTTTTCTTTGATTAAAAAATTATTTTATCATTGAAAACGTTGTAAATCATTTTTAATTGATGATGAAAGAAATGTACACTCGATCACCAGAGAATGACCGCTTCAAGCCAATGAATGACCGGGCAGGAACCAATAAATGACCGCATATTAGAGCTCGAGTTTACTTCTTTTTTTTTGCTATAATAAATTCTTATAATTACACATAGTAAATCTAAGAAGGTCAAAAATGAAAAACAAATGAGATAAACATTTTATTTAAGTATAATAATGACTGTTTTTATTAATGTGTATTTTGAATTTTACAACACAACACAACACAACTCAAATGTATTTAATACAACTAGAATTTTACTACATTAGTAATTTTTGTTGATTAGATTTATCTATATTTTTGGTTTTTCAACAACTTAATATAATTAACACAACTTAAGCAACTAAAATTTAACTACATGCGTAATTGATATAAGATTAATCTTTTTTTGGCTTTTTTATATCACATGCAGTAGATTGATTAGTAATATTAGATAAAGCTATACGTTTTTTAGCATTCACAGGTGAGGGCATAGAATCTGGTGATAAATTTAAATCTGCTGCTTTTTGTTGCAGCAGTAATTTTAAACGATCTTCCTTCTCTTTTTCTTGCGCCTCTTTTTCTAGTTTAATTTGTAATTTTTGATTGCGCCTAGCCTCAATTTTCTTTTTTCACTTTCTTTTTTATCTCCCTTTCAAACTTTTTAAATTCCTTTACTCGCCTTTCATCTTCTGCTTTCTTATTTTTTTCTTCCTGCTCTCTTTTCCACTCATCAGATGTAATAGCAAAAATTTTCTTTGTCGTATTCCTACGTTTGGTTTTTTTAATTTCAGGGTAATGTAAAGATTCATCCCAAATTTTATCTAAAGTTTTAGATTCATTTACTTTCTGCACCGATGAGTCTTGAGTATTATCTAATGTCTCCTTTGTTGAATTACATTGTTGAAGATTGCTTAATGAATCTGCACGTGACATTTCAGAATCAGCAGGACGTACACGAGTATCTTCATTGTGAACTAGTTTTTTACTTGACTCATCGAGGGGTTGCATATTATCAGACTTAGTATAATTATAATTTGTAACTTTATCTATATTTTCAGCTACATCAGGTACGTTGGGTTCATTGGGTACGTTAGGTACATCACAACTGCTCTCAATACTTTTATCATCATATGAAAAATCAGCATCCAAAAATGACATATTCTCTTCTATAAAAATGGCACTCTGAATTTCTATGTTGCTTGGAGTAGTTTCAGGATCAACTATTATTTCAGCAATAATCTCTTCATGTCCCGTTGAGGTGACAGGGAGTATAGGATCTATTGGTTCTTCTTGCATAAAGTGCTGTGAATTACTATTGACTGGAGTAACACAGGTTTTTTCACAAACATCACTGGCATTCAAATCAGCAGTACTGTCATTTTTATTTTTACCAAATTGTAAAATTTTATTTTTTAAATTTTTCCAAACTCCATATAATATTGTTTCATTCGGTGGTTCCTGATTTTTAAAACGAGCTGTTCTGAACTCACTTAATGTATCTTCTGATATATGAGATTCTATAAATGATAAGAATATGTCATTAGAATCCTCTTCGTCCAAATCATTGCTCAGTGCTCTCTGTTTTATTTCCTTACGTCTCGTTGAGATACATTTCGAGTAATTGGGAGCATCTGGATTAAATGGAGATAGCCCACAAGCTTTGAATGATGCTATTATAACTTCTGGATCACTAGCTTGAACAAAAGCTGAGTGAAATAAAGGAGCAAAATTTGTTTTGGTGATAGGTTCATTCGACGACTGCGAATGCAATGCTACAACTTTTTGCCAACTCTTCTTTAATGGTCGAAATATCCCAACGTCACATGGTTGCATAATGTGTGTGGCGTTTGGATATAGGCAGTACAAAATGATGTTTTTCTCTTTGCAAAAGTTGTGAATATCCATGCTTATATGAGAGCTGTGTCCATCATAAAGTAGAAGTACAGGAAATGTAACTTTTCTTTCTACTAATTGTTTGTACAAACAATCTTTTATGTACATATTGAAGGTTTCGATGGTCATCCAGCCTTTGGGGCTATGACCAATTACATATCCATTTGGTACTGAATCTGCTACTGCCTTTGGTGGAAAGCGTTTATAGGGATATACTATCATAGGAAGCAAAACAGTTCCATCAGCTGAATAAGCAGGCAAAACAGTAATATTTTCTTTCTCCTGGCCACTTGATATATAGTAATTATTTTTTTCATTACTTGCAGCTAGTAATTTCCCAGTTTTTGGGCACAAAGGTACACCAGTCTCATCCATGTTTATTATTCTTGATGGATCAGATAGAATATCAATGGCATTTTCTTGACGTAAATAGGCTTCCAAACCATGAAACCATTGCCTTATAACTTCCTCGGTTACAGCAGCTCTGCTTTTGGATAAAACTTCAGTGTTTTTCAAAGCAATTTCTGGGTGCCTTTTTAGAAATAATCTAAACCATTTTCGACCAGGAAGATTATTTTTAAAAGGGTTTGGACGTGGAGCAACATCCAAAACTGATTTGATAGCTAGTTTTACGACGGTTGGGTGCATGGGACAGCCAATGCGAGCTTTATCTAAAATCCAAGTCGCTATTTTTTGTTCTTCAGCAGGAGAAAGTACTGTCGCTGGTCCCATTCTACCAATAGTGTACTCTTTCTTTTTTAATTTATTAATCAAAGTACCTTTAGGTATATTGAATTCTTTTGAAGCTCGATTGGCACTCATTTGCTTACTTTCCACTTTTTGCATTGCTTCTTTCAAAGCATCTTCTGTGTACTTGAATCGATTGTATATCCTTTTTTTCTTAGATTTAGTTTTAGTTCTAGTCTTCTTATCTACACTAGGAGAAGTTTTATCAGGAGTTGAAAGTTTTTCTTTCTCATTTTTGAGGCGTCGTTTCTGATGAATGTAAGCAAAACAAATGTTGAACCCTAACCTCAGATGTCAGTTCGCGTTTGAGGTCCGGTCAATTTTTGGCGTAAGGGTATGTTTTTATGCATCCAGTAATTGACCAGTCAGTCATTCATTGGCATGGGGTCTTTATTATGAACCACTAAATGACCGTCAGAAATATAATAAATAAAATATATTAAAAATTGTTAGATCATAAAATGTCGATTTATTTAAAGAATAACTATTTATTCATACTATTGGACTTTTTTAATAACTCATTTTGCTTCATAAAAAGTTTTATATACACTTTTTCCGAACACCTCGAATCGAGAAAATAGTTAAAATTCTTACATTTTTGATCAGTTCTGCAACACGCAATGAAGACGATTATTTTTAAATTATACCAAATAGTAGAATCATTTTTTTTTTCGTTCGAAATTAATATTCGATTGATAAACTTCTAAAAAAATATTCAGTACATATTCTTTTCTAATTTTAATTGATAAATTATTAAATTACATATGTCGGTCATTCTCTGGTGCTCGGTCATGTATTGGTGCATTTACCCTAACTATTTTAATAGAAATACCCTGGTGTTTGATTCTTGTTATTGTGAAGTCGATGTTTGTCAAGAAATATTAGCTGTACACTTGATCATGTTGTTGTTTATCCAACTCGAATATCAAAAAATATTGTTCAACTTCTTATAGTGGCTTCACTCATCGCATAAAATATTATCCTTCGAACTGTAAATCAACCGTTTTGAATTTAAAAAAAAACAGCTATTACTTTTCATCAGGGAGATTATATTGCAATCACTTTTTACCTTGGTAAATGGCTTTGATGATCTTTTCGCTTTGTTGAGGTAAAATAACTAATTAATTAATTCAATTGTATTAAAATTTTGAAATGTTTATATCGAGTAATTAATCAATTTTATTTATAATACAAAACTTTTATTTATCAGATAAATAATACGGATACACAAATATATATATTTATATAAATAATTATTTGTTACATAAATTGACAGTCGAACTCCAAATTTTATAAACGGTACTGCACTTCAACAGTTTCATAAAAATAAAATAGTTTTACAAATTTATAATTTAGTGTTCAAAAGAATAAAAAACATCAATTACAACGAAATGAAAGAAAATCTCGCACATCCAATAAATATTCAGACCAATGGTAATAATTACGTAAATTTTAAAGAAACTCTAAAATAGAATATCAAAATTATTTAAAAATTTTTATAATGCCAAACATGAAATAATTTTTCCCTTGAGTATTCAATTTCGCTTAACTAAAATACATCGATTCAGGTTCGATTCAATCATAATGCAGATAATTTTGAAAAACGTCATTCCATAACTGTATATCCACATACATATGTACACTTTTACTTTTTATATATCCAGACTTACTTTTGATATTTTTTCACAACCCAACATACCACGACTCATTCATTTTCTATTTTGTTTTAAATTCAGCTATCTATTCATCATATTTATATATCGTTAAAAAGTTTTATCAAATGTAAAGTAGCTTACTGGTTGTTTTTACATATAGAAACAATTAATTGTGTATTTCGTTAAAATCGTAAAAAATAAACTTGTACTAATAAAAACAAATGAGACCATTTTCTTAATTGTTACAGAGGTACGTAGCTAGTTCTTTGCTGAGCATCACAAAGTGTCCGCTCTATCTAAACGTATGGCTATTCAACAACGAAAGGTGAAGAGTAGATGAACGCAATTTCAAATATAATGGATTTTTCAAATGTTTCGCTCTACGGATTTTTGATTTACAGAAAAAAATTAAAAAAATAATAATAGAAGCGAACGTGGAAACGATAAAAAAATATCGGTACATTCATTATTTGTTGTTCGATAACCTCGATTTACTTTCTATATATTTGCGATAAAATCTTATTTATAAATTTACATCATATTATATTTATATATATATATATTTATATTTATATATATTCTGAATATCATTTACTGAGTATATACAATTTTTAATCTGCCTAAAGCAAATACTATTTCATTCATACAAATGATACAAATTTTATTTTAATTTTTGTACCGCGGATCTCGAGCACGTGCGCCTCATTGTCGTATGATAACGTGATCGAACCGGGATACGGTCCTGGTTATTACACAATTTTTTTTTTAAGATCAGAAACAAAAAAAGTAATAAAAAAATATTTATATGAACCCAAAAGTTCTTTCACGAGCTTGCACAAATACATTCTGAATAATACGTATTTCTTACATAATGAAAAATTATCACTATTCATATTCAAAATCAACATTGAACATTTATTCAGTCAACAATATCCTCGTCCACGCCCGCGCGAGAGTGGACAAAAATATTTTACCTTCGTTTTGTTTTTTCCACATTTTTGTACAAAAATCACCTCCGCGATCGTTCGCGCAGCACGCTGTTGTATTCATTATACAATTAGGTACTTCTGAAAAAAAGTATCTAAAAAAATGTACAGATTTTTCCCTCCGAGATGCGAGCTTTCAAGAGCTTCGAGGTCGCAGCTTGGAAGCGAAAGATTTGGGTCGCCTGCCTGCCTGCTCGATAGCAAAGCCCGTAATGTTGAAGCAGCAGAAGCAGCAGCGCACCCGACTTAAACATTCTTATATTGTGTGGGTATATGTATATATGTATAATAAACCGCAGCGGCCACGCCAGCAGCATCAACGTGTTACACATTAAATTTGCTCGTGTCATGGCCGTTTAAGGCTTCGCTATCAGCTGCCACCGTCGTCGGTGCCGTCCAGAAATTCAGCTCGAGGCGGTGGGAGCTTTTTGCGCTTGAAAGGGACTCCACTTCAGGCACTCCGGATCGATTTCCTTCAATGTGGTGCCCCGTCGCTTTACCCTCTCTTTGTAGTCCTCGATCACGTCCTGGGAAACAGAAATTTTAATCGTCCATAGTGTTTAACGCTCGTTTACGGATATTTCGCGTTCGAACGTCCGTCGAGCTAACTTTTATTTTAAGTAAGAATGAAAAAAAAAAAAACTGAAGCAAACGATGTCACGTAAAAATAAATTTCATATACATGCACTAAAGGATTATTCGCGATTATGTCGCTGCACCTCGTACGCGCTTATGCAGAGGTAGCGGCGGCGGCAGTACAAGGGTCTGCTGCGCGAGTCAATAGGAACATGATAAATTGGATAAAAGCGAATATGAAAGACATAAGTGATAACGAGATTAATGACGTCAGAGGCTCGTCGTACCTGCTTCTTAAGTATGATGTGCTTGCCCTTCCAGTACTTCATCATTCCTAAGGCTTGTAGCGTGCTCACTATGTCGGAGGAATCGATCGCCATTTCCTTGCTGATGTCTGCGAGAAAAAGAACGAAAAAATACGAAAAAATGATTAAAAATCAAATTGTCGAGAACCGCCTGAGATGCGCTGAGCCGAAAAATGCTGCTGTTGATTCGCGAAATTTTTTGCCGTGTTTACGTACCTTTAATGGAAATTTCCTTGCCACCGAAATTGCAGAGATACTGAAGTAGTACATCTTTCCAATAGCTACGATATGAAATTAATCCGAGATCCGACAGCGGTTTTTCCGGTGAACCTATTTTACTTTCTACCCTAGTGAGTAAGTAACCTGCAACAGAGAACGAAAAAAATCACAGTTAAGTATGAGTTTCACATATTGGATATGTGCTCGAGCTTTCTCGTTCATTATTTCAACGATTCATTTTGTTCTAAAAAGTATGAAGAATTATCGGACATTCTTCATTCTACTCGCGCTCGCCGACACGCGTTGAGGATGATTTATTTCGCCGAGAGTTAACGTGTAAAAGTGCGAGCTTAAAAGAACGTTCTTGACGTAATGTCAAGAGAATCATGAACTCGTTTCAACGAGGAGAACTACGGCTTTACGTTTAATTTAGAAACGTTTTCTGCGACTGGATTATATTTTATTGGTATTACATAATTGGATTTACGTTGATATCTTAATTACAATTAAGTATGAAAGAGCTTTTGAATAATTGAACTCATTTTCCATTGGTACAAAAATCAGAGTATAATATAAAGCATGATTTGTGTTTTGGTAAGCCAAACTGCGCTTGAAATGAAGTTATTGTTGCTGTTAAAAGGATCCATGACTGTAAATAAATAACCGAGTCAACATTTCTGCTGCTAATGAAATCAACTATCGTTTGAATAATTATATGACTTTCATTAAAAACAAAACATTATCGTTTCCATGTACTCAGAATGTCTGAAAAAAAGTAACGCGCTCCACGTCGTAGGCCTATAATTAAAGTTAGTTTTTCCCTTGATCAAGCGCGTGTAATGCATCAGACAGGGAAGCTCAGGAACTCGGAAATCATTCCTGTCAAAGCAAATCGAAAAAAAGAAAATAAAAGGAAGAAACTCGCGACTGCGCACGACTCGCACAGTTGCGCCGAGGGCAAATTAAACATCGAACAATATCACACACACACACACACTCGGCGTGGCACACAAATCTGCTTCACGAATTGCTGCTGCAACGCGCGTGTATGCGTGCTCATCACCGTCGAGTCTTTGTAAATTTAGACACGTGATTGTGGTGGCAGGCGCAGCACGTAATATATCGCGCGCATTGCGTGTGTGTACAAATATATATATCACGGTTTCTTTGCGCGCGCGATGAGCCTCGGGGCGAATCTTTCTCTTCTGTGTGTGCAGCGAGCTTCGCACGATCGCATTGCGTGCGCGTGTATTATGCGGGCTGCACACATTTGATATGCATACGTTGATACGCTACTGCGTGCGAAGCTCGCGAACGTATATACAGCGACAGATTTCAAAGCTTCGTTTCTCGAACAAATGCTCGCGCGGCGTTTTGCAATAATATAGACGTTGCATTTCAAATGTCGCGCTGCAGCATATTATTAATCAAACCAAAATCAATTAACGTACTGTACGTCGATGACATAGCTATAGATGCAGCAGCAGCAATCGTTTGTCACGATTTCAATGCGTACGTATGCGTCTCTGCGAGGCATGTCGATCACAACAAAAGCGTCGTTTAATTTAAACGTTGATGAATTTTTTTTTTTTCGTCAATGGATCGCGTGCTCGCGCCATATACTCGATATTATATATACGTATAGCATCCGCGGCGCGTTTATAAAATCGATTTCTGCAAATGGCTTCGCGGCGCGATGTCACCGCTGTGTGTGTGTGTGTGTGTGTGTGCATGTGTGCTGCACCACCACCAGTAGCAGCAGCAGTATAAAGAGAGGAGGTGAAGGAGGTGGAGGAGGAAGAGGAGAGACGGGGGGAAGCTGTACATACATCTATACGTGTACTCACAGCACATTCGAGAGCTGCATAAATTGAATAGGGCAGCAGCAGCAGCAGCTCGTGTTGCATGCACAATATATGCTATAAGCGAGGCAAGCTTGCAATAAATAACCGCGAGTGAAATTACGTCGAAGCTGCGGAGCAGCAGCGTCGCGAGCTCTCTGCAGTGCTCCATACAATATACACGGGGTTAACAAACGGTTATTTGCCAGCTCGTTCTCGCTCGGTGACTAATTGAACTTAAGCTTAACGTGGACGAGGAGAGCGAGAGAGCTGGGACATGTTGATTAGTGCAGGTATTATCGTTCAATTACACGCGGGACGCGCACTCGTGCAGCAGAGAAACAGCAGCAACAGCAGCAACAGCGGCAGTTCTCGATTACACGAAACTATATAGAGCTCGACGCGCGACGACGAGCTGCTGCTGCAGAGCACAATATACGTTACGCGCAAAACATAACGAATTTCATGGGATACGTCTAGTGGGCGATCACGAGTTGTTGTTGTTGTTGTAGTTGTTGCTACTGTTTTGTAGTGTCTAGCTGTAGTTGCCGAGTCGAGAGCCAAGCAAAATTATCCCCCAATCTTACGTAGCTGAGTAGACGTCGAGTGCAAAACTACCAAGCCCCAAGTAGTATACACTCGTCGGTCAAGATCTCATTACGCGTGCTCTATAACGTACTAAGACGGCCCCGCGCGTCCAAGGAAACATTCGAGCTTGTCTGTTGTGCGTGGGCTGCTGCTCTATTATATACAAGTATAGGTGTGTGTGTGTGGGCTCGCTGCTGCTACGTACTACTCGGCATCTCTTCTCCTCTCTTCTCTTCTCTCTCTCTCTCTCTCTCTCTCTCTCGAGAGAGAGTGAGTGAGAGTCGGCGTCAGCCAGCCAGCCACCCGCTTATACGTATATACGTCACACAGAGTAGTAGTGGTAGTAGAGAGAGAGAGAGAGAGAGAGAGAGAGAGAGTAGCAACCCCTGACCGATCCTGAGCCTCGTCCCGCGCTTCTCTGTCTCTCTTCTCTCTCTCAGTCGAGTTCAACGAACTTTCGTATTGCTCTGCGCTGTACCACCCCCGCTACACCGTCACGGCAGCCAGCAGCAGTAGCAGCAGCCGCTGCAGACTGCGCCAGAACGGGACGTGCTTCGCAAATTGCGCGAGGGCCGCAGAGCAGCAGCAGCAGCTATATACGAGCCAGGCAGAGCTTTAAGCTATATAGGCGCGTATACGTATATATAGCAGCGCCGCTCACGCATATACACACCCCCGAAGCTCCGTACTGTATGTATGTGTGTATAACGTACAGACGAGAGTGGAAAAAGAATCGATAGCTATTCAGCGTGCGATGCTGCGCGCAAGATTTACTCAGCCATCTCTTCCTTGTGTCTGTGTGTATACGCGTATGCAGTATGTGACGTATTATATAAAATTAACAGAGCTTCCGGGACTGACAACGACCATATATATAGTACACGCAAGCTCGCAGTCGTCATTCACTTTTTAGCCCCGAAAGCTCAACGAGCCTAGGTAATATTTTTTCCCCCTTTTTTTTCTCCTTTTTTTATGTTCACTTCAATGACTCGAGTATAATACGCGACAATAGCCACGAGAGATAGAGATTGGCTGACTGCACATACGCGGATCGACGTCGACGAGGCAATCGCAATTCCGCGATGATTGTGTATACGCGCGTTAGCATCGTGCGGCAAACGATTGGCAACGATTGTTGATCATTCCACTAGCACTGTATACTTCGTACTCGTGCAATTTTTTTTTTTTTGCTTTTTCGACGTTATAACGATAAAATTCGAATTTTATAAAAGCCTCGGTGCGAGTTCGTTTGCCTGTGCATACGCGATATTATATCGTCGCCGGCGCACCCGACTTTTTGACGAACGATAATAATCCTTCACGCCACGGTACAGTTTTACATTCGTTTATTTTTCGAAAATATTTATAAGCGTGCGGCTTTTGTAAAAGGTGTGCGATTCGCACTCGTGGCCAGGCGCGCGGTGAATGTCCATTATACGGAAAATATAGGCAAAAGTACAAAAGGGACACAAAAGGTTCGTTACCATTCTCGAGCATAATAGCTCTCTATATAAGCTATATACATCAATACATTTATGGAAATGAAATGAAGGAAAAATCGCGCGCGACGGACAAAGATTTATATTTTTTTCATTTGATACTGTGCGGCGCGTTATAAGTCTTAAAGCGAGAGAGAAAAAAAAATGTCGCGATTTCACCGCGTCGAATCGGAAAAATCAAAATAAAGAGAGAGGATATCTTTTGCGACAGATATTAAAACATTCGCCAGCGCAGAGATCGTCGTCTTTTGTACCGAGCTTTGCTGCCTGTGCTATGCCTATATGTATCATCGCGCGCACACATATAGACACACTGTGATCGGAGTGAAGTGTAGACAATAGAAAGTCATCCGTAATATAACAAAGCGAGAAACGGCTCTAGTCTCTCTCTCGCTCGAATAATTTTCCGGATCGAGACTTGGCACGATCGTGTATAGATGTATGTGCCTAGGCGTGGGTGTGTGCTACACTCGACGAGCGATTTCAAGCCTTCCAGGCAGATATAGAGGAAGCCTCGAGGAGTCGAGCGCTTCGAACGTCGGATTCAAACTTGTCTGTATGTGTGTACCTTATACACGTGATGATACGATGCGCGCAGAACACGCGATACGATATCGCGTCACCGGCGTCGACGACGACGACGACGACGACGACGACTGCGACGACGTACTACGACGACGGTTTTGCGCACATCGTATATCCCTCCCGGCTTTACGCGTCATCTGCCTGAGACATTGCTCTTTCGCGGCTGCTGTTGGCGTGTACGTCTGCATCATACATTTTGGGACTTTGCCTGACGTCATCGGCACACACGCTCACATATACGTACGAGTTCGTACGCGTATAAATAGTATTTCTACTGTACAATATGCTTGGGAATAGAGCTTATTTTAAAGCTTTTGCAAGCTGACATTTCAGAGAAATAAGTTCGACGCGTTTCCTCGATATATCCAGCAGCAGGCATGCGTATATATGTTTCCATCGGCTCGATATGATGATTGTTAATGATCATCTTCTCTATCTCTGTGAAGTTGCAGAAAGAGAGAGAGAGGATTATCCGGAAATATATCAGTATTATTAAAAGCGGAGCTATCGAGAGTATTTCACGTGGCATTATAAAAGTCAAAACGACGTATAAGGTAATCGTCGATCCAGCTTCTAATGAATAAAAAATTACAGCTTCTCTCGGATATATACCTGCCACGTACGCTGCAAAGGCGTAGAAATATTTAATTATCGGCTCGATCGTGCGCACGGACGAGTTCACGAAACGATATCGCATCGACAGCAGCAGCAAAGCGCACGAATATGCGCGCGAATAAATAATTGAAATAATCGCTTATCCGAGTGCTCCGGAGCTTCGCGTGGTGCGCTGCACTATACATACGTGTACCATAATATAACACGCTCAACAGTTAGCCACGGCTAAATAATTTGTTAATTAGAAACGAAGCGCTCATAATCCTCGCGCGTATAGTAGCATGACTGCGAGAGAGCAGTATAGTGTGGGTGCAGTGCAGAGCGTGCGAGAGAAAGAGAGAGAGAGAGAGTGTGTAAAAAAAGATGCAAGTTCAATCAAATTAAAATGAGCCGCTAGCGCGCATGGCGCAACTGGGTAGGAAACACTTTACCCATTAGTCGATATTCTCTGCGAATGTGTGTATGTGTGTGTGTGTGTGTGCAAAAGTTCAAGGTTGTGCTGCTGCGAGAGCTTAAAAAAGTCAAAGGGTCATTGACATTTTCGACGACGACGACGACGGTGGCAGCGACTGCGGCATGTGCATCGTCGTGTGCGGCGAAAGAGAGCTCGAGCTACTGCTGCTGAATTATATATGATACGCGATGCCTCCTGGTACGAGCAGCATCAGCAGTAGCAGTAGTAGTAGTACGATAGGCATGTGCGGTCTTTGAAAAGCTCCGCGAGGCGAATACGAGTAGTAGGTAGCTATACGGCGAGTATAGGCGAGAAACGTTTTAAAAGCCGCACTACTACGCATAGTAGCGCAGCCACCACCAACGCGTGGTGCAGTTCGAAATGATCTTCGCGTGGCTCGACGCTCTTGAGCTTGCGAGGGGGGATGTATCAAACTATCAACTACGTATACCCGGCTCTCGAGCCCGAGTCGGTGTATAAGCGTGTGTAATAGGATTGTAAATGCAGCCTTCGGGGCTTTATGTTATATGCATATCCTTAATCTAATCGCCTAGCTGTGTTCTTCATTGTGAACCTATGTGTCTGTGTGTGCGTTATAACCCGGTACAGTAGGTGGCATGCACTTTTCTCTCATTCTCTTTCTGTATACACAGAGAGAGAGAGCACAAAGGGTGTATGGATATATGTATAAAGAGAGAGAGAGAGAGAAGAGGGAGAAACATCTTGGCAAGAGTAGCAGCAGCAGCGACGGTAGTAGCAGCGGCAGCTCAGCAGTAAAGAGAGAGTTCACGAGAGGTCATATAATCGCCATCCCTCTCGATCCTATGGAGTCTCTCTCTCTCTCTCTCTCTTTCTGCGCCTGTGTGTGTATGCGTGTACCTCTGCAGAGAGCAACACTGCCGCAGTGCTAACGGCAGCGGGAGTAGCAGCAGCAGCAACGCAAAGAACGCAACGTTGCACGTTTTCCACCACTACCTAGGCAGCCAGTGCCAGCAGAACACCACCACCGTCGCCGCCGCCGCCGCCGCCACGACCACCACCACCACAGCTGGCGGGCTGCTGCGAAACGATCGATGCGGCGAGACGCCGGGCGTCGCACTTTGCTGCTGCTCCTACTACCACCTATATAGCTCGCAGCAGATAACGCGTATACGTACTCATGCGAGCTTGCGACGTATAAACGCACAGACTCGCACACACACATACATCGTTGTATGTTTTCGTGTGCTGTACGCAAGCTCGGCACCAGGCCCCCGAGAGCTTACTCGAGACATGCTACAACGAGCTAGAGATAGATAGAGAGAGAGAGATTCTCAAGCTTTCTCTCTAGCTCGGCTCTGTGCAAGCTCTCTCGGATCTCGACGGCAGGCGGTGGCAGCGGGATTTTCATCTACGAAGCGAAGATATATACGCGATCGCGCGCCAACCAGCCAGCACGCCGTATACCTACTCGACGCGCCTAGTGCTGCTGCTGCTACGTACACCGAGAATAACGCCGAGATTCCATTGTTCCGGTTCTGTATAAGCTCGGCAGAGAGCTATTTTCATGTGATTCATTAGATTTTTATACGGTACTCGTTCGCGCGCTCGCCAATACTGCTTATACGGGATAATGTACCTTTTCTCGAGGAGTAAAGATCACTATATATATGCGCGTTGAAACATCCGCAATCTATAAATAAAAGCTCTGTTTAATTACCAAACTCTGATGTTGCTGCTACTGCTGCAGCTGCATATCGGACGACGAGTCTCACGCGGGAATGTTTTAATGGCCCTGTGGCGCGATAATAACCCAGCGCTGTTCAGCTATTATCACGAGTGATTTTCTTCCTCGTCTTCGGTTTTTATTTTCGTTATATTTACGCGCTTACGGTTTATCGAGATGTATAAAACGTACACTGATAAGTATGTATGAAATCTTTGCAGTATTCGTGCGGCAGCTAGAGAGCTTTTTTTCATTCTGCTAGAGGAAGCTCCGGAGGCTGGAAAACGAGTTTTTGAACTAGAAGTTATAAGACAATTTGGCTTGCACATTTTTAAACTAAATTGAATTCCCAACAAATTTCCATATGTTTCGTGTACTCTTTCTGCACATCGCATCTGACTAGCTGCTTTTCTATAGTGTTTTCTTATTACCGATAATGCATAAGCGTAAGAACAAACATACTGGCAGGGAGAAACTCGTTGCCAATAAATTGACAGCGGTTTGTCGATTGCGACGAGAATGAAGCCCGAAAACTTAATTTGAGATAACGATTTTTCGTTAGAAAAAAATGAGTAAATTTGTAGCATATTTAAAGAATTATATATTGAAAATAAAATAGCGTTTTATTTTAATTTTAGAATGCATTTTTAGAATGCAATTTTTGTTAAGTCGTACTTGTATTATATGAAAATCTTTCCTTTCAAAAATTTAAACTCAATTAGATAAAGAAATTGACGTAAGGTTATTGAACATTTTTTCTTGTAAATAATTCAATCTAGAATGAAAATGTATAATGTAACAACTTATTTGTTAGACTGTTAAAATTATAAATAAAAAGTCATACTTGGAATAAACTTTTCAAGTTAGAATAAACACGATAAAAAATTCATTTTTAAAACCGCATTTATTCATGTTAATTCAGAATATAGGATGATACGTTTCACTGGTTCTAACATATTCAGTGAAACTAAGGATTACAGACAATATTTTCCAACTCGTTCATTTCATCACGAAACCTAGCCATGCCAGCTGAAGTTTGGATTGATACTCACGGCGATGAAGACTATATGAATGTCGTCAAAGCAGTATGGGAAACTCATTTTATCTGGGTTACAAGAATTATGAAGACTACTTTTTTATACCCTTTTCAAAAAAGAAGCACTAGAATGATAGGGAATATTTTTATTCTTTCATACTTATTGACTGCACTTGCTACTACGGTAAGTGTTGGAATAATTTCACTGGCATCATGATTTATTAAAATAATCATTATTAATTAAGGTTTTAAAAATCATTGAGATCATAAGAGAAAATAAAATGATAAATGCAACTATGGTTGAATGTATATTTCAACTAATATGCTTTTTCGGAATGATATTATGTTATTTGCGCATGATAGTATGCAATAAAAAGGTGAGTAACATTTATATCTATGGAGCAAACAAGAAGATTATATGTTAATAAAAAGGATAAAATTTAATTTTCAATGGTTACAAGATTCGTGCTTGTGCAGTCATCATGGTTCAAATGTGGAATTCGAATTCTCAAGATATCCAAACGATAATGTTGAAAACAGTGGAAAATGGATACTATATTACCATTTTTCTAGCAGGTAAACATCTAAATTTTTAATAGTATATTTAGAATGATTTAATATACAGAAATATTTTAGTGGCGATAGTTATTTTATGTACCAGCTATGGAGTATCAACAATAGTTATTCCTTCTTTTTTAAACTGGGTACTTCCAGGCAATCAGACTTATGAAAAATCTCTACCTCTCCACACAGAAATATTTTTCAGTGAAGATGAATTCTTTTATCAAATTTTTATAGCACAGCTGATTTCGATAATTATTTTTGGTCTATTGATCGGCGCATTGAATTCTTTTCTATGTATTGCTGTAGCATACATTATTGGCGAAATTCATAAACTAGAGTACGCCAAAGATAAAAAAATGGCCTTAAGTTGAATAAGATTCCAATAATCTATCATTTTTCACAGATATATTTTAAATAAAATGGACGTAGAATACAAAGTCAAAATTTTGGTTGATGAAAACGAAGGAAACAAATGGATGTATAAACAGATTGAAAATTTTGTTAAAACGCACCTCACTTGTATCGAGTAAGTATGGTTAAACAACTAACCAATGGTTGTAGTAAATTGATAACTTATATTCGTATGAATTTCAGATTTTTCAATATTATTCGCGATATAAGTGGACTTTTAATATTTTTTATATTGTTTGCAGCAGTTTGTACTGTTATTTTGACGGTTACAGCAGTATGCTTTAAATTATTTTATTTTGAGTTATTGCATTCCTAAAATAGAATCCAGAATAAAAAAGAATGTAATCTTATTTTTAGGTCGTAATCTTAATGGATTCAGATGTGGTAGGAGCAGCAAAAATGTTGTTTGCGTTTTTTGTTGTTATGTCTGTTATAAGTTTTTCTTGTTTTCCAAGTCAAATTTTGAAGAATGCAAGTGAAGATCTGTTTTTTACTTGGTAATTTTTACACATAATTACCGGTCCTTAAATCTGAATTAATTAAATAATTATTTTTAAGCTATGAAACGAATCTTCAAAATTACCCTGTGAAAATGCGGAAGATGTTATTATTCGTAATGTTAAGGACAATGAAACCTTTCGTTTTAACTGCTGGGCCAACCATAGAATTAAATTTAGAAACCTGCAGCGTTGTAAGCTTGTTTTATTTTTTGAATTCAATGAAGTTTTCTTGGATAATGTAACGATTTTAATTTAAACTATTGTTTCCAGGTAATTAAATCTTCTATGTCATACGCAGCAACTTTCAGATCTTTTTACACTTCAATGTAATTTTTTTCTTTTATAATTTGTACTATTTACATTATGTGGATATAATTAAAATATTTGACTGTGACGATACTCAGGTTTTCTGCATCGCCTTACTTTCTCTATGTATAAGAATGTATTACCTTTTAGAATAGCTTGAAATAAGTTCACACTTACGACAAGCTTTTCTGTGACATAAGCCGTATTTTCTGGCACCTGGGAGTGAGGTTACCGCGCGAGCACAGCAAATGCTGGCGCAGTGATTGCGATGAGAACGTGCTAACCTCACTCCCGGGTACCAGAAAGTACGACTTATGATTCGGAAAAGGAGACATAAGTACACAAAAAAACCTTTTTATTAGATTTATTTTTGTTCATAAAAGAAAATGAAGATCTGCCCTCAAATTGACTATCGTTGAATGTTTACATGTTAAAATTTTCCCTCGCAAGAAATAAATTTCATAATTGATCAACACCTTTCCCTGTCCCTTTTGGGACTTCATAAGCACGAGTTTTTCCTTT
Organism: Trichogramma dendrolimi; assembly: GCA_034770305.1. Classification (NCBI taxonomy): domain Eukaryota; kingdom Metazoa; phylum Arthropoda; class Insecta; order Hymenoptera; family Trichogrammatidae; genus Trichogramma; species Trichogramma dendrolimi. The sequence continues at coordinate 3,297,572 of JAPMIB010000001.1, forward strand.
GAATACCTTGAACTTTCAGTTCGGCCTTTGAGTTTAAGCGGTACAAAATATACTATTTTCTGGCCTGGTTTGGGCTATACACAGGCTTTAAAGAAAATCAATATTTTTTTCGTAGAAAACAGTATTCCAAGGCTTGAAACAAATAGTTTATTCAATGTCTCAAGTTCAAGCTTGACTATATTTTTCAATTTTTTACCGCAAGTTTTCAAAAGTATTATGATATTTTATATATTTATCAAAGAATTTTTACACGAACTTAAATAAAGTAAAGAAAATTATACTTTATATTTTAATTTAATCATTTTAAAGTCTTGTCTCAAATTTGTTCAAGTTTTTGAAGTGTTTACCCAGTGATTGGGAAAAAGGAGCATTTGAACTTTGATTTGAGAAAAACGTAAGAATTTTGTAAAATATTTTACAAAATAACATCCTAAAAATGATAACTTTTTTTTCAATTTTCCAGAAATTGTTGTTTTTATGGTTTTTAAAACATTCATACATAAAAATAGGAATAATCAAAATTTAAAGTAGAAGTTCTTTGATAATGTATTGGTAGAGATTTTTTTCTTTACGTGACGCATGATAGGGAGCGTTGCTCCATCGTCCTTTGTTGTTATCTTGGTGTAGCAGCACGCAGTAATTTTTGGTTAAACATAAAGTGCGAACAGATGCTTATGTTTTTCGTTCCATTATGCGTCTGCGATGTGTGCACACACACGCACACGCATGCGCGCCGACTAATGAGCCAAAGGTCGTCGCGCCTTGCACACAACCAAGTCGACAAAAAAGAAAGAGAAAAATATCGAACGAGAGCGCGAATTTCACCGGAGAATCCTTGGAGACTCGTTCGCTTAAACAATGTTCAACTTACGTTACCGTTCATCAAGCTCAACGGAAACCGATGAGATTTGCCCTATCTTATGTCAAATTAATCCGATTCAAGATACAAGATTTTGTCGTGAACAATTTGAGTTCAAAATATGCTGATGCATGGGATGCTCCAACGACTCGGGTGCTTTACCCACGTATAACGGCCTATAATGCATGCAAGTTATATCAGTCACGCGCGTAAGCCGTAGCGCAGAATTATTTGGGCAAGGTGCTGCATTACGATTACAATAATGCGCGTAATCCTTCCAGCCGCTTTTACGTTGATATACCTACTTGAAAATTAATGACTCGCGGATATTGTTATTATTTATTATACTTACTAAAGTCGATGAGCAGTCGACCGTAGCCCTGCCTTTGGTACGGCGGCAGCGTGAGTATGCACGATACGTTGTAATTGTTGTTCGAACTCTTTTCCTGCAAAAGTACAAACGACAAAAAATGTATTCAACTCTTAGTTCAATTTTCGACGGTACTTTAGCTTGGATTTTTGATACATTACTCAACGAGTAAAATTATATAGTTGTTGATATTGAAAATTTAAAGTTTATGATTACTAGGGGTGTGCATGTATTCAAAAATTAAACTCATAGTTAGTAAATTTTAAAATATTTTTAATTTTTTATTATGTCGTATACTTATGGGCTAAACTAGAAAACAGTTGGCAGGTCAAAAAATGAAATAAAAACTAAATATGTTACTTGCAAAAACCACATTAAGGAATGGAATCCCCGAAAATATACAATTTTTGAAGCGAAACTTCATTTCGCGCGATAATCTTATGCAGGGTCAGAGTCTCGCGCACTGCGATTGGTCGACGCTCTGCGGTTACCAAGAGTCATCTTACTCGATCCTCTCTATTGCGGCATACGGGCGAGATAGTGCTTGGCGTTCATCATGGCTTTGCAACGTCCATCTATTGTAGCGTCGTGTAGCTCTGTCTCTGTTGTGCTCGCATCTTTGCGTGTTCGTGCGGGTTGCTGACGACAAGTATCGTATAGTTCTGAGCTGTTCTTCTCGTAAATTCATCGATTCGCACACATGATATATCGTAGTGTGTGTAATGTGTAAACAGTACAAGTTACGACGCCGCTGCAGCGCAAACAAGAAAGGACGATCACATTGACTACTGTAAGTGTGATTCTCGACAAAAAGTGAAATTTATTTTATATTTTCAGTGATATTTCGAGTGACTGTGTGTTGTGTGTGAAGCGTTGCCAATGATGTTGAACGACGAACACGATGAACATTTTTATGACGGGGTTAGCCCAGGGGATGAAGTACAAGACATCGATTCCGAAGACGTAGTTCATCTCAACTCAGGAAGATGAAGAAGAGCGACGCGATCTTCTTGATCAACTCTATCCCTTAGTCGAAGATTGGAAGGGCCAACTTCCTAGCCTCCGAGACATTTTTCGGGCTGAAGAAATCGATTGGCTTCTCACAGAGTCTATAAAGTCCGATGACGAAATGATGAAGCCAATATCTCTCATCGAGTTTGTGATAAGGACCGGCTACAAGGATGAGCTTAGAGTTGATGAAGACGGCAAGCCGCAGCCGCGTCGCCGCACAACAGTGCATCATGCAGTTAAACATATCCACTACTCTTTTTTACGTCCCTGATCTATTCAAAATTTACAACAGATTCGATGTAAATTACACAGATGAGTCCGGCTTCACTCATTTTCACGCGACCTATTTCAAGCACTTCTGTCAAGACGTCGTTCAGAATCCAAACAATCTTCCTCGAGAATTGGACACAGGCTCAATTGATCCGCCGCTGCATTGGGTTATAACCACCACTAACGTGGAGGTGATCGAATTGCTGCTGGAAAGTGGGGTGATCCAAATTTAGCCAACGCAGAGGGTTTGGCACCTCTGCATATGATTTGCCTAAGAGAGGACGACGATGACTTGGTGGAGCTATTTTTCAAGATCAACGACGACAAGCATCAAACGGTGCAGATCGACGCTGACGAGGCGGGCCGGACACCGCTGCAATTAGCTGTGGCAAGGCTTTTGCCCCACGTGGTCGATGTACTTTTGGATCGTGGTGCTGATCTATCTAGATTCATTTTTCCAGATATGGTTGACTTTGCTGAGAGACCTGAACCGAGTTTTGAGGAAAGTTGGGATGATTACAGATTGAGACTTGCGTCTGGCGCTCTGGCTGTCGTTGAGCGTCTAGAGAAAGGAGGATACGAATTAAATCGAAGCGATGCATCGACGATCATGACATTTTTCGTCGAGTACAGATTATTCGAGAAGTCGGAGGAGCCTGTCGCTCTACGACCTGACCCGGTTACCACCCGAAGAGGCGGTAAAGCAACTTTCATTATCGGACTACTTCGTGCTCGCCGGAAGGGGTGATTCTTGGTTCTTTCCCAAAAAAGCATCACGAGACTTGCCTAAATGCATCTGTGCGAGAAAATATCGAGAAAATTTTTCTCGACGGACGTAACAAGCTACCGGCTGCCAATTCTTTGCTGTGAAATGATCATCGAGCCACTGATGAACCAAGACTTATGTAATATTTGTTTGTTAATAATTTTTTCCAAACTTTTCAAATAAAAAAATGAATTAAAAAAAATCTATTACATATCCATTCACAGCTATATTTTAAATACAATTTTGTTCGCTTCTAAAATTTAATCGAAGAAAAGAAGTATTGAAATAATCAAAATACGTAATTTTTGTGTACCCCACAATGAATGCTACAGTCGCTAAAACTGTTTTATCTTTTGCACAATCTCATTCTCTCTCACCAGTTTCTTTCTCTCGTTCTGTTCTATGTTAATAAATGTTTTGCCATTCGCGACACATATGCGCACGACTTCCGGCAAGTCGCTTTATGTATGTACTTTTATATACAGAAATCTAAGGTGCAGAGTGTATATCAAATCTCAACTGTCGATATAAATAAACAAACAAAAGTAAAAAATGTATACACACGTGTGCTCATAAGGATTCGTTACGTATAGTTGCCTACTTGACTACATTATATCAACGAGCTATACACTTTTCGAAGGACACACAACTTTTTTTCTTCAGCCACCTTTCAAGTGGTATTTTTTTGCCTCTGGAGTTTTAATATAAAAATGAGATTGAAAAAAAAAACAGCTTAAATGAGTAGGGGAGAGCGGGGCAAGTGTAACTTGTGGGTATTACGACTTCTTGTTTTTTTCCATGATAATGATTTTTTAAATAAAATTTTTTTCCACTTATTGTTGAAATATACTTCTAACTATCGATTGCATGCAACAACGACGCGAAAAAACGTTTTCTTTATAAATTTTAACTCGAAACAAAAATACGCTACAATTATTACAAAAATTTCTTATTTCACACTTTTGTATCTTTTTTGATAATGCTTTTTATGATACCGTTTTTTTCATAAGAACAGTCATGTCTTCCCGATGAAAAGGCAATTTTTAAAATTTCATTAAACGCAATATTTTATTCAATAATTGATTTTTTAAAATATGTCTTAAAATGGGGCAAGAGTAGCGCCTGAAACGGGGCATTAGTGTTGCGGTACGCCAGGCTTTGTGACGATTTGTGACGGCAGTCTGCTAACTTTTCGTTCAAACTTAACCTCATATTTACTGTGTTGTTTTGCTCGTCACCAATCGCAATTATTGACTCCATACAAAAACGATTAATTTGACAATGATGAAGGAATTGAATGAAATTCAATGCCTTTTTCGAATCCGGGCTCAGATTCAGGATTAAAAACATAAAAAAAGAAAGTTTGTCATAGTGTAATTGTATCTCAGAATTTTTTACAGACTTTTAAATCAGTTTTTTCTAGCAAAACAACATCCCCGAAGTTAATTGTTTATAACAAAAATCCAACTATTTTTTTATCGCAAAACCGATTGATTTGAGTAAAAAAGTTTATAGAACGATCAAGTTATATAATTAATCAAAGAACATCTGCAAATATTTTTCAATATTTTTGGAGACGATTTTTCATTTTTCGAAAAGTACGGAAAATCTAATTTCCTAAGGTCATCTCTAACAATTCTGAAAAAAGTTGAGGATTATCCTCTAAACTCGATTTTTTCGAATAAAAAATATTTTTAAAATATTTTAGAGATTTTGTGTTGTAAAAATTAAAATTGGAATCATAGCTAAGAAGTTACAGTTACATGTTTATGTATCTTTTTTTATCATTTTTCAGTTCATAAACAAATTACGTCTATGCACAATGTGCGCGCAGAGAGTATAAAGTATGAGCAACCTACTTCTCTAGTGCGCTCCTCTTGCCCCGAGCCCAGTTACTCTTACCCACGCTGGGGCAAGAAGAACTGATTTCAACGCCTTCTTTATTTTGGTTGTCATTTAATTAATATGCAAAAATTATGACTTTTGACTATTGCATTGTATTTATTAACTACTGATCTTGATATCTGTCTGTTTAAAATTTCATTTATTCTTATAACCAATGAAGATAGACACGTATAGAAGCACAGAACTATAGGCGCGATTGAGGCTGGCTCACATGGTACCAAAACCAACTTCAAGGTGGCGCGACGAGCAACCTAAGCCTGTAATGCATAAGCATCATTTAGTTCTCTATACTTGTAATATAAGACTAGTCGAGTGGTCAAGCACTCGGCTTAGTCTTTTGCGCCGACCGATCGGGCATTGGTTCGATCCCAGGCCGCGGATATTTTTTTTTGCATTTTTTTTCTCAAATTATTAAGAATAAAGTAGGGATTTTGCTTTTAGCTAATATTGGTTGTAAAATTAAAAATACTTTGATAAATTTATTTATTAAAGGTTTTTTTAAATGTGAAAAATAATAATCAAGTGATACGGTACATTTAAAATTTGTGTCCGAGATATATTTTCATAAAAAAGAAACTTCATTTAACCAAATTGACACGACATTTTTTTAATTTAATCTAATTTGCGTTTGAATTAAATGTAATTTTTTATTTTTTTGTCGAAAAAAAACAAGAAAGAAAACGTTTGATTATCAATGTAATTTTAATTTTATGACCAACATCAGCTAACATCGAAATCCCTACTTTATTCTTAATAATTTGAGAAAAAAAATGCAAAAAAAAATATCCGCGGCCTGGGATCGAACCAATGCCCGATCGGTCGGCGCAAAAGACTAAGCCGAGCGCTTAACCACTCGACTAGTCTGATATTACAAGTGTAAAGAACTAAATGATGCTTATGCATTACAGGCTTAGGTTGCTCGTCGCGCACCCTTGAAGTTGGTTTTGGTACCATATGAGCCAGCCTCAATTTTTACTTAAGCTCTGGGCTTCTATACGTGTCTATCTTCTTTGTTATAACAAACTTTATTTTAAGCATTTTAGTTACGTGCGTCTATGTGCCCCGCTCTCCTCCCCTATTATACTTTGTTTCGCTACTTGCGATACAGCAGTATCGCAAGTATATAACTCGTTGGAATGAAATGTCCGTAGATGCGATATCGTTGGTTCCTGTCCGCATGGGCGCAGGTGCAAATTTGATTAATTTTTTCATTTCGTTCGCTATTAAGTACCTAATCGTATTTGCATAATATAAAAGTCGCTCCACCATACGTACATAACACGAGGCAGAAGTTCTCTCTTTAATGCAATAAGTTTCGACGACAAGTACTTCCTCAATTACGGCACATTTTGAGACTGCTTACCCTTTTTTTACATTGCACACATGTGTACGTACGAGAGTGTATAAATGTAACATCAATGATTTATGACTTAGTATATTACACACGTACTAAATACCCCGCGAGTGCGTATACGCTTCGAAAATGTGATAAAATCGTTCGCGTTTATGTACTTTTTTGCCGGGAGAGAGAGAGAGAGAGAGAGGAGTACGTATTATAGGCACGTAGAGAGATGCGTACATGCGTGTGCTTCTGTACTTGCGCGTTCACGTGTGCATACTGTTTGATTAACACATAAAAAGGCAACACACTCGATTTTTTTATTCCGCCCTTCACACCGATGCGCTAAGATCGCGCACTGCGTACAGCTTACAAGTTGAGCATTTACAAAGTTTTGCCTCTCTCTCTTTCTCTCTCTTTCTCTCTTCTCTCTCTCCTCTCTCTCTCTCCTCTCCTCTCTCTCTCTCTCTCTCTCTCTCTCTCTCTCTCTCTCTCTCTCTCTCTCTCTCTCTCTCTCTCACTGTACGTTATGTTTAACTAAATTCAAGCGGTAGAACATTTTTCGTTACTTTCGCTTTTCTGCGCGTCGCACGCATAAATTAGCTGCAAAAGTAAAAGAGCAGCTAATTAGGGCGATGTTTCGGGATCTGTCGAATCGTTTTATAAAAGCGTCCGATGATATACGGGCCCGCATATAATTCCTCGTCGCTGTACGTATGCGCGGTGGCGCATTAAGCCTCAAGCAGCCGTGACAATGTGCCACGCGCGCGTGCAGCTTTTCCTTTCGTACTTTTTAATATTATACGGCATGTATTCAACAAAATGTATATTGTGCGCCGACCTTTCTCTTTTGAAGGCACCTAATGCAAAGTGAATACGACACAATATCATGCGTACACTTTAACTTTTAAAATTAAGGAAAAAAAAAGAGAGGAGCAAAAAAAAAATTACTCGCACACAATGAATGGATTCTCGCGCACGCGTCTGCGACGAGGCTGGCCGGCTTTGCAATCTCAACTACAGACCTTCCATTATAAAGTCTCGCGATGTATAATAATGTAACAGTTTCGGGTCGACGCATGATGCGTGCGGTGATATTCAGGGTCGTGTACGCGACGACGCGAGAGAGTGGCTAGAGTATGTTTGTCTTAAAATATAAGCTTCTAAATTTGGGATGTATATGACCAATTCTCAATGAAATCAAATGACCTAAAAAATTGTTTTGTCTAGTGGCGTGAAAAGCTTGTTGTTTTTTTATGCGATTCTCGAATTCATGCTTATTGGTAATATTATCAATAAATTTAGAAAATGCTACTTTATTTCTTACATATGAAAAAGAAAGATGAGAATGGTCGCAGCTAATGAAGTAGAAAATGAAGTTACTAGTAAAAGAAAAAAGGTATTAGTTTTAAAAATATTCAAAGGCATACCAGTTTGACCACATACAACAAATATTTTATCTGTATCAGTCGATATAATCAATTATTAAGTGCTGTTTAATATTTAAGTGTTTTTTAACTGTCTTTATTGTATTATATTTCACAGTAGTATTTAAAAATATAGCTTATTTTAGAATATCTTTGAAAATTTGTGAACTACGCTCAGTTAATTTACAATAATTATTTATAATTTAAATTGTAAGTTTTTATTTATTACATACAAGAATGTAATTATTTTCGTGGACTTGGTTTTTGATCAATTATTTTCTTATTTCATTTATTTTGACAGAATCATGGATTGAAAGTTGTTAATTTGACGCTCATATAATCGTTTCATTTTTCAAAAAGTAATTTAAGTCAATTATATGTTTTTTCTGTCATTCAATGCAGAATGCCCTATCTGCCCCACCTTCTCTATTTGCACACAAGCTTGAATCGTGTCACGTTTAGTACGTGTATAATACAGGGAAGTGGTCGGGCACAGATTCAGTCGAGGACTCGAGTCTGCAAAGGCCGCAGTCGTCGTCAATCGCGAGGATAATTTTGTTTCTGTAATTTTTGTCTTTTGAAAATTTTGCCTACGCAATACACACAATACAAAATGACTTGGTCTCAAATGCGGCACAAGGCCGCGATCGGTTCCGTGCGTGGCTACCGGGACAGCCCCGCATTATTACAATAATTCAATGCGCGCGAGCGTTACGTACACTTATATTATCAATCGAAAACGTCCCTTTTTATATCAAAAGCAGCGTAAAAGTATAAAATACGTTGACGCATGCATTGTCAACGGGCGATTTGTGGCAAATTTTCAGGGAAACGCACTCGAAAATTGCGGGTCTGGCCGCAATCCCGGCTGGTGCGACACAATGTATTCGAGTCGCGAGATGCGCGCAGCCAGGCCAGCAATGGGTGGGCACATGCGTACCGTATGCGCGCGGGGCTGTATGGTATATAATTTGCCGTAGTGGTACTCTCCCTTGTGTGCACCTCGGCCTCTCTGGCTCTGTCTCTCTCGAGGCAACAGCATGCGTCCTCATTATGGGCGCGTTCGCGTGTTCACTGTCATCATACACACGCTGATTATATTAACAAAAAAAAAGGCGAAGAAAAAAACCGCGCGCGGAGAGCTCGAAAAAAAAGAGAGCTTTATATACACTACATACCAACTCCAAAGCAGTCGGAAACATATCCAGCTTGATATATTATATTCCACTGCCAAATTATGTTTTGTTAATTTTCATACGCGTAATAAATATGCGCGTGCCGCATTATATACATGCAGAAAACGCGCACAAATGCGTGAGAGAAATACGGAGTTCATAAAGTGTACGTATATATATACGGTGGCGTGAATAGGTTTAACGCATATATTCCAGCGGCTCGTTCGTCTCTCTCTCTCTCTTTCGGAACATCGAACGTAGGAGTAGTTGACCGAATGACTGGCATTCCTTTGCAGCAGCAGCAGAGAGCATTGTTATTATAATCTTTGGAAATTGCTGCAAAAGGGCAGATTTCCAGAAGTAAAAGAGAGAGAGAGAGGCAGAGAGAGACGGGAGAAAAGCAGTATATATATGGCCGAGCCGAAAGAAAAGAACCTGCGGTTTGTACCTTCTTCTGCCTCGAGTTCGCTTCTCTCTCTCTCTCTCTTTTTATTTTTATTTTCTTTTCTAAAGACTAGGAATCCTCGGCGGAGAGCTGTTTATCGCTCGCTCTCTTGCAACTCATAAAATAACTATACTAACGATGGAGGGAGGCTTTCGACAACGCGCGAGATGGGCGCGCGCATTTATATGGCCAGAGCAGCAACGGCGGCAGCAGCAGTGCCGCGAGTTATATACACCGGCAGCCGGTGCAATATACGGGTGTGTGTATCGTCAAGCGCTTTTGTGTTGAAAAAGTCCGATTATGAACTGTCTAATGATTTTTCGTTGCTCCTGCGCTCTTTTTACTCTCCTTTTTCTTGGCTGTGTGTCTGTGGCTGCTGCTGCTGCCTACTTCGTGCGATTGCGTGTTTTCTGCTCATTTGAAATTTTAGCTCTCTCTCTCTCTCGCTCAATATTTTTATTTATATAAATGGGCCGCGCGCGGTCCGTTATTATCCACGAAGACAGACAAAAACCGAGGCAGCACGGTTCCAGTGTAAAGTGCAGCGCTGCAGCAATTTGCAGCCGACGTGTACCGAGAGATATTTTACAAATCAAACACTGCTTATTTCACTGATTTTTTTACGGTAAAAATTATAACCGATCGCAGGATCGCTTGTATTATAGAGTCGATTGGCTTTCTTGCTTGTTGCTGCTGCTGCCCAGTGGCAACGATCGTGTTCGTCTCGATATACGCGCGCGCACACACACACATGCGCTCGTATATCCGACTCTTTCTCTTCCTCTTTCTCTGCGCGTATATGCGAATACGAGTGTAAGAATGCGTCAGTCAATAGGAATTTGTTTGCACGCCACGTGGCGATTAGCAAGGCTGTGCGGCTCGTCGAGCTCCGACAGTCGACGTCTGCACACACACACACACACCACACACACACACACACACACACATGCTGCGAGAGATACAAACGCATGTTATATACACTGCAGACCGCCACTGCCGCCGAGACGTAGAGCGACTTCTTCTGCCGAGTAGAGAGACTATATCGTCACGAGCAAAAGACGCATCCTCTTCTTTCTCCTTTATACTTTGGCACTTTAATGCACATGTAGCATCGTATATGTTATAGAGCGGCTTGCTCTTTTCTCCATTCTATACATACCATACCATGTGTATGTATATCGACGCGCATAGTCAAAGGTAGTACACTCTACGACGGGGCTCGAGAGAAGACTATACGTCGGTTTATAACGATTGCCTTGACTTATCAAATTTTATACATATAAATATGTTATATATATTCGTATACAGTCTTGGTATGTATATATAAAGCCACACACAACCGCCTGTGCCTTTTTTTACGCTTCAGACGTATATTTCGCAAGTTTCAAAGAATATTATTATGTACACACGCATCCACTTCATTCGGAGAACTTTTTTAATTTTTTCTCTCTCTTTTTTATTTTACAACAACGATACCTTACGGATAAAGCTCGCACGCATATACCGCCGCGGTAAGAATTATATATTTTTTATATTCGTACGATCGTGTACATAAATTCTTACGCGATCACACATAAATGGTACATATTATATTATTTCGTGGACAAACTGGCGGTACACATATACTACCGCGGTAGATCGACGTGCACGTTCGAGGACTAATTTGAACCATCTCTTTCTCTCTCTCTCTCTCTTTTTCTCGGGTTTGCTGCAGACAGCCTCTTTGTGTGTGCGCGCATATACACTCACACATATATCGAGCTCTTTTTTTCCTTCTTTTTGCTCCGTATGTATAAGCTTATATATACAGGCTGACCTTCGAATGGCCGTGCCTCTTCTCGCCACCACCGTCGAAGCATACTCATACACACACGAGTTTTTTTTTATATACACATCTTACGATTTTCAACACTCGTATTTTTTTGCTGCTGCTGCTCGAGCAATCGTTTAAAACGTGGAAGAAAAGGAGGAAAAAGGACGAGGACAAAGAAAATGGTGCTCGTGTAATAGCTAACTTTTGTGATGCTCCAAATCCTCTTACCGAACGACCATAAAAACATTCTAAAATGATCTTAAAACATGAATTTATCGAGCTCGCGTTATTTTATCGCGAGTTAATCGTAAAATTGCAGAGTTATTGTTTCGAGAGCTGGATTTTAACTCTGATAAATTGCGACTGGATTATTAATGGAGCTGTTACAAGCTTTACAGCATAAACAAAGGAAAATGTATAATTCGACAGTAGTATCATTCGAATATTTCGGTGTGACCCGACGAAATGGCATCTGTTATCGAGTAATTGATGTTAATTTTTTTTCTCGTTTCATCCGTCAAAATCACAACGAGCGTCAATCGATTGATCATAAAGTTCGTACTTGGAAAAGCCCAGCTGCGATGATGCATTGCGACATGGCGTTTGCTTGCTTGCGTATATAAGTTACAAGCCTCTGTGTTGGGAGCTGTGCGGAAAAACGATCAGCAGTAGAGACACGTATATTTCAGGAACATGGCCGAAGAAAAAAAAGGAGAGAGAGAGAAAGAGAGAGAAGGAAAAAAAGGACGAAACCCCGTGTGCGAATCCGCCAAGTGTCGCTTTCAAAGTTTCTAACCACGTTTCTCTATAGACACGGAGAATTAGTATGGAAGATCCAGACGAAAAATGGCTATATGTATATGATGACGCGCGGGGGCGCGCAAACGAGAAAGGAAGGAGCGAGTAGGTATATACACACTCGGCCTTTCGTATGGAATACAAATGAACGAGAGGATCATACATAAACGAAGGCTCGACGATATTGCGACGATCGTGGACGGAGCTATACGCTGCTGCTCTGTCTCTCTCCTTCGCAAGGCGATTAGAACTCGATTTTCGCGCCGAGGAATCGAGAGTCGTCGAGTATTTAAAAAAGTCTGAGGCTAAAAATAAAGAGGAACATTTTGCAACGATTTCGACGCTCGTGTGGCGGTGCCGCCTCGTGCCGGCGATTAACGAGCAGATCCAAGTGTACGACGAACACATGCGCTGCTGTGCGTCGAGAGCGCATTGAGGTTATACAGCGCAAGTAGCAGCATCGTCCTCGTACTTAGCGCTGCACAAATCGAACCGCTTTGTATACGCACGAATATACGATACATAGAAGGGGACTCGCGACACGACGATGCGCCTTCATCAACATGCCAACGAGACACATATCTCGTTTCTCGTGCATGGACATGTGTCTGCGAGCTGTATGTGTTATGACTGGCTCGTATATACTACAATCTCGAGTCTGTATATATAAAATTATCAGCTCTTGCACTTGAGCGTGCAGCGAATGGGACTCGACGTGCATCGCAAGCGCGTCGATGATGGTCTCCTCTGTTCGAGAGAGAGAGAGAGAGAGAGAGAGAACGATCGACTCTGCGGTTTGGAAATACCAGGCCTACACGTGTGTGTGTGCACGGAAAATTAATACGTCGCCCACAATGTGTCGATTAAATGTATGCAATTTTGAAAAAAAAAAGTACAGCGCTAGTAGTAATGCACGTCGTCGATCGGTATATAACGAGCAAAAGTGAAAGAAGAGAGTGACGTATCTCCTCTCTCGTTTTTTTTCCGTTTCTTTTTTTTTTTATCATCGTTGACCTCGTGTTTCTCACATGTTACGTACTTATACACTATGTAGTATATATACATGCTGCTGCTGTTGGCTTAGCCACCGAATGAATAAAAACTTGTTGCCACGAGCGAGAACGAGAGAGAAAGAAGAAGTCGAGCGACGAATGCGGCAGCAGCAGCAGCAGCAACGGCGGTCATTGCTATATTTAGATGCACCGACTTTCCTTCTGCGCTCTCAACCTTTCTTTGAGGCAGCAGCAGCTCTGGCATCTGACTTTGCTGTACTGCATGTATAATATGCGTGTGCGCGAAACAAAGCCACGCCAAAGCGCCTGCATATATATATATACGCACAATATGCAGAGAGAAAGGAAGAGAAAGAGAGAGAGATATCGCGTTTTATAATACGCACATACGCGCATGATAAATTGAGAGTCGAAGACGAGCGGTAGGCGCGCGCGCGAGTTAGCGGCGACGGTATAATGTCACCTCATATCGCGCATCGACGAATTCCTGCCTTTACGATCGATGATTCGACTCATCGTAGAGTTTATTGCATTAAAAACTTCGCGTATCGTTTTACAAGTTATTATTTTCGCGCCGTTCGATTTCGAAGCGGCAGTCTATGGTTTCCGATGCGCATTATGTCGACGCGGTAATTACATTCAAATCTATCGGTGCGAGCCGCGAGGCGCAACTTTCGACGATTTCAACGATATTGCAAATCGTTGCCACACGGGGAGAGCGAGGACGGAAAAAAAATTGCCACAAAGACAGAGAGAATCGGGATCGTTACATGCGGTTCTGTACAAAAGCATGAAAAACTGATGCGATTGCGAATTAACGGCGAGGTTCGTGAGAGATCGATCGAGCGCGATGCTATACGTAGATTGCTCTCGAAAAGTTAAATTTCGCGATTGTATCGATTTGAAGGTTTCGACAACGAAAAATTATCAAACCGCGAACTCTCGTAGCGCAGGAATCATTCGAGTGCAAAGGCGAGACGTGTACGGCAAAATGATTGCTTCATATGAAATACAATATGGTTTATACCTGTGCAGCGGTTGTTTGATCGAAGATTCTCAACGTCGTCGTTGTATAAATATGAACACATACGCGCACGACAAAAGCTGCATATTACCATAAAAAGCCCAAGTACACAAGCAAATCCATTTTTCATCCTGAATTTAAGGCTTATGATTTAGTACGAAAATTGTCTCAAAGATTTTGTGTAAAGACCATGGGAAATTGTTCTTTTGAAGTTTCAGTGGACATGAAGGAATTCATGAACGAGCGAAATTTTAATAGTTTTTTTTTACTCGTTTGTAAACCGAGTACCAACATTTTAGGATAAAAAAGCGCTTTTAAAGTTACGATATATCGACGCGACGACTCAAAATGATGCTCTTACTCTTCCCTTCAATTCTTCACACCGAAATTTATAAATTCAATTGACTGTGCTTTATAAAAATGGCATTTCAACGGTACTGTGTGCATCGAGAACAGCGATTTTATAGATTTATCGTGAATATCGCCATTGATAGTTTGAAAATTTATCTTCCTCGATCGGTGGAAACTTTTTTCCATAAAAACATAATAAATTTATCGTAAACGACTTTCCATTCATATTCCATTCATGGTCCATTTATATCTAGTTTCAAATGGGACTTGAATTGATTTTCAACTTATGAAAATGCGAAAGAACGTAAGGTGCATTTTTTTTTAAAGAATCATCTGACAGCTTTCATTCATATCAACATTTTATAAATATTTTTATCGATCCGTACATCGATTCATGTAAGTATCAAAAGATGATTTATAATTTTTCATATAACCGAAGCTGCATTAATTACGTGCGATATCGGCGTTCGGTACGATTCCATGCTATATACGTCTGGAAGTTTAGGCGTGCACGCGTATCGGTCGTATGCAGTGCTTGCACACACATACATTAACACAGGAGCCGGTTGCAATTCATGCAGCGCACTGCAGCAGTGCTACCGGTCCGATGTATAAACACAATACATCGAGGTAATAGCTGGCCTATACGGTGTGTATGTGTGCGTCGTCGTACATATAGAGCTGCGCAACGACGTCGGCGGCGGTATATAAGGGGGTTGACGTTACATTACGCCTTGGCGGCCGAAACAATGCGGGCTTCGCACACCTCTACTGCCGTACTCGTATATACATGTATACACACGTGCTATATAATATGTAATGTACCGAATGAGAGAGAAAGGGTCAACTTCCGGGGAACGTTACGCGCGCTTGGCCGCTGCTGCACGACAGAGAGCTGCAGTTCGCGAGCTTTGCTCGTGCACACACACACAACACACACAAACATATGCATGCACGTACGTATAAGCGGTGCAGCGTGTACGTACGTACGTACGTAGGGCACATGCTCCGATCAATCACTCGTGTCTCGTATTATGTGTGCTACTCAAGCTCACGTATATACATACACGTCATGTATACGAACGGGCGGACGGCAACGTAGCAAATCCCGCAGCAGCAGCAGCAGCTCGACGTGTACACGTTATAGTGTGCGCTCATAGTTAAATGAGCATTTATGCCAGGCAATATGTATGCAGTAGTGGCAGCTCGCAAACTGCCGCTACGACGCTTATTATCCTTACAGTAGTCGCGGTGGTGGTAGCAGCGGTAGTAGCAGTGCAATAATCGATGGCATCAAGGAGCTTCAAAGTCCGATCGCAGAGACTTAACTCGAATCTTAAACGGAGCTTGAACCGACACTAATTTCGACGGGGGGGTGTAAAATCGCTCCGGATGCGCGCTTCAACGGGCGTAATTTTCATCAATGCAACGTAATTTGGAATCAATAGCTTCTCATCGAATCAACGTGGCTTGTCTCTTTGATAAGAGAGCTCATTGTATATCTTCTCTAGCTTTCCTTGAAATGTGACGAATTTAAACTTTTAATATCGTCTTTATTACGATTCAAAAGAACCGCGATAGATGTGATAGATTTACAGCTGTGAAAACCCTGCGCGGCGCGAGTCGGATTTTTACACCGAATTTCGGTGTGACGTTTGAAATCACCAAAATACCCATTAGTTATTTCAGTGGATTCGTTTTGACATCTACACATTTTTTTAGAAAATAATATATCCACACACTAGAAATATCAGAAAACGTGTGCTCGCAAAATTTCCATTTATCCGCATTTTTCCACGTCCTCCTGAATTCCTGCGTCAAAAATACGTGGAAAATCCCCAGCGGGGGTGTGGATCTTTCGGAACTTTATGTAGTATTACATGCGAAGCCGCGTGTGTGGCCCAGCTGGACCATGATATGTATCCAACACTTGCGCCAGCGTGCCAGAATTTGGCCATGTATGGCATATTTTCTAAGGCTTGTGCAAATATCAAATTTTCAAAATCAGATGCTGCGGTGTATACAATAATAATGATCAGGTGGCGCGAGTTTTTGGCAAAGGGTCAGCGCTCCAGTGCGGCCACAGGATTTTCATACATAGTATCTATGTGTGTGTGCAAAGCCACGAGTTCATTGGCATTGAAGCGTTCGACATGGCAACGAGTATTATATAGATTGCAGGCCGATCTGGCCCCTGATGTACTTGACGCACGATGGCAGAGAAGCTCGTCGATCTTTTTGTGCGGTTTTGCATCAAAGCTGCAATGCTGCAGTATGGCTCATACTGGCGTAGCAGCGTATAAACACGCGGGAATGCAAGCGCGTAAAATCACGATGATAATTTAACGGGCACGAAACTGCCAATAGGGTGAGCGGCGAGAGACGCATTTGCCGCACGTGTGCTGTGCTGCCTTTTTGAAGCTTATACAACACGCATCTGCATTAAACACTCAGTGTGCCAGGATAATATGGCACTGCACCGAGTGCGCTGCATCGCGTCTTTAGGCCAAGCGCGGTTCTGCATAATGCGCTGCATTTTGTCGAATTTTTTTTCTTTTTTTTTTTTTTTTGTAACAGCGCGCACATACTTTGTGTGCGGCTCTCGGCCCACGATCGTAAAAGGCGTATGTATTAACGCATACGTACGTTTGCAACAAAGGACACGTCGTCGCATCCGAGCGTATTTTAGCAATGCAAAAAAGTGAAATTCCCCCCCCCCCCCATCCGCGCGGGAAGGCCGTTCCACTTCGTACCACTGTAGCGACTCCTCGCATACTCGTATATATACGGTACAATATTAAAATACATTTGCAACAAGTAGTCGTTACGGATGCAAAAATGCCCATCCACAGAGAGAAAGAGGAACGCAGCGCTTTTACGCGCGTCCACATACATATATATATATATGATGCATATAAATAATAATATAAAAAGGAAGTACGAAAAGTTTTACTGAAACACGGAAATGCGCGCACGAACCGACGACGATGGCATTTTTATATTTATGTAATGTATAATATATAAGGCGAACGCATTGGCGACTTTCGAGGCTGCGCTTACACTTGCACATATCCTTTGCTACCAATGCGCATATACACGACTCGGAAGTGGCTTCGGCTTGGCTGTATTCCTTATTAGCCGTTCATATACATACACTCGTACACACACAAACACACACAGGCACACGATCAAAAAGTACGACAGGAGCTCTCTGCGCAGCGAGGGGATGTGGTCATGCGCGCGCGAGCATATCCTCTGGTAAATTCGTACATGCTATACGTAGCTTCTTCGGATCGTTTGCACGGGGAGCTGTGTGTATGTTGGCCGAGCGATTAACGATCATTAACGTTGTGCCGCTGTGTGCAGTTCTCATTACATCTATATACACCCGTCTTTTTGACCCTTTTACTTCGACGTGTTCTACGTACGTATGTAAGTTTCCTCGTGCTGACCAACAGGACTACGTGTTTCGGAGCACGGATCGAAAGTCAAACACACGCGAACGATAAATGAAATTCGTGCTTTTCATTCTGTTTACGATCGAGCAACAAGAACCTACCATCGATCGTGCTTCATATTTTTTATCTATGGAGATAGAAGAATAATGGGGAGATGGAAAAAATGAGAGTGTCACTCTTTCAAAGCTAGTAGCAGCGCATACTTTTCATAATTGGAGAGCATTTCGAAGTTATACAGATATGCGCGACGCGTATATAACCGTTGATAAATTGTACGGGCGCCGATATAGACAAGTAAACGGCGAGCGAGAAGTGGCAAAAGGCGGAAGCTGCGCGCACAGCGGAGCTAGCTGAGCCATGGCCGAAAAAAAAAAGAAACGGGAAAAAAATATACGCACGCTGGTACACGCTGGTATAAATGTGCTTGTACGCGTGCGTATATAGGTATATATTTTATGTGGGTATGGGTGAAAAAGGATCTACTACCACTATAAGGAAGCGAGATAGAGAGAATGAGAAAATGAGGAGAAGGGCCATAGGCAGGACTGTCTGGCATCGATCGCGAGGCGCGCGTATATATATATATATATACTACGAGCTACCAGCTGCAGTATAGCGTCGGCGGTGGTGGCACCATAGAGCGAGAGAGGCAAAGGACTATACGCATGGTGGGGAGAAGGCTAGAAAGAGAGAGATAAAGCATATAGGCAGAGATTACACACAGCGGTACACACAGGCTTGAAAATCTACCCTAACGATCGTCTGTGTGCTCGCCACATACACGTACGTAGATGCCGTGTGTAGCCCATCGTATCGACGAGGGCGCGATTACTGTAGCCTGCGCATGACCCCACCACCATCGCCACCACCATCAGCAGTACCACCACACCTCGTGCTTGCTCTGCTCTCTTGTCTGTCTGTCTCGCTCTCGCGTTGGTATGGGTGCATATGCCTCGACGTCGTCGTCGTCGTCGTCGTCGTCTACCCCGTCGACGCTCGCTAGCCTCGGGTTCGTCGGCCTCGAACGGGCTATATAATACATAGTATAGTCGCACACATACACGCACACACACACACAGTCGCGCGTGAACTTTGGCTGTGTGATTGCCTTTGCTCACACGATTTCAACACACACACACACACACACACACACACACACACACACACACGTACATTGTGACAGCACAGCCTCTTATTATGGTGTGTTGGTGTTGTTGTTGTTTTTGCTTCTCTACTTTTTTGTTTTTTTTTCTTGATTCTTGATCTTTTACTTTTACCGCCCTTGCTTTCTTGCTCGTTCACGCCAAACCTAGACATCAAAGTACGAGCTGTGTCTTCTTACCTATTACTAATATATGACATCAGAAGAAGTCAATTACGATAAAAGTTACGATGCATATTATTCGTCTGCAGATTACGAGGAGATACATTCGTAAAAGAGATACTTCAAATAGTTCTTCTTTTTTATTTCGCCACTGATCTTCGAAATTCATAGAGCAATAGAATATTCAGATGTAACGCTATCTACGGAAAAATGATTCGATCAATCAGGAACTTTCATTCCGATTGCATCAAATATTCAAGATCGAGCGTTACTATCGCAAATAATGATCTCGATCTATTCCTCTCATAAAAACCTAATCTATACAACCTCCCCTGTTTATTTCTGTTTTCGATACCTTTCGCAAACTTCGGCAGGTGCAGCTGAGCGGTATAGAAGCTTCGTAGATGTCAGATCGCTATCAAGTGAAGCGCGGCGATAATTAGATATTAATTCTCTCTTAAGCGTCGCACGAGCGTGCAAATCGTATAATCTATAATCCGATCAAATAGTTGTCTCCTTTCGTCAAAGCTACTTTATGTAATTAATAGAGCACCCGACAGGTAGAGAGTCGAAGGCCGTAATCAATCGAGGTTGCAGCGTGTCATCAAGAGTTATTTATTAATGGTCCACTGCTAAAAATTGGAACAAGCTGTACCGAGCTATTTCCGTCGACGGGCTAAGACCTTGATGTAATTCAACTCAGGCCCAATGTTCTTCAACGGGCGAAGGGGTTCAACTAGCTTCTTCTGCAACGATACCCTGACTGTAGGCATGAATGGTAGGTAAGACTTATAAACGGTGGGATCTTCTTTTAAACGGAAGATTCTTTGAATGATGATCCTCCGGCAATGATCGACCTTGTCAAGTGGAAACGCCAATTGAGAAAAATTTATTCAAGTGATATCGGGGAATTGCTTGGACTTATACAATTAATTTAACTTTCTTACTCGCAGATTTACAGATAAAGGTACTCGCCACCAGTGGCGGGGACCCAAAGTGGCGTTATCGTATTTCAAGTTCTTGAAAACTGATCTACATTTTGAAACAATTAAATTGTTATTTTCAAGTCATTCAAAATGTGTTTAATATTTTTTAAATAATTGAGATAAAAATCGACAAAAACAAACCAATTTTTAATATGTGTGATAGATATTCCTGGTCTTAGGTTGTGGTACTCGATTGAGTAACGCCAGACGTATGAATTGGCAAATGGACTCGGAGTCTACTTGCCGAATGCGGGACCAGGAATTTATTTATTATTGTTATCATAATAATACCCAGCAATAATGGGCGGATTATGCGCGACGACGATCGGTGTACATTTGTACATTATACAAATTACATTTGTATATTGCGAATAGGTTCTAAACTATACGGCGAATGTACGTACTCGTAGGCTGGCAGTTCAGACGCAGAGTCTGTAACTTGGCTGGTTCGGAATGCTTCTATCAAAGTTATATGTACGCATTTTCACGGAAAGCTCTTTGGCTTTCTCTATCTCTCTCTCTCTTTCTCCTACGTATATATTGCTCCCTTCTCTCCGCTTCGTCTTCAGACACTTCCTGATCGTATACGGATTTCGCACTGCTGCTGCTGCTGCTGCTAGCCGGGCAACCACCACAGCCTGCCTCCCTTTTTTTCTTCGTCTTTTCTCGTACAGTCGCGTCCTTGCGTCGCATCTTATCCTTTCTTTCTCTCTTTTTCTCTCAGCCTATATTACAGAGCACCGAATGTATACGTACACACACGAAATACACGTTGGTAATTTCGTTACACCATACACAGTCCTTTTCTCACGGAAAAGCGAGAGTTAGACTCGGAGTCGGATATACAGAGCGAAGAGAAATAGAGAGAGAGAGCCCGCGTGAGCGATACTCTCAAGAATACGTGAGCGCACGAATTTTTTATATTTATATATTTGTATACATATTAAAGCGGGAAAAGAAAAGCAACGACGATGCGGGAGGGGGGAGGGGGATCCTAGAGAGTCGTGCTCGCGTGACTGATTTAACGCAGAGAGCTGAAAACGCTCGCGCGCAGGGGATGAGGGGGTTGAACATCTGGGGTGGAGCGGACTACTATACTATACGCGGACGAGCGAGAGAGAGGCGAGCGCGACCTCGAGGTCAAGGGTAGGGGGCGAGTAGATTTAACCCCTAACTCTATCCATGCCTGAGTCTAGCCTGTGCGAATCCCCCTCTTATCTACCCCCACCTTTACTTTCCAGACATTCGGACAGATACTAGCCGTGTATTCACGCGAGCGATGCGTCTATGTAGGGATACAAAGCGCAGCCAGAGACCGAGTAAATAGCCGCTCGTTTATAACAGAAATGTGCAATCCGTGCCTGTAGACCGCACTCGCTGGTGGCTAAGATAGGAGGCACTTGGATTTTTTTGTCATGTTCCGTCCGACGAATCCACATCTTCTTTGTTCTTACCGATAGTATCATAAGTCCCGTTGACAATATACAGACTCTCTATCGACGATTCTAGAGCTTCGAGAGACTGAGCTGGAAGAATCAGCAACAAATTGAATTTCGTCGATTAAAAAATATTTTCAGGGAAACAAAGTGAATCGTTTTTTTTACGTCTGCAGCGCATGTAGCGCTAATCGCAAACGTATTTCGAGTGTTTCGAGCGCGTCGGAAGGGCAGAAAGAACCGATCTCGACTAGTATTCGCATTGCGTTCCAATTACCGGCGCTCTGCGCACGATCGATTTAATTTCTTTTCATTGAAAAGCCAGATGTAACGTTGCAGAGGGGGGGGGGGGCAGAGGAGAAGTTAGGAGTCGTTATATTCATCCATCGGTATATGAAAAAGGGAGTCTGCGTGACTCACTCGATTGTTATAGATAAATATATAGCCGTATGACTGCAGGACAAAAACTCGAGAAATCTTAATCAGCGCGATGGATATTAGAGTCGTCAGAGTGGCTCTATGGATTTATAGGATAAAGCCTCGTGTATGTGCGAACAACTACCGAGTCCGAGACAAAGGCGCGTTGCACAGAAAACGCTTGGCAAGGCGTCGAGCAAAACAATATCCACGCACGCATGTACGCGTCGAGAGCGACGTACGACGCAATACAAGGAGAGTCGAAGTTCTTGGGCGATTTTCACGGTCCTCGACCCCGCGCGTCCGTCCGACTGACGTATACAAGTACGCATGCATGCACCTTTGTACGTGTGGCTGTGCGTGTGGCTGCGATTGCACAGGAGTGTATAGCAGAAGAGAGGGCAAGGCCGCTATATATACAGAGGCGCGCGTTTGCAGAGTCAGAGAGAGAGAGAGAGAGAGAGAGAGAGGAACCTCCGGAGTAGTCGAATCGATCCGAGCGGCGCGAGGGCTCGTCGAGCCGGAGGTTTGAATTTTCCCATGGTAACCGTCCGCCGACGGGTTTGGGTGTATACGTGTGTATGTATTTGTCCGTGTATATGTGTGCGAGCTCGAACGCGTAAATGTCTCCTGAATTCTCAGGGAGCTTTGCTATCCAAACCAAATATACTCTATAGATGTATTATAAGACATTTTCTTTGGCAGCTCGTCGATATATCGTCGTTGGAGCAGAAACAGCAGAAGCAGCAGCAGAAACTCGGAAAGCGCTGACGAAACGACGAAGATGCGACGACGACAACGACGCTAAAGTTCATTAATACATTATTATCATTATCGCGGGGAACTCATCGCGCCATCCTAAATAAGTAGTTTCCTCGCCCTGCACAGCTCTACATATTACATTACATCTACCTCGGATTTATTTATACCCTCCGTGCCGATCCGAGTACACGCGATAAATATATATTTTTGAAAGTTAGACGCAAGGCAGAGATGGTGAGATATATTTTTTTCTTTCTTACTTCTTTTGCCTTCGCTTCTCCTCGTCGTCGTTCGCCATTGTGTAATATTGTGTGCGCGGGGCCGGCGACGGCCTTCCAAGACTCCTAGCTGCCAGACGCGGCGGCCCTCACGACGGAACTCAGAAACGCGGAAATCTTGGGAGGAAATTCGTCGGCTCTCGACGAGCTAGCGCTCTGGCGCTTTTTCCCTCGTTGCGTCGCGTCGAAAGCTGATACTTCCAACTATTATACACAGTGTATACGAGAGATGCCTCTTCTCGAGGAAATTAAACGGCGCATCCCTCCGTCGGCTCGCGCGCGCGACTATACAGATATACGCCCCGCGCGCGTACATATTAATAAGAAGGAAAAGTCATTACGAGCGATCTTTATTTGATTATTTACTCTTGCCTGCGCGAATTTATTCGCTTGCTCGTACCTATATAGCTACTATGCACATAGCTCCCGCGGCCATTTGCTATGCATATAATACTACGACGGCGTGTACGATCGTCTTTATCTTTGTGTTTTCAATTCTCGCAAATTTTCCAACGAGCCGGGCCCCGTTTCCGACTCTCGTTGCCCTTAATTTAGCGCACATATTCACGGTGTACTTTCTCGTGGCGCGTAACGCGCCAAAAGTTGGCTCTCCTTGCCAGTAGTAGCCAAGGCACTCTCGATACAGCGACTTATTCGTTGCGCAGAGCTGGTAACGGCCAACTTACTATCTCGTTACGCGCCACGGTAATATTACTAAAGCGTTAAAAGTTAAAAAAAAATAGGGAAGAAAAAAAAGACGACCATCCAGAGCAGAGAGAGAGTATTACGATCGTTATCGGTTTCGCCTGGCGCAGCGCGGCGTAACGCGTACAGTGTGTACGATATACCTATGTAACGCGCCACGCGGCCTATCTCTCTCGTATATCCTCTCGGATTTTAAGGGGTATATACCAGTATCGTATCCGACGCTGAGCCCCGCTGCTGCTGCTGCTGCTCGCGAGATCGTATAGTCGTCGCGAGCCGCCGCTGCCGCAAGCGGCTATCCTGTCTCCGCGCGTCTCTCTTCTCTCTCTCTCTCTCTCTCTCTCTCTGGAGGCGGGGGCGCCTATATACTCCGGAGTTTTTCCTTTGCTCTCTTATATACGGCAGAGCCTTTGCCTGTCTGTCTGGCTGGCTCTCTCTCATCAGGGCGTTCTGGCAAAGCGAATTATCCGGAGCTTCCTTTTATTTTTTTATAGGCTTTATAACGCGCGCCCCGGCCTCTTCTGCCTGTGCACACAGTACCGGATATACCGGCAGCATCAGCAGTAGCCGAACGATCAAACCGATTGCGCCTCATTGCGCAGAGTCAGATAACGCGTAGGGTATATAGGTATATCAGCAGAGCTTCTGCCGCTGCGCCGCTATATACGTACGATATATAGCGTGTGGCATTGCTCCCGAAACGCGCCAGAAAGGTCCTTGCCCTCCCGCTCGCTCGCCGCAGCGTTGGCTGCGGGATACACAGACACAGACACGAAAATTCGACGGCGGCGCCATGTTTGCCTTTATACATCTGTGCAGTTACGCACCTGAAACGATGTCTCTCTCTTGCTCCGTTGCAGTTCAATTGCACATCGAGCCGCCGCTAGCTAGTAGTACCGTGACTTTTTGGCAATTATACATAACGTAATTGTCCTTTGTTCCGAGAATTACAAGAGATTTTTGAATTAGCTCGCGGCCGAAACTCCGCAAAGGCGAAAACTTCCTTCCTCGCCTCCTCGTTCTCTCGTTTTGTACGAGGAAAAAAAAATGCGGTGGGTGCTCAGCGCAACCAAATATAACTATACAGCGCTATATATATATATATATATATATGTACGAGAAAATTATCAACTCTCATTAGGCTCGTCAAAGAGACTTGTGCTCCGTACAAGTTGCGTCGCGTTTTGTGCCTCGTACATACACCTCTAGTCGCTCGAGACGACACGGCGGCAAGCGAGGGAGGAAGGCGCAGCCAGAGAGGCAGGCAGGCAGGCAGGCAGGCAGGAGCGCAAGAGGATTTCGGCGTTGGCGGCATCGACTTGGTACTATATAGGGAGGAAAATTCTCTGTGACTCGAGATAGCAGGCGCGCGCGCCCTGTAGCCTCCTATACGTATACATACTATGTATATATACATGTATATAGCGTGGCGCACAGGACGATCTGCGGCAGCGAGCCAGACAAGGGGAAGTTAGCAGCGTCAGAGAGAGAGAGAGAGAGAGTCAGTTCCCTGGGGATTCTTTGGCTGGGGCGCCAGTTGCCGCTCTCGTCGTCGTCGTCGTTTGCAGCGTTGCACTATACGGCAGAGACGGCTTATGGTACATGAGTATATATCTATGTATAATGTAGGGACTCACACTGGCATCGGGGGGAGAGGGCTAGAGCGGCGACGGGGTCTCTCTCTCTCTCTGCAATTCGCCAGACGTCGGAAAAACCAGTTCACAGAGCTCTGGAAAAGCCGAGCGGGGAAATGGCAATGTCAGCGCGCTGTAAGGACACCGTGCAGCGCGAACCCCCTGTGCGCGCGACTCTGTATGGATCGCAGCACACACATACAGACACGCACACGTATATACATTATACGTGCTTTACGCGCGCCTACGTATGTGATATAAAGAGAGAGAGAGAGAAAGAGAGAAAAAGCAGGAGCAGTAGCAGAGCAACGGCAGCCCGGGATATGCTCTGGCTCCAGGGGTCGTTGCTCCGCCCGCCGCCGCCGCTGCTGCTAGCGCTGCTCCTGTTACGTTATATACTCGTCGTCGTCGTCGTTGGCTATATACCTATATACGTCATACGCTGTAGCTATATACACATGCATAAATACATATTCGCGAGTTTCAACAAAAGTTTTCCTCTCTCTTGCCACCGACGCCATCGTCGTCGTCGTCGTCGTCGTCGTCGTCGTCGTAGTCGTCGTCGTCCTCGCACGCATACGTACACATAGACGTACAAAAGTGAGGGAGAGAGAGAGAGAGCTAGCGAGGATGGGTCACGTAAATGCTTTTGTAGCGGCGAGCTTTAATTATGGAATGTGCGCGCGGGAGGTAGTAGTAGTATAAGCTCGTAAGGTTTTGCTCTCTCACTCGAGCTTCCACTTGTTCTCTCGCTCTGCAGGACCAAATGGCCGAGCGCGCGCACTCCAGCACACACTGGCCGAGAGGACTTTGGATGAATTTTGCATTTTGCGCCGTAAAAGAGAGAGAGAGAGAGAGAGAGAGAGAGGAAGGAAGAACATTAAAATTTTTGTTTTGTTTTTCTTTAGAACCTCGCGCGTACAGCGCTTATTATAATATTATTATTATCGTTATATATATCAAGCGCAAAAGAGCCTAGAAAGAAAAGCCCAAGAGCGAAAAGCTCTTCTGCCTCTCTCTATTTTAGCGGCACAGCTGCAAAAGCCACGTTACATCGCAGCTGAAATACTTAAACATACTATTGCGGCGGTGGCAGCCGAGGGCAGCAGCAGCAGCCCTCATTCCCTCGCTAGCGCGCGTTTCATTCATTTTAACGGCCAAGTAATTTGCAACTTTTTAGTCCGCGAGATGGTGCTTCAATTGTGTGGAACTGAAATGATTATCTCTCTCTTTCGCTCGCTATGCTCGTTCTGCTTATGACTTACTGCTGCTGCACGTCTCCTCTTCCCTCTTTTTGTGTCTGCGCGCAAGCAGCAGCAGCAGCAGCAGCTATAAAGAGAGAGAGTGAGAGAGACGAGCGCGAAAAAACTTTCAAGCCTTTGCTTACCATCAGCAGACGCGCGCGCGCACACACAGATATCGGTATACATTATGCGCGCGTACTCCGCACGCTAAAGACGTGGACGCGGCTCGAATGGAATTTTCATTTTAATCATAGTTCCGAAGGCCGAACTTTCGTCGTGTTATTATATATCTTGCGCGCGTTGGTGCGCGGTAGTCCGCTTCCGCCTCATCTCTTCGATATAAAGTTTCGCCTGCCTCGTGCCGCGTATTAAATAATCTTCGTGAAAAATCTCTCGCTTTTTCCCCGAGATATATAATATATAATATAATGTGCCGGAGCTTTCGCTATTCGCGCCGAGTCCTGACGACGCGGGCGACGTCGCCCGCTCGCTCGCGATATATGTATATGGAAGGCAATTCGGTGGCAAGCAGCGGCAAAAATGAGCGACAAAAGCAGTTTATATTATATAAACGGGGATCGAGCTCGAGCTCGAGCGAACTTTTGTCGGTACTGCTGCTGCTGCTGCTGCTGCTGTTCTAGCTTCCATGCGAACTCGTTTTTCGCATAGAGCGCAGTGCGCGCGCGAAAGCACATTCGTATTATATACATCTATGTACGCTATAGCTAGAAGGAGGCTCACCATAAGGGGCGGTGGGAAATAATAACGACGACGACGTCGACGTCGCACTGCGCCGCTTCGTACTGGTACATGTGCTGTATATATATACAACACAGGCAGAGCAAATATATAGAGAGAGAGAGAGAGAGAGAGAGAGAGAGAGAGTAAACGAGGAGTTCAACGACCTCGCGTTGCTACTGCCAGTGCCAGTGCTATATAGTCAACAGCAGCAGCAGCGGCGGCGGCGACAGCGACGGTGGTAGGCTGCAGTAGGGGGATGATGTTCAACTCTCTCTCTCTCTCTCTCTCTCTCTCTCTCTTGCTCTCGCGGGCTCTGTCTCTCCTGCCGACTCTGCTCTGCTGCGTTGCTGCTGCTGCTGTTGAGCAGGCGGGCGGGCATATCCTTCCCACCATATCGTGTGCGGGCCGTAGATATTATATACCTATACTACTGGTACTAGTAGTAGTACTACTGCTGCTGCTGCCGCTACGTACTACAAGCCACCCCCTTTTGGGCGTCTAGCCAGGGTCGGGGTCGTTGAACGTCGATAAAGATTTTGCGAGGCCGACAATGCCACCGTCGGCGGCGGCGGCGGCGGCGCGATTCGTTATATGTATATATAGCAGCAGCAACACCACCACCACCAGCGTCGCCGCGACCACTACCACCAACGCTACCACCGCCGCTGCGCACTATATAGCGTATATACTTTTTCTTCCGTTGCGTCGCGCTCGTTTCTATTACACCCATTTATATATGTAGGTACTCTGCTGCATACACGCACGCATATACACAAACGTAGATCTTCGTTGCGTGGTTTTTCCTTTATTTATCTCTTTTCTCTTCATTTCTTTAGCTCGGCTCCTTTTTTTCATTCATATATTGTATATATATTTCTTTCGATTCTTATTTTTTCGCGAGAGAACTGTTGCGGCTATTCTTCCGCTCGAGCCGATGTATCGTCGCTGCCCTTTCAAATGTATATATCTATATATATTTTTCGTCCGATCGACTGGAAACGTTCGATTCGGAAACGGCTGTCTACGTGGGTGTGTGCGTATGCAGGGAAGAGAGAGAAGGAGAGATGCTGCAGTTCAAAGAGAAGCTGCAGGGCTGATTGGCTGGGCCGCTGTGCCGATACCGCATTTTGGGAGGGATTTTCACTCGTCGATGTGTGCTACATGCGTGGGTGTCTGTGTTTCGACGTACACCCTCTGCATCTGTGCCTACATTATACATACATACCTATATACGTACATCTGTGTATACGCAGAAAAGGAGGAAAATTACGTATGCATGGATGTATGCACGTTGGCGCAGTACCACTACCACTGCTACTTTTACTATAATATAACTGCAGGGAATCGTGAACGAGCGAGCGAATTTGCGTTCATTGCGATAATCGCATTTGTAAAACCATCTCACGCTTTGGCTGCCCGACGCTGCCCGTTCCGATGACAACTCTCGAAATCCTCGCTCTCTCTCTCTCTCTCCCTATACATTGATATTGCGTCCATCCAACCCCGCGATCGTCCCGTTGCGTGTAGCTACGAATACGGACGCGTATGCACTTTTAGCCCGAGCATGTGCAACGAGATCGAGCCTTACTTTACACGATCCACGAGTAATTTATCGGGCCTCGGCTTCGGTCGAAAAACGCCGCGCGGATTTTGTCAGTTGCACGCGTACGAACGCTCGAGGTATTATCGTAAAACGCAAATGGGATATATTCATTAAAAGCGAACCACGAAGAAGCCGTTCGCGCGGGATTAACCCGAGTATATTTTATTAATTTTTCAGAGCCACGCGGAGGGACGACGAAATTGCGGAAATTAAAATAACGCGAGTTCACGAGAGAGCGAGTGAGTAGTCACTCGTCGGTGCAGAGAGGAGAGCTCGATGCGTCTCTGTACATGTACTGTATAAGCTAAATACGATGTAATTTATTTATGCGCCGCTCGAATAATTCGACGAGTACAAATTGACGAGATTGAAATCTGTCGATAACGTATACAAACGCGCGCGTACATCTATTTATGTACTATATAAACGGCCCGAATGACGACCACATTTTCGCCCAAAATTAGTCTCTATTTAGTCGGTGCGAGCTGCACGTTCATCGACGAGAACTTTCTCAAAACGTCACCCGCATATTTAATATATATATACAGGCATGCGTTGATGCACGACTCCGATCGCAATGATCCGGAGTCGAAAGCGTGGCAGCGACGACCTATAACGCGTATAGCTGCTGTGCAGCACATGTGCCGCACGAGACTAGATCCGCGCGCAGTAGTAATAATAATAATAGTCGACGAGGACTGAGAGAGAACCAAATTAAGGTACTATATACACACTCGCATCAGAGAGTATACAAATCGTCATAAGCGTAAACATTAATGTACATAATACATAGACGTGAATGTGCGCAGCAGCATCGGTACTCGAGATGCGCGCGGCTGATGGTCTTTAAAACGACGCGACATTACAATGCCATTCACACGACGACGACGACGACAACGACTTGCCGCTCTACTGTCACTGTCTCAATGCAAATGTGTATGTGTGCGAGTGCATATACATTTACGTATATACACGCACGGCATGTATATATGGCGCGCATTGAATGCGCACATGCCTCGTGCATTGTGATATTTAAAGGCAAGAGAAGAGGCTATATACGAGCCTCAACGGCCAATTGCGTTTACATATCATACGTACGCCTCTCGTATCTGCGCCGCTCTGAATTCATAACGTCCAATATTCGCTTTATTATCGTGTGCATATACACGTCTCGTTATTATTATCTCTGCCGTCGATAAAACATAGCTGGGCCAGTTGGCTTATTTTTCCTTACTCTACTATTTCATTTTATTTTTATTATTTCAGCTGGAAATTTGCGCAACACTCCGGGCATCGAGCAGAACGGATATAATCTATGCAAATATAGATAAATTTGATTTAACGAACTGGGCTCCAAGGACATTTATACTGCCCGGCTGCATGGGAATTCAGATAAGCCGAGAGAGAGAGAGAGAGCGAGTATAAGCGTTGGTGCTGCAAATACATATATATCTATGTATACATGCAGAGAGAGGATCGATCGATGCCCGAGCTTGGAAAAACCAGACGCTATCTGCGTGTACCTGCACAGTCGTACACACGCAGCCTATGCCGCTACCATTGCGCACCATGCATACATGGAAAATTCAAACAATACCACGGCACACGTACATGGGCGATCGTATGAAATATAGGAGCGATTGTACATTCGAGCCAATACCTGCCCACTCGCGACTTCTCCGCATAAAATAACTCGCTGTCTCGTTCGCTCTTGCGACATTTCTCCATGCGGGGCCAGCCTGCGACACGGCGCTCGCGTTCGACAAAATATCCTTATACCGAATCATGCGAACGAATATTATATCGACTTGCTTATCGCGAGTTCGGCTCTCGAATGTGCCTCTCGATTATTTCGTGGACTTTTTGGAATTAAAATGGTGTTTATAAGAATTTATTTAAGCATGACACCGGTCGGTGAAACGGGAAATAAGTCAGTTGATGTAATTACTGTGATGAGCGATAAACGTGTCGCATATAAAAAAGTCTATTTTATTTGATAGATTGATGATTAATGTCAACATAAAAGGTGAACAATCGATTAGTACTGTTTGCTAACTATTCAATAAACACCTGTCTAACTTTTACAATTTGTTCGTTGAATGGAACTGTTTGATGAACTGGAAGAGCCCATTAGGATTGGTTTTTTTAGATATTATATCTTAATCATATGCTTATGATACTCCATCAAAGTATAAATCAAAAAATAAAATATTCTGGTAGTGCCTATTCATTAAACTCATGTTCACGGGGTGTTCCCAATACGCTTTATATTATCATAAATTTATAGTAAATATGATCCTTACCTTACTGAAATAACCAACAGTGTGACAGCCTTCGGAATCATTAAGTGTCATTACGTAAAACAGAAAAGGTTCCACGTCATAATACAATGTCTTATGGTCCAAGAAAAATTTAGCTAAAAGACAAAGATTTTGACAGTAGAGTTTATATCTTTTTCCGTCTACTTCCCACACTCCTATTTTTTCTTTCCTGTAATTAAATAGTTATCAATGAAAATAATCTGCTTGGATGACAAAGAACCCAGGATAAAAATTAAAATTGTCGAACAAGTTCACTGAGATAATAGCAATCATTTTTCTATAAATTTTAATTAAACATGAAGGTTACCAGAGCGACAAAACGAATATTTAGTAGAAATTGACGCTTTTAAATTTTATCCTTGCTTTCGTGTCACGTTAATTAAAAAGTAGACGTTATATTTACCGGTAAACTTCGTGACCGGGCGGATGCCTCCAAACACATTTTTCTTTGTGCCTCCGAGAGACTTGCGGACTTTTGGCGTATCTCAGACAATATTCACATAAGTAGAGTTTTGGTGCACGACTGAACTCCTCGGGATAAGGACTTTGATACCATACCTCCATTTCCCATTTTCCCATTTCTATACAACGCGTGCCACTGCTCCTACTACCCTCTTTATCATTGTCCAACAAGTCCTTGAGATCCTTTTCCTAAGTGTATGAAATATTTTTATGACGAAAATTTTTTATCATAAACAATTTTTCAAGATAGAAAATCAACTGGGTATTACGATTTTCTCGCTGGACGCAGCTTGAGCTTCCATAAAAAGTCTTAAATCATAATCGGGAGTCAAACCAATTAAATCTGGTTGTCGAGTTTTATCAACGTTTTGAATTTCTTTGCTGTCAGATTCATTTCCATCCGTCGATAATCCTTTGAATTTACTCCGCAGATCTTTGATTTTACTGTGATAGTTACGTTGATCATTGGTTTGAATACCACCTTTCGGAGACTTTTTGCCTTGAAGTTGCAGCATACGTTTTCTTTCTTCATCTTTCTTTTTCTTCTCTTTGTAGGACTCTCTGAAATAGCAATTTTTAATAGGCATTATCTCAAAGAGTCAAACTATGGCATAATCACTATTTTTTGAATATTTTTTTACTTACAAACATTCTTGTGCAGTTGTGTTGTGATATAAAGGACATGCTTCTAAAGTAAAGTGAGCGTCAAATTTACCAGAAAGATGACCACGAGAATCGCAAGCCGGCGAAAGCGGACATTCTCTTTCTTTCGAAATAACATGGGCCGAGCGCATTCTACTTGTTGTAGTGCTGTGACTTTTCAAAGAAAAATTACTACTACATGTGGAACGACTTAAACCTAGTTGTTTAGAGGATAACGATGGACGTTTACTTGGAGATTTGGAAGCATTTCGTTTAACATCAGCTAAAATAAAAAAGATTTCGTTAATTCATTTCATTTTTTTTATTTTTTGATTTTCTCATAAATTGAGTTGAACAAATATTACCTGCATCAGACTCAGAGTCTGTTCCAACTACTTTAGGCTGTATTAGAGCTTTTGATTTTCTTCTTGTTGGAGGCTTTTTCTTTTCTTTTAAAGAAGCTTTTCTTTTTCCTTCTTCTTCTGCATCTTTATCTGTGTCCATATTTTCACTATCATTTTCACTCTTAATTTCACTTTTAATTTCACTTTTAATTTCACTTTTAACTTCACTTTTAATTTCATTTTTAACTGTATCTGTAATTTAAATTACAATGTTAGAATGTTGGTAACGATGGTTATAAAATATTGGATCAATTTTAAGATATTTACTTGGTTTTTTAACATTTTTCTGTGGTTTTACTGCAGCAACTGATGCTGCTGGACGTTTTGGAGTTGCAGTTGGTGTAGGTTTAGGAGTAGGTGGAATTTCTTTCTTTTTTGGAGGTGGCGAAGAAGTATCTTCACTGTCGGATGAATCAGAGTCAGAACTACTATCTGATGATCCGGAGGAGCCTGACTCTGAACCTGAACTTTTGGAGCTTGCTGAACTATCAGATTTTGCAACTTGTCTTGTGACTATACCTAAAGATATTAATTGAACATATTAATTTCAAAGAAATTAATCTATAATGGGCAGCACATTTATGTACAATTAAAACTTACTAGATCGATTAGCTGCAGGAGCACGTGGTTTAGATTCAGCGGTTGCTTTGGCTTGTTGTGCTTGAGATTTTTGTGAAGCTGTAGCAGTGCTATTTGTTTTAACATTAGATTTTTGTGGACTTCCAGAATCACTTTCACTACTATTCTCAGGGCTGAAGATACTTCTTTTCTTTAATTTTTTTGCAGGTGGTTCAAATGATTTATTACTTTTGTCTGCTGATTTGGCCGCCGATGTTATTGTTGCTAAGGGTAAAATAAAATTTTATTAAAAAAATCATATAATATATACCTTATAAATAAAACATATATAAATGTATTGAAATTATAAACATACAAGGTAGTTTATTTGTTTTGTTAGATGATTTTGGTGGCGATGAATTTTTATTTGAAGTCACTGGACTAATTTTATTGATGGGCTTTTGTTGTTTTACAACCGGAGCAATTGCAGCAGTAGCTTTAGCTCTAGCAGGAGCTTTCCGTTTAGTAGGTGATTGTTTAGTTTTACCTGGAGATTCTTCAGATTCAGAAGAGTAAACAGCAGACTTAGATTTAGAGTTAATTTTTTCCTTGGTCCTTGCTTCATTTGTCGATGGTGTTGTATCAGTCTTTGTTTTGACATTTCGAGGTGTAGAAACTGGTACTTTTTTCTTTGATTTTTCAGAATCAGATGCTTTTTGACTAGCTGCAGAACTGCTAGAATTTTCAGAATCTGAAGAACTAGATTCGCTGCCAGAACTGGAAGAACTGCTAGATGATGAGCCAGAGCTACTTGAAGATGATGACTCCGAACTTGTATGCTGTAAAAAGTTCGAAATTTTCAAATTTGGCCAGTTTGTTACTTTAAGTA
Source organism: Trichogramma dendrolimi (assembly GCA_034770305.1). Taxonomy (NCBI): domain Eukaryota; kingdom Metazoa; phylum Arthropoda; class Insecta; order Hymenoptera; family Trichogrammatidae; genus Trichogramma; species Trichogramma dendrolimi. The sequence goes on from JAPMIB010000001.1 coordinate 3,332,002, forward strand.
AATATTTATACTTTATAGTTTATGGACTTGTTTTGAAAAACATAACCTCAATAACCATGGTGCACTCACCTTTCGTTTTGGAGTCATTTTTGTTGTGCTACCTTCGTAAATGATGGTGATGTAAACTATTCATTTTAATATTATTCTTGGATGATGAAATGATCCCACTCACTCACATAACTACGCTTAATTGTACATTGTTTACAAAATCCATGTTTGCCTTTCATTCATGTAAACTTGCGCGGAATATAAGCATATTAGCAATACACACGAATATACGAATGGCATAGCTACTGCTTGGCAAAAATTTTGCTCCGAACTCTGCAGAGGGCGGTTTTATGATGCTCGATCGGTACAAACACGCCCCCCTTGCGGAATGTAACCCGACATACGATTCGCAATATTATGCCATCTTATAATACTTTAGTCCGGCACGCCAGTGAAGCATCATCAATGAACATTAAATTCAAATTTTCTAGAAATTTTATCATTAGAGCTGTTAATTAAAGTAATTAAAACACGATGTAAAGAAATCATCAAACTCATTGAATTTTCAAGGATTATATCGATTCTATGCAACCAGTTTTGAAATTTCATTTTTTTATTATTTTATTAATGAAATGTACAATTAATATTCATTCTCTCAAGTAAATTTAACAAACTGAAATATTTTTACAGAAAGTTTGATTTATTTAGAAAACATGGAAGTTTTATTTTCTTCCATTATCATTCCCAATGCTTTGGTTGAACTTTGGTAACTATGAACCACCAACAGTATTTCAATTAGATTTATATTTTCTAATAAAATGCTCAACAACTGTATAATATAACGTCAATAAATAACTAATAAATAATAACATATACTAAAAGTACATAATTAAGCTTTGTTAAATCCGTTAGGATTATTTTGTTGCCATTTCCAGGTATCAGCACCTATGAGAAGAAATTTCCATGAATAATTTATAGTGAAAAGAATGAATAGATCATCAAACAATAATACTTACACATGTCATCAATATCTTTAACTGCTACCCAGTCTAATAAATTTTTAGCTAAACTAGCATCAGCGTAACTTGATGCTATATCACCAGGTCGACGGCCTACAATTTCATAAGGTATTTTCTTTCCACAGGCTTTTTCGTATGCAGCTATTATTTGTAGGACCGATAATCCTTTGCCAGTTCCAAGATTGATTGGTTGAAAACCCCTAGGACTTTTTTGAATTTGATAAACCAATGCTTTTACATGTCCTGATGCTAAATCCATGATATGTATGTAATCACGAACTCCTAATGATATTAACACATTTTTTAGATAGTTCTCTTGAAAAGAGTATTTTAAATTGTTGGAGATTGAAGTAAAATAGTACCAGTTCCATCTGGAGTGTCGTAGTCATTGCCATACACAGAAAGTTTTTCACGCTTTCCAACAGATACTTGAGCAATAAAAGGCATCAAGTTATTTGGGATACCATTTGGATCTTCACCGATTTCACCAGAAGGATGAGCTCCAACTGGGTTAAAATATCTTAAAGATATTACAGACCAATCCTGCGTTTAACAAAAAATGTATAAAATATCTGTTTAAGAATATATTTTAAAGTTATCAAATGTTCTTACTTTTTTGGTTTGGCATAGATCTTTTAAAATTTCTTCTACCATGAATTTAGTCTTACCATAAGGATTTGTACAGTCACCAGTTTTCATTTCTTCAGTAAGTGGCAATTTTTCAGGTACTCCATATACAGTAGCGCTGCTTGAATAAATAAATTTGTCTACATTGTAGTCTTTCATGACTTCTAAGAGGTTTAATGTTCCTCCAACATTTACTTGGTAATACTGAAGTGGAATTGTGCATGATTCACCAACAGCTTTGAGAGCAGCAAAGTGTATTACACAAAAAAATTGATGCTAGAATATATTAAAATTATAGAATATAGTAATCAACACAACAAGAGACGCATATAAAAATTGTATACTTACATTTTTGAATATTTCGGTTAAGGCTCCTTTGTTTGTAATGTCACAATCCACAAAAGTTACTTGTTTACCAGTCAACTTTTCAACTCTTACGATGCTTTCTGGTTTTTGACTGTTTTTACCTGAAAATTTAAATTTTAACTTTAATAATTTATTGAAAATAATAATAGTCAATTTGAGAAATTTCAAATGTTGCAATTATACAATAGTTTACCTTTGAAGGCATTACATAGATTATCTATAACTACCACCTTGAAACCAGCAATCAAAAGCTCCAAAACAGTATGTGAACCAATATAACCAGCACCACCCGTTACCAAAATATTACGATTTTCATCAGTCATGGTTTTGAACTTACAAGATGCCACTACTTAACAGAGAATCCAATCTACAAAACATAAGTTACAAAGAATTTTCAAAACAGTTGTTAGTATTGATAAGTGTGCGAGATAGATAAGGTCTCAACCTAAATAACTCGAGAGATAAATGTCAACGATAAAAAAAAACTGTGATTCTCGTTATTTTTGTTATAACTAAATTGTCAGATGCACACGTGCAAAAGTGCGAATTACCCAAAAGCTGTTAAAGTCCACTATTATTAAAATAGAGCACTAACCTCATTGAACGAGAAGCTCCGATAAACTGACATTACATCTTGGTGCGCACTTGACTTTGACTATCATTAGCCGTGGCAATAAATTTTTGCTTACGTAAGTTTAAAAACGTCATGCGCTGGCATTTGATATACAATACACACAACACGCGTGGCAATGCTTTATATCTTTTTAGGCTCGGTATTATTCTGAAACGCTTCCTGATTGCATACGCTCGCGTAGCAGAACGTAAACATGCTTATAGGAGTTATATTCATATTGACAAGTTATCCCATATGGAACTACCTTACCGACTCTACTCGATCAATGCAAATATGAATTAAAATAAAAAGGTCTTTCTATTGGCTTTTTTGTGTGTCGTATCGGCAATAAAAGCATTTAGTCGATATAAATTGAAAGATATCTTAAATTTTAGCTCGATCTCCGCCAAGTTCTTAGCTACTATTTTTAAGCAAAATTTTGAACGGTGTTGCCCAATGTTTTCAGCTTTGCAGAACATGCAATCGCAGATCATCCCATGAGCCATACAAAATCGAGAAAAAAAACGTTACGTGAAAAAAATATAATGTACGCCGTGCGCGCAAGCACGTACACTTTTTTCCGTTTAATTCTGTAGCACTAACTTCGTACACTACACTTTTGCATATCGCGAGAAGATTAGAATGTAAAAGAATGATGTCTAGCCTTTTCAAAATTTTCGACGAATGTGACATAAATTACATAGATAATTACGGTATGAGTCATTTTCACATTGCTTGTGAACTTTTTAGAAATCAAAATATGGTTACGAGATTTTTGAAAAATGGACAAGATCCAAATATTAACACAACCATTACATCTAGCGTTAGGTCAAGGTAACGGACAAATAGTTAAAAATTACTTGAAAACGGTGCAAATCCAAACATAAAAAATAATGGTGGATTTATACTCTTACATACAATTTGTACGTATCATCAACCATACACATTATTCCAATATTTTTTTACGATAACCGAAGAAAACGAACAACAATTAGATATAAATGCAATTGATAATGAAGGAAATTCAATACTTCATTTTGCAATAAATTCTGCAATTTATGAAATTACAAAAGTTACAACATTATTATTGAGGAAAGGTGTGGATAGCACGATTATAAATAACAAAGGCCTAACAGCTTTACATTTGATTTGCCTTAAAAATGAAGATAAATTATACAACAATTTAATTGAAACCTTTTTCAACAGTAAAAATAACATTAGATTCGTAATAGACATTAATATTACAAATACTTGAAAAGAAACTCCTCTACACATAGCAATAGCAAATTCAATACCGGACGTAGTTACTTCACTTTTAAATCATGGTGCAGACATGCAAAATTTCACTTTTCCATCAGAAAACTGCTTTATGAACGAAATATATATTAATTTTAAACGGTACATTTCAGTTAATTGGCATTTAAAATATGTTTCAGGTATATTAGAAATTATCCCTGCTGAAAAAAATCACCTGAAAAATCACCTGAAAAATCAGCCGAAAAATCACGCCAAAATGTCAGCTGATTTTTTCGAAAATTGGAAAACGCTCATAGATGACATCTCTGCGGCCATTTCAAAAGACAAAATAAGATTTTATATTTTTTTATGTTGATTTTATAATTTTTTGGACTTCATGAGAACTTTCATGAGAAAGTTAGGATGGATTTATGATGGATACTTAGAATCAAATAAGTTCAACCACATAATTTACAAATAATATTTTTATATTTATATAATTTATCTTCATATATTAATTTTTATTTTGTATGTTTATAGATTTATTTATTACATATTATATATTAATGTTGATAGTTCAAAATGAAAATTGAAACAAAGTATTTACTCTTGAAGAATACATTGAAAAATGAAAATCCTGAAAATGGCAGCCCTCTAGGTCCATCCCTTATAGATCTACAGGGTCTCAAAGTTGAAATTTGATTTGTCAAATTTTATTTTGATTTACTGAGGTGAATATGAAAAAATTTATGAAACATGATTTTCAATGTATAATTGGATGAGGAATTGAAATTTGTTGAAAAAATTGTTTGAAAAAATTATGGGGGAGCAGGTGGCAATTTTGGGGAGCAAGCTAACCACATCCTCTCTACTATATACTATATACTATATATACTACTATATATACTACTATATATATTACTATATACTGTATATATATTTGTAAATACATTGTACATTTTTGATTTTCTGTGTCATGGGGGCACTTTTCGGCGTTAATTACGATACTTGTATCGAAAAATACTAGATGCGCATGCTAAATTGCGCACGCGCAGTTCGTACTTATTACTACGCTACATTTACACGCTCAGCTTATTACTGAAATAATTCATTCAGGTGATGTGTTTCTATGTTAGTACATGTGCTTCTGTAGTAATTAGTTTCGCCCACGTATTTTTACGCGTAATATAAAACATAGCTTACATAGCCAGATTGCATTGCAACAAATCAGTGTTATACAGTGGGAAATATTACATTGACTGTGGTTTTCGAAAAAAGGTAATACTATGATTAAGTAATACTATGAATTACGAGCCTAAAAAGTAAAAACTGGAAAGTCTCAGAGCACGTGCAATTAATATCTGAGGCGAAGCGAAGGCTGATAAACATGTGCTCTGATGCTTTCTTTTTCGCTTCATAGGTGCATATACTATTTTTCATGATTCCCGCATCAGAAATTAACTTTTCCTTTTTGGCCGCAGGTACGAAAAAGGTTAGTTTCGGCTAGGGTAGCATGAATAGTATATTACGAGCCTAAGAAGTAAAAACTGGAAAGTCTCAGAGCACATGCAATTAATATCCGAGGCGAAGCGAAGGCTGATAAACATGTGCTCTGATGCTTTCTTTTTCGCTTCATAGGTGCGTATACTATTTTTCATGATTCCCGCATCAGAAATTAACTTTTCCTTTTTGGCCGCAGGTACGAAAAAGGTTAGTTTCGGCTAGGGTAGCATGAATAGTATATTACGTGCCTAAGAAGCGAAAAACTGGAAAGTCTCAGAGCACGTGCAATTAATATCCGAGGCGAAGCGAAGGCTGATAAACATGTGCTCTGATGCTTTCTTTTTCGCTTCATAGGTGCGTATACTATTTTTCATGATTCCCGCATCAGAAATTAACTTTTCCTTTTTGGCCGCAGGTACGAAAAAGGTTAGTTTTGGCTAGGGTAGCATGAATAGTATATTACGAGCCTAAGAAGTAAAAACTGGAAAGTCTCAGAGCACATGCAATTAATATCCGAGGCGAAGCGAAGGCTGATAAACATGTGCTCTGATGCTTTCTTTTTCGCTTCATAGGTGCGTATACTATTTTTCATGAAGCCCCCAGCAGAAATTAACTTTTCCTTTTTGGCCGCAGGTACGAAAAAGGTTAGTTTCGGCTAGGGTAGCATGAATAGTATATTACGTGCCTAAGAAGCGAAAAACTGGAAAGTCTCAGAGCACGTGCAATTAATATCCGAGGCGAAGCGAAGGCTGACAAACATGTGCTCTGATGCTTTCTTTTTCGCTTCATAGGTGCGTATACTATTTTTCATGATTCCCGCATCAGAAATTAACTTTTCCTTTTTTGCCGCAGGTACGAAAAAGGTTAGTTTCGGCTAGGGTAGCATGAATAGTATATTACGTGCCTAAGAAGCGAAAAACTGGAAAGTCTCAGAGCACGTGCAATTAATATCCGAGGCGAAGCGAAGGCTGATAAACATGTGCTCTGATGCTTTCTTTTTCGCTCCATAGGTGCGTATACTATTTTTCATGATTCCCGCATCAGAAATTAACTTTTCCTTTTTGGCCGCAGGTACGAAAAAGTTAGTTTCGGTTGGGGTAGCATGGAAAATTTTTTTTTCGAAACTAACCTTTTTCGTCCCGGTGGCCAAAACGAAAAAGCTAATTTCTGCTGGGGGATTCATGAAAAATAGTATACGCACCTATGAAGCGAAAAAGAAAGCCACAGTGCACATGTTTATCAGCCTCGGATGATAATTACACGTGCTCAGAGATTTTCCAGTGTTTCGCTTCCTAGGCACGTAATTATATACTAATTTTTCCTGATATCTCAATCGAAAGTTACATTTTCAAACCTGCAAACAAAACAGTATACTACTATGCTGTAGCTTCTCAAGAATAATTTCGCACATCTCAAGCGGTAGACGATAGTGTATCAGCTCCCAGAAATGATTCAATGCGCAACTGCAGAAAAATTCTCTCGATAGCTTCTCACAAAGATGAAGAGCACAAGCCTTTTTGTTCTTTACAGGCAGGGATAGATAACCATCCGAGCCCGCGAACTCCAAGTAGTCAGTGTATATGACTAGTTTTCCCGCTTTTTTGAGTCGCAGCTATATCAATTCGTGGAGCGACAGACTCGAACCAATCCTCGTAATTTTTGCTGCCGCCGCGAACCATAGGTCGTTGCACCAAAATGCGTCCGTTGACTCCTCGAACAATCCATATATCGCGAACGAATTCATGATCATCAGAATGTCCCTTTGGTTCAGCTCGTGTCCTGCTTTCTCTAGGCGTTGAACGACGCACATAGTCCTGGACGCTAATTTAAGCGTAATTTTCATGTTAGTGAAATTGTTTATAATGCAGTTTGTAGACGTTTTTAAACGAAATTTTATGGCTCTGACGTACTTTCTATTTGTTTATGCGTATTTTTCGCTAAGATGAAAATTATGCTACATCATTGTGTAGGTTATTACCTTTAAAATGAGATGTCGATGAGCTCGATCGCACTAATACGACCCAAGTTACAGAGGTTGAAAGATAAAAAAGGACATATTTCTAGGAATTTTTCACTAATTATTGCATAACTTTCTTTATAGTGGACGGATTTTCAATTAATATACGTCAATCTCTTTGTTTTTTAAAGACAAATAAAATAAAAACAAATTGTTCTAATCTATCTTCAATATTTTATAAGATATGGCCGTTTAAACAATTAATTTGTTAATAACAAAAAATTGACCAGGATTTCGGTCTAGCGACATTCAAAAAACATGGAAATCCGTCAACTCGCCGAGGGGATCTCGCAAGTTCACTCAAATGTCACCAGCGCCCGGACTAAATGTCGAAGAGGGAAAAACAAATGTAGACAGATCAGCACCATGATTCAAGAGCTGATCGACCGCGTTCGGCAAGAGATTCGCCATGGCCAATTGAAGAGGTGTCCGACTTTATTCTTTTTTTTCATTGTATCGTCGTAGTAACATTGACAAATAACATGCAATGGAGTCGACCCTTGGTTATTGGTTACATTAGGATCAGCTCTTCTTAACAACAAAAACTGGACTGCCTTCGTATTGTTGCAGTGCAATGCGTAATGTAGAGGAGTATTACCCAACTTGTCCTGCAAATTGAGCTGCACGGCCTGACCTGTCTCGTCGATGATATCGAAGAATAGTTCAACCACGTCTTCCTTCTCGTCATTATGAAAATTGAGTTCCTGGCAAATCAAGTGCAAAGGTGACAAGCCCTCCGTATCGACTGTATTTGGATCAGCGATGTTTCCCAGCATCAATTCGAGCGAATATTTACGTCCAAATTTCAGTTTTTTTTATACATTAAAACGTTCTTTAACATCATAAAAATACCCTGTTAAAATTTTAGAACGAAATTCATAAAGGAAAAAAAGTTGTGCCCGATTACGCAAAGCGTCTACTTTTTTTCAGCTCTTGCCAGCGATTGAGGAAAAACTACTAGTCCGACCTTTATGTTTAATATCTCTTTTTAATCGTTACAACTTTCTCTAGAACACAAACCTCTAAAAAGTTAGAAAAATCATCCTCACTTTTTTTTATGGGGGTGAATTCACCCCAATAACAGCATTTTTTTAGAAAAACTCGTGCCAAAATCGTAAAAATTGAAAATATCAACTCCAGATCTGATATCAGATCTGTTATAAGTTCTGGTGAACGCACATCAGATCTTATGCCAGATCTTATATCAGAATTTGCATACGATAATCGACATCAGAACTTATATCAGATCTGATATCAGATCTAATGTCAGATCTGAAGTGATTATGACGCCTTTAATTATTTAAACAATAAGTTTATTAATAATTAAAATTTAATGACAAATCTTAAACACTAAAAGTTATCGACTTAATTTAAATTCACTTTATCAAAAACCCAAACATTGGAGGAATTATTCTTAAATATATTATCAATATGATTATTAAAATACAACTAAATTTATTATTAAATTTTAATTATTAATAAATTTATTGTTTAAACAATTAGGAGCGATACAGTTGTTTCAGATCTGACATTAGATCTGATGTCACATCTGATGTAAGTTCTGATGTCGATCATCGTATGCAAATTCTGTTTTAAGATCTGGCATAAGATCTGATGTGCATTCACCAGAACTTATATCAGATCTGCAGTCAGATCTAACATCCCATTTTCACCTGGGTCTCAATCGTTGGCAAGAGCTGAAACACGGACTTCAGCAAATTCCGTCTACAGCCAATAAAATGGGTCTTAAGTCCCATAAAAAATTTTGTTTTGTAGTTTCATATGTAAAGAATAATACCCAAAAGGTCCGGAATAAATAAAATTTATAGTTTTCAAAAATTTTTAAAGAGATTTTTTTTACAATTTACAATGGAAATGTCCCCTTAAACTTGTTTATTTCTCAGCTTGTCAATGCATGTTCTAATAGCCGAATTTTGTTCATTATTAGTTTTGAGTTGTTTCGGATACATTATCGAGCAGTTGTGCATACACAGTTGAATATTTTTTACGCATTCATTAGTAAAATTAAAATATGTGCGACTATAATCAAAAAAGGAAGCCAGGAGATGATTTACCTGTGTCGTCAAAAAAATTGTATGTGTAAAGCGGTGTTCCTTTTATTAGCTTAATATATGTTTTTTTTCAAATTTGATTGATTTGAATTTTTATTCAATTTCATTTTTTGAACTATCAACTCATTTGTGATATGATCATTGTGATTGACCAATATATATTAGACTATCCGTTACTTCCCGAATTGCTCAAATCCTCGCTCTCACCCCTTGAAAGCTCATCATTTGGCTTACAACGAAAGAAAATCACTGTCCGATCTCGATAAGTTAATTCTAGATAGGGTAAATGCACCAATACATGACCGAGCACCAGAGAATGACCGACATATGTAATTTAATAATTTATCAATTAAAATTAGAAAAGAACATGTACTGAATATTTTTTTTTTAGAAGTTTATCAATCGAATATTAATTTCGAACGAAAAAAAAATGATTCTACTATTTGGTATAATTTAAAAATAATCGTCTTCATTGCGTGTTGCAGAACTGATCAAAAATGTAAGAATTTTAACTATTTTCTCGATTCGAGGTGTTCGGAAAAAGTGTATATAAAACTTTTTATGAAGCAAAATGAGTTATTAAAAAAGTCCAATAGTATGAATAAATAGTTATTCTTTAAATAAATCGACATTTTATGATCTAACAATTAATTTAATATATTTTATTTATTATATTTCTGACGGTCATTTAGTGGTTCATAAATAAAGACCCCATGCCAATGAATGACTGACTGGTCAATTACTGGATGCATAAAAAAACATACCCTTACGCCAAAAATTGACCGGACCTCAAACGCGAACTGACATCTGAGGTTAGGGTTCAACATTTGTTTTGCTTACATTCATCAGAAACGACGCCTCAAAAATGAGAAAGAAAAAACTTTCAACTCCTGATAAAACTTCTCCTAGTGTAGATAAGAAGACTAGAACTAAAACTAAATCTAAGAAAAAAAGGATATACAATCGATTCAAGTACACAGAAGATGCTTTGAAAGAAGCAATGCAAAAAGTGGAAAGTAAGCAAATGAGTGCCAATCGAGCTTCAAAAGAATTCAATATACCTAAAGGTACTTTGATTAATAAATTAAAAAAGAAAGAGTACACTATTGGTAGAATGGGACCAGCGACAGTACTTTCTCCTGCTGAAGAACAAAAAATAGCGACTTGGATTTTAGATAAAGCTCGCATTGGCTGTCCCATGCACCCAACCGTCGTAAAACTAGCTATCAAATCAGTTTTGGATGTTGCTCCACGTCCAAACCCTTTTAAAAATAATCTTCCTGGTCGAAAATGGTTTAGATTATTTCTAAAAAGGCACCCAGAAATTGCTTTGAAAAACACTGAAGTTTTATCCAAAAGCAGAGCTGCTGTAACCGAGGAAGTTATAAGGCAATGGTTTCATGGTTTGGAAGCCTATTTACGTCAAGAAAATGCCATTGATATTCTATCTGATCCATCAAGAATAATAAACATGGATGAGACTGGTGTACCTTTGTGCCCAAAAACTGGGAAATTACTAGCTGCAAGTAATGAAAAAAATAATTACTATATATCAAGTGGCCAGGAGAAAGAAAATATTACTGTTTTGCCTGCTTATTCAGCTGATGGAACTGTTTTGCTTCCTATGATAGTATATCCCTATAAACGCTTTCCACCAAAGGCAGTAGCAGATTCAGTACCAAATGGATATGTAATTGGTCATAGCCCCAAAGGCTGGATGACCATCGAAACCTTCAATATGTACATAAAAGATTGTTTGTACAAACAATTAGTAGAAAGAAAAGTTACATTTCCTGTACTTCTACTTTATGATGGACACAGCTCTCATATAAGCATGGATATTCACAACTTTTGCAAAGAGAAAAACATCATTTTGTACTGCCTATATCCAAACGCCACACACATTATGCAACCATGTGACGTTGGGATATTTCGACCATTAAAGAAGAGTTGGCAAAAAGTTGTAGCATTGCATTCGCAGTCGTCGAATGAACCTATCACCAAAACAAATTTTGCTCCTTTATTTCACTCAGCTTTTGTTCAAGCTAGTGATCCAGAAGTTATAATAGCATCATTCAAAGCTTGTGGGCTATCTCCATTTAATCCAGATGCTCCCAATTACTCGAAATGTATCTCAACGAGACGTAAGGAAATAAAACAGAGAGCACTGAGCAATGATTTGGACGAAGAGGATTCTAATGACATATTCTTATCATTTATAGAATCTCATATATCAGAAGATACATTAAGTGAGTTCAGAACAGCTCGTTTTAAAAATCAGGAACCACCGAATGAAACAATATTATATGGAGTTTGGAAAAATTTAAAAAATAAAATTTTACAATTTGGTAAAAATAAAAATGACAGTACTGCTGATTTGAATGCCAGTGATGTTTGTGAAAAAACCTGTGTTACTCCAGTCAATAGTAATTCACAGCACTTTATGCAAGAAGAACCAATAGATCCTATACTCCCTGTCACCTCAACGGGACATGAAGAGATTATTGCTGAAATAATAGTTGATCCTGAAACTACTCCAAGCAACATAGAAATTCAGAGTGCCATTTTTATAGAAGAGAATATGTCATTTTTGGATGCTGATTTTTCATATGATGATAAAAGTAGTGAGAGCAGTTGGTGATGTACCTAACGGACCCAATGAACCAACGTACCTGATGTAGCTGAAAATATAGATAAAGTTACAATTATAATTATACTAAGTCTGATAATATGCAACCCCTCGATGAGTCAAGTAAAAAACTAGTTCACAATGAAGATACTCGTGTACGTCCTGCTGATTCTGAAATGTCACGTGCAGATTCATTAAGCAATCTTCAACAATGTAATTCAACAAAGGAGACATTAGATAATACTCAAGACTCATCGGTGCAGAAAGTAAATGAATCTAAAACTTTAGATAAAATTTGGGATGAATCTTTACATTACCCTGAAATTAAAAAAACCAAACGTAGGAATACGACAAAGAAAATTTTTGCTATTACATCTGATGAGTGGAAAAGAGAGCAGGAAGAAAAAAATAAGAAAGCAGAAGATGAAAGGCGAGTAAAGGAATTTAAAAAGTTTGAAAGGGAGATAAAAAAGAAAGTGAAAAAAGAAGAAATTGAGGCTAGGCGCAATCAAAAATTACAAATTAAACTAGAAAAAAGGCGCAAGAAAAAGAGAAGGAAGATCGTTTAAAATTACTGCTGCAACAAAAAACAGCAGATTTAAATTTATCACCAGATTCTATGCCCTCACCTGTGAATGCTAAAAAACGTATAGCTTTATCTAATACTAATCAATCTACTGCATGTGATATAAAAAAGCCAAAAAAATTAATCTTATATCAATTACGCATGTAGTTAAATTTTAGTTGCTTAAGTTGTGTTAATTATATTAAGTTGTTGAAAAACCAAAAATATAGATAAATCTAATCAACAAAAATTACTAATGTAGTAAAATTCTAGTTGTATTAAATACATTTGAGTTGTGTTGTGTTGTGTTGTAAAATTCAAATACACATTAATAAAAACAGTCATTATTATACTTAAATAAAATGTTTATCTCATTTGTTTTTCATTTTTGACCTTCTTAGATTTACTATGTGTAATTATAAGAATTTATTATAGCAAAAAAAAAGAAGTAAACTCGAGCTCTAATATGCGGTCATTTATTGGTTCCTGCCCGGTCATTCATTGGCTTGAAGCGGTCATTCTCTGGTGATCGAGTGTACATTTCTTTCATCATCAATTAAAAATGATTTACAACGTTTTCAATGATAAAATAATGTTTTAATCAAAGAAAACGTTATAATCAATCAGTAGAAAAAGTTGATGGTTCTCATTTATCGTCGAATACCTATTATTCGAAATTTATATCAGAGCTTGTAACAATTCGGTCATTCAGTGGTGCATTTACCCTAGTGCCACACGCGTCAGCTTTTTTCCCATTTAAATAACATGGGAAAATTTAAAAAAAATGTATAATATAAGACAGGCTTACAATGAATATTGCCAATTTGTTGCTCTGAAAATAGAGTTTATTTATTACACAACATTAATTAACACTTATTTACAATTTAACAAACCTGAAAGAGAAACGACAATTAAGACAACACACTATTGTCAGCCCGTCTCCTATACTTCTGACCGCTTCTCTATCTCAGTCTACACTTATTATTTACACGAAGCTATTTTGCTCCCCACTCATAAACACTCGCCACAATCAACACACCTAAGGAAGTACTATTTCCTTACAAATGTAATTTAGAGTTTCAAACAACTTAAAAGCGCCAAACCTTGGGTTTATCGACGGTTTTCACTTCCTGGTAGATCCATTATCAGTAACCAATACTTATGAGAATCCTCCGAAAAGAATTTTGATTGTGCACACATGATATACTATTCACACGATAGACTAACAATTTTAGTGTTAATAATTTATAAAATTGTTTTCAAAAAAATCTGAAAAATTCACATATTCGGATAATTATAAATTACATATTCGGATTCAACCGGCCAAAATACGTCAAAAACCATTGTTCGTTCTTGTGAACCTCAATCGGCTACGAAAACCCCCTCAGCGTCCGGACTAAATCTACTAATTTCATATTGTAAGCGTTTTTAATATTGCCGCATAATAATAGTGTTTGTATATTATTTTGCAGAACTATGTCCACGTTTGAATCAACTGATCACGCAGAGGCAGCTCAAAGTACGGCAAATAACGATCTCATGATGGGAATAGAAAGAGCAAAACAAGAAAAAATCATGCGCGACCTCAACGCTGATAATTTTTCTGAATTGAAGAATATACTCGATCGGATTGACTGGGATTGCAAAGAATCGCGATATCAATTTCTCCTTGAATTCAATTCATTGATTTACAATCGGAAAGGCGAACTTCCAAATCTTTGCAACATATTACACCCCATAGTAATCGAACGACTTCTCTTTGATTGCATAAATTTAAAATTGAGAGGCAACAAAACATATCAAGCAGAATATTTTATTACGTATGTGGCTCTCTCTGGCTACAAGGACAAACCTAAAGTTGGAGAAGACGGCAAGCCATTGTTGCGTCGCACCACACCACTGCATTACGCAGTCAGACGCAGCTTCCATAAATGGTCTGTCGTGGTTCATTACCTCCTCCAAATATACGTCGGATCGGAAGTGCATTACACCGACAAGTTAGGCTACACATATTTCGACATAGCCTGCATGGTAGGATGTTACGACGCAGTTGAGGAACTTATCGGGCTCGGTCAAGATGTCAATTGTCTGGGACGAAAATCGGTCGTTCCGCCACTACACTTGGCTCTGTATTGTGGCCGGGAAGCGGTGGTCGAATTGCTGCTGAGAAACGGGGCTGACCCGAATTCACCTTGCGAGTACAAATTTACGCCTCTGCACGTTATTGGCCAGACGGGTAACTGCGCAGATACATTTTTCGAGATCGTCGAAGAATTGAATCTGAAGGTGAAGGTCAATGCCCGGAACGAGGTGGGCAACGCACCGCTGCACTTGGCTTTAGCTCGCCAAAGGTGGTGCATGTCTAAATGGCTGCTGAGGAACGGCGCAAATCCTAATTTAGCCAATGCAACGGGATTGACTCCCCTTCATATTATTTGCAAAACGGAAGACAATCACCACTTGGGTTATATGTTATTCGAGATCACCAACAAATTAAATCGACAAGTGCAGCTTGAGGCCCGCGACAACTTGGGTAACTCGCCGTTGCACGCAGCTGTGGTCAACGGCAACATGAAATTGGCCGAATTGTTGTTAAGAAAAGGCGCAAATCCAAATTCGGCTAACGATAAAGGAGAGACTCCTTTGCACATTATCTGCCAGGGTTGCTGCAATGGTTGTGCCATGGCAAGGCTATTCTTCGAGATCATTGACGAAAAATCTCAAAAGGTGCTGGTCAACGCCCGGGATAAGTTGGGTTGGACGCCGCTTGAATGGGCTGTAGTGTCTCTCGAGGCAGTTACAGTCAATTTACTCTTGAACTACGGTGCCGATGTATCTAGTTTCGTTTTCCCAACAGAGAGATACTTGGATAAATTTGTAAAATCGTTTGAAAAGATAGAAAGTGAAGAGTTAAAATTTATACCAGCTGTACGTGCGATGGCCATCATCAAACATCTTGGAAAAAGAGGATACAAGCTGAATGAAAGTGACACCGAGAAGATAATGTCATTTTTCGAAAAGTACAAAGTGTTCGAGAAGTCGGAGAATGTTGAAGCCAAACTAATTATGATACTTTAGAAACTGTCGTTAGTCGTTCTTCGATCTGATTATTTCATGACCAAACGTCTGTTCGAGAAAATGTTCGAGAAAAATTTTTTACAACACTTTTTCGATGAATCATTCTTAACTAACTACTTGTAACTTAAGATTGGATACATGTGTTAGTTTTGGTAGAAAGATAACTTCGTTTTGTCAGTAACACGTCTCTGTCAGCTTCCGAAGTTTCTTTTAACAATGAATGTTACAATAAAAATAAATCTGTATAAAAATTGAATTCATGACTTTTTTGTTTTAATTTTATTTCTGTTCCATTAAGTATTGGCCGATTAGCCGGCATAAAGCGCGTGAAAACTACACATTTTCTTCTTTCTCTCGTAAATGTCGTTAAAATTCCAAAACGCTCCTTTAAAAAATGTCAATATCGATGAAAAATGTCCTGTTTTTTGATCCAAATTACTTTAAGCAATTTTAAAATAAGGTTTTTGAGATAATCGGTTTCAAAGGTTTCCCTCGGCTTTTTCCGGGAAACAGAAAAAGTCAGGGAAAAAAAACTTGCATGAAATTGACTAAATATTCCTAAATTATTCCGAATTATCCGTCATGATCATCACGAGCATCGGTGGTTCAATGGTAGAATGCTCGCCTGCCACGCGGGCGATCCGGGTTCGATTCCCGGCCGATGCATTTATTTTTAGATTTTGAATTTATTTTACATTAATATACGTACTTAATGTCTTAATGCTTTTGCGTGAAACAGTTTTCTAGTGAAGAAAAACAAATAGATTGCTTCAAAATGTACTCCTGTTCATAAAAAGTTAAACCTAAAATTAAAATGAAGGAAATAAAGAGTCGAAGAAGATCATCATTCTGCTGAAATACATCGGTGCAAAACAATATAGGTAATCAAGGATAATATCTAATGCATAGGACTAAGTTATCTGTTGCACGATATTCTATTAAAATTAGCTTCAGTTGTGACGAATGCAATGGAAAGGGAAGGAAAAATCCAATAATAAAGCTTTGAGTTTAAAGTGGATAGTTTAAGGATACAATTAGGGTATCAACAAATTTATTCATAAATTGAAATGAGCGGTTGTCTCAATCAAATTCAAGACACTCGCACTCATCTCACACAAATACATCTCATACAAATTTTCATACATATATAAAAATGGTTTGAAAAAGTTTTGAATGTTTTAAATAGGCAAGTAAAGTTATGAGAAGGGTTTCATCATTTCACTTTACTAATATGTATTTGAAAAATATTTAATAAAAATGTCATCAATGATATCGTGTCATAAATGAATACTTCTAGGATCCAGTGGATATTATATCAACAATGAATCAAGGTATTCACATTAATTAATGAAAGCAGCTTTTTAAAATTGTAATTTATTTTTATTTTTTAACAAATTATGTACAAAATAAAATAGAACAGTTTTATTTATACAATTTATTTAATACTCCATTTAAAAAAATATTCAATACTTTACCATTATTTCGATGGTATGAGGCTAAAATTATTATTACTTAAATATTGAACAGATGCATTTTACGATATTAGGATACATGATTAATGTTATTTCTTAAAAAATTCATCGACAATCTTCGCCAAGTGTTTCAGACTTTTGTATATGAGAATGAAAAAATACGCCGAAAGCAAGGACAGAACGTATGTATTTTGAGAAGGGGAACCTCCACCCCTTTCAGATAAAAAAAGGGTAGCCTCACCCCTTTTTCGTAAAAAAGTAACTATAAAGGGTTTCGAAGCGGTAGAACTATTGTCCGATCATTTCACTATTGCTAGGACAATAATATAAAATAGTAATAATTCTATTCAAATTCTAAAAATCGCATTTTGTATTGTTTGTTAAAAATTCATTTATTACCAACCGGTAAAAATTTTACCTGGTTCGATCATATCGCAATGGCAAACGAAAAATAAAAATTAAAGGGTAGGGTGACAATTTTTTCTCTTTCAAGTCAGATAAGTACAAGTAGGGTGTACCCCTTTTTCGAAGGATTTAAATATAAAACGAGGGAAGGAAAACATGGACCAACGAATACAAAGTAGGGAGGCTTGCATCTCTTTCTGGCTACCCTGAGAGTAGTTATATGGTATGGTACCAACCAATAGGAGCTCTCCGTGAGTATCGTAAGCTGAGGCTTTAAAGCTATATCTATTGGTCTCAGTTAAAGGATAGAAGGATTCAGTCATGTTTAAGCCTTCACAAGCTGCACATTGTAGTCAACAATTCTTTTTTTTTAAATTAATAAGAAAAAATTTTTCTGTTAGTGCAAAAAATTTAAAAACGAAATTTTACACAAAAAATACGAAGGGTTAAAGTTTTTTTTTGTATTTTTTATTTTAAAAATCTATCAAGATAAAAGTTATTTTCACTTTAAAATTTAAATATTTTTTCTTCAACTCCAGCTAGTTTTTTTTTAAATATTGCTATTCCAAATATTTCTGGATTGTTGGATTTTAATTTTAGATTTATAGAAAAAGTATAAGTATTGATTTCTTTAATTCAAAAATATTATATTTATGTTTATAATTATTCATTTTGTAAGGAAAATAAAATCATATTGGTCTCTATCAGATATTTATTTTAGTTTTGAGATAAATTATGAGATAATATGGATCAAGAAGGTTAATTTAAGAAAACATGTTACAAATTAACAGTGTTACTTGAAATTGTTTTTTTAACACAGCTTAAATCAATATTCAATGGGTGGAGCTAAAATAACTACCTGCCATTTTGCATATTATCTGTTCATAAGAGACCTTCGTCAGTTGTGAATGTGTATCAGTATGTGTGTAGTGATCTGTTTGAAGTTATATATATTTTATTTTATCTGGTTATTTTACAAATCGAGTGAATAGCATCAGTTTACTTTAATTCATTATTTTACGTTTATTTCAACACAAAAATTTAGTTTATATCATCGAAAAGTTAATTGTTCTAAATTTCAGTGATTAAATCCAATTATATGAAGATTCGTAAATGCAAAAAGTGAATTAAAATTGCTCCTACAGCATGTAAGTACGATAATATTAAAATTAAGTTAATGATTCATGTTATAATGTCAATCAATAATTACTAAAATTACTAATCATTATAATAACTAAGAAGTTTAAAATCTTAAACTCACGATGAAGATTTTACAAAAAATTTGTATAGCTCTCAGTATACATTCAAAATGAAATTATTGAAATCTTAATAAATTGTTTGAACATTTTTCACGATGAATTGAAAATTTTAATATATTATGGAATAGTGAGACAAAATAAGTTTATTTGTTTGTAAGATATAAGGTGACATTATGAAATGATCTATAACTCATTTTTTCACGAGTTAAAAGAATTAAATAGGAAACCGCTTGCAAATGATTATCTAGAAAAAAAGATTTACTTTTTGTCGATAATCAAAGAGTAAACTTTTACAATCATCTGGAATCAACCAATTTATTACTATTTAAAAGTACTCTAATCTTGAAAAAAACTATGATTGAGCTACTTTTAAATTACTATTAAATTGGTCATGAAAATATGTAAAAATATATGTCCGCGTAAATGAAATATATTCTGTTCAAAACCATCAAATAAAATGTTAAATAAATTTAAATTGAACACAAAATGTGACGTATAACCAGTATAAGAAAGCCAAAAGCTTACTTCGGTGCTTCCGTCGCTACTTTTGTTATAGGCATTGAAATCAATTCTGTACAACCATTAAAAATCATAAATCATTTTTAAAGAAGTAGCAACTGCGTTTTTATGAAACTTTTTAAAAAAGATTTAAATCTTATTTTCGTTTAAAAATATAATAATGTAAAGCCAAAAAACTTTGTTACTCTCAGAAACGTGTAGTCGTTTTTCTAAATAAGTAATTAATCGAATTTACTTTGAATTATAAATTTAACACCCCTGTTAGAATCCTTGCAGTGTTCTAAGTTGTATACAGTTTAGTCCTACTTTGTGTCTCATCATGAAAATTAATGAAATTAAAATTGGTAACCACATGATCGAATGATCTTTTACACATTGCTTTCATGAATTCGAGTTCTTAGGATTTGTATGTATCTTGTTAATATTCGTAGCCAAATATTTTTCTCATCGTCACAGTTATTATGTCAATATTGTCAATGGTTTTCCCTCTTGTGCCATCCATTATAGAAATATGCAATGATGCACGACCTGATTACAGGAATATCATGATTCTTTAGGAGGCTCATTTTGTATTTCTCCTCTGAAAATAGTTTTATTAGCAGTTTTTATAATTGTATATTACTTCAATGGAAAAAAATACAATTTTCATAACGAACACAAAGAAAAAAGTAAAATCTATTAATAACGGATACTGACAAGACTGAAAAATGTATCGTTTTTGAGATACAGCTACAAAATGAACATAAAAATCATTCGCAAAAATTAAGTACACGATCACTCTGAATTAAATACTTTTCATTTCTTTTTGATCATTGCGCAATTATCTCGACTGATAATTGATACTTGGGGCCCCGGCCGATTCTAGATTGAATCGTGCGAATTTCATTATTAAAATAAAGAGTGAGTTTTTTGCCTTTGGGTCTTTTCTCACTATAAACAAATCTGTTGTAAATTTTTTTTATAATAAATTAACCACAGGGCGTCTTTGCAAGACGAAGAAGTTTCGACCAAGCAAATACTTCATAATTAATTATAAATGAGTCTCAAGAATGTTAGCAAGGCCGATTTTTACTGACATCGAATGACTAAACCATTTTTTATCCCGTTGACA
The DNA here is from genome assembly GCA_034770305.1 of Trichogramma dendrolimi. NCBI lineage: Eukaryota > Metazoa > Arthropoda > Insecta > Hymenoptera > Trichogrammatidae > Trichogramma > Trichogramma dendrolimi. The sequence goes on from JAPMIB010000001.1 coordinate 3,352,481, forward strand.
TGAAAAATTGTTGTTTTCGATGTCATATATGTTCTCAAATCTTATTAGAATTTTAGGGACCGTCAATGACCTTTTTTAAGAGACTCATAATTCGATTTTTCCGAAATTCATGATTATTTTTAATATTCAAGCAATTTCTAGCTCAGTGTACTTGAAAAAATCGCTCAAGAGCTTTTTTACTAGAAATTGTTTGAACTTTTACCAAAAAAATACTTTAAAATAGAACTTTGTAAAAGTCAAAATCGAATCAAGTTCAATTCAGAAAATAATAAAGAATTTCACATCTAGCTATCTTACAATTTCAACTAATACTATTAAACTAACAGCTGCGAAAAATTTACGAAACCTAAGTTTACGAAAAGAGCATCCTTTGAAGCGTTCGATAGTTGGAGGTCTCTGTGTCCAGTATCAAGAATTTCTAGTTTCTTGTATAAGTAAAGATGTTTTTCTGACGGTACCATCCGATTTTTTACTATTGAAAGTTGTTCCGCTATTTCTTTAAGGGCTTATAATTGTTTATAGGTTTTATAGGTATTTTAAAAGGTTTATAATGATTTTTTTAATAATATAATTTTGTCCTCGAATGAATATGGTTGATTGTTTATATAGGGATGATTTTTTCCTTTATTCTCCCCGTAATTGTACTGTATCTATATCTTGACATTGTTGCCCTTTAATTGACATGATGCATACTTGGTTCGCATGTTGGTTTACAGCTTCTATCAAATTTTGTTAATTTACCAGTATTATATTAAACAGTGGAATACAAAATGTCTCAGCCAAAAGGTACAGATTAAAAATCCACAAAGTAAATTACAAACCAGTATATATACGTAGAAAATGTTGAATGAAATCATCTTGAAAAATGAACAAATAGCCGCCTTTTGCATAAATACAAAACCCGATAGAAATGCTCACCATGAACAATGATAAAAAAAGGCTAATAATAAAACATTTACCATTGAAGACGTTGTTAAATATAGTACTGGCTACTTGGCTATCTGACAATTTTTCTATTTCAATTATGTTACAAATATTAAGCAAATTTTGAATGACCTAAAAGAGACAATGTAATTATTTAAAAAAATATGGATCAGTTTTCAACCACTCTAAATACCATAATATTACTTCAAGCCTACACCACTAGATGACAAATACCTTAACTATTCAATTATGCAAGAGGCAAAGCGAAAATAATTGTATAAGTAAAAATACGGGTTTGAAGAATTTAAATGATTTTCTAGTCCAGTGCACTTAGCTAAAAAATGTCCGTTTCTGCCAAAAATTAATAGCAGCAAGCGACTTACACCACCATGTAGAGGGTGTCCGTGGGAACATTTTGGTGAGTTTCGTTGCGATTTGGACAATAACTTTTTTTTTTATTAACAAAAAACCACAAAATTTGAGTCCGGTTTTCGGGTTTTGCAATATATTTTGAAAACTATGGCAGCTACAGTAATACTCCCGGGAGAGAAAATGTAGGAAATTTAATCACCTTTCTAACGAATTTAGTTTCATCCCGATCGGATAAGTATTTTCCGAGAAAAATAGGAAAACGTGTGGAAAAACGTGGATTTTCGCCAAATTTTCAAAAAGTCACAGGTCCTTCAATTTTTGGATTTAAGAAACGAAATTTCGCACAAAGATAGTTCTTATCACGTAGAACAACTGTGCGAAACCTGTATTCTGTGAGACTTATAGTTTTCAAGTTATTCAATTTGCAATTTTTTTTTTGCTGAAAATCGCGTCTTTGGTTTTTTGCTGGAATAATCTTTCAAAGTTAACTTGTGGAGTTCTTTCCAACGAATTTGAAAACTAGAATGTTAAATCTTTAAAACGTATATCTCGTTTTTGATACAGCGTGCGGAAAGTTCGTTTTTCGCAGTCAGTAGGATGCTTCGAAAGTAAAAGATTTCGGTGCTGTGGCTACAGCGTGCGGAAAGTTCGTAAGCGTGCGGAAAAATGAACTTTCCGCAGCTGTATCCAAAAACAGTACACTCAACTCGTGTGGAGTAGGTGTTCCAACTCGTGCTCCCTCGTGCCACCCTCGCTGCGCTCGGGCGGTAAATGCCGCACTCGTGGGAACATCTACTTTACGCACTCGTTGCGTAATGTACTATTTTTCAATCCAACGCACAAAATTATGAAAAAAAACGCTCGCAAATATTGCGAAACTCCCATGGGTCAGGCATTCGGGAGGTCGGAGTAGGGGAATAAAGCGCCGGGGGGGGGGAACTGCGCGTTGCAGCAGTGTTGCAGTCTTCCTCGCCAGCGCCCTGCTCCCACTCCGAGCATTACTGTAGCTGCCATAGTTTTCAAAATATATATTGCAAAAACCGAAAACCGGACTTAAATTTTGTAGTTTTTTGTCAATAAAAAAAAAGTTATTGTCCAAATCGCAACGAAACTCGGAAACATATTCCCACGGACACCCTCTACATGGTGGTGTAGGTCGCTAGCTGCTATTAATTTTTGACAGAAACGCGGGCATTTTTCAGCTAAGTGATAGGTAGGTTACCCTTTGCGAAAACAATTTAAAACTTTACACCCTTCAAACTTGAAATAGTTAATTCGCACCTACTCTAAAGAGTAATGTTGTTATGATACTTTTTCCGATGAAGCGCTAAGATTTAAATTAAGATCGCAGATTACCCTTTTTGAAAAAAAGTAATTTGAATGAATTGCTCTTTTTCTTACTTGAGTTTTTTTTGAAAAAGAAAAATCGGCGTTAACAACTTTTAGACAGAGTGTAATGTTTACAAATTACTCTTTTGAATCCTAGCGCTTCATTGGAACGAGTTTTATTCCAACATTTTTATCTCAAACAACTCATTAGTGGTGCCAGTTTAACTCTTTAGAAGTTATACAGGCGCAGTATAAAATTGTCTTTACAATTACATGCAATCTTTAGCGAAACTTGGATTCTTCTCATTTTTTCTTATACGCAGCACGCTGAAGTAGTATCCCGCAGAAAGTGCCGAAGCAGAATCAAGCTGAAAGGCAGGCCAAAGTAGCATCGGGCCGAATAAAAATTAAACTGTCACAATGCTGCTCTGCTCTGTCAACTAGTATCTTGCTGCTAAGAGGTATCGAAATGCACCGTTGTTAGATTTATCTCCACGTATAAGCATCAACGACAATTTCATTACAATATTAGAAACAAATTCAATGAAAATCGACTTTTTACATTTCATTATAAGGCTATGAAATGTGGAAAACCGGTTACACTTTTGGGTAGAATACTTTCAGTTCTAATGGTCTTATTATATCCACGAGTGTTTTTCATTGATCAAAAACTAGACATTAATTGATGAGAATTTCTTCAAGGGAATCTATACTTATAAATATCATAAATATGTTAATTATTACATAAATATACCTATTCAACTATCAATTTTAAAATAGAACTAAGCTTAATTTAAATGCAATCAAGGAATTTTATTATTCCAAATCTTTACTTCCTTTAAATTGTATGATATAAACGGAATTCAAAAACTACGTTGGTCAGTATTTTGAAACCAACTGTTTTTTAAGTGGTTTTTGAAATTACTGAGTATTTGTTTCATACACAAGACCTACATTGGAACAAATGAACTGTAAAAAAAATTTTATTTTCAAACATAATCATTAACTTATTTATATTTAGTAATTATATCAGATAAATCAATTCTTATTTCCTTTTCATGAAGTTTATTTTTATCGATCAAACTTTATCGACTGGGGAGCTTAGCAAAATATGTTGATAATTTTAAGCGAATATTGCAAAGTAGGCTTTGTTTGCATGAAAATTGTAAATAACACTATATTTTGCGTAAATCTGTCTCTTATATATTTCAAATAACTCGCTGTAGCGCGTTAATAAACATTTTGAATAATCTCCAAAAATAGAATATCATTGGAAGGTAAAAGAAATTAAATTTGAAAAAATTCAAACAATTATTATATTAAATTCTTATACATTTTTACAAGATTACAAAAAATTTGAAATAAGTAAAGATTCGATTAAATTTATTAATAAAATACTAAACCTATACTTGAGTTACCCATGCAGTAAAGTGTACTGTTCTGTTTCTCTTATTAACCTAGGGATGTCGCTACTATTACAGTTTCATAGAAGGAGACCTCATCAAGATGATTATATTAAGTTTTGTATTTCCCGCCTCAGTTAAACGTGGCTATGTAATATATATTGAAGCCAATAAACCTACTATTCAATTTCATTCCAAGGAGTCCTCATAGGGAAAATGGTTACCCTGGCTTAGAATTTATTTTTAATCGCAATTTTTAAAAATTTTTCATAAATTTATGATGAAATAAATTATTACTTTTGCATATTTAATTACATAGTAAGTTTGCGCAATGTTTGAAAATAGTACTTGATAGTACTTTGCACAATAACATATTTCCACCTTTTTAAAAGTTCCAAAGTTGAATTATTTTAAAATAATTATACTAGAAAAAAAATTTTGAAACCTACTATTTAGTAATTTTTTGCGATGAGCTGCTATAATGAACAATAGATCAACCGATCTTCAATGACTTGAACATACAATGCAATTTTTTTAAGAAACTGCATATTTGAAATATTAAACAAAAGCTATAATCAATTATAGTCTCCCTAACGAGTAGCCATTAATTATTCTTACAGAGTAATCAGCAATTTGACTTATTACATTAAAAATATAATCAAAATGGTTTTAGATAAGAGAACTCGATTAACTAACTTCAATTTGCACGTAATACTTTTTCGAGGCCTCAAAAAGCTCGAGAAAATTGCAAACTTGGCGCGTTCTAGGGTCAAAATCCTCAAAGGAACGATTTATATTCCTACGCGTACGGAGAGTCATCGGTTTCTCCTCTCTCTCTCTCTCTCTCTCCCTCTCGCATATACGCGTTTGCATTTCCAGCTCTCCTGGGATTGTCGTGTAATTTCATAGCCAGCAGATTTCGATTTTTTCGGTCTTTTTTTCCCTTTTTTTTTGCTCGACCGAAAAGAAATCTTTCAAACTCAACTTTCATTCTTTTATCGCTCTGCGCGTTATTAAAAAAAAGTTATGACTGCGTGTTACAAATCCGTTAGGAATAGTTGCTGTGATTAATGTTTCTGCTGTTTTCGAGGGCATCCTACTGCTAGCCATTCTGAATATGCTTCATAATTCTTTAAAAATTTTTCTTTATTTTGAAGTAAAAATTGCTTGAACAATAACTTTTTATAAATTTTTAAATTCACATTATTATTGAAAAAACATTAAAAATTCAACCGAACTAAAAATTAAATCTTAAGGAATTTTTTGAATTTTGATATCATTTTACATTATAATTACATTGAATCATAACTATTACTTCAGAGCAAATGTTGTTGAATAAATGAAATATAATGAAATGCAATTATCAAATTCAACAGTACGAATCTGATTTATAGCAACACTCGCTTACGAAGAAAACGTATTCTCTTTTTTTATTCGCAATGGGATCCATCAACAATGGAAAAGTTTCGCGCAAGAGAGAGCAGAAAAGTACGAAATTCGCGTAAGAAAAGAAAGAATGAGATTGACGGGGCGAAAATCACGAAGTCGGAAGCGGAAACAGAGTTCACATTTGCGACGCGAGCCTCTCTCGTAAGTCTTTCATAAGAAATCGACGTTGAATGGGGTTAAAATCTGAAGAGTAATAATAGTTACGTGCATTTAAGAGTATGTTTTTACAAGTAGTTACCGGTTGAAGCGTTGATAGATACCTTCATTATATATTTCTATTTATTTAAGAAAAAAGTTAATAGAATAGACATCGTAAAAAATAATATAAGCAAAAAATATACGGCCACTCGTTGATATAGTTATATCAAGCTGTCAGAAGTTTCTTATTTTCGTATACACATTGTCAATGGCAACATCAAATACGTGTGCGAGTATAATGTGTCGGTATGTGTGTGCGCGTGTGTCAATTCATCGCGCAGCTATGTCAACAACACAATGCTCGTCTTCTCCATGGCCATTTCTATCGCTGATATATCCAAGATATCGAATTCGCGAAAAAATCCGTCGTAGACTAAATAATACGTACGAGTGAGAAAAAAAGTTAACGTCGCACGGAGGAATCATCGAAGCGTGATGGAAAGAGGAGGAGAGGGAGCACGACGCGCATCTTTAAAATAATATAATACTGCGGGGGCTCGTCGGTCGAAGCTCCGAATCACGTATTCTCTTTCGCTTAAGCTCTTATGCATGCGATGTATTATATATAGAGAGGGATGCTGCTGTTGTAGCCACTGCTGCTGCTGCTGCTGCTGCTGCTGCTGCTAGTGCTGCTCGGAGGGTGCTGAAAGCCGTCGTGACTTGACGTGACGCTTCGGAATACCAATTGCCCGTGCTGACTCGAAGCATAAGACATCAAGGCTGCGCGACGATACGCCAGCAGCCAGCCGCCTTCTACGTGTGTAGTCGCGAGGGCCGGTAATAAAGATCGAGCTTCTGCTGCGCCCGGAGCTCTCGTGTAAGCTCCGCGTCGTATCGTGTCTGCGCGTCGAGGCCTCGTCGCACGCCTTTTTTAGCTGTAAAATACGAGGCAGTTACGGCTGTTTCATTGTTTTTAAAACACCCTTGGGCGAATGTTTCCTGCATCTCGAATAAAAAACGATAGCTTTTTCTATGTTCTATGTTTTATTTAATGTAAATAAATAAAATGAATTCAGCACTAATAATACAAATTTTGTATAAAAATAGTAAAGTAATCTCGATATACTTTTCTTTACATGTTTGTTTATCGATGGTCAAGGGTGGTCAAGGATATGTACAATTTAACAGTTCATACTGCTATATGATTTCTTTAAATTTGATGACAATTGATCATGTGGTCAATATTGATAAAACTAATTTTGCGACACTTTTCATCGAAGGTTCATTAGCTACACGTACGAGCATTTGATACGATTATTTTTTTGCCGTATCAACCTTCTACTAAAATTTTCAAAAAATTTCTCATCGTCCGCGATGATTAAAAAGTACGAATTTCAAGCGCGACTTTCTTTCAAAGATAAATTTCGTCATCGAAAGTCCATTGAATTTCATTTTCTTCATCTTCATTCACTTTATTTCCATTCATTTTGTTTTCATTCGCTGCATTTCCATTCACTGCCTTTTTATTGGCTTCATTTTTATTTGCTTCATTTTCATCCTCTTCATCTTCGCTCGCTTCATATTCACTCGCTTCGTCGGCCGAGGGGCTCCTGCAACGCTTGAATCCCTCGCCCAGTAACTTATCGGCGCCGCCTCGATAAATGAGCGCATCGGCCACGTGCCGATTCCTCGCGGCGTATGCGTAATACAGCGGCGTCCTGTTGTCGTGGTCGAGCACGTCGGGATCGGCGCCGTAGCTCAGCAGAAGCTCGACCGCGTCCAGGCGCTGGAGCGCCGCGGCGTGATGCAGCGGCGTCTTGCCCCACGCGTCGGTCAGATTCGGATCGGCGCCACCCTCGAGCAGCATACCGAGTATGTAGGGCAGATTGATGCAGCATTGAAAGACGCAGTGAAGCGCAGTGCGGCCGTAAAAGTCCCGCCTGTTCAGGTCGGCCTTGTACTCGACCAGCAGGCCGGTCACCAGGATATGACCGGGCACGGCGAATGTGATGGGTATCGGCACCCCGTCGACGTTGGTCACGTTCGGGTCGGCCTTGTAGCTCAACAGAGTCTCCATGAGTTCGTAGTGGCCGATCGAAACGCACAGCTGCAGTGGAGTCATGTTGTCGGCGGTCGGATAGTTCGGGTCGGCGCCCAGCGACAGCAGCAGCTCGAGCATCCGCGGTTTACGCTTGACGATCGCCCAGTGCACGAGATTCAGTCCCTGGTGATGGTGAACGTTGGGATCGTGGCCCCTTCGAAGGATCAACTCGATGACGAGCCTCGACTTCTCGCTGTCACTCTCGACGACATTGCAGATCGCGTACATGGGCCAGCGATCGTGCAACGCGGACATTTTGGCGCCGTGCTTGATGAGCAGCTCGGCCAGCTCGAAGCGCTCGTGCGCCACCGCCAGATGCAGCCCGTAGCCTCCGGTCTTGTCCACCGGCAGATTCGGATCCAGGCCGTGCAGCAGGCAGACCCTCAGCAGCTCCGCCGAGTCCTGTATGATGCACTTCCAGAGCAGCGTGCGGCCCTCGTAGTCCTTGACGCTCGAGTCGGCGCCGTTCTGCATCAGTATCTGCACGACCTTCAGGGCGTTTTTGCGCAGCCTCTTGGTGCCGCCCACCAGCAGTATCTCCAGGGGCTCCGCCGCCTTCTCCATGTCCGGCAGATAGTCCAGGTAGTAGTTGACCGCCAGCAGTATGGGAAATCGCTCCAAGTCGATGCACGGCTTGTTCACGTCGACGCCCCGCCGGACGAAGGCCTGCACCACCAGGTGCTGTCCCGAGGCGCAGGCCGCGTGAAAGTGGCTGAGCTCGCGCTGGCCCTCGAAGTTCTGCGCGCCGCTGTAGATGCGGAAGAGGTACTGCAGGGCCAGGGGGTTCCTCTCGCGGGCCGCGTAGTGCACCGGAGTGTTGCCCCACTGGTCCCTGGCGCGCACCTTGGACACCTGCTGCACGATGATCGAGCGCAGCACGTCGTAGTCGTCGTGGTCTATGGCTCGTTTGAGGATCCAGATTATGTGCCTGACGACGAAGTCCCGGTCGATGCTCTTGGCCGTATGATCGAACTGCCATGCTTTTTTCAAGCTGTCGTAAGTCTTTATCATCAACTCTGTCGAGTCGCTCTCGACTTTGACCATATTTTCTGCAAGCTTAGCTTTTACGGAATTTTACACTTTTTTTTTTAAATTTTCTTCTCGAGCACGAGGAGACAAGCTACTGTTTACACGCGACTTTCTTTATTTGATATTTCGAATACCAAATAGGTAAACACACTCTTTGGCTTGGCAGATTACTCACTGTCGTTATTGATACCTGAAAAATATTGGCAACTGTATACAACTAATTTATAAATAATAGTCTATGATCAAAGCGCCTTACACGCTTATATCGAATGTCGAACGAATCTCTGCATTAATTTTCAGTATTCATGCTTAAATAATATTAGTTAATTATAATTGTTTTAATTTGGTGCAATGATATATCGAGCAAAAAAAGATTGTACCCCAAAAAATTCTCTTATAACGATGTATAGAATCGATTTAAAAATTTTCAGTATCATTTTTTTTACTTCTTAAAATAATTCGAATCAGCAGCAATAAAAATTCATAAAAGATCCGTTCAAATTTCCTCGTGGGTGTCTTGAAAGAAAAAAATAACTTTTATAATGACATAAAGTTTCGAAAAAAAGTCAAGTTGCCGTCGTGCAGACATATAGACACGCATACACACAAAGAGAACGAAAATCCAATACAAGCTCGGCAAGTATAATAATCTAACTTTTGAAAGTCCCGTATAAATCTTGTGTGTCGCACAGCACCTCTAACTCTCACACGTGGAGCTGCCGCTGCCGCTGGTATGAAACTTGACTCAAGGCTCCTTCACATTCAGCATACATAGTATAAATCATGCGAGAGCCTGCGAATACTCTCGTGTCTAGGAGAGTGAGAGAGAGAGAGCCAAAATATCGATCTGCAAGGCCTGCAAAACGTGCTTGTTTGTCCCTTTGGCTGCTGCTGCTGCTGATTCTTTCCCTAGTCGCGCAGCTTTCGCAGGCGTTTTCCGTTTTTCTTCGCGCGGGCGCGCGCAAGCGAAAGCAGAGCAGTATACAGTAGTCGCCAGAGTTTATTCTTTTCTATATGTAATAATTATTATCGCCTCTCGTACACACATTTTCTCGTGCATGACGACGTCGTCGTTGGCCAGCGAGCGAGCGAGGGGTAAAGTTTTACTTGGGTAAAACTGATAATAACAATGATAATAACAATCATGCGAAGTATAAGAAAGCTCGGCCACCCTTTGGTCCTTAGTGATTCCTTGTACCGATTGATCAAACATATCAAAAGCAACACGCGCGCAACTTCGTTATGAAATTTAATTACATTTTGTGTCGCATATCTATATACGTACGAGCGTCCATTCAACTTCGATATTTTCGTGAATCCGGGGTATGGATTTTATCTTCTTTTTTTAATGTTGAAAGCTCGAGGTCAGTCGTGGTTGTCGCGCGCGTCTCTTTCCTCATCTCTATAATGGAGACGCTCGCAGTCGGATGAATTCACCGCATCCCGAGCGATCTATCCGCATGTATACGGACGGGCTTATACGTATATAAGATTGGCAGAAATGTATTTTTTTCCACGCCCTCGAACCGGTCACATGAATAAAAAATATCCTTCAAACTTATAGATTGCGCGGACCCCTCTCTTTCTCTCCTCGCGTACATATGAAATATAACGTATACACAGCGCAGCAGCAGCACTGGGTATAGCAGCAGCCGCCGCTATTGTGGATAGCAGGTCCGCGCTTGGGTGAAAAAGGCTCTTTTTTTATCTCGGTATAAGATCGGCTTTGCTGTTAAAGGAAAATTCAAGAGGGCCCCGGCGATCTGCGCGAGCGCGTGAATATCCAAAAAGCAACTTCTATCTCATCCTCTCGTGTAGTACACGGCAGACACTTCCATTATTCAGTTCATATTCGAGAAGAGAAGCGAGCTGTTTGAATTGACAGTTCAAATACGGCTTATACTGCGCAATTCCCCTCTCGCGCACATACACGTATAGCGTCCGAGAGCCTAGTGGTGCTTGCATGTCGATAAACTTATATAGCCGCTTGAATTTCGCATCGGAGAGTTTTTTCATACGAAATAAGCTTCGCGCGCCAGCTAAGCTAAACGTATAGGGGGAGAGGAAACTTAGCGGCGATAGGCTATTTCTTTTTTTTTTTTTTTGATCTTTGAATGATGTATAAACTTGATCTTATAAGTGACGTTTAAATATAATTGGCCAAAGGTAATAACGCAAAATTCTTTTTTTTATCAAACTAACAATGATCAAACAACAAATCATGACAAAATAATATTGACGCATCGCAGGATAAACTAGTAATACATTATATATAGAACAAAAGCGCAAGTTACATGCCGATACGAGTCTGAAAATAATGTAATTTAATTTCATACTTGAAGTACAACCCAGCAGGACATCTTATGCAGAGAGAGAGAGAAAAGGAGAGCGAGAACGAGAGAGAGTGAGCCAATGGTTTCTCTCAGTAGAGCCGTATAAATTTTAAGATCACACCCTCGATGATTTATGCAGTATTCGTCGTACACACATACGCAGCGTATAACGCGCCGCGCGGCACTGGTCATAGTCCAAGCACACGCACGCTTACACATAGGATATGGACTTTTCAGTGCACTATAACCCTAATATATTAGACGCGCGGTCAGAGGCGATATCGAACTTGCTGTATATTGTAGGGAGAAAAAGAATTTCGCAGCACACGCGCGCGTAAACACGATATGCGGGGGTGTATAGAGAGAGAGAGAGAGCGACTCTCTCAATAAATGTGTGCGCTGCTGCTGCTGCTGCTGCTGCTGCCTGCTACGTGTATTGTACGCGAAAAGTGAAGGAAAGTGTATGCGTGCGCGTTACGGGTCATAAAGTATCCCGTATAGTGGTTGTCATTGTTCCGAATGCGAAATTCAAGCGGCCGAGTATATATTTCCTTTGTTTTTACAAAAGTAATAAATATGATTGCGAGATATCTGGATAGTGATTGAAGATTTAAATTCAACATTCGCTCGAACTATTTTTTTACAAGCGGTTGAATTTTGAATTCATTCGATTGATTCATTGGCCTCTTGGTTTTATCGTGGAGTACTATAGCATAACGGGGGGTAGGTTCAAGCGTAAATTCAGATCAAATCATCGTCCGGCGAATAGCCGTGACAGGTACCGGTGCATATTTTAGGACGAAATAATACTTAATCCAAGTGGAAGAAATTCAAAGTGGGGTGAATTTAATCCACGATCGCAGCTTCTCTCGACTGGAATTGCCAATAGTAAAAGTGTGCCCGGCCTGCGTGGACGCGGTAATATAATCTCCAATTTCGGGGGGGCTGGACGTACAGCCAATAGTAAAAAAAAAAACGAGGAAGCAAAAAGTGATGCGTGCCTCGGAAGATACGTCTTATCTTCGCGTTACACTCGTCTACCTATGAGAGGAGCTGTTAATCTTTTCTTTATAAAAAAAAATTGATGCCAATACATTGTCAAAGACTTTTAGCGAAGAAATGTGATTATTCCTGTTTTTATAGGTATGCATGGTAATTCATGTTACACTTGGTATTTTGATTGAAACATAAAATTAATGAAATTATGATTAAGTATCTTCGTGTCCAGTACGAAAATCACGTGATAATAAAAATTTGAATTAAAACGTTGATAGTGTTATTATTTGTAAAAATAACTAAGAATTAAAAAGTTAGTTCCGTCGAAGTACGATATAATGTTGGCAAGTTCGTAGAAATTCATCGATGAGTCATCGTGACTGTCAACTGCTTACAAACTTCTTTGCGCGGTCTAGCTGCAGCTCGTTATTTAGATCACATAGACGAACACACAAGATCCCGAAAAGTCCACGATTTACGCGCCACCGTCTGTCAGTTAACCCGTGACATTCGACAGTATTGCCAACGGAAGCATCGCGAAAAAACATTAGCAAGGCATAAAGCGCGCAAAAAGTCGGTGGCACTCGCTGTTTGTAGTTGCGGCGCGCGAACGAACAAAGAAATCTCGTCTGTTCTTACCGGGAACACCTGTGAGTTGTAGATCACTGTGAGCAGGTCAACGCGCGTTTGTAACAAAGTATTTCTGGTGGCATAGCTGTTATAATACGATCGTTGCTCGACAATTGGTGACTAGTGGGTGTTGGACTTCCTTGGCAATTGGTTTAATTTATCTTACCCTCAAGTTTAGACTGGTTTTCATTGTTTTTGATAAGGTAAAATTGATGTTAAATAATCCTTAAGTTCTTCATGATTTTATCACTTATTTATCAATTTAGATTGACTTTGCATTATGGAAGCTGAACGTACAGTCATAATTGACACTTTGTCTCAACCTACGATGAAAGATTTTTTATTTCAATTGCTAAACTTATCTGTAAACATAAGTTATCAAATCAAAAGTGTAGAAGCATCTATAAGAGCCCGAAAAGAAGGAAATGCCATTTATATCAAGAAAAACCATACAACTGAAGATCATTTAATGATTACGCATTTTTATAACAAAAGCATAGCTTATGCTCCCAGTGAATCTGAAGAACTGATGTATGCTTATAGTAATAAAGTATTTTTATTAATGCATCTCAATAAATATAATGAGGCTATCAGTAGCATAGATAGAGCCTTACAATTGACAAATTCAGCCAAGATGAAGTTGAAACTGTACTGCCAAAAAGTCAAATGCCTTGCTGCCCTTGGCTCCTCGACAAAAGATGATGTATTGGAACAGATTGATCAAATTTTTAGAAAATCTAATTTATCTATAGAAGATACAACCCTTACATCAATTATTATAGAGAAAACAAAATCTGAAGTAGCATCAATGAAGCGATACAAACCAACCAATCATAAGTTATTGCATGAAAAAGAAGAGTTCAATAAAATTGTTACAGAGAGAGAAAAAGTTGATCCATTCGATTTTGTTGAAATAAAATTAACAAAAAATATGGGCAAAGGCCTGTTTGCCAAAACTGATTTTAAAACTGGAGATTTAGTATTAGTAGAACAACCATGTTTAATTGGGCCCCATTTTTATAATTATGCATTCTGCTCGCACTGTCTAAAAGTTGCATGGATTGGAATTCCATGCGAAAAATGCCATGATTATATTTTTTGTTCTTCAAAATGTAAAAATACAGCCTGGAAAGAGTATCATCACATTGAATGTTCTATAACACCATATCTTATTATGTGTGACCCAGAAATTCCCAAATATGTTCACATGAGTCTTAAAATTATAATAACGTTGATGAAAGATTATGAAACGATTGACAAGTTTAAATCGAAACTTAAAATTTCCAAAAATAATCTAGGTAAATATAACTTTTAATATTATTTAAAACATTTTTTTTCTAAAGTAATTCAATTCATCTGGGTTTTATTTCATTGTTTTCAGTTGGAATAGTAAATGATGGAGCTAAACCAATAATTACTTTATTCAATAAACTGATGAGTTTATCTCATGAATTACCAAAGAATATAATAGATATGTTAACAATGTATACCTTTCAATCATTGATTATCCTAGTGAAGTCTGCGTCTTTTTTTTCTACAAAATTAAAAGTAAAGGAACATGATGATTTTTCAAAAAATGAAGATTTTCTTTTTATTGGATCTTTGCTTTTGAGATTGGTGAAAATATGTGCTGTTAATTGTCATACCGTAAGAAAAAAATTTTTTTTATATTTAATTTATTCACATCTAAAAATTTAATCTATTTTTACATTTTTTTGTTTTTAATCATTAGTTTATGAACTTACCTTCACCAAATAATCAATCAGAACCTAATACTTACGTAACTGGAAAAGATACCAGAACTAAAGGATCTAGCATTGGACTTATCAGCAGTATGATCAATCACAGTTGTGCACCAAATATTAGAAGATTTTTTTCAGATGATTCGAAGTATGTTTATTATGCCTTGGAACCAATTGCTAGTGGAACACAGGTACTTATTAATATTCATGGTTATAAATATTTTTTGAATTATTTGTACATGTTTTTAAATTTATTTACAGCTTTTTGATTCATACAATGTCTGGTTTTACGATTCATCTCTAACATTTAGAAGACAATGTACTGAAGCTTTTGTGTGCAAATGTATTGCTTGCGAGGAAGATTGGCCTTCTCTTATGTACCCAGGGGTAGATCAAGAATTCATGGCTCATGAAATGAAATTTGAGCAATTAACGTATCTTACAGAAATTGGTTTTTTATGTACAATTGAACGATTAAGGGATAGAATTATTCCTGGACAGTATAGGATTGATAAAGATTCATTACAAGTGGTTGTTAAAATGATGGATAAAGTAGCTGAAGTACTACCACAACCTAGTTTAGCTAGATGTATGTTACTTAATATTTGTCACATGATTTTTGAATATTATTATGGGCCCACTGTGCCCTTTAAAAACTTATGTTCAATTAAAAATTGAATTCTCTAGAGCTTTTCTAAATTTTAACAATTTTATCAGAGTATTTTGACATTTACATAACTGTAGTATTTGAGAGATATTTTGATCATTTAAACATTTTTATCTTTGATTTTGTTTTAATAAAACCACACTGATTATTAAATTAGATTTTATGCATTGAATTTCTTTACATGTTGTAAACAGTTTAATAGAGGGAGCAATAATTTGTGCTGATCCGTTCTTGAATCGAAAATTGTTGATCACAAGTATTGTTTACTTATATTCATCAATATTTTAAACCAAAAATGTTAGTGCTCTGCCCAAATAAAATTTTCATTTTACAAACCAATATTTTTCATAGTGATATATTATTATTCATGCATTTGAAAAATGTCAAGAGGTCCAATCTGATTTTGCATTTTTTGGACCCTATGGAATCTGGAAAATTTATTCTCTTATGAAATTGGTCACGAAGTTATCGTATGAGATCCCTCAAAGCCACCGCAATGTGTGTTTTCACTTCGTTTCACTTCATGTAAAAGAAATTCTGTCGTGGTGACTTTACACGGGCGTCATAAGCTAGTTCACTTAATTTAAAGATCGTGAAGCAAATGGAAAATATTTTTCTTACATTTTGTGCGCGTATGTCATATACGTAGGGGGACGTACTCCAAAAAAGAATCGCGACGACCCTCGAATGTATGTATGCCTGCTTTTACAGTCCAAAGTATCTCGCTTAACAGTTCATTTAGCTTTCGTTTTCTTGCGCCGTTTATTCACATTTTCTCAATTGTTGTTTGAGATATTTATAATTTTTTTTTATTATAACTTTAAATGTTCTAATTGATCAGTTGGTTACTTTGATTTAATACAACCCTTTCCTTAAAGTCGAATATTAATCAATGTATGCTTTTTTTATCATTTTTTTTGAAGCTACGTTATCTTCCACAATTCTGTTAAAAAATAAATAAATAATGTAAAGAAATAATACATTAGAGAAATCGGGATATTGACTTGATTTGCTCGAAACAGTTTGTAAAGTATAGACAGTATCGGTAGCAATGGTCAATATTGAACAATTTAGATACGTAAACCCACGTTGAACAAACAGAGTCTGGAAAGCTCCAGAATGAGATCTCGTATCACCGAAAAGAAAGACAAAATTTCGAGACATACGTCCCCTTAATTTTAGATAAAGAGAGAGAACTCGAAGTCTGAAAGAAAGAGAGGCATGTGGCAAATTGTCGATCTCGCGAGGCCTTGCGCGCGTCTGCATGTGTGCATTTTATATATATATATACGTAAAACAGAGAGAAAGAGAGAGAGAAGGAAAGGAGGTTAAATCGAAGGCGAGCAGGGCGGGTAATCTGCGATTCAAAGAGAGCGATCCATCTTGCTACTTGCCAGGATTCAATCGTCGGCATTTGTTTGTGAAATCAGTCCCGAAGGACTTGCTTGCCTCCGTCTCTTCCTCTTTTTTTTCTTGTTTGCAGTAGCAGTAGCAACAGCCTCTTTTTATATATAGAAAGCGCACCGAGCGCGGAAAAAATTATGCACCTTGTCTTATTGGCTTATCTGCGGTAGTAGACGTATATAGTATAGTCGAGCCGCAGCGGTCGATCGGCTGCACACGAGCTAGAGGCGCGTCGAGGAATCGTTGAATTTTGCATGATTGCGGCCTCGTCGTGCGTATATCGCGGCGAGATTGATTCGCGTAACGAGAGAGAGAGAGAGAGAGAGATTGAGAATTATTTTTAGAATCTCGCGTGCTCGCGGATAGGCTTGTAATCGGTCGTTTCGTGAATTATCTTGATTTCAACTTTTTATGCACCTGAGCGCGCGGCCTGGTAAGCTCTCTACACACATTATACTTCTGCGCGGACTCATACTCGAGTTCAGGAGTTTGTATACACTACCGATACGTCGAGCGATCTGACGTCAATTCCATCTCGTCTGCGGAAAGTGCGGATTTTACGTATTACTCGTCTCTAACGCGGCGGGAGAAAAAAAAATGCAAAGCTGAGACATTTTCTTTTCCTCGTACACATATATACTACCTCTATACATGTATATCGTCGTTTCGCCTTCCAGCCTAATAAGGTCGTTTATATTTATATTCAGCGCCGGCCAGGGGACGACGGCTTTTATAGTGTGTAGCATGTATATATGCAAGTCCAGTACAAGATACATATATATATCTAGCTAGCAACGTCTGAGCCTGCGGCGGGGTGGGTGTGCTGTGAGCTGCTACCGCTGCCGCTGGAGGAGATCCGTAGCAGTATTCCACTTTATTTCTCCCTTTTAGATGTGCTACTACGAGGCTTTGGCCGGCGAGAGAACTCCGAGCTTCGTATTCACTGGGCTTTCGCATAATATGGAATACGATTTCGAGGCTTTCTCGCTTTGCTCGCTCTCTCTTTCTCGTTTTCTTTGTGCACCCGCGCGCGCAGCGAACTTATATACGTGCTTGCCTATATATACCTAAGCTTTTCTTCCATCTGCATGACTTTTCTATCCATAGCAAATACTTTTATTTATTTTTATTTCTGCCCTTTTTTCCGTCGCTCGAGATCAATGAGAAAAAGAAAAGTTCTGAATTTGTTTTATAATTATATACGCGGATAAATTCTACGACTCGCAAAGACCATCGTAAAGTTTTTATATTACTAGCTGCGACGTATTGTAATGCGAACGATATATGCCGTGGTATATCGTAAAACTCACGAGCACTGGGCTCTCAGAAATAAAATAAGCATAATCATCGAGCTGTGTCCCCATGAAAGTCCGTAGTATGCGTGTGTGTGTGTGTGTGCGATTGGACGTGTCTCTGCCGAGCTTTAGCTTATATAGTCGCAGTCCAAGGAATTATCCAGGCACATGCGAATCGGCGCGCGAAAGAGCCCATAAAGTAACCCTGTCACCGCCAGCGGCAGCCAGGCAGCAGCAGCAGCATCCCCAAAGTCAGTCAGTTTTTCCCCTTAATTGAGGAAAAGACGACGAAGGCAGTGGCATTGGTGTGACGAGTGTCAAAGCTCGCACACACACACACACATGCCCCAAGTTAAATTATCGCTCGCTTTTATACATTCATTTGAGCTCTAGCGAGGGCACAAACTCGATATACATGGAAACGGAATAAAAGTAGACGTGAAGCATGTGTGGGAGGCATCCGCGATGAATCACATAAGGCAGTGCATTTTGGGTTTAATGGAAATTCGGTACGGGGTTTGAGGTGAACTTTTTCGAAGAGCGCCGAATCTCGCCATTTGGCCTGCTTGCGAAAATTTTTCGAATCGAGTCGCGTGTGCTTTTTTTTTTAACAAAAAAAAAACAGAATAAAAGTTATTTTCCATTACACTGGCAAAAATGAAAAAAGAGCAGTCGCAGCAGGAAAAAAGTAGAAGAAAATTTGTAAAAGAATATAAGAAAAGGCAAGAGAGCAGCGGTACAGCGTATATATATATAGCTCGGCAGCAGCATAGGGAAAGGCAAATAAAGCTACTTGGGTGCTCGCTGCGTGGCGGCAGCCTCCTTATATTCGAAAAAGCCAGCCATGTCGTCAGCCAGGCGGAACGCATACGCGCACACACACGGATTCGCAGGGGGGCTGGTCTCACATTTTTGCGATTGCACGTACACGTTTTTTTTTTTTTTTTTTTCATTCCACTTATGTTGTCGCTCGCGCGTACCGAACGTACGCGGGGCATGGCTCTATATATACGTTTTTGTTCTGTGTAGCGTCGCGGAAAATGAGATGTTCAATCAAGTCACTGATTTCAATTGTACGAATTCGAAACTTGTTCCCGCAGAGAAAAGTCCGGAACAATGTGTGGCGTATTTTTTCAGAAAAGAAATTGGATGGATTTTCTGTGTTTGTATATTTTTTTTTCAAGAAAGATTTTTTCCTCGATAAAAGAAGTTTGGAAAAATGATATTTCCATAAATTTCATTACTTATTCGGTTGGGGGGAAAAAGTGGAAAATTAAACACCTTCAAAATAAATGTAGATCTTGTTTACTAATAAATCGCACAATAATATTAATTTTATTTATACATTTATTCGTATAAATTCAAACAGTAGCTGTCCAATGTTTCGAAAGATTACAAATAATTTACCTAAAAATGAATAAAGTAAATAAAGTGAAGAAGTGGAGAATCTATACATAGATGTGATTTTTTACAAGTAGCATTGCCTAACTCTTACTTGTACACTGACAAGGAGAGACTTTCATCTTTGGGTCACAGATCCTTACCAAACTTGTTTGGGGGTCTTCTTGTATATAATAATAAAGCCTCCTATGGTTACTTTATTCCAATGGGCTCTGGAAAGAATTATAGAGCAGAAAAAAGTATTAAATATAATATAATGTTATAAAATACCACTTATTGGTATCAGGCCTTGTACGGTCAAGTCTTACTTTCTCAAAAATATTTGTACATGAACTTTTACGCATTCTAAACACTTTTGCAAACAATAAACAATTGAACTCAATTGGTAAGTTTTGAAGAGCGCACCAATTTGAGCTAAAATTAACGTACCAAACAATAAATATTGATGTAAATTATATGAAAATGTTTTTATTTGTATAACTCATGAATCCCTTCTCTTTGCCTATTCCTGACACTCATTCGGATTCAGATTCACTCCAGATGAAGGTCAGAAATAGGTAAGAAAGAAAGAAAACATTTTTACATTATTTAATATAAATATTAGTTGATAAATGCATAAATTTTAGCCCAAATTGTCGCGCTTTTCAAAGTTTACACAGCAAACCAATTGAGTTAAATTGTTTATTTATTGAAAAGGTGTTTTGGACATTAAAAACTCAAAGTATTAATACTTCTCAGTCAGTTAGACTTGACAGTGTAAACTTGATACCATTATACGCTAATATATGGTATTTTATACATTATTATATTATATTATATACTTCATGGTGCTTTATAATGGTTTCCAGGGCCCATTGGAATAAAGTAACTATAGGAGGCTTTATTATTATGTACAAGAAGACCCTTAAACAAGTTTGGTAAGGATCTGTGACCCAAAGATGAAAGTCTCTCCTTGTCAGTATAATTTGTGGCGTATTTTGATTTCAGAAAACTACCGCACGTTTCTCGGTGTACAACAAACTAAAATCGCGCACAGCTCTATAAATCCATCATAAACTAACTTCGTGATGTTAAAGTCAGTAGGACAATCTGAAGCTTCGCAAGCCGAATAATTTTTAAACATTTTCAAATTTCTTTCTGATAGAATATTATTTACAGGAAAATGATTATTGTTCATCAGGCCATTTCGATGATATTATTTCTTCAATAATACATTGTAATGCCTTACTGTTTACATTAGTTTGACTTAATTTTCATAACACTTGTAAATATTATCAAAGTTAGTTAACTCGACGTGTGGTAAGATTATACCAGAAAAATTAGTCGTTACCAAAGCTGTAAGCGCGTAAGATGGAATCTAGTAATATATTTAACTGTCCTGTCAGGTAATTTTTATTTTATTTTAATCGTAGTGTGAAAATTTTTAAACATGATACTCAATCGTTTTTCAAATAACTTAGAGTGAAGAAGGAACCTGTTGAAGTGTCGCTCACTGAAAATGATTATAATATAATTGACAAGACACCCGATATTTTTCAGTTCTTCGGATTTCCGCAAGAAATACCGGTAAGATATGATAATTGCATACTATTCATATGATAATTATGTATTCATAAACAAATTTCGCATAATATTTCTTATTCAGCTACATAAGCTTGAAAAATCTGACGAAAATGGTGAACTCAACGATTTGGAAATTGAGTTTGAAAGCAAAGACGTAAAGTTCAATGTAGATCTATTAGCAGTTATGAAAATTGAAAATTGGCCTCAAAATTACTTGGAGGGTATGGATGATAGAAATGGCCATCAAGCTGAAAATATAATTAAAGTAGAAACTGCGGGAGCAGTAAAATTAGAATCATTTGCAAACGGTGCAAAGTTTAATGATCAACATAGACTCAAAACGCACATTGAAACGACGCGTAGTGGTAGCGACAAAGAATGCAAAATATGTAGCAAAAAATTCTCGAAGAAGAGTAGTCTGAAATCCCACATCGATTCGGTCCATCATAAAATCACCCACGCTTGTGATACATGTGGAAAGTCATTTACTCAAAAAGGTCATCTCAGAACGCATATCGATTCGGTGCATATGGGTATCAGACATACATGTTATGAATGCGGAAAGACATTCACAAATAAGCGCTACCTCAAGTGCCACATAGATGCGTTGCACAAGGGTGTCACCTATACATGTGATACTTGCGGAGAGTCATTTTCACGAAAAAGAAATCTCAAAGCTCACATCGACGCGGTGCATAAAGGTGTGGCTCATGCATGTCGAATATGTGGAAAGACATTCGTACAGAAAGATCATCTCAAAGTTCACATAAATGCAAAGCACAATGGCGTCACCCATACATGTGGTATATGTGAAAAGACGTTTACTCACAAGAGCAATCTGTATAGGCATGTTCGATCGACGCATCAAGGTATCACCTATACATGTGGTATATGTGAAAAGACGTTTAATCACAAGAGCCATCTGAATAGGCATGTTCGATCGACGCATCTAGGTATCACCTATACATGTGGTATATGTGAAAAGACGTTTAATCACAAGAACAGTCTGAATAGGCATGCTCGATCGGTGCATCAAGGTAACACCCATACATGTGATACACGCGGAAAAAAGTTTTCATAAAAAAATAATCTGAAATAGCATGTCGATGTGGCGCATCACTTACGCATTTTGACCTGATAAATGTATCACATTTATGTTAAATTGTATCCGATTCCCGACGTATGATCAAGTGTACTTGTTCAAAAATCTAATTTAAAGATTTTTATTTATTATGATATTACACATTTTTTTATGTTAAAGTATCTCATTTAATAATACGTAAAGTTAACGTTAAAGTTTTGAAAAAAATTAATACATTTTTTTATTGAAAAAGAACTATACTGCATGATTTGAATAAATTTTAATATTCTTATTATACGCGCCCTTTCCAACGCAATTTGCGTGACTATAATTCGTTATTACAAGCGTGCTAGCTGTCAATTCCAAAAATTATGACGATTTTACCAATGATTGATTTATACTATATTCTCTATTCAATGATCTTTGCACTCACAAGCTATAATATACCAGCACATGATATGCAAATGACTAAAAAGACATTACAATATTATGAATTTTAAACACATTCTCAACGTAAAGATGGTCACGACCAATTGCAACATATTTATTTCGATGTCACAATCAGGCCATTATTTTTTTAAGAGAGGAAACGCGGCTTTATAAATTACAAATGCAATTCCTTGTTGATTCGTTCAGTTTTGTATTTTTTTGATTCCTATTATGAAGTTATCTGTTATTTCTTGTTTCCTACGACGATTTTAAAGAATATTTATACTTCAAAAGTCTGAATCCTTGTGTCAACTGTGCACTCAGATTCACAACGTGACAAGCAAACAATAGCATATTCTTCGGTTGAACTTTTACTGAAAATCTCAAGAATGCCATTGAATAAAACGAAAGAGCTGCAAACAATTAAAATGTTAAATTACGGCTTTAGATTTTTCTTATCTATTTGCAAACCTTACCTGTTGTCATTGTCCCGCTAATGAATTTTGGATCTTTTTGTGTGTCCGATATTGCTGCTATTGGTATTGTCCAATTACAAAAAGGACCCCAAAAGTGCGTGCTAAATGAAATTTAAATCAATGATGTGGTGTTTGTTTAGCTTTTAAAATACTTTTATTAAACGAAGCACACACCTCATGAAGTAATCTCTAGTTTCTTTTTTTGCAAAATAACTTCTCAATTTACTTGCCATGTTTTTTACACTATATGATGTCCGGGAATATTACTATTTTCAATTCACTCACGCTTTTTAATATTAAAATGTTGCCACTTCTTATCTAAAATATCACAAGTCTTTATTTTTAGTTTACTAACCAATAAATAATTCAAGCAAACTCAATGCAAATTATCTTGCTTATTTCTTAGAGATACTTTGACGTTAGAATTCAACGAGTCACGCTCATTGACGCGCAGAGATCAAGTGCGAGAGAAATCAACAAGCTTAACTCCGAGGTCTCGCATAAAAGATTTACATAACGTTGAATTGCACAAACGCGTGCGATACATACATGTGCGCGCAGTGTCTCTTCTTCTCCTTTTTTTTATAAACAGATAAGTATTATCTCGCGAAATAGAGACACGAAATTACGAATTCTTCGATGCATTGGTTTACCACACGTGATTCAACGATCGAAATCTTTGTATAATATCTTCTGATTTTTCGGTCAAAACTTTATTCGTCAGCCAAGTCTTGTCGAATGCGGTCAAAAATTATCTCTCCTTAGACACGAATTAAAAATTCAATTTGCGAAATTGCACTATATGTACGATCTGCATGACGGAGAACAAATGTGTCAACCTTTATTTCCATTATAAAGACGTATAGTCATCGTAGAGTGGGCACTGTAGTTGAGAAACGAGGGGATACATAAGCGCGCATACGATAAGGATAATTCTTGGCTGTGTGCCCCATTTGGATCTCGAGAAGCGACATGGACCATTCGCAAAGTCGCGCTTGGCTTGGGCATGGGGCTTGGCGTTGGTTGGCCTCGTGAGCATCTACATAGATGGGAAAAGAGAGCATTTACACGCATAATTTATCAGGCTCGAGGCTGCCGTAACGACTCGGGGCACTGCGCGACTACAATGGGAGGCCCGAAAAACACTTTTTTACCGTCACCCCATGCGCATAGGCGAGTTTTCGGTACTTATCATCCTGTAGGCAGGCTCGCATATTATAAGACACCAGCACACACGTACACGCACACATACATACGGAGATCTGTCTCGCGTGTGAATATGAAAGATAGACGCGCGTTAGCGTATACAATAGTGGAAGGGATGTATGAAGCAGCGCATGCGCCATGCGTAACACCACCGACCGGTCAGTTTATAGCGTACCGGCGCGGATGTGCAAGGGTGTACAGCACGAGTGGGTGGTATTATTGATCCAGTTATACAGGGGGGTTGTTGCAGGGAACGGAGTACGCGCGCGCGCTCGAGGCCTTCATGCCGCTGCCGCTACTACATCTTACATTATACATTGGCGCGCGAGCGAGCCAAGCTATTTTTCAATGGGGGAGCAAAATAAGCTTCCATTTTTAATCAATCGATCGCCTTTCGATCCGTGCGCACGTATCGGCGATCGAGCTTTTTATATATGGTATAAGTAATACACGGCCATATAGCTTGCGCGAAACGTAATTTCGGCCTCGCGTCGGGCGCGCGCGAGCTTGAACGATTGCGACAGGTGTGTGTGTGTGTGCGTGTGCGTATATAAATATACACGGAGTCTCGAGCGCTGTGCGCCCGACGCGAGATTTTCTCTCTTTCGCCTGCTCGATTTTATTCGGCTAGAGAGATTAATCGATTCGAGAATTGCCGTATGCACTTTTCATCTGGGGTGTATACGCGCGCGATCTATATATTATATGCGCCATTCTGCTTTCAATTTGTAGCGCACGAGACGCGAAGGGTTGTCGACGCGATACGTATCTCAATACAGATTGACGAACGAACGAAAAAAATAGATACATTCTGGATCCGTGGATGAAAAAGCTTTCGAACTGTACGAGCTCGATTGGCAGGGTGTATTTCCATTTCGTCTTGACAAAACACCATAGAAATTCGCAAGCTCAGCCCTTGTATATAAATAGACGTTGTCGCACGACGACGAGAGAGAGAGAGAGAGACGAACTGATCGTACGTACTTCGATGTGCATAAATACAGTGTATATATGCTGGATGCACAGAGCGAGATCGGGTTTTCGTATTCGACCACTCGGTAGCGTCGGCGTACGACAAAGAATCTACTACACTATTGTAGCACATAAGACACCGAATTGCTGTTATTGCCACGGTATAGCAGCAGCAGCAGAGTCGAAGCTGTCTCCTGGGCAACACGAGGGCCACTTAAGAGTATTGCCACTCTTTTTTCTTCGCATGTATATTCGCAAAGGCGGCGCGCACCTTACATCTGACTGTATTGTATCGGCGACGCGATATAAGTAGAATGTAACGAACGACGAGCGCAAATGTGAGCTTTCGCCGTTTTCTCGTTTGCACGCGTACATGCGTTGTACTGCATAGAAGTTCTCATCATCATTATTAACAATACGTTAATGATCGAAAAATGACCATTTAAAATTTGTTGAAATCCACGACAATCGTGTTAAAAATACTAAGCGAATTTTAAATGATTCTTAAATGATGATTCAAAAAATTTAGAAAAGTTATCAACTGCGATTTCAATACGATAGCACAACTTTAGGTCTCCACCGCTAGATGTCGAGTACCATTTTCTACATAAATCTGCAACTGTCTAAGTCAAAATATTTGTCAAAATATTTGTACTGATATGGTAGTATGGTGTTACTCTTCGTTAAGTTCTAAAGGCTTTACTCAGGAAACTTTTTAACAAATGAAAAATAAACGACTGGTTGTTATCCAAAGCATGCTGAAGATACAAAAATTGCTATGAGATTGCGATGCGTAAGCGTTAAGTTGTACGTGATTCTGATAATTTTTACCAAGAAACGTTCGGTATGATTTTATAAGCGGCTTTTCGGATACAAGTACGGAGCATAGAAGATTTATACATACCCTCAAATTTATAAGCGCTTTGCCCTTTGATGTGTCGTATGCTGTCTCTGCAGACGTCGAATACTCGCGTGGGGGTGTCGAGAAGTCGTCTCTCTCTCTCTCTCTACAGCCCCATCCGTCGAGCCGAGTTGTCTGTCTCCTTTTTCTGTATAAATACAGTAAACACGTATGCGCTGCAGCACTCCATTTCGCTTGATACAGTGAGAGCAATGCGTATATGACGGGTTCCACGCTCGACCAGACAGTGCGCTCGCGCGGGGCATTTTTTAATGTATCGCAACTTTTCTAACTCGCCGTGGCAGGCCCAATTGGGTCTAAAAAAATATTGCGCATATGTATTTCGATAGATTTTTGTCTGCTCTTTCCAACGGTGATATTTATTTTTCGAAAAAAGTTCATTTTTATGGAGAAAATTGACTTTAAAGTTAACTCAATTTTTCGGCAAGTATGCCACCTTCGATTTTGTTCGTAGATATCTTAATCGATAGGTAATCTAATTACGAAGATTTTAAAAAAAATAGAAGTTGGAGTCTCAAACGGTTCAAGACTTATGAACAATTAAGTACCGAAAAACGTGATTTTACGGCCGCGCGCGCGCCGCAGTTGCCAGCTGCGGCGGCCGGCCGTGCGCACTGCTCCAACTACTATCGCTTACAATGATTAATATTCATTACTGCCCAATAATAAAAAGCAAGTCTTAAAAATTTATCTGGACATAACATCTTGACATCAAAACAACTTTACGAATGGGCGAACAATTATTTTGAAAATATAAGTTGTTTTTATTATTCTAGAGAAGAATATTTAGCCGTACGAGAACAGTTAAAACCTAGATTTCAATCTGCAAAACCTGTACCTGGGACTTTATCGTACCATTGTGTAACAGTCGCGAATAGATCCACACAATTATCATTTAAAGAATTTTCCGAATCGAATACTTTAACATTGTACCCTGCGCCCTCAAAGTCTAAAAGAAAAAAATCTTTGGATGATTTATCACAAGAACAAACTAAAAAAAATAAAAAACGTAAAGTTGCAAATTCGAAAAAAAAAAATCTTCCGAATAAAATGAAGGTTAGATAAAGTTCTAAAAGAAGTGTAAATTGAAACTTAGGTTTTTATTGATCTCGTATGGATAAGTATTTGATTTTCTAAAAATAAAACAATTTATTATTGGGCAGTAATGAATATTAATCATTGTAAGCGATAGTAGTTGGAGCAGTGCGCACGGCCGGCCGCCGCAGCTGGCAACTGCGGCGCGCGCGCGGCCGTAAAATCACGTTTTTCGGTACTTAATTGTTCATAAGTCTTGAACCGTTTGAGACTCCAACTTCTATTTTTTTTAAAATCTTCGTAATTAGATTACCTATCGATTAAGATATCTACGAACAAAATCGAAGGTGGCATACTTGCCGAAAAATTGAGTTAACTTTAAAGTCAATTTTCTCCATAAAAATGAACTTTTTTCGAAAAATAAATATCACCGTTGGAAAGAGCAGACAAAAATCTATCGAAATACATATGCGCAATATTTTTTTAGACCCAATTGGGCCTGCCACGGCGAGTTAGAAAAGTTGCGATACATTAAAAAATGCCCCGCGCGAGCGCACTGTCTGGTCGAGCGTGGAACCCGTCATATGTATGTGCCAGCCGGCTCAACAGCCCCTTTATACAGGCTTCGTTCGCAAGTACAGTGCTACACTTACGACGCGCATCTTCTCTTTATTTTCCTTTATGTAAACTTTTCTCGCTCAGCTGTGTATATCTTTCTCTGCAGATTATATTATAGTCCCCTAATATTTTTTTTTCGCCGTGAATAAAAACGCCCTCATCTCTCGTTTATTTTCGTGCATTATGCATTGCACTTGCTTGTATCACTGGGATCGTTCATCGAAATACTCGAAAGCTCGCGTAGAATTTTTTTAGACTGCGATCTGAACGACTTGTGCAATAAACAGCTTCCGTCATCGAGTCATGTATATAATGAGTTGTACTAGAATTTTATGTTCCGATTGGAAATATTCAAATTCGTTCAAAGCCGATCAAGTATTTATTAAAAACTGCTGCTTAATTCGTCCCCTCTTTCCAGAAAACTCATGTTGCGTCAAGCACTTTGTTTTGTCAAATCAATAGTGACATATATTAAAAATTACAGACACGAGTCTACTTGATTTTTATCAATATTTCGTTGTATCGCCAAGACTTTACAGCAACAATAGATAATTTTTTTTCGTCTTTGAAGTCCATCGGTCGCGATTGAAATTATCGATTTGCACGTAACTCAGAGGTCATCTATACAATTCGAAGCTGCACCGAATGTTTACGGAACAGCTTGAGTGCTCGCGTGAGAGTATTATAATATGCCAAGCGCAATACGCTATGGGCATAAATTAGCCGTAAAAGTTTTCCATTTCATTGAACTCTGTGCCGCTCGCTCTTTGCTCTCTAAATGTCTGCAGCAGCGCATATATAAAAGAACGAGTCTCGGGGCGCCTCGATCGACCTATCCCTTTCTTTTTACCACCCCAAAAAAATGAATCGCAACAAAGATCGAGGCATGTATTATGACTCGTTGCCATTATTCCGAGCCATTGGGCGATTTTCGTTGGTGTACGTAAGCCACGTTCGTGTCGATCTATTACACATTCTCGGATCGGTGTCTGGCATGTACTTGGCATTTACAATCAAACTCACCACGGATAAAGAATGTTGGAATTTTCATCAAAAGTCATCAACGATGAAAAATACACACACGAGTCAATTAAAGATATACGTTTTCGTTTATTTGGCTCATTCGTACCTAAGATCGGCTCACGAATCCTCGCGATTTCTCTCTCTCTCTCTCTCTCTCTCTCGCAAGAAGTTTTGCACTGCTGCAACATTTTTCTTAGAAACCTTTCGCTTCGGGCGCACGGACGTATTATAAACGATTCATTATCGCAGATGCATAAGATAAAGAAAAAACGCGTAATTATAACGTTTTTTTCTCTTTCTCTCTCTCTCGATCATATTTCTCGATGATTATATTTTACACGTTGTGGTGCTCGCTATATAAACAGTAAATACAACGCGTATATGTATGATACACGCGGACGATTCGTGTTGAAGTAAAAATCATACACTACTGCGCTTGATATATTAAATCGAGCGTTTAATGATAAATGGCTGGCTTACATACACGCTTGTATGTGCAATTGCTGCTTCCTGCTCTAGGGAAACGATGATCGTGGTAATGTCTACCGCTGCTCCAGTCTTGCACACACACACGCGCGCGCGCGCTCACATTTGTATTATACATGCGTATATCATAAACGAGCGAATAACTTAGGCGCGCTCATATTTTTATTATACATGCGATTTGCGACTGATGTAACCGTGGAATGATTGATGCTGCAGCTATGCTCATCAATTTAGCGAGCTAAAACGATCTTTTTTCTTCAACAATAATAAGCCACGACTTTTCTACGTTTCGTAATGAAATCGCACAATTTTATCGGTTGCATGAATTATACACTCGCTATAGATTCGGCGAAAACTTTTCAACGCGATGATCATTAAGTGCCGCGCGCTGCAAATTTATAAGTAGCCTTAATCGCGCCTTAAAAGTATAATTGTGAAAGTTTTCCTAATTATAACTAAATGAAAATGAAGCTGCGCGCGCATTATAGCGCTTATCCTCTATATGGCATTGGAAGAAAACTCGTTTATAAAACGCTTTTGCAGATCGCCGCATGCACAATCGTTACAAGCAGAGAATTGAAAATCCGAGTGAATGATATCCTTTTTATATAAACGTTAACACTATATATATCTCGCGCTGCTTTTGTTTTTATATAATAAGACGCGCGATATATAAAGCAGCGCGTGTATCGCGATATAGACGCGCGTATAATATCGCGGAATGAAACTTATACCGCCGGAGCGAAAATTTGAAAAATACATTTCGCTCCGGAACCACCGTTCTATATACGTGTGTATATATCGGGGCGCAGAATAAATATTCGAGCTACTGCTGCTCTGCTGCTGCTGCTGCTGCTGCAGACTGCAGCTCAGACGAATATAATATCGCGGAGATGGCCGTGCTATATAGCGCGCGGCACGCTTGTGTGTATGCGCGCGGTGTATTTTTTCTCTTCTCTTCTCTCTCTCTCTCTCTCTGGCTCGCAGTCTTGAATTATTATACGATTCATGTTTCGAATTGACTCACAAAATATATAAAGCGGAAGGAGGAGAGAAAAATGTTATTGTATCCGCGCCGGGCCGAAGGATCAGCGTCAAGGCGCTGTTCTCGTGCTATCTTATATACGCGTGCACGCCGCGTACAGTAGGATGTGTATTATATATACGCGGATTGCGCTGCTATATTCGCAGCGCAGCTCCTCTGAGCTGAAATTCATGTATTTTCGTATCGTCGGGTCATTCAACGTCTCGCGATTCATTCGCCGGCTTCTTTTCAACCAGACGTATCATATTGTATACTCGTGCGCCATATTATACTATAATTATTTTTAAATTATCGCTTTATTATATAATTTTTTCATAGATCTTTCTAATAAACTTAAAAATCAAAGTTAGTACCCAGAAATATATTTTTTCAAAACTGAGCTTTGACTTAAAAACAATTATTTTGATTTTACCAATTGCAGATTTACTGCAATAAAGACACTCGCCATCTAGTGGTGAAGACTTTAAGCGGTATTGTTGTATTTCGAGCGGTTAGAAACTAATCTCTATTTTTCGAATTCATTCTAATTTGCAGACCATTTGAAATGCGCTTAATATTTGCAACTTAATTAGAACAGAAAAATCACCAAAAAAGCCAATTCAAAGTACTACTAAAGTTTTCAATGGTAAATTTTCTATCATTAGCCTATTATTATTAATGATGAGACCGCCTCGGGGGATAGTCACCATCGGACTTTAAACTCCGCCACGAAAACGAAATAACTATCAAAGGCGTGTCGAGCTGTCAAAGTGTACGACAGCGATCCCTTTGGCCCCTGCCACCACCGGCATTCGCGCGCGTGCCCGCGCGTTTATCTCGGCAAAGCAGCCCAGCGCTCGAGCACGACACGATCCTGCAGCGTCTGTGTATGTCAAAGTTCGAGTGCCAATAGGAGAGAGTCCCTTTTTTTTCGGGGGCGAAGATCTTCTCGAACGAATGAAATTTCTCGCTGCGTAGCAATATGTCGGTGCTCTGGGCGTACTATACGCTGTATAACCCAAGATCCAAGAGGCCAGCCAAGCAAAAGCTCCTTTGAGAAAGCTTTTTGCGCGCGCGAATCTTCTCTCGCTCTCCGGCACGACGTATACGCAGGGAGAGAGGCTCGTCGTCGGGCGCAGCAGAATACGAAGCAGCACATATACTAGGCAGCAGCAGCTCGTATAGTGTGTGGAGCAGACTCGCTTTTGCTCTGTGTATATGTGCGAGTGTGTATGTGTGTGGCTTACCGGGGGTCCTGGGAACCAATAAAAATGTTCGACATTCTCTTTCCTGGGAGCGCGCAAGTCTCTGTCTGTGCGTGTGCGTGTGTATATATAAGCATCAACACAATTTGTTCGTCTATTGCATACAAGTGTGTAAACGTGGTAGCGCAGAGTTTTTTTTTTTACTTTGCGAGGGCGCGTGTCCTTCGTTCTCTTTCCTCCCCATTTCGCTTCTCTCTCGTCGCTCGCTCGAGTCTTGATTCTCGTCGACCGACTTTTACGTTTTTCATTCCCGCACTCCCCATCCCCCTTTCCGTCTCTCTATCTCTCTTTCTCGTCGCACATTCGTGACGTCGAAGATTCACCGATACATCGTTGCCGCACACGCGTGTATGTGTATATACTGCGAGAGTCCGCATTCGTCTCTCAGTTAACCAAATATTTGGCGAGACCCTCCCCCGGGAGCAGCAGCAGCAGCTTCGAGTCGAAGCTATGTACGACTTTTAAAAGTCCTGTAGATATGCCGTGTATGTACGCAAGGGTGGTTGCCTCCGAGAAAACGGCAAGAAAACACTTTTGTATCGGTTCACGATGATGTCGAAGCCGCTGCTGCCACTGCTGTCTCTCCATCCACCCAAAACCAAACTTTATTTTCGGCACAAGCGTCAACATGTCCGAAGCTTCCATTTTCAGGACGTGTATGAGCTTTTCTTCTTCTATCTGTCTCCTTCTCTGTGACTCTCTCTCTCTCCCTATCTCTCTATACATACAGATGTCTATATATGTACATTAACTGAAAAGT
The DNA here is from genome assembly GCA_034770305.1 of Trichogramma dendrolimi. Taxonomy (NCBI): domain Eukaryota; kingdom Metazoa; phylum Arthropoda; class Insecta; order Hymenoptera; family Trichogrammatidae; genus Trichogramma; species Trichogramma dendrolimi. Next base: position 3,384,554 of record JAPMIB010000001.1, read on the forward strand.
ATCGGGCATTTTACATTGTAGCAGCAGCTACATTGGCAAATAAAACGACGAGCGATTCCGTTTGCTCTTGAGGCCAGCGTCTGGGCCGAAGCTTGCGGTTTGGGACGACGATTATCAGCGAGGCAAATACACAGATCTCATAATAGAGGGAATTAATTGAATTTCTTTAAAGGACCTCGGACACGGCTCGGTCGATCCTCGACGTCGTCGTCGTTGTGTATTCGCCAAGATTGCTTCGTTTTGTGTGGATTTGTCCAACGTGGACAACGACGATGGAAAATCTGCCGATTGGAAACTGGTCAATTAAACTCCCTCCCCCGTCGCGCGGCACAAAGTATAGATAATACGAGAAATTCGAAAAACTGCGCCGCGTCGAAATAAATTTTCAGTTTCGTATCTTCTCGCGTTAAACGCGGCAATATCTCGTGCCGGGTAAATTTAACTACCTACTCAATAAGCGATCCCGAGGTACATTTGGAATATCGATTTTCTCGGAAGTTTAGGAATGTACATAATGCAGCCCATGGTAATAACAGACTGGGCCCCGGAGCTTGAATGATATAATCAAAGCGTGGATAAACGGATCGGGCCGAGGAACAATGAGACTCGTATTGATGTCGGTGCAAGGAAAAAAAAATATATACAACCGCAGATATCGTAGGTCCCTCCGGGGGCTTTCTGCGGTTTTGAAAACCCTCTTTTTAGTAAAACCTCGGCCTGTTTGTGTCTATAGGAAATCGAAATTGCATCGTTTTCATGTCTTTTTACGCGCGCGCACGCTCGTGTACATTTGTGAACTATATATATAGCGGTAATAGTGGGCAGAGAGAGAGAGAGAGAGAGAGAGAGAGAGAGTCAAATCGATCGTTTAATGTGTTTTTTTTCTCTCCGTGTTCATCTCTGCTGGCAGCATCGCACGCACGCACAGCGCAGGACAAATAGAAGAAGTCGTTGGTATTTTACATCTTGAAACGAGGATTTTTTTGCTCTCAATCTGCATAGCTAAAGCGACCGCATATCGACGTGCTGAGCGAGAGAGCTCGTGCTGCAAGCTAAGCCCGCAGTTCCGAGAAAGCTCGACGATGGCAGTTGGCTGCACGTATATAGATACATTCAACTCCGAGCCCGGAGTCATTACGAGCATTTTTATTAATCACCCCGCTGCAGTTCGAGTTTTTACGTTTGGCAACCTCGGCGCTGGGCGTCCGCACCGTGGCGAAGCGACGATCGGCTCGGAAACAAAACACGAGCACGACGATGAGCTAAAGGCGATATTCCGTTGAAAATACCTTCGAAATTGCGGTTGGGACTCGGCAAAAGTTGACTCTCCGCGCGCACATGCACCGCACACTCACACTCGCTTAATAATACAAAACACCCGAGAATGAGAGTGAGAGAAGCAAAATTGGACCAAGCAGCTTCTTAGGAAAGCGAGGCGTGTGTCATTCCATTCTCATGCGTTCTCTACGCCGGCGCTTTATATGTGTATGCGTGTGTCGGTACTGCATATATCTGCTGCACTATAATGCCGGCCGGCTGTGGCTCTTGCTCGACTCATCAAAGCCTCCTCTATACATATACGCAGCTCGTGCTTGATTTTGTCTTTCGGCATTCTCTCGTTTTATTTGTTTTCATTTTTTTTTCGCATCGGCTCGTGCGCGCGACAAGCTTAACAAACCTCTTCGACTGCGTCTGAAATAGCTGCTGCTATACCCACAAGTATCGCCACGGCAAGAAGTGTCCAAGAGAGGGACGATACAGTGATGATTCTGATGAATATTCACGTGCTAACGAGCTGGGCTGCATATTATAGCTCACGAGAGCTGTGCAAACGTGTCTGCATAAATACAAGATAAATGTATTTATTTTGTTATAAATTTAAATGTATGTCAGACACCTAATTTACACTGGGATGTATTTAATACATTAGATAAAATTATAAATTTAAGTGATATAATGTACTCAAGTTCACGCTGATGTCCCTCAAAGAAGCGTATTAGAACCTGCTCCATGCGGGGGATCTACCTGCATCACCCGAAATTATGACTACCATATATGCTAATGACACAGTCATACTTCGTCTCATCACGTCACATCACGATCACGTTCACGTTGAGAAAAGAAAACTGCCCGCAAATTTATCGAAACTATCCACCAATTCGACAATCGGACCAGGTTAAATATATGAGGATGCACCTCGATCGACGATTCACATACAAAACTCACATTTGGACAATACGGAAACAGCTCGGCCTCAAACTTACGAAATTATAGTGGCTTCTTGGTAAAAAATCTTCGCTCACTCTGGAAATCGAAATTCTCCTATACAAATCTATTATAAGGCCTATCTGGTTATAGGGCATTCAGCTTTGGGGATCCACTGCCAAATCTAGCATAGACGTTGTAAAAAAATTTCAATCTAAAGTACAACGTATAGCGTGGTGGACGATGCCTGGTACGTGTCAACCAAAGTGATCCATAGTGATCTGCATATTCCAACTTTTTGAAAGGAGATTGACAGCATGTTCTTCGGACGAAAAATAAAAATTATTTCTATAATTTTGTTCTTTGCACTTATACAATTATTTTTACTTTTTCACTTGTGGATTTACAGATAATGATACTCGCCCTCTAGTGGCGAAGACTTTAAATAGTATTGACGTATTCAACGCACTAAATTTTTTCATTTTGAATGTTACAATTGAATACTACAATTATATTTCTTAGTCGCTTGAAGATTTACAAAATTTAAGCTTCTCGACATCTTAAGTGATATTATAGCTTAGAAAACTGATCTTTTTGAATGAGAAAATTTTTCGAAACAGTTTTGAACACAAATTATCATCATCAATTCATTTAAAATTCGCTTAGTATTTATATTTTATGTATAATAATCTAATCAATATAACTATGATTTAGAACATTTTTAATATTATTTTGTATTATTAGGCTATTATTAAACTTGAGAATTTCTAGCAGGGATGATTTTGATACATTAAATCATACATTGTTCATGCATAAAATTTCATACCCATTTGACGATGCCAATTTTTCCTTCTACTATAGTATTGAGTATCAAGACTAAAAATTGATCTTTAATCCTCGTGGTAGGATTCTACCCACTGGGCTAACGTCAAGCCCCTATGCATATATATGCAACCAAGCTGAATACGACGAAGGAGGAGGAAGGGGTTCCGCGAAACGGGCCGCGAAAAAAGGGAAGCCAATGGAAATTCATCGAGAATGAGCACAGCTTCTTACTACACTGCTACTTGCCATCCACCTCATTCTGCTTCTCCACCTCCTCCTCTTCTTCTTTTCTTGATGTTCTCTTTGCTCTCTTTATTTTCGGCGCTCTCTCTCTCTCTCTTCATTGCTTTCGCTGAGCGCCTTACGACTTCATTTTCACCTTGGTTGTATACCGCCGCACCGCACCACGCGTATATATATAGCGCGCGCGTAGCGCTTTTTGTTGTAGCTGCTGCTGTTGCTCCCGCAAATGTCGACTTAGTGTCAGCGCGAAGAGATGCTTTAGCCATTCGTTGCTGCTGCTGTATGCTTTCTCGCTTTGGATGCGCCGCGTGGTCGTACTGTCCTTATATACCGAGGAAGGAAGAAGGAGGAGAAAATTGATTCGTGTGATTGCTTCAAATGAAAAAAAAGATCAATAATAACCTTCGCGTCGATTGATTTTATTCCTAAAGTTGCCGATTCAGTACGTGGTGAAACGAAACATTTAATAAATCTAAAGAGATTAGTGCACTGACATATTTAACGGTAAGCTTGGCGGTGTCTTGGTGAGTTACGTAAGATCTCGCAGAAAAACTCGCTCCTATCATTAAAATTTGGTATTTCAATTTATCTCGCTTATCTCGTCGGTGAGGCCAGTATTGAAGAAGAATTTAAGTTCGGAATAATGTGAAGGTGCAATAAACATGAACGAAGAGGTTCGTGTATGGACTTCAGGCTTACAGAAGCTGATGCTCCTTATTTCAGAACAAACAGATTGCAAGGTTACATCTAGGATAAAGATAAATGAATTAATCCTAATCGATGGCGCAACAGTTAAAGCAGCACAAATGAGGGACTGTCTAATTGAGAGACTGAAAAACTGAGAAAATGTTTAGCAGCTCGGTCAGGTACCATAATACATTACATTTGATGTAATAGTTTTGCTGATTATCGTCAGTGGTGGCATAGCTGGTGCCACACAAAAATACGGTACACAATGTCTAATGTGTACGAAAAAGTTTCGAATTTATACTAATCGGACATTTTTTTCCCCACTTGCGAGTTTACAATACTCCATCTATCGGTGGAATTAAAAAGCTCATAGTCGAATATGACACCTTTGACTACGATCAATCTCACAAGGAATATGAAACGAATTTTGAAACATTTTTTCTGCAATATTCGTACACCTTTCCCTCCTTCTCTCCTCCGCACACTCTTCTTTTCGTGGCCCGAGTTTTTTGCTTTCGAATTGCGTCGTCCACCGTCAAAAGCATATTCGCATGGCAGCGAACACTACAACGATTGCAACTCCGTTCACGTACGCGTATATGAGTGCTCGGTATTTCGAGTCGCAGAGGCAGCAATAATTAGCGTCGTCGAGACTCTATCTCTCTCTTTCTTTCGTTTGCTTCTCACACGGCTTGAATTTAAATGTTAATTGATTTATTGAGTAACTTCGACTGGCAACGCGTGTAGGTGCACAAGCACTCGTCCATCGTTATATGTTCTCGTGTACCGTGATTTTACCGAGGGAATTACGGCCGAATTTCTCGGTATTATTGCCGCGCAGCGATTGTTTGCAATTATTTAAATTGTCTCGTCAATTTATTCATCGATAAATCGAGGACAAAGCTCGGCGCGAGTGCGCGCGCATAAGTCCGAGTCATTTTGCGTTCGGCTCTCGCAAGTTACACACAAACTGCGCCCTTTGGGCAAAAAATAATATTGCACGCGCGCGCTGCAAAGCAAAGCAAAGCAAGGGCAATTGTGATGATTCTTCGAAGAGATCAATATGAAGGCCCGCGTGCACAGCGAGTTATATTATATATATATAGTACCACCCAAAGCCGCAACGTAGCTAACTACTCGATTTCTTGCTCTCTGCAGAGCGTATTTATATGTATTACGTATTCGTCGAAAAAATCTAAATCTACTCGTAATCCGAGCTATGTATATAATCTACGATATTTGTTCGATCGACTTTTGCTCGCCTCTCTCTCTCTCTACCTTTCTTCCTGCTGCCGCCCAATTGGGCACGCGATTGACCTGCTTTTTTTTGCGGTGTATCGCGTAAAAGAATTATCGATAAATATGTAAGTATTTCTTTCTCGCGAAAGAGGAAATTATGTTTAACGCTCGTAACTCGAGCTGTGTACCTTTAGTGGCTTTATTAGCTGCAGCAGCAGACGATCCCTTTGATTTTAACTCGACTTTCTTCCTTTGCACGAATTCGCGGTCGCTAACTTATAAGACGAAATAGAGCGACGAGCTCGAGTCGTATACACAGTCTCGCAGTTCGATACAATTGAAATTACTTAGTCTGCAGTATACAAGAAGCAATTAATGTTGTGTTTGCAAAGAGATCTGCGGGTCGTCGGAAAGGAAGAATAAAAAGAAAGAAAGAAGAAAAGAGCGAGCGAGCGAGAGAGAGAAATGAGCTGCGAGGCAAGAAAACACGAAGAAGCTATAAAGGGGAGGTAAACGAGGAGGTAAATCAGTGTATAGAAAAGCTGTTGCTGGAAACGAGCGACGAGAGAGAGAGAGAGAGTCGCTCTCGTTATATTCTGCGCTCGCGAGAGAGAGGATCTCTTTTTCTCTTTCGTCTCTTTCTCTCTTCCGAGTTGCGCAGCTTCAAAGCGCGACACAAATTACATCTCGAAGCGGGAATTAAGTGAGTACGCTCGAGTGACTTTTGCGCGTATTAGATCGGTATATGTACGCGAGCGAAAGAGCGCCCAAGTACCCATTGCTGCCGTTGCTGCAGTGTATGTATGTACCGAGCCGGCCAAAGGATCACAGAGAGATTTTTGCAATGGTCGTACACTCGCGCGAGCGTCCGGACCCTGCCCGGCCGTTACTTCTTCTTCTTCTTCTTACTTCTTACTTCTGTCGTTTTTCCCTCCTCGTTTCTGCACAGCAGCTTCTGCCGCTTAATAGTACTTTTGCCTTGAAAATAATCATTTGGCCCCGAGTAGTAGTAGCAGTAGTAGCAGTCACTAACTCCCGAAACGCAATTAACTCGGAAAATATTGTGCATCTACACAAAGAAATTCCCGTAATAAGCTGTTGATGCCTTACTCTCGTTTCGCTTCTGCGTCGATATTACGGCGTGAGCTTTGCATTATTCTTTTCCTCGGTGAGCTCAGTTGGAAGATGTAGTCCATACAACTTTTTGAAAATATTTACTGAGCGCAATTCAACCTACTTGTTGTAAATGCATTTGTACTACAATAACGAAAGATTTTGTTTCATCCGATCGTCGCGATGCTTCAAAAGCTCGTTTTGTACATCGTCGTTCACATCTTTCTTGAGATTAGCGTCTTACATCGATTAGACGAGTGATGCATGGTTTGGATACTCGGATTTCTCTGCCCATTGCGCCCTTACGTACGGCACACGGAGACTCCGCACTAACAGGCCTCCAGCATCCCTTATATATAGTCGGCTTTCCTCGGCTAATTTCACGCTAGGTCCAAATTAGCTGCGGCTCCTCCTCCAAAATTTTCGACGTCTTATAATTCATCACTTACGCAGTTTCGGTCTTATTTCGAGAATACTTGGATCGATTTAAACAAAGAGCTTGCAAAACAATTATTATTAATGATCGATAAATCGAATATAAACGGATCCGCGCTTTAGCTGCAATTATATCCGCGTTCTCCAATATGAGGCTACCACGAGCTGCTCTAGCTGGGGGGGGGGGGGGGGGGTTACACGTTGAGGGCGTGCGGGGCAGCATCTTGCTGCGATATGCGACATCGGGATCTCGAAGATAGAGAAAGAAAGAGAGAGAGAGCCGACGTCGAGCGTATACGACGTCGGGCTATAATGTTACTGCAGCAGGCGTTCATAACGATGCCAATATCAATTTTCAGATGACCCGTTGGAGCGGCTAAGCGACGAGCAATAGGGAGCACAGGGGGCAGAGCTATATACAGGACGACGACGAGGACAACAACGAGCCAGACATTCTCGAGAGCATATCTATATACGGGCGTAAGCAGCGAAAGAAAGCAAAATCGTTCCTCTTATACGAGCGGGTAAGTCGAGTCGTCATCGTCATATAATTAGACTCTTTTCTGGCTATCGCATCTCCTTGATTTTTTTTCTCTCTCTCTCATTCTCTGCCTACAACGCGCGTTTCGTTTGTAAATGTACCTACGTATACGTACGCACAAACAAGGCCTTATAGCAACGGTGCACAAAATCTTGGGGCCGATATCGCTTGCGCGCGCCTTGGCCAAACCAAGGGTCTACACTATAGCACATACACACATACACATACCAGTTAAGTTCATTTCGCACACGATCAAAACGAACGAAGAGGAAGAGCAAAAAAAAATTAGAGAGAATTCCACGTTAGCTTTGCTAAAAAAGGATATGAGAATAGAAAGGAGATCTGCTGCTGCTGTTACTGCTGCTGCTGCTGCTGAAGGCTGATAACACATAACACACACGGCGTACATATACGTCCGTATAGACCGGGTCGAATTTTGTTACGTTCTTTCTCTCTCTCGGAGTATACATATACAGGGATAGCTGCTGCAGGCTCGGTCTTTTTTTTCCAGCATCTGATGCGTAATGGCTTGTGTATACACTGTACGCGATGCTTTAATTAAAAGAAACCTCGTTTTGAACATTGACGAAGCGGCAGAAGGATATGTAGGAGTAGGAGAGAGAGAGAGAGAGAGAGCAGGATATGTGAATTTTCGCGAACATAAGCTTTGCTTGCCGCGCCTTGGAAGCTTTTTTTCTCGTTCAAGCGCGCCCGCGCGCAAGACCCGGTAGTACAGTAGCTACTTTCAGATATAGCAGAGCCTTTTTTTCAAGGCAATATCAAAAACACAAGTTTTGCCGCAAGAGCATCAATATTTTAGCGTCTTCAAGATGAAAAAACTGCGTTACGCTAGTCGCGGATCGTCGTCCAGTTTTACTTAAATCGTAAAAGTTTGTATACACGTGGATAACTTGTTGTTGAGCTTGGCCCTCGAGTAACAGCAGCGGTTTTGTATAAAGATTCTTATTGATATACCGTTGCGCGTAAGCTCCCACAAAACTTTTGAACATAAGTAAAAATAACCATGCAATATTAAACTATACAAGAGCAGTAACTAAGCAACGATTTTTTTCTCTTTTACAAAGAAGCAGTGTCAGTAAAATAAAACATTAGATAATGTAATAAATAAGGTTGTTTTGTATACATGCGATCGATGCTGATTCAATTTTTTAATTTACAGATTGATTTTAAAGTATGAGATAATGAGTAGAATACCTGCACCTTTGATGATACATAAAGTGTAATTTAAAGGCTTCACATACAACAGATTGGATGAAACACCGAGAGCCATATATTTATACACACATCAGTTGTAAAAAAAGGTTCGCTTCAATGTAAGTTAAATTTTGGCTTTTTTGATACATACTAGTTGCAATATTCAACATAAAGCATAAAGAAGAGAATCAATAAATCTCTGAAGTTAAGCTTGTGGGATCGGCGTGTTGCAAACTCAAAAGTAAAATATTCCAATTAGTATATAAATATCAATCAATAGTCCAAGCAATTTTTTTAGTTTTATCTTGGTTTCAAACAAGTGTGATTTTTGACTGATTCTGGATCATCTCTGTTTTGAGTTGAATCACGGTTGTAGCTCACTGAAGGTGATTCTAAATAATGCTGATAGTTACTTCTGTATCAAGCTAGTGTCAGTATTTTTGGAGATTCGTATAAATATTGATTCATAGGATAATCTGGTCTTCCCAATAAAAAGTTATGCTGAGTCCTTCTGCTGTTGAAACAGTTTTCTTCGTCGTTGTCACGAATATCTCTGTCTTTTTGCTTTTTTTTATTTGCAAGAGCTTACCAAGAGTCGAATTCGGCTATGCATATCCTTGTACTAGTTCAATGATGTCGTTACGAAAATTCAATTTTTCTTCAGATTTAATTTGGGCGACTTCTGGTAGAAGAGTTTCGAAAAATCTCAAGTCTAACATCTGTTCATCGCTCGAACCCATTCTTTTGGATAATTTTAATGACATCTTGTTTCTTTTTGGTTAAATATTGCGTCCAAAAAACTATTGTAAATCACTATTAGAATCCATTAAATGCATTGCTGCCCTTTATAAAATAATCGCAAGTCGTCCTGCAATGATACGAATGCATGTCTTTCAACTAGGGTGATAGACTCACTTTTCAAAAACTCGACTTACTAGATAAAGTTGCCCGTGAATCAATATTTCAAGTAATTTCAGTTCTGTTATTGCAGTTTCGGATTAAACCGCTAGATGTCACAATTGATTCCAAACAAGAAAAAATAAACATTGGCAGTGTAGTTACGAACTAACGCCAATAAAAATCATACTAAGGTAAAAATAAATATTTGTAGTTATATTATAATCAGTTATAACAGTTACATATTTGGTTGTTATTTGATGGATTGATTCATGTGTATGATGAATATTGAAATTAAATGTATTGATAGAAATAACTAAAAAATATGCGCGTTACAATTATGAAGTATTTTTTCTCGTAATTTCTTATGATCTGAGAATGGACATCGACGAATATTTTTCTCACAATCCAGATTATGGGCGTACGTATGGATGGATAACGTCGGCCGTGTGAAGACTAATATATAGTTTTTTTCTGATCTTTCGACGTTTATTTCATAAATTATACGAGGTAACAAAAATATTTATGACTTATACAATCGCCGAATCGAATGGCTTATAAATGTTTCAAATGTGTGGATACGTGCGCACGTGTGAGTACGAGTGTGTGTGTGTGTGTATACGTCTGTAAAGTGTACGTGTGTATAAAAGTCGGTATATTACGATACTTTGGGTGTAAAAAATACGTAAGCTAAGCGATAGTAAAAAGCAAAAAGTCGTAGATAAAGTTACATAGAGAGAAATCATCGCCGGGGCTCTTATATAATTTCACTGCGATATTATATCGAGAGAGCCAGGGAACTGGCTGCTGCACACACACACACACAGCCGAAGAGAGGAGCGAGAAAGAGAAGCTCGAGCCAAAGTATCTTCAATCCCGTTGCAAGAGCGAGAGAGAGAGAGAAAGTGAGAAAAAGAGAGCAAAGGATTCCTTGGGCCATTCTCCAGCTATATATCCCTTATCCGCAAATACACAATTCAAGTGTGAATTTCATGACTCGAGCTCGCGCGCAACCGTATATAGGTTTGAGGACTGAGTATGCCAGGCTGCAGCCATGAGCCAGCGAGCCTCGAGTATTATATATAGAAGTTAGGACCTTACAGCTATATAGCCGATGGCCATCAGTCGTACGATTTCACCCTCGTAATCCGTTTGCTCTTTCTCTCTCTCTCTCTCTCTCTCTCACTCTCTTTCGAGCACAGTCGAGTCTCCCTTTTTTTTACGAGTTTTACTCGCGGTCCAGCTTTGCAGATAGCGCGCGCGCGCCGGGAGTACAGCGCAGCGTAGAGCACGTTGCTCGCTTCTCTTTTCTCACTCGGACTTTTATTATGGATTGACCCGGGCTTCGCTTGCGGAGTTCCAAGTTCGATTTCCCTCCCACTTTCACACATCCCTTATACACGGAGCGCGCCCCGTGATCTGTTTCTTCATCCTTTTCGCGTCTCGGCGTACACGGCTTCTCCTCTCTCTCTCTTTCCCTGACTTCTTCTCTTTGGCACCTTTTTTCGCGCGCGGCAACGGCAGCGGCAGCAGCAGCAGCACGACTGTGATTGAGAAACTACTTGCCTCTGCTCTATTCTCTTGGAGCTATTAGTTGTGCGACTCTATCTGTATGTACGGCGGTGATTGACTTGACGCCACGTCCAAGTTCTACCCACAGTTCTCGCGATCGTTTGTCTCGTTCGTTTGCATTGGGACAAAGATCGACTGCACCCTCCGCAGAGCTCATCTTCTCATTTGACTTTGCAAACATTTGGAAAAAAGTTTGATAAAACCGAGATCGATAAGGCAAAACCAATTCATTCTCTGCGACAATTTCCATCAAGCTCGTCGGATCGAAGTTTTAAAAAAAGGAGCTGTGTGCAGTGATGCACGCTATACCGTAACAAAAGGTCTCTCTATTATACGAACGAAATTAAAGAGTCACATTCAAGTCAGCTACATGGCGTGCATCGTCGACGCGGGGCACACAAAGAATCGGGTCCTCATGGCCAAAAGAAAGAGGCTATATATATATGCCGACGACGAGAGGAAGCCTACACACATAATGCTAATGGCAGGCTTCAGAATTTACCCTTATACGCGCGCCAAGCAAAAGCTGCTCGGCCAAATGAGAGAGAGAGCGAGAGCGAGAGATAGCTGCAATACTCGGGTGGTGGGTGATACGTGTGCGTGTGTGTGCGCGTGGCAATCAATGCCGTTTGAATTAACGCCTGGCTGCCCGTTTACGGGAAAGGAAGATTAAAAGAAGGAATAAATGGATGCTTTGCTACGCTGAGCCGATCGAGACCGTGTGCGTATAATGCTCTCGCGATGCTTGCATGAAAGACTCTGAATTGTCAAAGAGAGAGACAGCTTTTCGATTTCTTTTTCTGTAAACTCATCGGTAAAATGATGTATACTTATTTGTTTTTGAAACAGAATTTCATGCAAAACTCACTACGTTTTAAAAAAAAGTACATGCTGTATGTATACGAAGCTACTATTTGACACGTAATTCTTTTCATTTTCACGGTATTCTGGTAAACAAAAAATTGGCTCGTTACTTGTTTCGTGTATTACATTGTTGCGTAATTTACTATTTTACCACATTTCTTATCGATCGTAAAAAATTACAGAGTCGTTCTTCTGAAAATTCTTGCGCATCATCATCATCATCGCAAATAATATTTATCGTAATCGGAAGTAGTATTTTATATAGTTAACAGAAATAAGAAATATCGCATTTTCACCGCAGCTTCCAATACAGCTAAACCCGCGTACATTACGTATATAGCTGAGCACATCTTAAATCAAAGTAACAATCGGCGAGAAATCATCTGAAAATTTTCTTCCCGCGCAGTAACAGGAACTCGGAAGCTACCCACTACGCTCATCTGTACATACACACGCTAACGCATATTATAAAAAGAGCTTTAAACGGCGCTTCGCGCATCGGATGGCAAACCCTCGAGCGGTGGCGACACTTCAGTACGAGAGTTTTATTTTTTTTCGTTTTATTCCTCGATCGCGTTGCGGCGCGAAGCTGCCGGCAAGAAATCGGATTAGCCTTTCGGTGGTAAGTTCGGTACAAGATGATATAGTAAAAATACAGCCGCCTCCCGCGGCGCACGATATGCGAGAGGTGGCAGCGATGCGTCACATTTTTTTTTCTCAAGCCCTGCAACACCACGATAAGGCGGCTGATCGTCTGCGCGTGGGTTACGTACGCGCGCCCCTCTCGAGTATTATAAACGCAATGAAGGAAGGCCTGCTCGAGCTCGAGGCATTTTCGTTTATATACACATCGGCTCGATTCAAAAGGGGAGCTCGGCACCGATCGACTCGCCGCGCAATGGCGCGCGAAGAAGCCGAGGCAGGCACGCAGAGCAGTAGGCATTTTAAAGCCAAAAAGGATTGGCCAAGGGGCTGTGCTTTGCATACACGCGCTTGCGCGTAACTCTGTACAGAAGCGCGTATGTAAAGTAAAAAAAGGTTTATGTATCGAGCCGAGCCCTCGCATTGGCTAAAAAAAGGGTGGAACGCCGTGGGCTAGGATCGTTCGGCGAGCGCGACTCGAATGCAAATGGGGGGGTTGCTTCGAGCGAAGGGTTGCGCGCCTCGGCTTTAAAAAGCCCAACTCGACAATTTAGTATCTGCGACGAGCTCGATCGGGCAAAGACGTGTGCGTGTTTCGAGGCAGGGATCCTCGTGCTCGTGTCACTGAAGTCGTGCAACGACTTAAAGGTGCGATTCGTCAACGGAACAATTTCATTGAATAATTGCATTTGAAATTTCTTTCGTACAAGTAAGATGTATACGTCAAAAAAGCAATTCCTTTGATTTAAGACGCAAATCGCGGGCGAGAAAAGGAAAGAGAGTAACGTGGCATTAGTCGTGTCGAGTCTAATGAATGCGAGTGCGTGCGTGTGTGCAGTGGTGCGAAAAACTGTGCGCTGCAGAACCCAGCTATATATATGGCTAAAGCACACGTGCCCTATCGGCTCTTTGGCCGTACGAGAAAATGTGTATTCCAGTTACCATGGCTACGCGTCTAGGCTGGTGTATTGTACCTTATATACTGCTACTGTGCGTAGTCGGATTTAGGCATAAATTTTAGATCTGCATCCCGTGTGCGCGTGGGTGAGCGCCGCAATGAAAAATGACGACGAGCAGCCGATCGTGAGTCAGAGCAATGAAAGGTAGCGCACTATATTATAAACTTGATAAATATAGTATTAAAAACCTTTGATTGAATGCAAAGTTTATTTAAAAGCAGAATTCAAATTTATAGTTACCGAGACTGAATTTTATTCGAGCTACACTTACCTGTAATAATCTTCGTTGAAAATCAATGTATCAGGGCTTATTTATATTTTTACATAAACCGCTCAAAAAAACCATGAAAATGCTATCACATGAATTAATTGGAATTCAAAAATGAACAAAAATTTCCACTTTCCACCACTAGAGGGCAATTATTTTTCTTTGCTTGAATATGCAAGTGGCTAAATGTAAATAACTTTATAAGTAAAAACACGGTTTTCATTCACTTCGTAAAAAAGGTTTCTTGATTTTTCTTAAATTCAAATTTATCAATTTATTTTGATTAATCTGCATTATAAAGGCAGAAAATTATTATAAAAACTAGGAAATTGATGTAACTTGAATTTAATTTAAAGGATTTTAAATTAAATATAGTTTTATATTATTCAAGAACAGCGTTTGCACGAGTACAGCCGTCGAGATTTTCTCGAGACAGAGAGACAGCTCTTTGGTTGTAATCGGTAAAAGTGGAAAATTAAACAAAGGTATAATGAAGCGGTGTGTCGCATACAGCCGAGTCCAACGACAGAAAGAGAGAAAACGACGGAGGCAGGGGCTGGTGCTGCTGCACGTTCGATCCATGCGGCTGGCATATAGACTATAAAAGAGAGCGAGAGAGAGAGCAGCAGCCACGCACGGCCAGAGCCCTGTGTGCGGGTGCAGACGGGGGGTCGTCGCGTCGTCGGTCTAATGAAGCCAAATCCGTTTAGGATGAATATATGCGTACGCGCGCACTCGCAGACCTTATATGTACCGTTTGCACGAGCAGAAAAAAAAGGAAAAGAGAAAAAAGAAACAACGAGGATGGCTCGTTACACACACTTTCTTTCTCTCTCGCTCTCTCGTTCTGGCTATGATAACAGTACGTGAGCCGAGCGATAACGTTTACTCGAAAATAATTTTAGTCGTGCGCAGCCCTCGAGTCGCAGCGACTACTGCCAATCGTACTAGTGCTGACCATATTGCCGTTCATCCTAGCGCGATGGAATTGGAAATTACCGACCGTATGATGTAGGCCGGGCAGCAGCAGAAGCAGCAGCATGTATACTTTGCCTCCCTTGGAACTTTTTCGAGAAAAGTTCGCTTCTACGGTATAAATTACTTTCTCAACTCGAGCGTGCCGGGCACGTAATGTATCGGGGCCTTCATTTTTCCTCTTTCATCTTCATAAAATGCGTTCGATTCGTTTGAATAAATTTTCCCTCGATTGTATTTTCAGCGAATCGTGCAGTCAGTCAAAAAGATCATGATGGCTGCCACCGAAAGCTAAAATTCTCTCGTGGAAAAATAGCTTAAAAAACGATATAAAATAAAGGATAATAAAAACCACTACTGGAAATGTTTAATTTATAACTAGCTTTTTTCCAGCGGTAAAGTTTTTTGGACTTAAAAGGACTACTTGAACTGGACATATAATAACCAAAAGTTCAAGGTTTTTCTTTCGCATTTTATGGCTTTATAATACTGCACTGTTTTTAACGATCATTTTTTACTATGTTAAATAAGTCTTCAAGTTACACAATTATTTTGATTTTACACTTGCAGATTTTCAGGTAATAAGGTACCCACCTTCTAGTATTAGTGGCTGGATTTCATTGCAATTGAATTTTCATACTCAAATCAGTTTTACTCACAATTCCAACGACCCTGATGAGATCGAAAAAAGTCGACGAAACGTTGCTAAATAAAGTTTGACTGCGACATGTATTTTTTGCAAAACTGAGAGAATAACTCTCTAGTTATTTCTTCCATTTTCTGCCTAAACAGTTCGTTTAGCTAAAGCTAAAAAATTTAAATTATTCTACTATAATGGGCAGTATTGCGAATGCAATGAGACATTCATTTAATTAAATGATTATAATATATTTCATGCCTTTAATTTTTTCTGTGTCAATTTTTATAGTAATACAGTCTTATTATCTTGATTTTTGGCTATCTTCGGGCCGTAATGCAAATAAAAAGAAAAATTGAGCGGTGGATGAGGACTTACATGCAAATTTAAATTTTTAAAACCGGATTTTTACTTTACCACTTGCAGATTTACAGATAAAGGTACTCGCCATCTAGCGGTGGAGACAGTGGTATTGTCTTAAGTATTTCTACCAAAAAATGGTATATTAAGCCAATTGTACACAATGATTTTAGTCAATCTCAATGTTTTTAGTTGTTCTGTTTTTTACGCTCAAAAAAATAATTTGCAAAAAAAAATGTAAAAATATCATAAATTTTACTATGATCTCACTCAATTTAGACTTATTTTATTTGCGAAGTTAATAAATCCAGAGCTAACTGTCTAATTTTACATTTTATAATGTAGTAGTCAGAAGAAGTAGATTTAGTATACATAATAAGTAGCGTCTTTTTTTATATCATGGTCAATGTAGTTTTATTGTGGTTGAGATAGGTCGAGTGTAATTATGTGAGTCTTTGAAACTACAGGCACTAAAGAAATTTCGAATTAATTATTACGATTTATAGAAGTGTTTTTTGTTACTTGAAGCATACCTCCTCATACGTAAAAATTTTGAAG
The DNA here is from genome assembly GCA_034770305.1 of Trichogramma dendrolimi. Lineage (NCBI taxonomy): Eukaryota > Metazoa > Arthropoda > Insecta > Hymenoptera > Trichogrammatidae > Trichogramma > Trichogramma dendrolimi. Next base: position 3,400,792 of record JAPMIB010000001.1, read on the forward strand.
TATCATACAAAGGAGTAGTTTTTACGTAAATTAGAATGAATGTAAAAATACTACTCGTGCTCTTATTTATTACGTTTTTTTTATTATTATTATTTCGAATTCACATTGATAAAAATCTCTCATAAGTTATTCAGCGTGTCTGGACTCGATAAGCTTGACATATTTTTCCTGCCCATCACTCAATTTTACACGGTATAATAAATAATGTTCATGGGGTTCTGTAAAACTAGCCTTTCGTATTATCTAGTCCATACTGCTCGTAGTAAATATGCGGTTAAATTTATTCCATAATTAAAAAAAAACATTTGTATTCGTTCATTATGCGTTCGTTGTACTTGACAAGTGACTTTCGTTTTAGCTAAAAAAATGGTTTTTTTTCCTATCGGTCAGTAAACGGTTTTTAAACTTAATATTACATATAATGTAAGAATAATATATTATTTTAAGCAGTTGTCATATCGTGCAACAGCACAAACGCGCAAGCAAAACGGATGATTTTTTGTATTAGTTGTATTGTACGGTGGGGCAGTGTACAGAGTTTCACGCAATAAATAATTATCAGAGCACAAAATAGAATTTACACATGCAACACAGTAGGTACAAGAGTGAGAGAGGGGAGGAGGGAAATAGAGAAAGAAAAAAATTATATCTGCGTGAAACAATCGTAAAAAGTATATTGTACATAGGCGTGCATACGGAATGAAATGCTGCACGTATACGCAATTCTGCTCGCGAAGGCGAGCACGTGATTGATATATTATTATTAGAGAGAAATGCTCGTGCCTTATTGTGAAATGAATAAATTAAAAATTTGCAAAAAGCGGCCTACACGTGTACGTACGTTTTCACAGATGATGAGCTGAATCTTATTATTTTACGAGTAAAAAGTGATCCGAACGCCGATTTCTCGCGCGTTGCCGCTCGAGTTGGAAAACAAAAATGAACAGCAACTGATAAATTATTCTAACGCACATATAAGCATATGAATGCAGAATTACTTGCTCTACGCGGTCTCTAATGCGTTGCTCGAAATAAACAGCGCTCAGCGAGCTATTCAGTGGGATATCAGTGATATCTTCTAGATGAGGAATTATGAAGCGCACGATTGTTGGCAAAACGCAGAGATATGCAGAAACGGGGTATCCTGCTTTGGTTATAAAAAGCGCTTTCACTTTTGTGCCGCTTTGTTAATTTGTATCGGACTGTTTCGTAATATATAATATTTAAAATTCACATTTGTTGCAGAATCGAGCGTATGTGTTAATCGTTCTCATACACGAACGTTATTTACGTTTATTTTTACATTTACACTGTCGAATGTATAGATCACAGTTCACTCAATATTTGAAAAATAGCGAATCACCACGTCTTAACGATGATACATAAATGCTCGAGTCACACGTCGACGCTTCCGACTGTAATAGGTATGCATTATGTAAAATAAAAAATCACTACGCGCACCATCGAAAGAACCGCTTCTCGCGCGGCTTCTAATACGCGCACATCTGTAAATATGGTGCACGCACGAATCGCACACGAGCGCGCGCGTTTGATCATTCAGGCCAGCGGCATCTTCTTCTTTTTTTTATTCCTCGCTGTATACGCGTGTATATATTGTAACGCGTGTTATATTAGCGCTGGTAATGAGAGAGCGAGAATCGCGTATATGATATACACGGTTGCTCCATTCGTGCATCGTATATAAAACTAACGCTTCGGCCGTGCACACATTTACGCGCGCGCGCGCCCGCATATATAGAAGTACGTATTTACGTAATTAGAGGCGTGTTGTTGTTTACGGTTCTACGGCGGTGCGATTTACACCAAACTATGATACGTTTGAATAATTAAACTCGTATGAGATTTTACCGATCTTATGCTCCAGGTGCATTTTATTTACACATCTGCTGCTAAGAACGCGAAAATCGAGAATCGAGTTCGTGTATACACGCGCTCGTACAAGTGTACGTATACCGGAGTGAAATTCAATGTCCGAAGCCGACGCGAACGCGAAAAACTATATACATACACTGGTAAAGTCTCTTGCACTTGTTAGTTCCAATTAACGGAGATAGCTTGTGAACGCGTACAGAGAGAGAGACGCACACACACATGGTGTGAGACAAATAAAAAGCTGCAGTTTGGAGGACGCGGACGTTACACAGTAGCGAGAGAAACAAGAGACTGCCGGCGTTCGCATGTGCAACAGCGTCAGCAGTAGCAGCAGCAGCAGCAGCAGAAAAAGAGGAAGAAAAAATTAAAAAAGTGCTGCTACTTCGTAAACTTGTACATTAATAGAAAACACTGTTACTTTACTATTACGCGCTGTACTCTCTCTCTCTCTCTCTTTCTCTGTGTCTGTCTCTATATGGCCATTGCCATCAACACACCGCGCGATGTCGTCGTCTTGTCTACCTCTTCCTGATGCTTCCTTATTTCTTCCTTTTTTTCGTTTCTCTTCTTCTTCTTCTTTTTCTTTCGTTAAGCTTCGCGCACGCGAGCGAGGTTCGCTACAAAACTTGCTTCCCTCCTTGTACTGGTGTCGAGTAGCAAGACGAAGACTTTCTCTGGCTCTCGCAACAAACGCGAAGCCGAGAGCTTGTCGCTGCTAGCCCAACGATTTTGGCGCGTGGTTTACCAAACACGATGCGATTTTCCAACGATTTCTGTGAGCAATTGACTTTGATAGATCGTCATTGTCTCTTGTATATTTAAATTAATTCACTGAGCTAAATGAGAGTTGTCCAACACCGTTAAGAAGAACCTTAAATTTAATGCAGATTTACTAGAGATGTTACTAAATTTTATTCAAGGTACTTTTATATGAAATATTCATTGAAAATTAATGTATCAGTGCTGATTTATTTTTTTTTATTCATTTTTTACTCATTTTATACTCAAACGTAAATATTTTGATTGAAAATTAACGCTTTAATATGGATTCAGTTTTTTTTTTGTTAATTGTACGGCAAATCTATAGAAATTCAATCATGATTAATACCAGCCTCCACTGCTAGATGGCGACTACTTTTAACTGTAAATCTGCAAGTGACAAAGTCAAAATAATTGTATAAGTAAAAGCAAGGTTATATAAATACTGTTGTTAGTTACAAGTTGGACTTAATTGAATTCATTTTTATAAGCACAAGCAGTAACATAATGTTCTTAAAATCAAAACTCCGCCACTTGGTGGCGACTATCTCAATTTTTAAATAAGCAAGGGGCAGTGTCAAAATATTTGTATAAGTACAGTACAGGTTTCAATTAACAATTATTCGAAAATCGTATTCCGCTTATACTTGACCGTTAATTCTACTGAAAATATTTTCAACAATGTAGTCAAGTGTAGCTTGAATTTGAAAAATACAAGGCATCTATATATAAGGATCTGCGGGCGGGCGGAAAAAATCTTATCACCCGTAAAAGGCTTTCATGTTAGAGTAAAGAAGCTCATTATGTACCTGGTACGCTCGCTCGCCTTACGATCGCGCCTATATTATACATATAGTTCTGGTATTTTGTATACGTACGAAGATCCGAGACATGCATGAAGCAACCTCGATCTTCATCGTGCGTTTCTGCGCTTGCTGTACACACACATAGATACTCGCACAGGTAGATACGCTTTATGCGCGATTATTACGGCAATTAAATCGCTCGCGCGCGCCTGGCAAAAGATTATTTAGCAGCGGCAGTAGTGCTAAAACACAGGGTGCACCTCGTTTATCAAAGTCGCGCCAGCACGCGTAGATAGACGCGTATAAGCCTCGCGCGCCTCTGCATACAGCTCTGCATAGAGCTTATTGTGTATATATAATATTGTTGCGTACGGGCGCGGTGTTCATTAAGCGTTCGTCTTTTATAAAAAAAAACATATATACATGCGTTGCATGTACAATCGTCCATGCGCATTAATAATACCAACGCAATTCACTCCCTCCCTCTCTCCCTCTTATTCGTGTGCACATTATGCGCCGCTGTAAATGATTCATATGCATAAAACACGCAAATATAAACGTGATTATGCGCTTTTTGTGAATTAATTTTCTCGAATGCGCAGCAGACGTGTTTCGCTCATGGATGTATGACATGGATCGTCGATCTTTTATTTCTTCTTTTTGCCTCGAGACAGTGGCAGAATATTCGGAGTCTATGCCTACGAATCGAGTGCATAAACTAGACGTATTATTATTATCATTTATACGAGACAACGCATTAACTCGGGTCCGCGCGCGCGTAAGAGAAATCTATTTCGACTTTACATTACGCAGTATATACTCCTCGTTCTGATATCGATCCGACAGACTTTTGCTGCGATCCAGAGAGATGTAAGAATTAATTAATCATACCCGCAGCTGGTTATGCCGGTGGAGAATCGCGATTATTGTTCGATAAAACGCATACATATGGGCACGGGTTAAGCTTCGCCGACCAACGTTATGAGAGCCGTCTGAGCTGTACTGCAAGATCAAAGTATATTTTATGAATGCTAGACGCACAATCATGTATTTAAATTTTCTGAAAGTCATCGAAAAATTTGGTTCAAGGTGTTTGCGTCTTCCGACTAGCTAGACAATGTCTGCTCGTGTGAAATTTCACGAGATCGCATGGCGTGACGCGAAGAGCAGTTTATTATACAAATGTTAGAAACACGCAAAATTACGTCAAAGCTGCAGTCATCGATGGATGATCCGAATTTCCGATCATTTCCTACTGTACTTTTCTGGCTACATCATTTATGCATAAAACAGCCCGCCATATAAAAACGAGTAAACGTTTTCAGATCGTGTAGTATAATATAGCCGAGAGAGAAGAAACGAAGGGGGTAGTAGTAGTCGTCGTCGTCGTCGTCGTCGAGTATTCGCTATACGCTCGACCAGCCTGTATGTACGTGTGCGCGTACGTAGGGGCGCTGCTCTGCGTGCTTCTCTCTCCCGATGCGGATGCTGTGTGTACGTCGCTGCTACTGCTGCTGCTTCTCTTTCCGCATCGATCCGATACATCATGGGGGAATTTACATCCCTTACGTATACCATTGCCGCTGCCGCCGTGTATGTATATACCGGGCGGAACAGCGCACACACGAGCGCAAAACCCCTCCATCAGCATCACCACCCCACTGCTGCTGCTGCTGCTGCTGCTGCTGCTACCACCGCCACCACCTGAAGCTCGGCACCGGCGGCGCATGCGTTTTCATAATATGTATTCGCTGAATACGTATGCGCGCTTGCAAAGTTACCCTTTGCTTCGAGCTCAGCGCCGCCGTCTTGCGCGCTCGCTTCTTCTCCGGTGCGCGTCCATAATGCGCCGTAGCGAGTCGCGGCTCTGGACTCTGCTGGACCAGTACATCGCATCCAAAAAATATTCATGGATTTTTTATTACTTTTGCAGTGCGCTGGCGATATTTTTATGAGGATTTTAGCGAAAATCGAGAGATGAATAAAGATACAATGAGAGTGAAAGAAAGTTTTAGACAATTTTGATCAAAATTATTAATATGATGCATGTTGTTGATGACGGCATGCTCATTGATGACGATGGTTAACGCAAAATCAGACACATCTTTACAGTTTCGATCCTATACCTGTACATTGCGCTTACTCGACTCTGGAGCTTTTTTATCGAGATTCCTGTGTGTAGCGCGTGTGCAGCGCTACGTGCAACTTCAACGACGAGTTGTTTCTATTTGTCAAAGAGCTCAAAATTCTTAATCTTTTCATTTTGCAGCAATTCGCGCACTTTTAGCAAGACATATACCAAATTGTTCCCTTTAAATCCTCACCGTACGAGAGCTTTTTTCGACAAAATATCGACGAATGCATTGGAGAGCTTCGCAAAAGATGTCCAATTAATCCAAGTTATTGAAATTTCTGATTGCTATTGGCTATAATGCATTCGTGCTTGGATCGTATCGAGTTAAAGCAAAGCCTCACAAGTAGTTTTCAAAGTCAGTCCAGTCTGAGGGGGCATTTCCGCGCCGCGAAGCGTACACCCAAGACGAAGGAAGAAGTAGAGGAAGAAAATCAAAAATCGAATGGCTCTTGAGCTTCTTTTTCCCTTCAGTGAGAAATAGCGCGCGGCGACAAAGGAGGAAAAAGTTCGCTACATACTTTTCTTCGAAGCTTGAAAATTGGACACAAAACGCCAATGAAACAATCGTGTGCGTGTGTGTGTGTGTGTGTGTGTGTGTGTGTGTCCATGCACACTGCTACATCCACCCATCCACACGCACACACATGGGCGAGCAGATTCTTTGTCTCGAGGGTTGGAATCCTCGAGATAGGAGGCTAATTCCATGGTCGAACCCCCGAGGAATGCTATATGTATGAAGCGGACGAAGAAGAGGAAGCAGAAAGGCAGAAGAAGGAGAACGAAGTAGCAGCAGCAGCGAAGTAGTCGAAGAAGTATAGAAGACGAGAAAGAACAAGGAAGCAGAGCGGCAACTCGAGCTTACAGACACACACTAGCTCATACATGGCTCTTTCTTTGGCCGCGACTATTTCCTCCATCGTCACTGTCTAGCTTCTACTACAACAAGCACTGCTCGTAGTCTCGTCGTTGTGTTGCTTCTCATATAGTAGTTGCGATCGTCGTTCGACTGCTTCTCTCGATGTGGTACTTTGATGTTTCTAATTTGATTGAAGGAATTCAGAGAAAGGCTTGTCGAACTTTCGTCCTTTATTGATCGCTATACGATTCGTACCTTTCGATTGTTCGAGCACTGCTGCAGAGCTTCTTATTTTAATTCGTCGATCGCAGCCGCTACGTACGCTACAATGAAAAGAAATCGGCGAGCTTCTTATTTTCTTACTCTTATTACTAATATTACTGCCTGCATTTGAAAGCTCTTAATGTCGATTACATAGATATCTCAGGACCCGCTACCGCCGCGACGTTCATGTCAATATTGCGCTGCGAAGAAAAACATAGAAAAGGCCACTAGGCGACAGTGGCAGTGGTGGTCGCCGCGCGACGACGCCGACGACGAGAGGCGCAACGAGCTCCGTGTATATACCGAGCCGCTTCTAGCTTAATAAAAGAAGTAATATCTAAGAGTTTTCTGTGTCACGGGTAGAGAGGCAATTTTTTTCTGCCTCGCGTGTATGTGTAGGCTACTGCGCTGCGACTTGGATGGGCGAAAAATTAATCGGGAAAGCTTGACTTGACTTATCGATATCCAATATCCATTTATTCGTCTCTCTCTCTCGCTTTTACTTCGAGATCTGCCCAAAAGTCCAACGAAAGAGTAACCAAGTGAGTGAGAGAGAAAGAGGGAGAAAGAAGAGTTCAAAAATAGCGAAGGGAAAAAAAAGGAAAATGCTTGCGTGCGATAAGGAGCTTGCATCTTTCAGTTTGTGTGTATGTGACGCAGCGAGCTTATATAGAAAAAGAGAGTTACACACGAGCTGTGGGGGTAAAAAAGGGACTGCAGGGGAAGGAAGTAGTGCGCGGGGGTAGCGACGGCGGCGGCGCGTGTGTCTGCTAGGAAAAGATTCGAGCATCCATGTAAGACGCTTAGACATATATATATACGCACACTTTCTTATCGCGAGACTCGAAGAGACGTCCAAAGCAGGATCCTTGGACGTCGGTTTATTCGAATACCTGTATTATAACTATACGCTGTTTACGCTACGTCTGCGCTCTCGAGTAAGCTAGGAGGAAGGGATGTCGGGGTTCGACGCACCAAAGAAAAAATTCTATATCTATATATGCTACCGGACAGATTTGTATTATATCGGCTGTATTTACTTTTCCGAGCCGCGGCCCGTTATGTATAGTATTATCGGCCGAGAAAGTATATTAAATCGCCAACAAGCCTGCAGACTTTTTATGCATTCTTTTTCCTTCCGGCTGGAGAAGCTTTTTACATGTTTCGGGCAGAGCGCGCACTTGTCCGTGTAAAAACATTTCAGCTGCTTTTTTTTTGTTTACGCGATGCTACGCTCCGGGTATCTGTCAGGATCGAGGGATGGACCTGTCTCGGACACTGACAAATTTCTAGACTTACGTACGTTGATCTTCGCTCCCGCGACCGAATACAATCCATACGTCGCTCTGATAATTTTTCCATCCTCGTATATACGTATATATATAAGCATCCGAGAGGTCTAACGAAGCGTAAGCACCACCACCAACACCACGCGCCCGAGACGAGAGAATAGAAACGAGCTTTGGTATTCAGCTCGCGTACGCCTGGCACATGCAGCAAAAAGCGATACGTGATAATGCGCGGCGCGTTATCACTTATACATACAGAAGCGTGAATGGATCTCGCGAATAATTATATCTCGTATGTGCGTGTGTGTATGTGAAAAAGTTCCGAGCTTGCGTATTTGGTGCAAAAAGCTGCGTGGAAATCCAGCGCCAAATAGAAGAGTATAATATATAATATAGAGACACAGCGCGGAGCGAGAGAATGAGTCAGAGAGAGAGAGAGAGAGAGAGAGAGTATTCAATTGAGACGTGTCCAAGACGTACGAGCACAGCCCACGCCGCGTCGACGCTATGACATTCTCATCATCGGTGCGCTATGACTTTTCTTTTATTCATTGTGCCGCGCCCGCACACACTATGCCCAATACGATATTATGCGAGTGTGCTTGCGTATATATCAATATATATAGATATACACGGAATGTATACGCAGCGATCGGATATGCTTCCCTAAATAAGCATGCCGCACGCAGCTGTATTCGCCTAGTGCTGGTAAGGCGCTGCGAGCGATAAGAGACGTACATTATTTCATGTATCGCCTGCAGTCGAGGCGTCCCGACGCGCTGTGTGCGACACATCCTCGCAATCGCTTTATTAATGATTTTTCGTGTCGTACGTCGGGCCGATACAACACGGCAACTTTGCGCATACACAACGCGTGTGAAGATGAAAACGTTCGTGCGTCATTTTTCACGCACATGCAACTAGCGTTGCATATATATAAATTTAGGATGTGTTTACTACACACGCGGAGAGTTATTGAGCTATTTTCTTGGTATAATAATATTGAAAAGCGCATGCTGATACATGGTGTAGAAAAAACGCTGTACGCTGAACGTTGTAGATAAAGCTCTGGAGTTTTAAATAGAGGTATCTTGGATGCAGAGTTGGCTGCTGGTGCTGAGAGATAATCTGAATCAGGGGTATACGAGTGCTCAACTTATTAAGTTCGATTCGTCGAGTTCGAGTCGAGTCAGAAAAACTGGAAGTACCTATGAATGTTTTTGGTTACTCGATTGTTCGAAAATCGAATTTATGTTTTTAAGTATGGATGTGCTTGGCAAAAACCGTTTCAGCATTTTACATTTTAGAATGTTCAGACACTCGTTTTTTAGTGGTCTTTTTATTTCGCAAATATATTTTATTGAAGGGTTTATACATTCGATTTATGACATCTGTGTTTCCTCCAATAAAGACAACGTAACTGAATTTGTTATCACATTTTTTTCAAAACCGTACTTTGACTTATACAATTATTTTCATTTTACCATTTGCAGATCAACAAGTTAAGGTACTCGCCATCTAGTGGCTGACTTTGAATACGATTTAATTTTCATACATTTTTGCATTTCAACTCAAAAACTAAAACAGTGTTAAAACTAGTAATTTACTACCCCAGGCCACAATAAACATAGAAAAGTCTCAGGACTTGTAATAAATAGGTGATCTGGAGCTTTTTCTTTGCAGCTCAGGCTTGTGCACTATTTTTCCTATCAAATAACCCGAAAATAACTTTTCGCATTTGCACAACGGCTGGAAAATAGTCGTCGTTTTGTATACTTTACATGTTGAAATTCTTTTTTTACGTTTCCTAGCATTTAATGTTTTTCAAAAAAGTGTTTTATTTGTCGAAATACTCCTACCCCTACTCCTTGCCCATACATATGCACGACAGGAGCTTCACTCGTGACACTTGCGTCGGCTATATACGATAAGTCTGCAAGCTGGGTTCGCAATAAAAAAATGCTTACGCCAAAAATATGAAGCAAGACAAATGACCGAGTCTTGCCCTTTTCTTGTCGATTCAGACTACTTTAGCAGGCAGCTCGTTGATCCAATCTGACAGGTAGAAGTTGCGGTCGATCTTACTGCTCTCTCGGAAATCTCACACTCGCGCAAAGTCGAAGTGTTCTTATCTCGTGCACATGAGGGAATTGTCGCTCCGCAAACGTGTAGTGCACTCTTGGACATTTGGCTTTCACTGCCAACGTCGTAGCGTTCGTGTGTTTGAGTTTGTGTACGTATACAGCACCAGGTATAGGCAACGAATCGATCCTCGGCGAACGTAGCTTAATTTTTTTCCTCCGATCACATCGACGATTCTTCGGGACTTTGCGTTGAACAAGTTGCTAAGAAGAAAAAGAAGGGCAGCTGGCGTTAAGTCACGCGCGTAAAAATGCATTAAGACGCGTGCACTCGCGCATGGGCCATCACGACTCGGAAATAAATATCACTCCCGTACTTGCAGAAGTGGCGCTGGTCTAGTGCTACTCTGCAAGCTCACGGGAGACGCACCCACACATACATACTTGCGTACTCAGGTATATATATATATATATATATATACGAAGGGCTAGCGCTGTTGGAGCTTGCAGTTTGCGGCGAGCGTGGAACTCAAAAGGAGGAAGAGAAAGAAGAAGGAAAAGAAGGGAGTTGGTATTATTTACGAGTCGTCGTGCTATGCATGGACATTGCCTCATTCGCGCCGCTCGCGAGCTCGTGCGCGATTCCCATTTCTTAATATTCGCGCGGTGTGCTCGCGCGCTTGTAGCGGCTAGCTCTCTCGATATGGCTCGCTCACGCGTTACAGTGAGGTGTCCTCCCTCTCCGTCTCTCCCTCTTTGCGCAAAAAAAAAGACGATTTTCGTATTACCTAAGTGGCCGCGCGGTAACAGGTACGCAATACGTGTGTGTGTGTGCGCGCACGTGTGTCTATGTATATAAAAGGGGGTACATACGTAGGACGCGGTGCTCGCTGCGTTCCCATAGTAACGATCGCAGCCGCGCGCACCTACTACTACCCCGGCCGCTAACTTCTTATGCTTTCACGTGTCTCCGTTATGCGAGCAATTTGCTTGCCTAGAAACAGTCGAGAAGCTGCACACCTACGTAGCTGCTTCGTGCATCTTATACGTACAAATTCCTGGATCAGTTTGAGCAAAGTTCAAAGAAAAATCGGAAAAGCAATAGAGAAGCTCGAAGCGTTCCACGAGGTTGCAGATCTGTTCAAAGCGAACCATACGCTTAACCGTAGTCGCATTTGCTTTGCAAGCGACGTGTATAATCGCGTTCTCAGCCAAATCGATCTATCGCCCAAGAGCCAATGGCAATTTCCCGAAATAAAAGCTCCTCGCGCGCTTGCAAAACTTTCTGCTGTATATGTATACGAGCGCAGCAGCAGCAGTATGTACACGTCGCGTACGTAAGGATAAACCGAGTCCAGCTTCGGCTCGCTGCTGCTGCTAGCTGTCGTCAGGGGTAACGCAGCCTATAGCCGTATTATACAGCCGCAGACTTTTCTGGACAGCTTTTATACGAGGCCGCAATATGTGTGACCGCGCGCCATCTCCTGTACTCTTGTATCCCTTGCTTTATATTCCCGACGTTGTACGCGCGGGTACACTTGGCCATCTCTTTCGCTCTCTTTCTCTCGTCGCGAGTGTCCCCTCCTCGTCGCGTTTATGCACGTAGACGAGCTCCCATACTTCTTGGAGACACTGCTGCCACGTCCACTTGTTCTCGGCTCGGGCGCGATCCTTTAGTTTTCACGCGCGCTCTCTCTATTTTTTACCTTCTCACCCTCTGTACATCGTACGTATAAATATATATATGAGCAATTCTACATAAAAACTGCTTTGGTTTCCAGTATTATTGTTTAAATAATATCCGAATTAATAATTGAAATAATAGCGAGCTGAGTCGCGTAGGTTACTGCTTTGGTTTGCAGTATAATTATTCAATCAATACTCAGGCTGGGTTATGTGGGTTACTGCTCTGGTTTGCATATTTATCCAAAAAAACATTACCGCGCTGGGTTTTATAGGTGGCTACTTTGGTTTGCATTTTCTAACATTCTCCAACATTTTAAAAATTTTCAGTACAATTTTTTCTAATAACTTTTCATATTCAAATTTTGAATGTTTCGAATTTCGCCCCCGGCCGCCATCTTTTTTTCTGTGATGATCGGGATCGCTGGGATGTAGCGATGTAAGGTAGTTCTGTATTAGGCATTGTCCCCGTACAACTTTTACCGCAAGGGGGCAGGCGTGTGTTAAAAGATGCTGTATCTAGTATATCTATATATTCGTACACAAATATATATAGATATACTAAATACACAGCGTCTTTTAACACACGCCTGCCTCCTTGCGGTAAAAGTTGTGCGGGGACAATGCCTAATTAGAACGCTATATTCGCAAGGCTAGCAAGGCGCAGCGCCTACTCGAGTAAGCAGTAACCTACGCGACCCAGCTCGCAATTATTTAAACAATTAAACTGCAAACCAAAGCAGAACATAGGGGAAATGTGACTCTTAATATCTTTTTTATTTGCCAGGAAACATCCATTTATAATTTGATGTAGGTGATCGCTCGGGTCGACTCTCGAGTCTGCTCGCTGAGTCGTCCGCCCGTACTTGCGTTGCTATGCATCGCCGAGGCTTCGGCGGGGAGATGAGGGTTAATGGGAGGGAGGTGAATTTTTTTATTTATTCACCTCTCTTTCGCCTCTCTCGAGGCTTCCAAAATTACAAGCTGTCTTAGCTCTATTTAATTCGCTCTGTGCCACCTAGCGGCGACACGACTCACTACAATACACACATCAAATTATATCATTCAAAAGCAAATAAGATTTCCTATAACATATATTAATTTCATTTACTTCTAAAGTGATTTGAGCTCACAGTACACTAAAAATAGCCGCTTCCCATTTGATTCAATGTTAAATGGCCAAAACTTTGAACTTCATTATTTCCCAAATTTGCATGAAAAACCCCAAATTTTTTTTATTACCAAATATCTTGTAATTTCATGAACTATTGTCAGCTAAAATTTCACTTCGATCTAAAGTTTTTTTCATTTTCGCTACAGCCTCCTTAAATGAAAGTATTTTTCGCTTACTATTGCATAAAATTTTGTATGCAACACGTGCCTAGCTTTTTCCGCACACTCGTGCCCAAAAACACCTTTTGGACACTTTTTGCATAAATAACTATTTATCAATGATGACAATAAGAAATTTTAACACTCTGTTCGTAAAACATGGTTTTTCTAACCTTTCAGTGATACGAAAACCACGTTTTACGCACGAAATGTTAAAATAGTACATTATGTAACAAATGAAGTATGTAAGAAGATGATTGCTGAGTGAGTCATCCCCCTCACGTACTTGTTACATAAATAACTATAAGAAAATTTACCTATAGTGCGCGAAGCACATACAGAAAGAACTATAGTTTCATACAAACTAATAAATGATAGCAAATTTTACTGCGGTAAATGTTTTACACACTGCTGATCAATCTCGGGTTTTCCTATGTTTTTGACACCTAAATAAAAAATTATGAAACGTTCATCTAATGAAAAAAATGTTTCAATACTCAATCGCGATTGTAGCCTCGAATTGTAAGTTTTTTTTATAGAATTGATCATATGTATGCATTCACACCATACCTAGACTGCAAGCTCTATGCTAACGCGCAGAAAATGGAAACGGGCGCGCAATTCTTTCACCGCTGCGTCCACGTATTCACCCCGGGGAGTGATAGTCCATGCGTGCGAGGCGCGCCCAACCTGACAAACTTCTATAATCGACGCGGGATTCTGGCAATGTAACTGCTTGACGTATACGCTTGCGTTACAAAAGTTATATCAGGCGTCTTATATTCGCCTACGTAGCAAAGACCACAGCTCCGGCGACTATAGCCATTCAAATCCTCGTTCTGACCCTCGACTTTTTTTGGCCGGGTTATATGTATTATACAACGCACCTATCATCCTGTGGGAGCGATTTTTCCACCGGCTACAATTTACAGTTTCGCATTTTATTCTTATCGCGCGCAGCGACTCGCATGTGGCCTACGATCACTAAGTCGATCTGTCAATGACGGTGGGCTTATATGATTCGCTTACATATCCAATCATACGAATCGGATGATGTTTATTCGAAAAAATTTAAAATGCTTTGATCCACAGGGAAATCCATTTCTTTGTAATGCAACAATATCGTGGCAATTTATTTACTAATGATGTACCGATCATAGATCTCGATTTTTCCTTGCGAGTATCTAATTGTTAAACAACGAGAGAGCTTGGATCAATTTACGAATCGGTTCTTCGAGGTGAAAATGATCGAATCTTAATCGCAAATGAGCTACGTTCGCATTAGTAACGCATCGAGTTAACGGCTACATTGCTTCTCGAATCATCTTTTTCAATGGAAATGGCAAAAAAAAGAAGAAAACGACAAGAAAAGAAAGGAAAGAGAAGCAAGCAAGGTAAAACTAATTGAGTCGTAAAAAGCCAAGCAAGCGTGCACCACCTAAAAGATTTTGCAATTAATAATCCGTAACCATTTTGTTTTTCCGCGAAACAATATAGTTAACTCCGCGCGCGCGCGCGCGGCTCGTTAGTCCCAAAGAGAACCTTTTCTGCGCGCACAGAGAGCTGCAGTATATTTTAACAAATATCATAAAATAGAAATCGTATCTTTCATCGCGCTCGCACTTTAACTGCGATATTATTATATGGCGCGCAGGCTCGCAATATCGATCTCCTTGTACTGTTGCTGCTGCTGCTGAGCGTGCACGAGAACGCAAAAGGTGCAAATATAACGAAAGCGACAAATTGCGCGAAATGGAAATAAGCAGAATCAAGCGGGATGTATATAAGCGTTGCTCGCAGAGCTCGAAAGCAGCAACAACAAAAAAAAGGAGCACGAGGACGATGACGAGAACGGAGAGAAGGAGGAAGATGAAACGATTTTTTGCTTTAATTGGATTACCCGAGTAACATAATTGTTTCTGTTGTAGCTGGCCGATGTTGTTGCTGTATTACCGCTGCTGCTGCCAGTGCCAGTGCCGCACGAAGGAAACAACGGCTCGCAGCGGAAAAAAGAAAAATTACCTGCGATATTCATTCTGCCGGAGTGCTAGCGCGATACATCGATTTCCCGCAGCTGCTGCCTCGATGAATCGGCGCTCTTTCTCACTCCTTGATGCTGGATGAAGCCGCGCACACGAGATGCGCGCGAGAGGTAAAAACGATGATTTCACGAGCATTTCGAGAGCTATTATGCATCCGGAATTATCTATGCAGAAAAACCTACTCATGCGACTCGTAAGTTCAATGCGGTAATGTATGCTTGCACGTCAGTTTACGAAACTTTCCATGCACGTTCGAAAGAAAATATAAAAACGCCTAATGAATAATCGCTCTCATGATGCTCTCGTGCCCGAGAGGTGGGAGATAAGGCCGATCGTCGAACTTTCTTTCCTTGAATTTATCGAAGCCATCGAAATTTTCGCGTTGAACAGGAAAATCTATCAAACGGGAGGGGGGCCTAAACTCTAACGTCCGCGAGATACCAAGTGGGTGCAATTATATCCGGCGATGAGCCAGTATATAACGATCTAAAGTCGAGCTAGCTGAGCGCAGACTATCCTCGAGCACGTTATAGCGCAATTGTTTTTGCCCAAGAGAGAGAGAGAGAGAAAAGCTCATTTGCTTGAAAGATGCAGCTATAGACTACTAGGCTCAATATTTATCGCTCGCCGCGAGATCGATGAATGCGCCACGAGACTAATTAATCTTGGCTAAAATACGATCGATTTTGCACAGCTGTCGTAACTCGAGGTTTTTCCACGCGCGCATATGCTTTAATTTTTTTTTTCTTTTCCTTTTTTTTGCCTCGTTTCCTCGAGGCGATCATCGCCTCATCCCGCTTTTTGCCATAGGCTAAAACTTGCGTCACGGTTATATGGGCCGCCGCCGCCGTCGTCGCCGCGTTTGCAGGCGCGTGACCGTCGTGCGCCACACGTTGACGAGCAGTGCAGTCCAGTCGTTTTACAGGTGTTCTCGTACAGATATATACATAGGTATATATAGGTACAAGTGCACTACGCGCCAGTAGGTACTTTTAGCTTTTACTCTGGGTTTTTTTTTCTTTCATTTCTTTCTACTTTTTTCTTTCGTATCTTCTTCGCTCGCCTGCGTACGCGTGAACACCCTCGTCCAATCGAACGTTTAAATCGTTTAGTCCTGGGAACTTAATCTATATACGCTTCAATGATTAGCGCCGCCACTGACCCGTATTATGGCATCGCACCGAGCAGAGTTTTCATGATCGTGTATTACGGGTGAGATACGTGTTTTCACTTTGAATTTCTATAACCATAATTAATGATAATAGATGGATAATTTGAAAAAATAAAAAAAATTATTACTTTTCCACTCTGAAAAATCAAGTAAAATACTAGACGTTTTTTCCAAATATGATTTGAATGTGATTTCCGAGAAATCTTGAATTTTCACCTTTCATCACATATTCATAATTAATAAAAAATTCATTTTGGTTCGAAGATTTAAGTTCAAGACTTCAAAATTATAAATTGAAAACAAAGGTAACCTGTATTTATAATTGTATTTATAATGCTTTCTTATTTATTATGCTAAAACTTTTTTTTCTGTTGTGGTTTCTGAAAATTTTTCCACACACCATCTACCGGTAATTTATGAATAATAGGTGCCTAAAAAAAGAGTTCACATACGAGAAATTTTCAACACGCTTGCCTTAGTTCTCAATACTTTAAAATTTTGTCTTTATCATGCATAGTTCGTTACTTTTACTGTGGGTATTGAATATTTAAATTTAAATAATTGTTACAGTTTACTTACAATTTTAAGTTAAAAAAATGAAAAAAAAATTTAATTGCATAAAATGACATAATGCATATTTTCACACTAAGGCCACTTATGAACGCGAAAAACCAAAAATAAAGCATCCACAGGAGCTACAACAATCGAATGAAGCGTAATAATTCATGGTGGCCTAAGAGACTGGGAGGAGAAAAAAAATGCGCCAGCTGAAAACGAGCCCACCACTTACGGCCGTAGGAGAAGAGGTATAGAATCGTCGAGCTTGCTGAAGCGCAGCTTTAGATAAACCCTTCATTCGTTTCTTTCTTCGCACAGGGCTTTTCCCTTCATCGGGATTTCTCGTCTCATTCCAGAAGTCCTGGCATAGCTCACATACAATCAGGTGGAAAATTTATGTAACGTGAATATCATTCATCGATAAAAAATATTTTTTGATCGTTCGTAGAGTAATTAAGCTCTCTCGAAAGCATCTGATTACAATTTCACATATTTTTCATATATTATAAGCTGAAAAGCTTAGCATAAGTTTATAATATGGAATTGATGGATTAGCCGACATGAAAAGCAAATATAATTGTTTTTTTTTCATCAGTGTAGAAAATGCTAATAGATAGCACATAAATCATCGTCATTAATGATAACTGCGTCCGTATCAACGTAACTATTGCAATTATAATATTTCCTTTCATATGTGAATAAGTATATAATTATACATTTTAATAATATATCGTCTTAATTGAGTGATTGATATACTTTTCCAACATACAGAACAAATTATGAAAAGGATATAGTTAAGCAAACATCACGAGCACATCGCCGTACTTCCGAAGCCTTCATTAGGATTCGCATTATATCCATTAGAAAAAGTACGATCAGGAATGCATAAATTGCCCCGATGCAATTATTACGATATCGCGTGTACACGTGAGCTTGGATGTATCGTACATACACAAAGCATCTTCATTGATATTTGACGCGGTACTTTGGCTAAATCTGCGCCGCGAGAGCGCAATTTCAATTAACATTTCTTGGCCTCGAGTGAACCGAGAGAGCCAGAGCCGTCGAAACAACGTATAATAATGACAAAGGAAAAGATAGTGGCGGTGGTGGCAGCGGCGGACGCGTGCATCTCTCTTTCTCTCTATCTCTCTCTCTCTCGTGGCGCGTAAACATCGTTTTATGCAGCGGTACATTTCATCTTCTGGGTCCTTAATTTCACGCTAGTGAATGTAGCAGGAAGATTCGCCGGTGTACCCCTGTGCTCTGTTCTTTTTCTTCTCCTTTTACTTTTTAAACTCGCTTATCCCATTTTCATTTTTACTCTGCTCGCGCCAAGTATTACTGTATATTAGTTGTTTTCTTTTTCTTTTCGATATTTATCGCTCTTCTTATACATAATTGTTAATCCCATGGTTTTACCTCTTTCATGCTGATACGATTTTGTAATTGTTCATGCGGAATTTTTATATTTATCAATCGACGATCCATAAAAGTTCTAATAGTTTCTTTGTAAAAGTTCCATATCTTGTTGTATTGCTATGATCGAATTAAAAATTGAAATTAATGGTAATAAATAACTTTCGCTTTATACTTAGACTAATTTTGTTTCTTTATTTTCAGATTACTCGGAAAATCAGTTAAATGAGAAATACACCGCTTCAAGATTTCGATTCATGGAAAAACAGCATGAACATCGGCTGATAAGAAAATGGTCGTCTAAATAAGTGCTCACAAAAAAAATAGGCACTTGAATTTATTGTGATAAGAAAATGTTGCGTACGAAACTTACATTGATTCATTTAATTTTAGTAATTAATCAGAAAGAAAATAGATTCATGAGAATTCATATTAGTTCATTCAAAAAGCTGAATCATACTCTGCTGTACTATGCTATTCATAATTTCACTGATAAAAAGACTTTAAATTTAATGCAGATGTTAATGTACAAATTTATTTACGTGAAATCTTCGTTGAAAATCAACGTACCAGTATAAATTTACTTGTTTACACGAATACAGAAAAAAAAATGAAAATGCAATGACATAAGTAACTTTAATGCAAAAATGAACAAAATACATTTAATTTGTAATAAAAATTTAAATAAATTTGACTGAAATAGCTGAAAAAATTCATGAGGACTCAATCATAATTGAAACCAGCATCAACCACTAGATGGCGAGTGCCTTTATCTACAAATCAGCAAGTGGCAAAGTCAAATTAATTGTATAAGTACAGTAATTATATCGTTACAGTAGTTTAGAAATTATTATATTGAAAGATAAAATAAAAAAGAGCATTTTATTCTTGTACCAATAAATTCGGATGGTAAAATTGTTATACTAAAAATCTTTAAACTCCAGTCCAAATGACATTAACTTAAATGCTTTCACATGCAATTGAATTCATGTGCATGGAGGAAAAACATTTCTACTTTTACATTATCGTTATTGTATAATTTTATAGACGTGTAGTTTAAACAAATAACTGAGTTGAAATAACATCTGCAATAAGTCCATTAAATTAAACGTAAAAACAAACACTTCGTACCAGTAAAATTGAAAAAAATTTAATCTCATGAATAATTCTATCAAATTTTCATAAAATACTTTGACTGTAATTTTTTCTGCAAATTGCAAAATGAGACTCTTTGAACATCTTAATCGTCATTAAGTTGTAGTACGAAAGAAAAAAAAACAGATCGGCATGAGCGTTATACTGCTTGCACTTGGAAAAAATTCAGTGTCGCTGGCTCTTCAATATGCATGTGTGGGTCGTATATGTGTATGTGTATCGATCGATTCTAAGTAAGCTACATTCGTCTGATTGGTTTCTTCGTGAAAAAGCTAATGAATATCGAACGAGTCCGTTGAAAATTGCGAGCTGGCCGTCTCTCCTTTATTCTTCGCGTCACTTCATTACGTCAAAAGAGAAAGAGAGAGAAAGAGAGAGAGAGAAGAGAGAAGAGAGCCCCCGCGTGCGAGACCTATACCTTTATGTAATGAAATCGAAAATCCGAAGCTCGTTTGATTAACCTGTCAATCGGGTATTTAAGGACGACCGAATGTACTACAAAAAGCTGCAGTAGTCGCCGCAGCCGCTTACTTGACTGAAATGCAAAGCATTTCCCCAGAACAATGAAGGTACATTAGAATGCTGATTAACTGCCCTGAATTACTCTCGATCCTCGATTGGTTTTTCGTGCGGCTTTTTTCTACATGATAATTATTCAGGAACTTTTTTTTTCAATAATGCTCTCGAAAGTTGTGATAATACAGTGAAAATTAAAAGTCATTATCGCCTCTCGTAAACGTTATTTATTCTTTATTTTCTATTCATTACTTTGATTAGCGATTTCGTAACAATTACTAAAATAGACAAGCAATTTATAACTAAAGTAACAGTTCAAATCAATACGTTATACGCATGACACGTAAATATCATAATGATTTAAAAAAGTTAATCGGGAAAAAGGCAGGTTTTTCAAACGTTCTTGCACTTTTAACGCACAACTATAGGAATGTAGCTGAATAATGCATAATAAATATGTATTGTGTCTCACGCATCGCGTATTATTAAAGCTCGAAATCGCGCCTATGTAGCGCATAAATCAAAGATAAATTGAGTAAGCTTTATACATATCGGACCTCGACGAGTTGAGAAGCAGAACCGCTGCTAATGTTAAAGTATAGATATATCTATATAATTCAGTTTGGTGCAATGCATGTATAGGCAGCTGCTACATAAGCGGCGCAATAGCAGCAGCTCATTTAGCCCCACGCAACAGCGCCTGGTCACATATAAAACAGTAATTCTCGCGCTGGCGAGTGCGCAAGATATATAAATGCCAGGCCAATGGGATACATAATGCATAAAATGCCATTTTCCCGTACGCACACACAGATATATACACACACGGATAAATGTATAAATGCGCGCGCGGCAACGGCAGTCCGCAAGTTTTCCGCGAAATCATACATTGACGAGCCTCGGCCGTTTATATAGGTATATATTTACATGCTTCGGTTTTTCTCGACGGGCGATTCTCTCTCTCTCTCTCTCTCTCTAGTAGGCTTTTTTTGTCTACTACTCCTATCTCCCTCCCTCTAAATGTCGACTTAAAGGAGATGCGTATAAAGAAGTTTTATAAGCGACGTGCGCGCGAGCGACTAGCATTGCAGCAGCAGCAACGCGCGAGACGATAATCCCGGATGGAGAAAGTACAGTTGCGTGAGCGACATCTCCGTCAAGTATTCTCCACTGCAGCAGCAACAGCAGCATCGGGCAAAAAATGGAAAAATGCCCGAGTGCGCGCGCGAGCGAGCCGAGGTTGAAAAGCTGCAGCAAGCTGAACTGTCTGCTGCACGTCGATGCTAGAATCGGACGCGATTTTAAAATTTCTGGCGCGTATACATAAATACGCGCGCGCGCGCGCGAGCACACACTTTGCGCAACGCATTATACATTATATATAATACGCGATGACGAGACGCCGGCAATGCGTCTTCGGTAATCGAAGGAGACAAAAAAAATTATAACCCGCGACGGGCGACGCTAGATGCGTTTAGTTTGTAAATGCAGCATAAATAGTTTGTAAAAACAGTTGTGGACGTGCGATGATGTTGAAATATATGCTATGCAGACAGTAGAAGGTCCCGTTAATTTCCTAAGTTATGCTACCGAGTATTATGGGCACACGTGACACTCGGATTATAAAGATGAAAAAACACTCGAGAATTCAAAGATGATAAGCGAATTTAGAAGGGCACAATTTGACACCCGAAGTCGCGTACGCACCGATGAAAAATACGAGACTCTGGCCACACTCCGTAAGAGCGATTATGTGCAAAAGTGCAAGAGCTAATAAAGTGAGCGAGAGAGAACGAGAGAGGGGGAGAAGCAAATAAAAAGATCGGCATTATTAAAGCGATCGTCCGCGCGAGTATATCGCGGGGCAGAATTTCTCACGGGCTGCACTCCCGTAGTATAAATATAATATGCGCGCGCGCGCGCTGCGGCTCGCAGCATGTATAATATCGGGCCCGCGCCATTATTATTCGTCGATCAATGTGCAAGTAGTAGTACGAGCCGAGCTGCGAGCCTATATGTATATATGAAATCTCGATGATTTAAAAGAAGATGCAGAAACTAGTTGAAACTCCCCCTCGGTAATCACAACGAGATCAATAAAAAGTGGCCGTGCGCACTGCCCAGAGATCGGGCCCGCCAAGTGCGCTCCGCGTTTGCATGATACTCTCCGTCTCTCTTTCTCGCTGTATTGGTCGAGTCCTTAATAAGCGGTTCGCAGCCGAGCGCCGTATCGTAGTAGTATATAGAAACAATCCGATTAATTCGCAGCGAGAGAGAGGCTATTTCGCATATATGCAGCGCAGAGCTCTTTTTATTTTCGACTGCTGCCGCTGCTGCTGCTGTTTCTCTTTTCATTTCGGAGCGATTTTTCTCTCGTATATAATACGACTTAGGCACACACACACACACACACACACACACGCATGCATGTATGTATGTAGGCGCGCATCGACGTATCACGCGGTAATCATAGTGTTTTCGAGGCACACACAACCACCGCACCGATGCATATTGCTCGGACGTGACCGCGCGTCGAACCGCCGAGCGCATATGATGACTACACACATGGTGTGTCCGTGTATGTATATTACGAGCTGCAGCTTGCAGGATCATTTTCGTTATATACGTGTGCATTAGCGGGTGTGCTCGGTTCGACCTGCTGTATACGATATGCAGAGCGCATGATTCTAATGTTGGCTATGCTTCAGCAGCTGCCCAAACTAGCGCTCGCATTTTTGACAAATTTATTTTCCAACTAGTCTGTCACTTACTTTGGTAGAAAATATCAAGCTTTTACGGACAATTTTTGACAATAAATTTATGATTGAATTTATTTTGGATGATTATATTACAGTTTATTTATATCTTCAATTGTTCAATTCATTGATTTAGACATTGCTTTCTCGCAAGTCTTGGTCTACCGGTATGCTGTGATCGAAACAAAGAATATTTGAGAAAATTAGACGGATTCGCGGTAATTCTTCAAAACCGGGCTTTGACTTGTACAAATATTTTGACTTTGCCACTTGCAGATTTACAGATTTAAAGGTACTCGCCATCTAATGGTGAAGGATTAAAATGGTATTATTGAACTAAAAAAGGTTTTAAACTGGTCTAAATTTGTTGAATCAATAAGATTGTTATTCCGATGTCATTCAGAATGCGACGGATATTTTTAAAATATTTATAACAACAAAATAGACAAAAAAGTATAATAAATAATTATATAATAGTTATATAATAATTAGTTAAACATCCTTGAAACATTGCAGGTGATGAATTTTGATCAATTAATCGCCATTATTAATTTTAAGCATTTTTACGAGGGTTATTGAATTATAACTTATTGTATTTGAGTTTACATTCATATGTACTGTAATATCTTCATTTTTCATAAAAAAAACCGCTGTATAGTGATGAAATAAGTGGCGTCTTTTCATTAATTCGACTCTACTTTACGCACTCTATGTATTCAATGATATACATTGCGCTGGCACAGCAAAAAAAAGGCATACGTTGATAAATGAGTTTCTATCTGCTACGAATGATGAATGAAATGTGCAAAAATTTATGCGCGAGAAATTCAGAGCGTCGGCGAATTAATATGTTATACTACTTATATGTACTTCGTGTCTGCGTAATAATATAAAAGTCGAGCCTAGCTAGCGAGTAAAGCGCCGCCGCCACTCATAAACGCGAATAAATTCAATTAGCTTCTCTTTCTCTCTCTTTCTCACTCTATCTGAACTAGCGGTTAATAACGGATTTCACTTGAATTAAAGCTCTTATTAGCAACTATTACGCGTCGCGCTGCAAAAATTATTCCGCCCATTCTAAGGCATACTAATAATCAGTCTCCGGTTCTCGTTTCATTTAAGAAAATGTTGTCCGAAAAAAAGGAAAAAGAAGAAACACGACGTTGTGAGCATCGCTGCACGCAGTCTAGAACTACTGCTGCTGCTGCGATTGCAGCTTCAGGGTAGAAGCAGAATAATAATACAAACGCGTGCAGAGCGCGCACGATATGTGCGGGGGCGCGAATTATCCAGAAATTCTCGTATACATACATGCAAGCGTTATAATGTAGTCACATGCACAAAGCTAATTCATTGATGCAATTATTCGCGTCTCGGGGTCAGATTATCTCAATAGGAGGAAATAAGAGCGTGGCACAGATCGCGTGACAGGACAATAAGCGAGCGAGCAGCTCTCGGCCGTTCTTCTTCCGTACTCATACGTATATCGGCCACGGTGTGTCCTTTTTGGTCGCGTTTCGCCTTCTCCTATACTCTTTTCGTTCTTTCATTTCGATCAGTTTTGTTTTGCCGTATATACGACCCATCTATATACCGGCCTCCTTTTCGCCTTAATTTCTTATATTCTCGGGATAGTTTGGCGTAGCTCAGGACTCATTTCCAGCTGCAATTTTTGCCCCCCGGCTCCGAGAAGTCAATTCTGTCAAAGCAGTATATAGAGCAGCGATCTCGGTGCACAAGCATGAGCGGTGGTGTCGTGAGAATGGATTTTTAGCCGTCGCCCGTGTGCGCTGCTTTTTCTTCGTTCTTTCCTTTTTTTCTACCATTTATCCTTCATTATGCATTATCGAGTCTATTTTGTACGCTGGATGCCCGCGTGATTTCGAAACAATGGATGTACCGCACGAGATTTCATTTCTGTTTAAGCAAATTAAGTTTCGAGCGTATTTCGACAAATGTAGCGATGTCGAGACACGCGCGTACGATACATCGTCGATGCGATCGCGTTGGAAAACGCTAGCTCGTATAAAGTCGTCTTTTAAAAAAATTGCAGCATAAACAGAGCAGTAGCAGGCTGTACGAAACTGGTGCAGTGCTGCACTCTGTCAAGTGCGCGAATTTCTTTCCTTAAATCTCACGATAAATATCACCAAGGACCTGCCTCGTGCAGCACGAGCCAGTTGTAAATTCGGTCCCGTGCAACGCGAGTGCATTTATTATATGACGTCTCTCTGCGCACACCACGCGCGTGTGTATATATAAAGTGCGCACGTGAGAATGACGTTATATGTATATGCGCGCCTCCTCGTCGTGATCATCGTCGTCGTCGTCGTCGTCGTCTACTTGGTCGAGGTGTATTTCGAACTGTCTCGCGTGTGCTGCATGCACTCCGCAGCTTCTCGTCTCCTCTCTGTCTCTCTCTCTCTCTCTCTCTCGCGACAGCGCTTAGTAAATGTGCAGCGCAGCAATGCCGCACGCAGCAGTCGTTATCCAAGAGAGAGAGAGAGAGAGCCAAGAGGCGCATAATGTGTGCCACGCGTGTGATGCATGTGTAGGCTATACGCACGCAACACAACGACGACGACGGCGGCGACGATCTCGGGGAGACATCTCTCTCGCGTACGGGTGATTTTCGGCGCTTATACGAGGCGGTGAGTCGGCTTTGAGGCTCGCCGCCTGTCGCCGCTGCTGCTGCTATATGGAAAATATAAAAATTTTGTCAACTCTCGCATGGTACTGTTGAATCTACCTGCGCGAGCCCCGGTTTTATGCATACGGTTATGTGTTTCATAACTTATTCGCGATTCACTGGACTCGCAAGCACTCCTTTTTTTATTATTCGCGCGTAAAAACAATGTCAGGGCGATGACAGCGACGTGCGTTATCCACCGGAATTTAAAATGTCGAGTATAGTGGCATCTCAAAAAATAAGCATAATAAAAGTAGGTACGTCTTTGTAAAATGATTAGTACTTACTTCCAGTACTAGTGCACTTTGTAAATATATCGATCAGTTTTGCTACCTTATACATGAGCAATCAGTTTCCATATATCATATTGAATAGATAAATATTTCAGATTTAATTTCCAAGTCTAATTTTACACTTACGAGCGGCTTGTTTCTCGGAAAGAGCGGCTTTAAAACATCTTCGCGCAGATCGTGGCAGTGTTACATATTATGACCAGTGCAGAAGAGAGAAAAAATTAGCACGCGATTGATAACGAATATCTATCGGCTGACATTATCTATATAAGCTTACGTGCTGCGCGCGTGTGCGCACATTTACAAGCCCATAGTACGAGAGATGCCGCGCACGCGCGCGCGAATATGGCTCTCAAAAGTAATTATACCAACCGAGAGAATACGAGAAATTAATTAGGCTACGCACTCCTACACAGCATACGATGGCTATCTAAATAAGAAGTTGGCGTGACTCTGCATATATATGTGTGTGTACAGCTCTTGCGCTTGTTTTCGCTGTATAAGTCTGCGTGTGTGAGTGTGTCTGGTACGTCCGCGTATGTGTGAGTGCCTTCAGCAGAACATGCACACTTTACTTTCGTGCACTACCCGCGGATAATTTGTATAAGATGCGCCCGCGAAGTATGTATACTTGCTACACGTGTGCTATACGCCATATGTATATAATACAGAATCTATAATATATTTAACGCACGCCGTGCAGCCGTATTTAGCTCGAGAGCAATTAGTATGTTGTAAATTGCCCACGAAAAACGCCCGGTTATATACACGTAAATTAACGCATCATCGTATCAAATCTCGAAAGCTCTTTTCGCTGGCTCGAGATCTCGTACGAGCGCTCGGCTCCTGTCAAATAATTCTAACAAATGATTTTTGCTCTTTTATTTTTCATTGTTCTAATTTCATACGCTGCATATATAGTGTACTGATGGTTCCAAACTGCGCACCACCAAGCATAGTATCAACTCTGTGCATATCGTGGCCTCGTAGTTTATACGATTTGACTTGCTCCAATTTTTTTTTGTTCGTTGCTGAAGTACTGAGAGCGTGTACGGTAACGTAGAATTAATTGTTTCGATATTTATTGAGTCATAAAAGCTTAGCATTTGCATCAGGACTCTGCGCGGGATAAAAATGTAATTTATTCGGAGCTCATCGTTATATATACCGAGTTTTACGATGAAACTCGCGCGTTTCTGTATGCGAGTGTGTATCTGTACATAAGAGGAAGCATAAATGAACTTATTATACTGTCCAAGTGCCGCTTCAAGCCAGAAATAATTATCGTTCCGCGCCCGCCGAGAGAATTAATTTATATTCTAGGTAAAAAAAAAGTTTCGTTATCGTGCAATTTGAGCTGAAAGCATTAAGCAGATCGTGCCTAATTGTATTATTTTCAATATTTTCAACTCCATGCGAAGTGAAGTTTACTAATTTATTTACTTATAAGCATAATATTTATATTTAACTTTATTCAAAAATTCAAAATTTGGCGGGAAATTTTTTTTGAATTTTAGCGGGAAAATTTTTGAAATTTTGGCGGGAAAATTTTTTAAAAATTTGGCGGGAAAAAATTTGAAATTTTGGCGGGAAAATTTTTTAAAAATTTGGCGGGAAAAAATTTCAAAATTTGGCAGGAAATTTTTTTTGAATTTTGGCGGGAAATTTTTTGAAATTTTGGCGGGAAAAAATTTTAAAAATTTGGCGGGAATTTTTTTTGAAATTTTGGCGGGAAAAACCGCTGCCAATTTATTGGCAAAAAGCTTCCTCATAAAAAATAATATTAATAAAAGGGATCGGTTATTAAAAGAAAAATTCTTATTTCATTTTTAAATTCACTGTCTAGCGTCCTACACTTCGATCTTAGTCAAAGGGCCGATAAAACAAACCCCGTGCAAACCAAATGGTCCTACGACGTCTGGTTCCAAATCTCGTTTTCAAGCCTATCACAGAACTTCCTCTATGAGGAAGCAAAATGAATACTCATACTCTAACTTTCAATGAAGGTTTCACGTAAAAGTACCTTGAATATAAGTCAGTATCATTCGCATCAATTTTAATGTCTGGTTTTACATTAAATTTTTATTAAATTCAAGGATTTTTTAACAGTGTATATGTATAAAGATTATCAAAATATTTTTTATTTAATAGTTTTTCTCTATGCGTATGAGTAAAATCATCTCGATGAAAAATAATCACAGCATAATAAAAAAGCGTCGTTCATTTTCCCTTCGTTTCGCGTATATAAGCGAATGAGTCAAATCGTTATCGATATATATTTATACACGGCCGAAATCAATAGACCGCGCGCGCGGCCTTGTGTGTGTGTATATAAGGAACAAAAAATCGTCAAATAATAAATGCATTTGGAATGAAAATCGATATTCTCACATACATTATGCTACAGGCGCGCGTGTATATGGTGGCAGCAGCGGCACAGCGAGATCGGCCTTAACTGCATTCAATAATAATTCTCCTTTGAGTTGGAGCGACGACGACGACTCGACTCGACTCGCTACCTGGTATAGCTGCAAAAAATCATGCGCACTTGGAAATAGCCATACCGCGCGGGACAACACACCGCGCGGTTGTACGTATCGACCGTTTCGTTGTTAACTCGTGTGCAAAGATGCGAAAGAGCTCGGCGAATCATAATATCCGTATATTTACGGCCGGCGCAATTAAATCACGTCGTTGAGTCGATTATCGTTTGACAACGGTGTTTAAAAAGAGCAAAGATCGAGTGAACCAGACCTTATTCGTCTTGGATCGAACGTCGTTAATGATTGGCTTTATTTTGCGATCAAATAAGTGCGAGGGCAAGATCGATATACGCGACCGAGGATACTGCAAGCTGTATATGAGATGAGTGCGGCAATTTCATTGCTGGATATTTGAATAAAATTGCATCATACGAATTGATGAAAATGCAGGGTAAAAAAAGGAAGCGCCACGTAATAAAGCTGTGAAACGTTGAAAAGTATTACGGATTGCTTTTCTTTTTTATCTTTCGATGCGAACGATCGAAGCTCGTCGCTCGACGAAGGAGTTTAACATTACGCTTGTATCTGTGCAACAAGCTTAATCTTTCGAGGATTTTTATTCGAATCAATTAGACTGCTCGTGAAGCAGGAGAGAAATTCTTCACCGGTGTTACACGATTATGCTCGATAAGGCAGCAACATCGCGCGGCTCGTATAATTTCCTCGCCGCTACTTGTTAATACTTATGAAGAACAATTAATTCGCAATGGAGAACATCGATTCGTGTTATACTATACGCGTTACAAGGTAAACATATAAATCGGATGCCGCGCCTCGGCGAACATATTAAGCTAACCGATTGATGAAATAAAAAAAAACGCAGAAACTGCCTAACGTAATACCGATTTATTACCGGTATAATTCCTGCGTCATTGCGAATTTCCGATATCGAAAAGTAAGTGCAGGGCTATGGCACATCGATATATCGGACAAGGTTGATTATAAACGACGCCAAATTTATAATTCGCGCGCCGATGTGCGAGTGATATACACACGACCGGCAACGGTGGCGGCTTTTGGTACATAGCCCGCAGTAGTGTCTGCCGCGCGCGTTATATATCCGCACATCCTTTCGAGCCTCTGCCTGGCTGCTCACACACACATACACGCGTGCGTTATATATATTGAGCTGCCCTGCCGCTGCTGCTGCTGTTGCTGCACCACGACGACGACGACTGGCTGCCGAATGGCCGCGAGCAACAAATCTCCGCTTGCGGCGCGCACAGCAACACGAGCGTTTATCGGTTCTCGGGCCCCGTCATTACTTCATCGAACTCTTTCATCACTTCCTCCTGCTACATGTGAATCGTGCATGAGTATACGTTGTGTGCGCGTGCTTGTGTATACAAAAGGGTTAATCACACGTGCGACGCCGCGCGCGATCAGCTGCCGTACGCCGGAAGATATAAGTTTTTTTTTTTTAAAGAAGCCATCGATTATTGTAAATGTTTTTTGCCATATGGTATACAACTTTTATGGCGCGATATTAATATCCATTCGAGCGACGCGATCGTCATTGGCGCTTCGCGATCTAACGTGGAACTATATGAAACATAGTTTAAATTTTCTCGACGGCGGAGAAATTTCATATCGGGTCTATTTTAATTCTTCTGTTTATTGCTTGTTGCGCGTGAGGAAGCGATTGTATCGATCTTCGCTTTGGTTTCTCGTACGACCAGGAGGAGGAAGAGGAGTAGATGTCGCTGGCCGATTTGCGCAAGTTTCCGATGATTTAGGATATAGTGTACACGCGAGAGCTTATCAAGATCGATGCATCACTTTATCGCCCGCGAGTCTATGTGTATGGCCGACCTTTAATGGGGTTATCTCGCCAAGTATAGTAATATTAGCAGCAGTAAGCTTGAACCGTTATTAGATAATCGCAGATGCCGTGTATGATAGATCGTGAATGGATTCGAGATCGTTTGGCTCGTTATACAAAATTATAAGATGCAGGCCGTCAATGTCGTACTTATAACATTGTTATAAAAAATTTCGTTATTGGAAAAGATCATGAATATCATTGCACGCGCGGTTGGTGCATCATAAAGCATTACTGATGTAAAATTTTCATTACAGGAAGCGAATCGAGTTTGCGAATCTCGACTGCAGCGGCGCAGCGCATCGATTTACAAAGTCGCTAGAAAAACTGCGAGCGGATCCCGCGCGTGCGAGCAGCCGAACAACGATCGGAACGAGTCAATAATATGGCGCACTCTGGGATATGGATTTTGCGCGCTGTACCATCGTCCACACGCACGCGAGATTTGAAAAAATGGAAATGCCGCTGAAAGAAAAAAGAAGAAGACGATAAACAAGGCATAAAGAGAGAAAAAGAGTGAGAGAGAGAGAGGCGGATCCTATGCGCGCGGCATCTCTTTTTCCGCTCCACGGCAGTCGATCCGCGATATTTGATGTAATCTAATTGGATATGAAATTAAGTCAACGAAATTCCGACAAAAATCCAGAAACGACCGAAGAGAAAGAGAGAGAGGATGCCGTCTCTCGATTTGAAATTTATATTTTACTCGGTTCGCGGCAGTCGCTGCTCTTTTCTCTCTCTCTCTCTCCATCGACTCATCTTTTTCGTCTCTGTATGTGTCTGCGTGTGCGTCTCTTTCTCTCTCACTCTTGATCGCGCGTACTCGCGATTCTTTTTTCCATTCCGCGCGGTGAAGAGATAGAACCGGCGAAACGAATAATTGCTGCTGCTGGTTGCATATATGCCGCATGCGTGTGTATATAAGCTACTGCTCCTCCCAGTATTGCAACTGGAGACTTTTTTGCCGCACATTGTACGACTGCACGGATGCGATCAGCAGCAGCAACAGCAACACATGAAAGAGCGAAACACCGACTTGATCTCGACGCTCCGTGCTAAAATCCATGACTCTTATCACGAGTCTCGATAGATTATAAGCTGTATATAAAACGTATCCAATGCGTTTCTATGAGAAGTTGCGCATCTATGTCGATCATGGCTTGACTTGAATGATATATTATGATGTATGCGTCGCAGCGACGATTATTTCCTATTTTTAGTATTATTCCTTAAGTTGACCAAGATGAATGAACTTATATTACAGTCTAAATGTTATCTAAATCTTTACTACAGCTATAGTGTGATACAAAGTTCCATACCATATTTGAGTAAATTAATTTCTATTTAGTGATCGTTTGCTGTTTTTATTTTACACTCGATAAATTTCTTTTTTAAATCAATAAACCACTCAAATACGATTATACCACTTGAAGCCTCGACTGCTAGATGGCGCATACCTTTACTTGTATACCTGAAAGTGGCATACTCGTGGCAACGTATACAATGAACGCCAATAAATCCACTTTCACTTAAATTCAACTGAAAGTGGCAAAATAAAAATAATTGTATACATTTCATTTCATTCGTAGGTACTTCTAATTATAGTCAAAATTTTTTGTGTAGCAATTATTTAATGGTACATGAAAGCTCGTTATTTGAACTTTTAGGTTACGGATTGTAAAGCAACCAATATTTTTAATTTATGCGATCGATACTGATGTCGCGGAAAAATTGCCTCATACAAATGGAATCACATTTAATCGTGTAGATTTAATTTAGTATTATCATTTACAAAAATGAATTAACAGTTGCAGATTATGATATCAATATCTCTCATCACAATGTATAAAATACATCTTCATTATTTAATGATCAAGTTTATAAAGATTTACAAAGTCGAAAAATGCGAAAAAGATATTTAAAACAACAAAAACATAACTTTAAAAAACGCTATAATGCGCGTTATTATTACAAATAATATTCAGTGTTGCGCTCAATTTGATGATTATTGATATTTATGATGAAGCTATGAGTACACTATGCGGACATTAATTTTGTCCCTGGAACGTGGATTGGAACATATGTATAAGCATACAGATTTCACGTTCCAATGGGACAAAATTAATGTCCGCATAGTGTACACTAATTCAATATTTTTTGAAATTATTTCTATATTCGAATACTTTTTCACATTCTTAACATTTAAAGGGTTTCTATGTTTTTATGTACTATGCTAATGTGAGCTTTAAAATTATTTTTGTATTCTGTTATAGCCCTTTGAGTTAATTCACCCCTTCAAGGCTTATTTTTACAATTATGAGCCGCATGCGTTTTTAAACAACCGCCAAAACACATTTCCCGTATTATGTAAAGTCTCACTTCAACAAAGTATACACGCATCCTCTTTTTGATCAATTTAAATTAAAAACGTTTTAACCCGTGATGAGAGATCCAGTGCGCGTGAATCAGGTGAAGCTCGAGTCTCATGGCACGAGCAACTTCATTTTTTAAAAATTTTGCAAACGCACTAAGGTACTTCATTGCTGTTGAGCTAAACATTGTAGTGTGCTTAATTTCTTTCCAACCGGGTAAGGTTTTCAACGGTACAGCAGAGCTTCCATTAAAAAAAAGTAAAATTTATGAAACTTCTCAAGCAAAGATCATAAATTGATGATAAAAATCTATCGATATCTTAGAGGTCAAAATTACTATTCCACTTCCAAATGGCATGTCAAAAGAGTTGCTCACGTCGTTTGCATGTAAATACACAGTCCACGTGTATATCATAAAGTTGGACACGTCGAAATTGCCGTATCGCAAATGGAAAAGAGTAGCAATTCGGATGTAATTTGCCTCGTGACAGGTCGAATGCAACTGCAGCCTGGCAGCAGCTGTATTATAAACCTCTTTCATAGTAAACATATTTAATATTTAATATTTAATATTTATTTATTTATGGCTAAGGACTTAAGTCCACCGTAGCCCAAGGCAACAATACAGTCTCCCGGACAGCAACGGGAGACACGGGCACGAACATCACATACATTAATGATTACAAATAAAAAAAAAATGAAAGAAAGTATAAAGAAAAGAAAAACAAAAAGAAGAGAATACAAATAAATAAACAACTAGTGTATATGACACTGATAGGCTATCCGCCACTCTGGAGGTCCAGCAAGTACCCGCGAAGACCGGCACCAAAACTAGGCCGCCGAAACCCTTCACGGAGTCCCAACGGCAGCGAGTTCCAGAGCCGTGCCCCTCCAATGGCGAAGGACATCTGCCCGCGGGTTGTCGCCGCGCTGGACACAGACAGGCAGAGACCATCCGTCCGCGTCTCCCTCCCCGCCACAGCCGAGTGAAGCACGAAACCGCGCGTCAGATACTCGGGCTCCGCGGACCTCAAGACAGCGGCGATAAGGGAGACGCAGGTGTACTTGATCCTGGATCGATATTTGAGAATGTTATTGCTGATATAGTCAGGTGTTATATGCTCCCATCTCTTTCGTCCAGTAAAAAAGCGCACTGCCGCATTCATGCATCTGGACATCCTGTCCATCTGCTCTTCAGACATGTCCAGAAATAATGCCGAGCAGTAGTCAAAGTGAGGGAAGACCAGGGCCTTCACGAGCATTTTCCTGATGTCCGGTGCAAGGAAATCCCCGAGCCCCCTCAAGCGCGACAACGCTGCAAAGGCCCTACCAGTGGCCGCCGCCACGTGCCACCGCCACGTCAGCGCACAATCGAGCGTCACGCCAAGCAGCTTCAGTCTGTCCACCACCTGTATCGGCTCGTCCTCAATCCAGGGGGGCGAGATATCAGCATTGGCTAGCTTGTTGGTGTAATAGCGACTACCAAGCCAGATGGCCCGCGTCTTGCCGGAGTTGATAGCAAGATGAGAGGTACGGGCCCAAGCCGCAAAGCGCCTCAGGTCCTCCGAGACCATCCGCACAAGTTCCTGCGCTCTCGCAAAGGGTCCATGCAGATAAATGGTGGTGTCATCGGCGTACACATGGTGGCGACAGTGAACGAGGGACCGCGGAGCGCCGTTGGCATACAGGGCGTACAAGAGAGGCCCGAGGACACTCCCCTGCGGTACCCCAGAAGTCCTCTCGAGGGAAGCAGAGACGACTCCATCGTCCCCCACAACACGCTGCGTGCGTCCGGTCAGGTAGGAGCGGGTCCAGTCGCATGCCATATTCGACCATCCAAGGGCCCCAAGTCTGCCGATCAGCACATCAAAGTCGACCATATCAAAGGCCTTTGACAGATCGACCGCAACGAGAAGCGTGACGTGGCCCACATCCACGGCAGCCCGAACATCGTCCAGCACACGAAGAAGCGCCGTCTGGGTGCTATGTCCTCTCCTGAAGCCGGATTGGTACACATCCATGAGCCTGTTCCTGTCCACGTAATCTCTTATCTGCAAATACACAATGCGCTCAAACACCTTTGATGCCGCACAGAGCAAACTTATCGGCCTGAAATCTGCGGCGACGCGGGGGAGTCCAATCTTGGGAACAGGTCTGACGAGACGAGGTCTGACGAGACTGTCTAAACATAGTCCTGCGCGCGTATACAACCCGAGTCGTCACAAAGCAGCTCTCCGTTCGTTCGTCTCTCTCTTTCTGGGCTCATAAGTTATAAACGGTATAGGCGAGCGTGCCAGGGATGATGATATAGAGTTTGCGCTTTATATTGCACACAGGCTATCCCAGAGTAAAGGTCTTGGGCAGAAGGCGATAAGGGGGGAGGGAGCATCAGCAGCGGTGCAGCCGGAGGAAGAGGAAAAAGGCCTACAACACAGAGTTCAAATGCACAATAAGAAGTATTCAAGATGAGAAAGGAAGGAACGAAAAGAGGGAGAACCAGCATCAGCAGCAGCAGCAGTAGTTGAGGAAGACTGCAACGTGCGCGGCTATATATAATACCGACTCTGATCGTAATTGCCGCTGGATTAATGAGACGGCATAATTGCTCGCGGAGATAATCGTTGCGCGGAGGATCGGTTTTGTTCGACTATGCGCGCGCGGCCCAGCCACAGGATCGAGGATCGCATATTATTACGTCCGCGGGATCGCGCTTGACTTATATCGGAAGCTCAGGAATGACAATTATCTCGACATCGCCCTGATTGTTCGCGATCGACGATTTATACATTTTGCAAAAAAAGATCGGCTATGATTGCATAGTTTCACGCGCCCGCGTGCGCACATAATTTCTCAGTTCGTATAAAGGATCGCCACTTTCGCGAAAATATTAAAATTTCGAGACGCAAAGTTTTCATCGCTATCCGACTCGAGCTTCTGTAAGATTTATCG
The DNA here is from genome assembly GCA_034770305.1 of Trichogramma dendrolimi. Classification (NCBI taxonomy): domain Eukaryota; kingdom Metazoa; phylum Arthropoda; class Insecta; order Hymenoptera; family Trichogrammatidae; genus Trichogramma; species Trichogramma dendrolimi. The sequence continues at coordinate 3,436,174 of JAPMIB010000001.1, forward strand.
ATCGATGATAATCGCGCGCCGAATCGCTCACTCGCGACTTGGCACACGTCTTCTTCTTCTTTCTTCTACTTCTTCTCTTTTTTTTTCACGATGCCCCATAAGACGAGTATATCATCACCCGCCAACGCAGACCTGATTTTCTCTCTCGCGCGCGCAACGAATCATTCTCGCGTATCATATAGCCGAGCTGTAATACTCCGAGCTGACTGTATATGCTGCGCGGAGAGAAACTTAAAATCGGTAAATTTATCATGCTACTCTCGGCGTACAGCAGTTAATTTCTAACAGCTTATAAGTAGTTGGCTTTTTTCTGTGCGCACATACAGAACGGACTTGCATCAATTCCCAGCTGAGATTTGCCGTACGATGCATAATATATAGAGTCGGGGATCGGGATATATCTCGAGGAATCGAGATCGGTACTTGCTGCTGCTGCTCTATAAGATCGCGAGAAAAACTGCTACTGCGCGCGTCGGGCATATGAAATACAGATCGATCGCGACCAGCGATGACAGATGCGCTCAAGTCGCTGAAACGGATGCCACTCTGCTGCTTTGAAAGATGACTTACACTCGGCGGGAGTTTGTCTAAACGTCCTTAACCATTCCATGTACACCTATCTGAGAGAGTACTGGATCATATCTACTTTACTTGCGATACACGCCAGCTGCAATAGACCGGGGAATTGTCGCTGCGCTCGAGTTAGGTAAACACACACAAAAAAAAATGCAACGCTCGAGTCATCCGATGAGCGATGAGAGATGATCGGGTCATTTGAATCATGCAACAAGGTAAGTATTACGTTTTATACATGTTTTGCAGCACACGAAATCGTTGAGAAATAGCCAAGTTTCACATCAATACTTGGATATTCGATTGAGAAAATAAAAAATGAAATAAGAAAAAAAACAATCTGGAATACGACGGTTCGCAAAAAAATCACCAAAACAATCGAGGCATAATATAATAGCTACTACTGAAAAAAAGGCAACGAACTGCTCTCGAACTGTCCGCAGGCGCAGTCTTTGTCGTCGAAAACCAAAGCATCGTGCGCTGGCGGCCGCGACAAATGCACACCTCGCTTTTGCGTCAGATATTTTACATTATAATGTAGACGAGCCTGAGAGGAGAGAGATCGTGAGTGTTGTAGCGCGGATCGCGATCGCAACAAAAAAAAAAGGACGAAGAAAAAAGAAAAAGAAAAAAAAAACAATCCAGTAGCTCGCACGGCGAAAAGATCCGCTATTATATTATACGAGAGGCGACTTCTCTCTATATGTATACGCAATAGACGTATATATCGCGCGTTACTAGCAGGATAACTGGTTGCAATAATCGAATGACGAATCGAATATCAACGCGCCGTAGCAGCAGCGGTGTGCACGCGAGGCGCTGAAAAGAAAAAGCCATACAGCAGCAGCTCGCGAGCCAGCCAGCCAGCCAGGGTTATTCAAATGGCGCGCGCGCGCTCGGCCTGCCTTTTGTTTGATGTTTACCGCCAACGTCGTCGGCATCTGATTATAGTATCCCTACATCCTCGTCAGTCGTCGTCGTCGTCCTGGTCGCCGTGTGCCTCTCGTCCATTCGTTATCTCTCTCTCTCTCTCTCTGCCTTTCATACACATTCTTACTTTATTCTCGTAATGTATTCTCGGCTAACCGTTTTGCTGCAGATCGAGTTTGTTAAGCTGTCCAGCAGCAGCGACGAGCTGCTGCGATCATCGTCGTCGTCTTCGTCGTCGCGTCGAATCGTATAATAATACCAACAACGTGACAAACGCGTGCGAATCTAACGCAATTATCCTATTCGTGCCCTTATCAGATGCAGCAGCTTGCATATATGTGGTAAAACACGTCGTCTTCCTTCGAAATAAACATGCTTGTGCGGTTCCCCACTCGAGCGTCTATATATAGACGGCAAACGGAACTGAATAAATTATTGTATTTTCGCTCGCATGCAGAGAGAGAGAGAGAGAAAGAGAGAGAGAGCTCGTCAGCTGCATTTTCGCTTGAATTTAACGCCAATAACTCTGAAAAAAGCAAATCGTTTTCGCGCGCGAGATTATCCCGCCGAAGCATATTTAAGGTAAAAAAGCAAGAGCGAGCCGAGAGCTGCGAGTTACCGAATTTCTCGTCACTCGGAGTGCAGCGCCGCAGACCTCTCTCTGCTTATATATATGGAGAATCGTGAATCAGTCAAGGATCGACAATGCGGCTGCTGGACAAGGAAGCGCAGCATCAGCAGCAGCAGCAGCAGTTCGCACACTCGCAGCTTTGTCTACATATATTTTCAATATTGTTTTGCCAGACGCGCGAGAATTCTGGGCGTCGAACACGCGCGCTCGTCTCTATATATCCACCAAAGTCCTGTCGAAAGTCAAGGGTATTGTTGCGCTGTAGCGTATATCCTCTTGTGGCGCGCAGCTCTCTCTCTCTCTCTTAGTGTCGAAGCTGCATATACGTTATATGCAGAGGTGAGAAAAAAATCATCCTCGATACCCGCGTCGATATGCAATAATAATAAAACTCGAAAATTATGACGTCTCGCGAGGCAAACTCTCCAAGTTCACGCGCGCTCCTCTTGTACGTACCTTAGTCACGTGTACACCCATATTATATACATTTTCTGTTCTCACCCGCGAGTGAGTCCCAACCATCTCCGTTGTGCGATGTGCACGTATATACGTATGCAGTTCGAGAGGCCGTGCACGCGCGCGCCCAGCCAGTTGTAAAGTTAAAAGGGAAATAAGAGAGAGAGATACAGAAGTGCGAGTCAGATATGACCTCTTACCGTTGGCTAGCGTGAAATAAGCTCACTGCCGGCAGAGATAATATACATTGCATAAACGGCGTGCCAAGGGTGCGAGAAAGAGAGAAAATTAAGAGTCCGAGAGCTGGATGATGAAACCCGCTGCTGCTGCTGCTGAAGGTTTCGAGTTACACGCCACAATGCGGCTAGATTACGCATGCATATAAGAGGTGTAACTGCCGCGTGTTAAAATTCCTGCACTCGCAAGTGCATCGTTTTCAGGTGGATTTTGCACTTGCACCAAAGGTACGAAAATAAATTTGAACTTATGCAAATCAGCAAATTCAATTCAAAACTTAAAAACATTGAAATTAAATTTTTTTTATCGGCTGTACGAGAACAGGAAATAATTGTGCACTTGTTTATTAACGTTAACACTTCTGGCGAGTAGGATCCGCTTTCTATTAGTTCATTTAGTTTTTTCTATTTTTAATTTGTTTTAATTTTTCAAATTTTAAATTGATCCTATTGATTTGCTGTAATTTTAAATTAAATTATTTTCAACCATTCCTAGAAAAGATAATTACAATTAAAGATTAAAAATGCGATGATACAAAAAATTTCATGAAAAATTTTAGTTCTTTAACAAAGCAGCTGTGGAATAGGAGAAACTCATTAATACGCTCATTTTTGTCAAGTTGCAAATTTAACCGCTAGATGTCATTATCGAATCCTAACGTGAAAAAGTAAAGTATTATAATATCAATTGTGGTGATCTGAAGATCATTATATCTCTTCTGATAATATAAAATGAGGAAGACCTATACAGGGGATACAGTATGTCCGTATATACGATGGCCCTTACAATAAATATAACTATGAAAAAAAAAGAAAAAAAGAAATAAATTAAATGAAGACAAAACACAAAGCAAAATCAAAGTTTGACAATTAATCGCAGGTTAATCTGCCGATACAAACATAACATACATAGTGATATAAATGTCTAATTCAACTTATGTAAATGCACTTTTTATAGAACATTCATACACTTAATTTCATTCTTAATGCGTAGTTTTATAATCTTTTCACTAACCCTTAGATTCTTCAAACTCCTGTTTTTCATGGCTTACCCAACGAGTCATAACAAGTTCAATTGTCTCAACAAATGAAAAAACAAAAATCCTTCAAAAAGCACCTTCCAAAATTGAAATCATCGAATTAAGAAAAGTAGATAAATTTCGGAGCGCAAAAGAGCGCATGAATATCAAATTACAGGGTAATTTCTACCGATACAATACACCCGAAGCCACGTCCACCGCTCGTGTGTTTGCTCATTTCTGCGCGTGCCTACCGTTTAGCGCGCGACTTCTAGCCCCGCGGGCGCGTTGAGCAGATTCGGTATCGCGCGCGCGGAGAAAATAACACGATATTATAAGCGGTGGGCAGAATCGATGGGAGTATAAAGAGGCAGCGAGAAGGAGTATAGTGGTGCACGGGACGTTCATCAATATGCACCTTCTTATCCCTCCGGGCTGCTCGTACAATAATAATGCCGGTGTATATAGCCTCATTTGCCGCGCTCAATTTCAATCAGTTTACGCCAACTTCTCACTTTTGGGGAATCTGCATAAAATTACAACGTCAAGGAAAAGAGCATGCGTCGTATATATAATAACGTGTAAAAGTTTGAGTGCAACAGCACACAACTTTGAGGCACGCGCACTGCGTTCGTGTTCTCTTTTTTCGTCGAGACGCGCAAGCGAACGAGCCGGCTAAAAGAGAGATAAGCGCGCGAAAAAAGGAGAAACAAGAGCTGCCGCAGTAAAGAGAGCTTTAGTGTGCGCGTGTACGATATGAAGACGTCGCAGAGGGCTAGAGGTATACGTATATATACGCACGCACCTGCGAACGTCTTTTGGGTGAGGGAGTTCTCTATTACGAGTGCGTGCATCAGTGCGTTTGTAATTCTTTCTAATGCTTTCTGTACCTTTTGTTCAACGACCGACTCGCTATCGTGTAAATTATATTCGATCTTTATAGATTACGTTTGGCGCACACACGTATACCATAATATGTATAGATGCAGATCACTCGCGCGCGCGGGGTCAGCCACACTCTTACATGTACACACACACATATAATATGTACGGCTGCATTTAAGATCGGTCGAGCTGATAAGGTCCGACTTTACGATCTCACGCTCGGGCGATTCATAGCTGTGCGCGTGGTACATACGTATATAGGCAGGTTGGTCGAGAAGAGGAGCGAGCAATACATATAGGTTCCAAGCGCAGAACTTTATACGTATGCACAAGTGTGTACGAGCCTCGGCAAACGTTATAGTAGCTGTCCGGTCCCGCAGCTCACCAATCTCGAACCTGAGCTCTTCATCGAGTCGCCTCCTCGAGCTCAAAGGTGCACACGGCACAGCACCCAGACGAACTTTACGATATCTCGTCGCGCTCCGCTCTTCTCCCAACTTTTGCCTTATTATTTATTTATTTCTGGCCGTAAATCACGCATGCATTTATTCATATATTTCACTTGATAAATAATGTACTCGTGCTCGTATGATATACCTGCAGCTTGAAGTGAAGTTTCGATCCCGTTTATGCACGCGAGCTCATGCAAAATCAGATACGATCCGTACCGCTCGCGCGAGCATAAGAACGCGCACTTCGCCAAAAGATCGCGGTAAAAGCCGAGATAATTAAACGATTAAATCGTGCTTACTTGTAGTATATGCGAAGAAGCCGCGCGCCATGGGATAAGAATACATAAATACACCTATAAAAGCGATCGAGTCGCTTGCATCTAAAGCTGTAATAGACGCATTCACAGGTGCTCGTCGCATCGATTATATTCCTGCAATCGTCGCGCATAGATCATCGCAATAGATCGCGCGGTAATTAGCCAGGATCGTGCGTGTATAGGTATAAGTCGAGCAGCGCCGGCCGTGCTCGGGCAAATATTCTCACGCACACGCAGCACAGCGGTCGTGCGTACAGCGTGCATTTCTTGTTCTCTCTCGTATACACCAGCTATAGCACAAACAAAGTCGCGCGCGGATCGTTCCAGCTCGCATGATTAATTCGGATGTACGCACGTATGTACCTGCGCATGTATACAGGCCGCGTAATTGACGTTTTATGCACCTTCCGAATTGCATTATATTATATTTACAGCGCCGAGCGCATTCGTTATTATCTTTATGAGCCCTTCTCTCGCGGGGATGACACGAGCTGTGCGTTACGATTCGAGCCTCAAGCGTATGCACATGACGATGATCAGCGCGCGGATCGAAGCGCCAGTATAGCGTGCCGTACGTACATCTATACACGTGCAGTTTACACACAGCGTCGTAAAGGCGTCCCTTTTTATATGTATATATCGTACTATAAGACGGGGCTGCAGCTGAGGCTGCAGCTCGCTATATACATATATGCGCGCGAGTGCAGTGCGAAAGAGAGTGTAAATCAATGCTGCTCTCTCTCTCTCTGTTATATACATATAAGCTTATGCTGCGGGGCTGCTTGTAAATCATCGAGTAAATACACACATAGGCACATGCGCGCGCGCGCACACACTTGCGGCTCGCAGGATAATTTACGCAGAGAGTCCGCGAGTTAACCCCTTCCCCCTCGAGCTGATTCCTTCGGAGCTCGCGCGCGCCACTTTTATACACTGTGGTGTACCTGCCTGTGAGTTCGAGTGCAGCTCTTTTACATGCGCGTGCTGCACCACAGCACGTACTCTTTTCTGGCACATCGTGTCCGAAGAAGAACTGGGGAAGGGAGTGCGCGGCACTCACGAGTTTTAACGCGCGTATAAACGTCCGCACCGAGTTGTCGATGCGTGTATATGTCCGTGTCTGTGTGTGTGTGTATATAATATGCACCGGGCTGTGCATTATTTTCTCCTCCCGCGAGCTTCGAAGATTTCGAGATTGCGATACACACCCGACGCTGATCTTTTAATATATTCTCTTGGTAATGCGTTGTGTGCGCGCAGTCTGGGCCTTCAGTTTTGCCAGTCCGTCCGATGCTGCACCGCAGCTCTTTATCATAGCGCAGGCGAAATATTTGCAGTTTAACCACATTGTATACTCATACACACACACACATGCTGCACGAGTGAAGTATATAATATGCGCTGCGTGCCCGATCGGCTATTTTTCATGTCTAATAACTATATACGTTCTGGCTGAGTTGCGGCTCGATTTTTATTGCTCTACTCGACAAACCGTGCAATTATCATAGTAATGGATAAGTTGCGCGTCTTCGTGGTGGTGAACGTATGGCAGCTGATTACCTTTTTAACTATTTCATCGACGACTGTGTCTAATTGAATCGAATTGCTTGATAATGAAACAAATCAAATCTTCCAACGACAACAAAAGCTGCGATCGAATTTTAGTTCTTGTTTTTTGGTACGATAATATTGTAAAAATTATTCGTACATTTCAAGTACTCTGAATGAACTTTTGCGGATTATTTAAGTAGGTACTTTAATTAAAAATTGTAAAATTTACTTTCCAAAATCACTGCTTTTTTAATGAAAAATAAAGTAAAGTTAAATTAAGCAAGAGATATTAATATTACAATTAGAGTAAATATATTACAAATTTACATGATTAATATTTAATTTTTAAAAATAAACATCGAATAGTGCCGTTATTTTATAAAATTTAATTACAACTCTCGCATTAAAAATAACGCATTATGCTTGAAAATACAATCTCGCACGTAGTAGTTCATTCTTTACCGCTAGATGACGAATTGTCGAATTTTCGAAAACCAAAAGGGGAAAAGTAAAGTTATAGAATTAAGAGCGATTGGCATTTGTAACTTATAACATTTATGCATTACTCCAGCTCTTGTAATTCTGTTCTTACCCAGATGTTTCCGTTCCGGTCTGGTAATGTCCTTTGGACGAGTCTGTTCCGGTACGTCAGGATCGCTGAAAAAAGCGTGCATGGACAAGGGGTTAAAACACACTTACATTGACACTAAATAATGTACTAGATCAGTTTTATTATAAACTATAGCCGATTTATTAGAACGATTCAATTATACGTGGGCCTTCGAGAGAAAGGCCGAACTACCGACGGCCGATGACAAGCTTAGCCTTACCAGGGCGTGTCGGTTCGGACGACTACACTGTACCGGAGAAATAATAGTGCGAGACGATCTGTTTTAAAAAAGGCAGGTAGATAAAAGTCCACACGTCTATGCAGGAGGTGCCGATGTGTCTCGAATATATTGTATTAGCGATTTACAAATCGTGCTGTAAATCAAAGCTGTGAAATATCAACACGTTTACAATAATGCATACGTATTCGTGCACGCGAGACAAAGAGTCAATCGCGGCCGAGGTGTGCATATAACACGTGTATGTACAGCACTGCATATGCATGTCGAGCTGTCGCACGCGCGAGCGCCGAGAGAGGGAGAGAGAGAAAACATATGCACAAATCATTTTTGGTACAAAAAAGTCGAAGCGCCTCGCGATTTCGCATTCATACTCAGCTCGATCATGACTCGCGAGCGCGAACCAACGCCTCGTGCATGTATGTGTGGGTGTTAGTGTGTGTGTAACCTACATATCGTAATGTTCTTTATCTCGCGGTATGAGTCCCCGAGTTATATATAAGAGCCATAACGCTGGAATAAATGCGCGCGCAAGCTCGCTCGATTCTGTAAATATAAGCTGCGTTTATACCGGCATCCCGCTGCGTGGGTCAGTGCGGTGCGGTGCAGTATCTGTTGTATAGGGCACCATTATTTGCGATGCACGAATCTTTCAGTATGTACTCCGAGCAGAGCCTTTATGTGTGTGTGTGTAGTTCTTGCCGCTTATATAACGTGTTTATTATTTATCGATACGATCGTGAAAAGCCTCGGCGAACTCACGAGGGCAGACAATATTCACGCCTCGCGCGAGAAAATCATATCGCGAGCTCGTGTGTGTGTGTCGTAGCAACCTATAATGCGTGCTGCAATGTTTTTGTACGCGATATACATGTACGGGATGCACACGAGTCTCGAGTGCATATAGACATATCGAGTCCTGCATAATATTAATGTCCAAACGAGAAGAACAAAGCGCACACAGAACTGGCTTTGCAAGAGCCATGCGAAAGTATTCCTTGCCTATATAAGAAAAGCCGAGATGAAATGAAACTGTCGGAGTATGTAGCTGATATTCGATTCCAATTTTGATAATCTACACTTGACAATAATGAGAGAGAATTATTTGGTCAAGAAATTACAATTATTCTATATATAAATTACGTTTTTCAAACTCGAAAATGACCAACGTTCACTTTTTGCATTTCAATTTCTGCGAGTATGATGAGAAGACCAAGAATGAGAGTCGGGCGAGATAGAATTTATAGGCTCATTTTTAGAATGCGAATTGCTTACTGCAAGTGTACGTGTAGGCGAGCTTTTAACCACTGCTATACGATATACACCATGGCTCCCTCACACTTGCGTATATTGCGCGCTATAAGGCTCGTTACACACAAGTCTCTCGAATTGGACGTGGCGCTAACGACTTTTCGATCATTAGTTACCGAAACTACCAATACAATTATTGCTCCCGAGAAATTTATTCTCTTAATCTCGATCTCGCTCGCTCTCTCTCTCTCTCCTCTGCAATCGCACACACACACTCGCACAGTAGCGTATATTATATGTATAAGGTATACTGCCTAGCAGGCGCGCTCGGGAAGATTGCTCGACTCGACTGGCGCGACCAATTCGGGTAAAAACCCATTCGATACAAGTGAAATCCATTGTAAGCTGCCTGTGTATATCACCGCGTGCAGTCGTCGAGCTCTTATACTATAGCTGCAGAAAGCTGTGTACCGGTGCACAGGCGGCACACACACACGAGTCGAGCCGTTTCTCTCTCAGACGCTAATGATCGACCGAGTCTATGCCTTTTTGGTTTTTCTTTTTCCTGTTTCCTTCTTCTTCTTTTTTTTTTTTTTCGTCGGCCTTTTCTGCAATCGCTCGAATTTTTCCGCTCAAAAGTACGTACACTAGGATGATCCTCATATCCCAATTTGCCTATAGAACCTTTCTCCAGTGCTTTTAAAAGTATAAATTTGATCCTAAAAATTAAAAGAGTCGTGTTTAGAACTCTCAATATGGTATTTTACCATGCCTGTAGTTCAGAAGGTCATATTAATTTTTCAAAAAAAGTCACCAAAAGCTTTTAAAAAAATGCACATGTGCAGAGACTTTTTTGTTTGCATTTTTTACTAAAAGTTGTTTCTTTTCGTAATGAAAATTCGCAAGATTAGAAACGTGATGATAAAAAAAATGTTCACAAAACTTAAAGATTAAAAATTAACACGATTTCTATAAACGAACTATAAATAAATACGTACACTAAAAAATACATAGATGTTTAAGAGAAATCCATTAATGCGCCCATTGACAACGAGCTTCGTACTTGACCGTTAGATGTCATGATCGATTCCAAACGTCAAACGTGAACGTTTTACTTGTATGTATCTTCATCTCCAAAAAGTTATGTATAATACTTTCGTTTTTCTCCGTGTAACTTAAGATAGATTCGATGGATAATATGCTTATAGTTCCATTTGTTTTGTACGCCCCAAATAAAATGAACTTTTTGGGAAAATAGATATGAGAATTAATACACTCTATCGAACTGACAGCAAAACAAAATTGCAGCGCTTAGTACGAAGAAATAATTGAATATAAAAAATGTCGACGCAATATTGGCGATACACATAAAATGAATAATTGATCGCGTAATGTTACGAGTCGCAGCTATATAAATTGTCGCGTTGAATTGGAAAGCAAAATTACGCGGTGAACTCTCTTTCGCCACGCGGCAATAAGGAAATTCAAGCGTCGCACATGAGAATTCTTAAACGCGTACGCGCGCGCCTTTAGCGGCTGCAAAATTCAAAAACTCAATGATAGGATAACCATCAATCAAGATTTCTTACACAATGTACGTTAAAATGCACGTATAAATTTTATATTCCAAAAGAAAGCAGAAAGTTCAAATAAAAGGATATGAGCCATAAAGTTAAGAGACAATGATTTTTCCAGACTATTGACAATTAAGTTTGAACGTGTACATATAGAGATTGCTACCTCTGCGGGCGTTTACATACATATATTGTGTGGCACATGCGCGCGCGCGCGCAGAGCTGCACATACAAGTCCCAGATATATGTATGCGGCCGCCACTGCCAAGAAAGAGAAATCACGGCTCCACTACGTGATTTCCGCGCCCGCGCGTACTTATCTCGCCAAAACGTATACTTTTGCGGATTCGTTCAGCTTCCGAGCTCCGTGCGAACAAGTCGTTATATTTTCCCAGAGCGTACAGCGCGACATAAAGAGGGAGCGAAGGGAGAGAGAGAAAGAGAGGGAGAAGCTTAATCAAGCCGATAGCCGAGCGGAATCGGCAAGAAGCTCGATTAGTATGTGGCTCTTTCTCGCCTGTCACCCACCCACCCCACCACCGCCACTCTGCTCGCTCACCCTCGCGCGGCCCAATACATATTATATCTATGTATGTGCACCATATACCTTCGAGTTTGTGTATGTACCTACGTATTACTTTTTCTTTATGTATACAGGACTTCGCTAGTGGTCTGCAAGGACTTGTTGTCCAAGCTAATAATCCCAACTTTTAATTGAATTTTACATCGTGATGGCTGCGCTAGTCGAGTATATTCTCGATTCCTAATTATTCCATCGGTATCTTCTAAATACGAGGTCAATGTTGAAGCTCATTTTTTATCATCGGCAATCTTTAATTTTAAATGTACGAGTTTTGCTTTCTCTTAAAGCAAGAATCGTATTTGGCGTGAAATCGATTTTAGTAAAAAGAGGCCCACACTGATGAAATGTTTATTTTCACATTATGTCAAATACTATGGAATAATTTATATTACAGAAACATTTCTGATTCTATTCGAACAGAAACTGTGCACTTAACTTTTGGAGCTTTTAATTTTTTTAAGCGTCTGTAACAGAGCTCAAGTTTAGACGTTTTATTGAAAAAATTAAAAATTTAAAAATAGTTCTTTGGCGCACGAAGCGATCTAACAGAGACTTTATAGTATTTGCAAGATACTATTAAGTATTCTCAAATAATCGTAATTTGTTTTGTGTTTCATTTGTCTTGTTTCGATCGTGCCTGAATTATCGACTCTTCCGCGCTCCGTGGCGAAGGTACCGCTGACTACATTTGAATAAAGTTAGCCGAAACTCGAAGACTAGCATAGTTAATTCACCGTCACCGTCGCATATCCTGTAACGCGCGTGACTCATTGTGCGGCGGTTTTAATCTAGGTAGGTGGCCGCAAAAAAAACGAACAAAAAAGAAAACGACTTTATTTATTTGTAAATTAGCACGCCTCGGGAATTATATTTAGTTTTCCATCGTAGCGATTACAACTTTACGAATTCGCAACCAAGATAGAGAAATGTTCCTCCATTTTTTTCTTGCAATAAAATACTCGCAATCTGGGAAAAAAACTGAATAACGATTGGCTTGCGCATAAGCTATGGCACCACAAGAGCGTTAACGATACGACGACCACACGATGAATAAAAAAACGAGGAAAAAAACGCAGAAATCCTGCGCGTGAATTGCGCTGCGACTTGTACGCATGTATGTGTGTGTGTGTGTGTATAGATACGTTACAAACAGGTCACAATTAAAATGAGAGACGTACGCTCGGGCGCGCGCGACACACATTTAGTGTTTTCTGCGCGAGATGCGCGTTTATATAGGAATCACTATGGCAATTTTACTCGATTTCTAGCTAATGGCACACATATTTTATATATAACCTATCGCAATTCATCGTCGTCGAGCATAAACATATCCAGCAGGCAAAGTGAGCGCGTCTAAATGGAGTTGCGCGCGCGTTACGCACGACGCGCTGCATACAATATCGCGCACCAAGTTAGGACGACCCCGGCATAAATACATGACGATTATATATACATTCGCTTGGAGACGTAAAAAGTCGTACGCAGAAAGTATCATAGAAAGAGCAAAGTCTCGTTGTCTCGGAACGCGACGAGTGTGAATTAATATATTGTTTTGTCTTATAAACGACCGAATGGATGTGTCGCAACGTCCTCGCGTCCTCGAGGTCTGCATCGCGCTCGTGATTTCAATTTTTCAGTCGCACGAGTCCCATGCACATACGCGCGCACTCGATCGATTTTCTTTATGTACGACGCACGTGAGCGATCGGAGCAGTCGCTGTTCACGGCGCGCAGCGGCGAGCTGGTTATAATTGCACCGCGGGAAAGTGTTAATTACCAAACGTTTTTATGTAATTTCGTGTATTGTAAGTTACAGTCGTCGTTGTCGCAGCAGCAGCCCCGATGATTGACTTTATATGAATCGTGAAGCGAATTACTAAAAATCTGCTAATCACTCAATTAAGGCATTCTAGTTGCGATTCGTGGTCGCTATAATGCGTAGAGAGCCGCGCGGTTTGTGCCACGGCGCGTAAATTTACGAACGCGCCGTCGCAAAAAGTGCTTCAAAATCGATAAATTCACGATTAGATCGTGTGCTAACTGATTTTTAGATTTACTTGATAAACAATTTTATGTCCTACATATACGAGATTTCGTAATAAACGCCTTGTCGAGTGAAAAATTGTACTACCGTCGATCCGTTGCAAAAGTATTTGTATGTGAATATATCGCGTATGTTGTAACAACGAGAAGTTATTTTGCAAAAAGCCTCAATATCCCAATAAATGTCATTTTCACAATTTCTTAATAAAATTATAAATACCATGATAATTTTATGCAACTATGTACAGTCAAAATACACGATTTTTATTCAATTCTAGTTAACGTCTCATCATCAAGTTGTTTACATTTCACCAAGCCAATTGTTTGTGTGATCAGTATGAATTTCACCTAGTAACACTTAGCAACATTTCAAAATATTTCCTCGAGCACTTAAAAACCAGCATTAAATCTTTTTTTTTATTGAAAATTATTAAATTTCCATTCAAAAATGCCAAAAAACTCAATCGAAGCGAAATGGCAATCACTGAAGCCCATTCAAGTCGTTCGAAAAAACGAGTTCCTCCGCATAAACGAAAGGCAAAAGAGACTCTATCTAGTACTTCATCGAAAAAAATTAAAACTAGTGTTCGTGAAAAAATAGTTGTTATGTATTTATTATGTCGTTATGTTGTGTTATTATGTATTTATTATGTCGTTATGTTGTGTTATTATGTATTGATTATGTCGCTATGTTGTGTTATGATGTAATTGTTAAGTTCTCCGTATAATCCCGAGACTCATGTGAATGTGATCGCGTTGGTAATTAAGTGTAGTCATATTACGCGCCATGCGACTGGTATCACAGCGCACTTCGTGTGTATCAGCTTGACTCCCCAATCTCCGCAGAGAGAGAGAGAGAAACTATGCCAGGTGCGAGTCGCACGTTGCAGCGCGAGCTACTCTCTACACTTGTATATCTGTGCAATCGGAAAACAGTAAACAATAAAGAAAACCGTCGTCTACTGTAAACAGTGCTGTGCTTTTTCCACCCTTCTCATTGTGAAAATTCCTTCAACTAGTATAGCTCAAAATGTAACTGTCAATTTTGAAAAGCATTGAAAAAATGCTGCATTAGCTGAAAATATTTATCAAGATCTATCCGAGTTGACAGTTTCAGGCGATGGAACTTGGAAAAAAGACGTTTTTCCTTTTTGTATAGTGTTTCTTCGTTGATTGGCTATTATACAAGTAAAGTCGTAGGCGTATTAGTAAAAGTGCGTTTTGCCACAAATGCAAATATTGGGAGAACAAATTGGATTCTGCAGAATATGAAGAGTGTAAAGAAGAACATCTGAATAATGGAAAATGATCAGCTAATTATGTCAGATCTTCTGGAGAAATGGAAGTCGAGGTTCTAAAAGGAATGTCTCAAAGGTCAATGCAGAATCAAGTGAGGTACCGAAATTACATCGGTGATGGAGATTCAAAGACATACACTGGTGTAATAAATTCCAAACCTAATGGTGAAAATTTTATAATTAATAAAAAAGAGTGTGATGAACATGTCCAGAAACGAATGGGCACTTGCTTACGAGAGCTTGTAAAAAATACAGTAATTGATACAAAAACTTGAACCAGAAAAATAAAAGGTAAGCTCACTGCCAAGATGATAGATAAATTAGCAATATATTATGAATTAGCAATTCGCTGGAATCATGGATCTATACTGATTTATATAATTATTTGACTTTGACACTTGCAGATTTACAGGTTAAGGTTCTCGCCATCTAGCGGCACATGCTGGCTTTAATTATGATTAGTCTAGGCGCTGAGAGAATTTCGTCTGTATTTTGACCCGCTGAATCCAAACGTTAAACTTTTTCATCGCTCAGAGTGGGGATGAATTTGTTATAAATCATGTAATAGTTTATAGTGGCCATAATTCATAAACTATTGAACATTTACCGTAGATAAAATTCACAATCGGTTACTTCAATTTTCATTTCCATATTTATAATCTGAAATTGATTAAAATTTTTTTAACATCATGTACTTTCAGGTAATTTTCCAACAACACACTACAGTATCTTTTGACGTAAAAGATTGAATTTTAACTAAAATGTTCTATGACTATTTCAAAAAATAATTTTTTAATAATTTCTACTTTTACACTTTATATTGCTTTTTATTCGTATCTACTTTTAGATTTTTTGTCAGCGCGCTGTTGCATAAAAAAGTACATAAAGTTATTGGAAATCCTATATTTCTCTTAAAACGTATAATGAAGATGAAAAAAAAAAGAAAAACAAGATATATTTTTGTGAGTTGCACGCGGCATATCGATTAATTGTTGCAACATGATTCGCGTACGATACATCAGATTACAAGCCGCGCATCGGCTGTTAGTATACATATAATACCGAGCGAAACGTATATGTATGACAGTAAAGCAACTACACTGCTCCGGCCATATTGTAAAATATGGATCGCAAGCAGCAACTCAAAGTAGACAAGCACCCCCTACCGGTTTCTACCCTGCCGCGCGCCGCGTACATACACTGATGCTCGACTCACCCTTTCGCTCGTCTGATGCGCAGCTCTTGTCTAACTTGTGTATACCACTACTACTACTATCATTTTTTACTTCTCTTCTTCTTTTATCTATCTCGTTTCCCATCCTTTTTTTTTTGCCTCCGTACTATATAACGTACTATGTTCTTTGCTATTCTTTCGCTTGGCTCTCATACTTGGGCATTTCTTGATGCTTTACGCGCGTGCGCGCCTTCGAGCTTTGCTAAAGCATGACGATGCCAGCCGGAAACTTATGTGTTTTCTGGATACTTGGACAGTTTGGATTTTTCCAAAAAATAAGAAATGACTTGAATAGTTGAGGTTTATGAGTGCTTTTGAAAGCGTTTAGCAGCAAAACACCGGGTAGATTTACATCGCTGCACGTCGTAGCAAATCTCGGATAATTTTTTTTTTTTTTTGCTTTATTGATAATAAAATAAAATTAATTTTCACATCAAACACATTTGCTGTATCCTTATTCATTTTGATCGAGATAGAAAAAATATATTATACATTCTAGCACTCGAGAGTTTTGGGAGAGTTAACATCGTGCTGTTGCTACGGCTGTAAAACGAATTGGAAAAATGATATAAGAAGCGAAATAAAACAAGCTCCCGGAGATAAAGATATGGGAGGGTGGAAATTCAGAGAGGGATGAAGAACAAAAGGACGAGGTGTTCGCGCCATTTTTCTCGCTCGAGCGGAGAAAATTTACGACGCTTGGCAGCGCTCCAGCAATGTCGTTACTTAGCCTTCGAAATAAACATCCCCATACATAAAAGAGTATAGAGAAAAAAGTAGTTACGAGCCTGGACGAATAGATTAAAAGTCGAATGTCATTTTTAAAGGAAAACAACTGCAGATCGCTTCCATTGAATCGCGTAAGAAAAAAAAATGCGAAGTACCTCGGCTGTATGAAGCCATATTATGAAAAAGGCCAAGAATTTCCATGTTGATAATATTTTTTGAAAGGATCGCAAAGACGACCGGCAAAGAAGAAGAGAAAGAAGCAGGAATAATAATAAAAAAAAAGCGCGCCCGAGCTCGCTGCCGAGACTCCGTAATACCTAGTATAAAGAAAGGAAAAAGCTGCGCAGCTTTGCCTCGGCGCGGCCGTTGTATACGCGCGACAGATAATTTTATCGAGATTTTTTTACGGAAGAATGTGTGAGCCGCGCTGCGCAGCGCAGAAAGCTCGTTACGCGCTCGTCGACTCTAAAATAACATTGCAAATAAAGGCGCGCGCGCTTGCATTTGTAAATGCGCGCGACGGCTATATAGCTGCTGCTACCATGCGCGTGCTGCACTGTTAACTACGCAGATAATGCCTCCTCGTACTCTGTGTGCTCCGGTATAGAGAGAGAGGCTGGCTGGCTGGCTGCTGGTGAACAAAGTTCCTCCTCGGGGACATCTTTTTTGCCTCGATCCGCGCACACACAGTTACTGCCTCGGCTCTCTCTCTCTCTCTCTCTTTCTCTCGTCGCACAGTTGCCGCAGTGTTATGTGCGTGGACAGAAACGCTTCTCGTCGTCGTGCGTCTCTCGCTCGCGCATACATACTCGCGCGCGGCAAGTGCACATACAGAAAGAGAAAGAGAGAGAGAGAGAGCCGCGCGCGAGCCAAGCGGCGACATCAAAAGACGCCCCCACGCGCGCGCACACACACACACTGCACCTAGTAAAAATGCCGCGCTGCTCAGAGGCCGGCAGAAGCCGCGCGCATACGCATAATTCGCATACATATTATATATACGCGCAGCACACCGTGCGCGGCTATACTGATTCCCTCATTTTGCTGTCATCTATTCGTTCGTCTTGCTTTGATGCGTTCTGATGAGAAAACTGCTCGGTTCGCGCGGGCTCATGGAAAATGTATTTTCCACTGGGTATCTGTCATTATACGCCGATGCCGATGGGTTATAAGCTTCTCTGTATGATTGAATGATTTATTGTGTGTTAGCTCTCTCAGGTATTATGGTACACACGAAAATAATTGATTAAATTATTTATGCCTTATTAAATCGCAAATAATTTAATTTTTTTACTTTTTTTTTTTTTAGCTTTTTTATACTTCGACGGCAATGTCAAGAGGATCGGCGAATATTAATGCTAAATCCACATAAATTTATGTATCTTGCTATTTAAAACTTTTCACCATCTTCGAGATATCCATTTCACGTTTGAGAAAATAAGGTACAATTTCGAAGCAATTTTCCACCGGTAGAAATGAAACGAACCACGCCACCAGCACTGGATGCCGATTATTCATCAGTAATATCAAACAATTCGTCATTCATCAAGCTCGCATTGTCTCGATATTACTTACACTCTCGTCCGTATACGCGCAAGTGTTCACGTATATATGAGCGTATGCCTGCGCGTCTATATATTTATGCCCATAAGCTCATAAAAAATAACATATCATCATGGATCATAAGAGCTCGGGGAGCGAAAGAGAAGCTCTGCTGCTGCTGCTGCGAGAGAGAGACGAAGAATTCATGCGTTGTCAACGTCTCTATATATATATATATATGTGTGTATGATAGTTGCGCGCGCGCGGATACGGCCACAGCCGTACATGCATGCATGCAGCAGCAGCAGCAGCAGCACCGAGAGCCATCGTCAACAATGTGTGTGGTCTGTTCTTATGGGCATTTTATGTGCGGCTTGTTCGTACGATCGTCGTCGACGTCGTCGTAGAAGCTGCTGTTGCACTGATGAAACGTACGTGTATATGCGGCGGTAGCCTGGGCAAGGATATGTACTACTACTACTACTCGACGAGGGCTGAGCGAATAACACCGCGCCACGAGAGCACGAGCTCTCATTTATGTATTATATGCCGGGGCTGCTACCACGGCTATATCGTCTTATTATACATATAATACGCAGCTACTCGGGACGCGTAGCGCGTCGTAAAAATATTGCATTAATGCCGCCGTCCTTTCGCCGTAATTGCATAATCTAGGCGCGTGGGTAAAAAAAGCTTACTCCTTATCTCGCGTACGTGAAATTATGTTACGAGCTCGAATCGAATGACGGATCTTTCACCTCTCCGCGATCTGTGTGTGCGATATACCAATGGCATATCTTCGCCGTACGTACATCGTCTTTCTCTATTAATATTATCTAATAAATCCTATAGCAAATGACAAGGAAGGAAAAAACACGGGACTAGCGGTAGTATGTAGCACGAATAAAATTATATGTATCTCGCTTACATTATATTATACGGAAGGAACATCATCGATGTCACACGGCGCACGTTTTATTGCACGTCGCGTCGCGCGGCTCATTTCAGACATCGGCAAACATGGAAAAAGGAGAGCAGCCGAGACTCGACGCGTTGTAAGTTTTATCAAATGCATTTTCGATAAGTCGCCTAATATTTACGCACACTTTTTTTTGCGCATCGCTGGTCCCGTTCGTCGTTGCGGCTCGCAGAGCCGCGCATCGCGTCGTGTTCGCTCCATATTTGTTATTATTGACATGTGAAACGCGAGCAATCGATTTACGAGAACTCTCTCGTATAACGTCGCGAGTACACGCGGACTGCGACTGTACGAAACTTATGATACCTGTGGTTTGTCAAGGTGCAGCGCGTGCGAGAGAAAAACCTACATTTTTCGAATAGCTAGGACTTATTCAAAATTATGGCGTTGACTTTTCTATAAATAAAATAATGCTTCAATGCTGAACAATATTTACACGATGCCTCGAGAAAATGTTTCACGATGGATCATAAATAAATGCGTATTAATCATCAAACAATGTATAATCTTCCAAGGTATCTGTGACCGTTTATAGCCGCAGCTTACATGCCGAACTAATTAAAACAATTAAAAGAGAAAAAAAGACGCAGATAAACCTTGGCTGTTCCCACGTTTATGCTAAATACCCTTTGACGTTTCCATTTTCCTCGAGCCACCTGCTCCGTTCTAGAACGCAAGTGTCTTTCTCGAATTCACAATAGCGAACCGATACGTGTCTTGCCTATCTATCAAAGCTTCTCTTTTTTTTTATATACATATAAATTAACTCGAGTAATGTCAATTGAAAAGGACAAATGATCCAAAAACGGAGTGTATTGCGTTTATAAAGTGCATGCCCACCACACGAAGCAATGAGCTGCACCGCAAGAGAGCCTCGAATGGGGGGCGGAGTCTGAAGAATATTTCTTGACGACGAGCACGAGCTCTCGCGAGGCTTTGCATAGTCGATGAGGCGGAGGCGGTCGCGTAGTTTGCATACGAGGCCAGCCTCCCCATTGGTCCAGTGAGAAATCCCTACTCTCTCGCGCTCTCTCTCACACTCACTCGTGCATTATACCATGTGCCTCGTGAGAGACTAGATCTCTTCTCGCGACTTCCCCTTCTTATCGTCTTCCTCCTCTCCTCCTCCTCCTCCTTCTTTCAACTGTCATTCTATCACTCGCGCTCTCTATATACATTATACCGAGCACGGGCGACTTTTATTTTTCCCCTTTTTAATGCGTCGCACCGTAATCGAGAAATCTTGAATAATACTTCAGTTCGATATCATATTTTTCATACGATTTTCTTAATACGGTCATTGTTCACTCGTGAAAATATGATTTAAGAATTTTCAAACTCACTTTAATACTTTTTTAAAATCTTTGTAATTTCATCATATTTATTGCTTTACATTTTAATCATATGTTATTCAAATAATAAAATATTGAGGTAAAATTATATAATTTTTAATGTTGTGATAAAACTGAATTAACGTTAAGATTATACTATCGTAAAGTTTACGGGGTAATAAGCAAAATAAATGCAACTATTGCTGCACATAAAGCTTCATTTTTTGCTATTTGACTAGACGTTGATTACACAGAATTTTTTTATCGTGAGCAAGCTTGACATATAGTTTACAATTTATTTATTAGATAGAAGAATAAGAAGTATCTGGTTAAAAGCCGTCATTTCGTCATTAGAATTTCAGAAATGTTTGTCCGTAAATTTTCACATATAGATTTTCGTTATTTTATTTTTTCATTTAGCAACCTACATAATCGTTATAAAGCAATGCAGCTCGTTTACTTTTAGTCCAGGTATGGATCACATGAAAAGTAAGTTTTCTCACGATGATTCAAGGTATTTTTTAATAACTTATGACCGTAAATGTGTATAGAAATGATACGAAGGTATACGAATGTTGATTCAACGATCCACCGCAACAATAATTGTACGATTTTTCTTTTAATCAAGCTGTATTTTAAAACGGATTGATTTAAGTTTAAAAACCTAAAATAACTGTACAGAATTTCTAAACTCATTACACATGTATAATGAAAACAATCGTAAGTATATTTTTATGGTAAAGATAGACGTATGGCTGGGCAAACTCGTTTCGACGTCAGAAATCAATACAGCTCCGCAGTAGCAGAGAGCGCTGCACCTTGAGCGTTTTTACGTACAGGCCGGCAGGATTTTTTTGTCGAACGCGTCAAGCTCGCGCACACACGCCCGTGCATATACACGTATGTGCACCACATATATATCTACGCGAGCGAGCCGTGCAAGCGTCACTTTAATTACTTACTCAGCGGTAGCCGTGCGCCGTACATATATAAATGCGAAACCGCCGTCAGCTATATGCAAGAGCGTGGAAAAAAATTTCTACATGAATATTACGTACCCTGCGAACTTGTATACTCGTTCGATACGGCGTATCGGGCGCGAGCTTTGTGAATTACTCCGATAGACGTTACACCTATGACAATACGCCATTTCCCACAGGTCGAGATTTTAGGCAACCTGCAATAATATTACAAGCGATTACTTTTTACACTTGTGCTGTCGCGTGCTCCAAGCACCGAACGCCACTACGAAACCAATTCATTACAGATAAATCATTGCGCCCGCGCGGGCTCGCGACTCCGATATGGGAAACGTTCCAATTGAGCACAGCAGTGAATCAAGTGCCAATTTGTTTTCAGAACGTTTCGCTCGCTATATCTCTGGAGACTGGTCGAAATCGTCCGTTTTAAATCAAGCCAGGATATAATTCTAATATTTTTTTTACCCCATCTATCACAGCATTAAACTGCGTAAATGTTTAATTGATATTCAAAGCACGTCTGAGAAATAAAATAAGTAAAAATGATTTACGCATAGCTTTTAGCTGTTACATTTAAAATAAAAGAAAGATATGCGAAGAGGCGCAAGCAGTAAAAATGGATCCATTGGCGCGAGGATGTGTATTAAATAATTTATAATTATTTCATCGATACCTACTTTTTTACAGTCAACTGACATTGATCGATGAATACACGTTTAAAACTCTAATGGAATAATCAACGAAACCGAACTTGGTGACGAAACTCCAAAAAAACTTAGAGATTTCTAGAATTTTGTGTAAGATTCCTTTGAAAAGACACTATTGAACTACACTTCTATCTTATCCAGAAGACCGAGAAGGCAAACATACATAGGACATTTGTTGGTAATTCAATGTATTTTCCAAATTTTCCGACGACGTCTGGTTCCAAATCTCAGTTTCAAGCCTATCACATAGCTTCCTCTATGAGAGAGCAATAATAAGAAAAAACAAATGTAATTAATTGATGTCAACCAATATAATACGTAAGGGTCTTCGTTTAAAATTTCTATTACTTGTAAAGGTTTCCGTGACCACTGCAATAAATAGTTCAATAAATAAATTATGGCCCTAGGTTCGCGATATCGCCGGCTAGCTCAAAACTTGGTGCGAGGTTTCCCACCGACCACGGCGGCGTCGTGGTCCAAAACCTAAAGAAGACTATTGGCTTATCCTAGCTGATTTTCAGAGGTTTCCATACTTTTGGAACACCCTGTATTTAAAGGTACTAGACATCTAGCGGTGGAAACTTGTGTTATTTAAAAACTGGTCGAAATTGATCATTTTTAGATCATTTAGAATAAGCGTTATATTTGTAACATAATTTTAACTAAAAGATCGCCAAAACCGGCCAATTGAATTGTTCTAAAATACTTTAGATGATATTTTTCCGGTCATTAGGCCATTATTGATATTGAGTATTTCTTAATTTCTACCAGACCAGGCTTTCTTAATAAATCTTAATAAATGCAAGAATCCTAAATTTTGTTGCCTCGCACGAGCAGCGATATTCACCAGTTCTCTCGCACATAATATGTGCAAATATTTGTCCTTAACTTTTTCTTTTTTCATCATATAGAGTAGGCGGGTATACGGTAAATCTCCTAATGAGAAGGTCCTGGCGTCACACACGTCCAGTTATTCAACGAGTTTGAAAAAAAACTACCGCATTTTTATATGCAGCTCAAGTATCGCAACAACGATACAAACATCTAGTGTCGTTGAGTATAGGCAGCAGCAGCAGCAGTAGTAGTTATTAAAAATGGTAGCCAGCGGTACTGCACGCATCGAAAGCTCGATTCTCTCTTTCTCTTTCTCGGCATAGTAAATATCGTACACGTTTTTGTCGCATCGGTCCATATTTGAATGCGCAGCAAGTGAAACTTGGCGCGGGATAAATTACCGATCGATCGATCGATCGATCTCGCGCTGCAGCCGCATGTGGCGCGTTTATAATCCTTTTCAAGAGCAGCGCAAGCAAGCGACCGAGCGGTAAACGAGCGCGCGGTATGGCGACTGCTCTTGGGGGACGCAGAAAAACTATATACGAGGCTAATTAGGTCCTGCTGCTGCTGCTGTCGACGACGAAGCGAGACCTAAAAAATGAGATTAGAATGACATTTGAGCTGCTTGGCTGGAAGAGTGTAGTGCGCGGCACACGTATACACAGATGAATGCACAATGTATACGTAAGTGTGCACTGCCGCGACGCGTTAACGAACCAGCAGCGGGTCGAGCGCGCCTAGTATTTTTATAATAAATACGGCGCGATCGTCGTATATACTTATAAGCGCGATACGTCTTTTTCTCTTTTGCGATCGCGCCGCGCGTCGCGTTGAAAAATCTTTAATTGGGTTCTATCGCGCAAGACTTTTATTCGCGCTTATACAGAGTTTGACCAATCGCGTGTATAGATGAGCACGCTGATAATGCACGCGTACTCGTTTTTCACCTCGGAACTTGTAATTTTGTCCGTAATTAATATACAATGGTAAAAACTCGCCAATGAGCATGGCTATCGTGAGTAAAATCGGTCGCCGCTATCTTTTAAAGAGAGAGAGAGAGACGTTGTATACGCGCCAGGTTTCTTCGTATTATGCAACGCATATGAGAAATCGTCAACTCGAGGCAGCTATGCACGACAATTCCTACACATACGCTCGCAGCCATATTATAAATCAGTAGCCATTCAAATCCAAGAATTAATTTCTGTTTTTATGCTGCCGAGCTGCTGCCGTTGCTGCTCTCCTCCACGACTCGTTTCGACGAAAAGCCAACGCGACGACCGAAATCCGCCCCGATCCCGCGAACTGCCTGCAAATAAGATAAAAATTGATGCCCCGCTCGTCACCACACAGACAGATTATAAGTATGCAAGTATATGTATAAGCGTATATGGATCCGCGCGCGAGGCAAAGGATCGCTGCATAGGCATGCGTTGGCCAACAGAGTTTCGCGTTTGGCGTGCCTCTGCTGCTGCTGCCGGCCGAGAGGATCGTCGCTCGCGCTCCTCTCGAAGGCAGAAAAAACCGAATGATCGCAACTTCAAATGGATGCGACGACGACGAGGATCGCAGGACTCCGGGGCAATGCGCGTCGCGTTTAAATGATCGCTGCTGCTGCTGCTGCCTGCTGCTGCTACGCGTGAGAAGGACCTTGCAACATATTTAAGGGCCTCCCTATATATAATTTATGAAGTAGCGAATTTCTCCGGCAATGATAAATCAACGCGACACCATGTCTTATGATATTATATCGTCGCGGACAGCGAATAGCTCATGATAAAAATATGAATCTTGCTTGTGTAGCACGTGGTTCACAAAAAAATCATGTATATAATATAGCCCTTTAGCTTTTGGCCAGCTCATGTAGCTGTATAATCTAAAATCTTTTTTTATCAGGTTTTATGCGCCTTTCCGAATACTCATGCACACAGGATTCTTCTTCTTTTTTCCTTTTTTTTTTCAAGTCGAGAGCACATGCACTTTGTTCAAAGTTTTATAATCGTTCGTCCAATGTCTTCTCTCTCTCGCTCGTTTTCTAATATAGCTCTCTTTCCGTGTAGCCTTTAAGATATATATATATATATATATATGAATGCTTATATATGGCGTCATCGGCTTGCACACCCTGGGAATGAGTATATGTGTATATGTATACGGACCGCGCGCGTGTGTGCAAACATATTTGACGTGCGTATCGCAAAAAATGTCGCGATAACGGTCATTTCTAACTGTATATTTTTCTCTGCGCTGCTTGCCACGAGCAGCGCCTGTCATTCTTTTTAATCAGTTCGCGTAGCGCCGAGTATAGAAGAACGAACGAAGAAGATGAAAGGGGAAAAAAGCTGATGCGAAATAAAAATTCAAGTGCTCGCTCGCTCGCGAACGCGACATCGCGCGGCCGATACAACGAGCCTCCCGATAGTTTATACTATTATATAGACGAGCTTCAGTCATCGCTGCTTACAAACGTGGATGGACTAGCGCGCGGCGAATCGGATAAACCAGTCGTAATTCTCCCCTGGATAAATGATCCTCGGAGGGATCGCAGCGTGATGTGCGCTTCGATTCGCTATAGGAATATAATAATTCGAGTTCTAGTGCTGTCACGCGGAGTGGAGATCTTCAACTTCGAAAAGGAGAGAAGCGATAAAGTGTGAAATTTTTATTCTCTTAACTATAGCAGGATTTATATATTTTTGGCGATACATCAATAAAGATCGATTCTATTTTTATAGTAATTGTGCATCTTTTAGGATCACAGAAAAGAATCCTAATTTTGATAATATTATGTGTTGGAATAAGGAAAACTATGTATTTGAAAAAAAAATTTTTTCATTTCATTACAATACATTCAAAATTCTCTTGTAAATATACAATTATTTTTACTTTTCTACTTGCAGGTACATGCAGATTTACGGTACTCGCCACCTACTGGTGAAAGCTTAAAGCGGAATTATCGTATTTGAAAACTGGACTACATTTTTTGAAACACTTCAATTGTCATTTCAGTCCATTTAAACTGCGCTTTATATTTGTAATAAAATTGACGTAAAAATCGACAAAAACAAATCAATACCATGGTAGTGTACTTTAAAACATTTTTAATGCTCATTTTTTGGATATGAGAGCACTCTTTCCAAGTGTTTACAAAGTCATCGCAAAATTTCGTATCAGTTCGAAATTTCCTGGATTTCGTCATACATTTAACCGATTCGATGCTTCGCGATATTTGTATAACAGTTTACTGAAGCTGTTATAAATTCGCTTGACGATCTACCTCGTACGCCTACGGTGCACACGTTTATACACATCATATCCATACTGGCATTGGTTTCTTTGATGCCGATAAAAGAAACACAGGCCGTTTTCCAGATGCGCGCGACGGCCACACGAAGAATGCCGATTATGCAGGCATGGGAAGTGGCAATTACAGCTCCACGCATGATCGCCAACGTTCATATCCATCCATTTGTATACATGCTTCATGTGTGTGTATAGAGCAACGACTCAGATCTCGTTGAGAATAGCGCGCAAAAAACAATCTCGCGCCAAAAGCAAAAGAGATCGAGAAAGAGAGCGAAAGAAAGAAAGAGCGAGAGAGAGAGAGAGAGACGGGGTGATGGATTTAATTGAGCTACAAATTCCAGAGTGATCAACCGGTCGAGCGCGACTCATGCGAAATAAGCCGCGGGCTATATACACACACACTCGATGCAATTACACATGCACCAGGGACAATCGTAGTTGTCGCTGTGTAGTCGTAGTCGTCGTTGTCGTCACATCGTATGACGGAGAAATCGTGTCGTCCTGTGATCGTCTTTGAGCTTGTATGCACATCTCACACACGTGCACGCACACACATACACAACTCGCAATCGTGTGCGTGTGCATGCATATATGCACGCGTATAGCCGCTCAACGAGCGATTCAAACGACCCGCTTAGCATTCCTGGTCCAGAACTGCAAAAAGCTCGCACGCATGCGCCCTCAGCTGTGCTGGCTGCAGCTGTAAAACTCTTTGCGTGTGCGTGCGTATGTGTGGAGTGTGCATTATAAGCCGCTATCAGCTGTGTGTATGCGTGCGAGTATATGCTTATATATGGGATGGCTATAGAGTCGTGTGTCATGTGTGCACTTGGCTCAGTCATGAGTTCCAGCGACCGTGCATTTCCGCGATGTTCTATACTATGCAGCATCGTCCTCCTTCAAGGGCAGAGCTTCTGTGTGCTGCAGTATATAGGATTATAAGACTGCCACAAAAACAATGAGTGAAGTATACTACCAAAACTGCTGTACTAACCATAACTACTGTTCTATAGTAAGAGCAATTTTTAATCATTGCGAAAAATGAATCAAATCTTTCGAATCAAAATCTTGAATCGTTGAATGTATCAGATTGGTTAAAAAAAAGCACCTACGAATTTATCATTGCTCAAGTTAATGTTTGTTGCATTGGGTACCACGCGTATGCATGCTCGCTGCTAGAAAAGATCGTTCAAATGGAATGCGTACTCGGCAATGACAGTCAGCTTGAGCTAGTGAGCTTTTTGTGGCCGTACCTGCAAAGATTATTTTAATTGTGTTAAGGACATTTTTTCACTCCATTCTCGTCGTCATCGTTATTGTGCCGCTGGCTTACCGCGCTCGCAAGCATTATAACGCACATTACATACATGTACGACACGACATTTATATAGATTTAAATGAGCACTTCACAAACTAGTTGTATATAGTATTTGTCACATCGCTCATGCATTTACGTATACACTTTCGGTTGTTTATTATATGCGATGAGGCAAACGTTTTATACCTAAAAAAATTCGAGGCTTCTGTTAGGTTATAAAAAAAGTTCCTCTGTGAAAATTTTAAGATTTTTAAAGTCAAAAATGGTTTCGGAATCGGTATCAAAAGAGAACGTAGGTAATAATAATTTTTGCTAGATACAAACAAAATTGTGGAATATCGACAATTTTTCCATATTATAATAAAAGATTCCAAAAAGGTATTCAAACCCAAGAACCAGACATGTAATGATCCCGTATTGAATCCTCAACGTGTAAATGATGATAAACATGGAAATGGAGAAAATTCCATATCGGATCCTCCACATAAACATGATGGTAATCATGGAAATGGGCATGATCCTGCATTAGATCATTCATCTGTCATGCTGGTCATCACAGAAATGGAGATAATCAAGTATTGAATCCTCTAGCTTTAAATGAAGATGTACATAGAAATAGAGATGATCAAGTATTGAATTATGCCCATGAAAACGGAGATATACCGGAGCGTGATCGACCACTGGATCCTACAGATCTGTATGGATTTTTGAAACATTATCATGATAAAACCTATGCCTAATTTGTAAGGGAAAACTGTGAATTTGAACCAGGTACTAATATGTGAATTCTGATATTACATACCAAGCATGGAATATCAACTCGTAATTAATTTATAAAATGAAATTTTAGCCTAAGTCTTTGAATGTTGACGTCTGTCTTAACTGAAGGCTACTGTATGTGGCTACTTATGTCCTGATAGGAACAACTCGTTAGCGGGTAGTAACAAGCCACCTAGCTGTTGACGATGAAACTTCAATTTGGTCAAGTCATGGCCATCTTAAAATCAGAACGCTAAGATTAAGCTTAAAGTAATGTGTAATAACCAATGCGACATTTACTGTTTTTTTTTCACCAAATGTTTACATTTTTAATGTTGATATCATGATTCAAAACGATTTTACAGATTCAATGAAGACCATGTGAGGCTGCTATTGCGAACGAGATTAAGGAGATTATGGAGAGGATATACACAATAACGGCGAAACGTTTTAGGTGAATGGCAGCTGTGTATATGAGTATTCGAGCTCTCGAGTCGATCGCGCGTTGGAAAAACGGGTTTACTTTTTGCGCTGTTTATGCAGACACACACGCACACACGCGCCTGGTCACTCGCTCGAGCTCGCGCACTGACGCAAGTGCGTGTGATTTATATTTATATAGGCGCGTGTGCGCTGTATGCTCGCGCTCGGAGATAAAGAAAAAGTCCTCCGTCGTCGAAACTGCGGTATACGTATGAGTTTTTTTCTTAAATGTTTATACATATAGTTGCAGATCGATTGTTTATTCAACATATTCATTCGATCTGCGAGTGCACGTGTGCGTGTGCGCGCGCGCGTGTGTGTGTGTGTGTGTGTGTGTGTGTGTGTTTTATGCGCTTGCAGCTGCTGCGCGGAGATTCTGGTTTTTCGCATAGACGCGGCGCGCACACTGCATGATAATACGGCAGTAGTGCACGCGCATGATAATGTATGCTTGGAAAGCTAACCGAATGATAGTTACCCTGGCTGGCGCGTATATATTTATAACTTAAACGAATATACTGAGCGATTTACGTAATAAATATTAATGATGCCACACGCAGATCACGAGGCAGAGATTTTCGAGAAAATTCCTACTTTTTATTCGCGTCTGCTCTCGCTCCTATACTTTTCTCTCCCTGGCGCGCAAATTAGTAATGGCTGAGGCCAGCCTTAATGAACACGTTTGTCTACCTTCAAAATCTTTTTGCATATAACAACGGCTGGTGCGTGAGAAATGAGCGCGTGCGGCGTATACACAGCTCGCGAACGAGACTACGCGCGGTCGCTTCGATCGAGAAAAAATGTTAAATTGCGTCTCATTTGTTGTCATTAGAAAACGCGCGTCCGCGCGCAGTGCGCACGATGGACAACGCGTAATCGCGATTTCGAAGACACATCATTATTTGACTGTGGAATCTCGGCGGCTCGGCACAGCCGCAATTATGCAACGAAATTAATTAAAAAAAAAAGGTAAAAAACTTTAGGAACAAAAATGTCAACGAGAAATTACGGGGAATCGACTGGGCTCTCGGGTTATATATACATGCTCCTTGAATTTAGAAAATGTTTATTGTAAGCCGTTTTCTGTGGAAAAAGTTCATGTCGTCGGCTTCATTAAGATTGCAAACATAGCGCGGAGCTTTGCGACATCGCTGCACTGTGTACACTCTCGAACGGCTTGGCAACCCCTACCTCCCTTGAGTCGAATCGTTTCTAAATTAACCACTATTATGATAACCAACAATCATCACTAGGACTCCAAAATATAGACTTGTTTGCGCCCACCCGCGGAGCGTTTATAATCAATAATAAACTTTTAGCTGCTCACACGTGATCGATATAACACGATTGACATTCGAATCACGCGTGGCTACATTATACTTAATGGACAGCTTCTATACTGCGATTCGTATATACGTACTTCCATTCCCGCGCTCATGAGCGAACAACAATTTTCGACGATTTATGCGCGTGCACCCGCCAGTCTCCCACGATTCGCGCTCGAAAATATGTCTCTCTACGCGCGCGCGCGCGTGCATTTTCCTAAGGAGGGTGATGGCAGCACGCCGCCACAGCAGCATATTTACAACGGCTGACGAATTACGCAAGTCGAATGGCGCTTAATACGAATGTGTGTGAGCGCACCACGAGACTTTCACTTTCTAGACTTTAAAACTGTAAATCAGCAATTGTACCTGGATTATTCAATGGATATTCTTGAACGATTAGTCATAGTCGTGCGTGACCAGGAAAAAAAAACACTTTATGCTCTCCGTGCGCAGTCCTGTGCTGAAGCGAATGATTAAGATTTTTATTCGTCAACGGAGTACTTAAACTCCGTTTTATTTATGAAACAGTAGTAAAGTCGAAATTGTCTAATGGAGATTTTACGCAAGGGACATTGCAGGAGGAGGTACTGTACAGCCCATGCAGTGAATGCTTATGGATAAAGGTATGTCTAGGTGAGCGAACGATAGATAGCAACAAAAGTATTTGGTTGTAAATAGAACGAACTGTTAATTTTTGAAAATGATTAAAATGGAAACTTCGACATTTAATTAGGTGTGAACTAAAGTGCGGTGAACATTTTCTAAAATGTATAAGAATTTTTATGGAGTGTTTGCTCGTAAACTTGTTTAAACTTTTACTGGATAATAGACATTAAAAATATAATTCTCATGTGACTATGAAATGAATATTTATTGCTCATAGCTGGCAAGTGTGCTACCGGATAATTGGTACATTCATCAAACGAATAATAACGAGTTTTATATCAATATAAATGACAATAACAAAATAAAATTGCTATATACTTAAGTGAGTTTGGTAAATAAACTGTTTCAATTAAACCTGCAGCCGTTTCCAATTTGAAAAAAGTTTTCAACGAGACTCGAAACCAATAAATTCATCATCAAGTATTACTGCCGACTTCTAATAGTAAAATTTATATTATATTGCGAAGCTTTTGATATTCAAGAACCAACCAGTTCTGAAGGCAGTTTTAATTAAATTTACTAAGATCGATAAATATAAATTGCTCGGTACATTGATGAATCGACGAATAAGCTAGTCAAAAATTTTAATTTTACAAAACTTCGTAACTAGTAAATATTCGGTGAATTATAGAAGAAAAAATATTCCTTCGAAACATAAAACAAAAGATAATACCTAAAATATTTCATCTTCTTGATATGCTTGACTAAAATACTTAAACAATTACGAAAATTCAAATGAATTCAGGCATGGTAATGACAAATAAACTATGATTAACGATACGGGTAAAAACGAAAAAAGAAACAACGAGCGAGTTATAAAAACTACAATTGCCTAATTGTACGGGCGTAGCACAGTTCGTCGGTAAACGAAAACAAAAAAAAAAAATCTACAGGTCAAGCGGTCTCGAGCGAATGCAAAGGTTAAAAAAGCTGGCGCGTATTATCGCCGCGAACGCTGTAAATGTGTGGGCCCGACCGTGCGCGGACTCCACTCGAGCTGTGTTATACAGCAGCAGATACAGCGGACGCGCGCGCGCACACATTTAAACGCCGATAGATACGGATCGGTATTCATTTCGGGAGAAAATAAAAGTGAGTCGCGCGCGCGCGTGCAGCACCATCGGGGCGAGAATGCATCCATTTGCATGGTTGGCAATATCGTATACATTCTTATACAGGCCTGTATACACGTACCTATAACTATATATGTATAGCCAATTACGCGAGTCTCGATGTAAGGCCGATAAAGACCGTATAGTATGGTTCAGCAGCAGCAGCAGCAACAGCACCACCACCACCACCGTCATCGCATGAACCTACTGCACACGATGCAAGCACGCCGTGTGCGAGCGATCTGCACAGGATTCCTTGTTTTCCATATGATAGTATGATACATTGCAAGTGCACACATACACACTCGGGCCAAACAACGTGTAACCTCGTTCACGAGCTCTTTTCTCTCTCTCTCTCTCACCTCGTAACGGAGAATATACGCTCCCCGATTTCGAGATGTTTTTGGCCTTATTAACGCTTTTCTGCATTTCTGCATGTTTTTGAAGCTTGCAACGAGGTGGGCAGACGTTAATTCACGGGACCATCGAACGTCATTTACCTGAAGGCATCGGACATGCACTTGCAAATATCATATAATCGGATTTAATTGCTCAAGCGATCGTTCAAAACATCAAATTTAAATCACAAATATTCCGATCGAAATACCAAATCTTGAGTAAACAAAAGCAATCTGACGCAGAAAAATACAGTAGCCGTATAAGCTTATACGTACACGGTATCATTTCTTTGAGCAGCACGTGTCGTTACGTTGGGAGATTTGAATAAAATTTGCATTGCCAAGGCGCGAGACCATGCCACGCGTGCACCTTAACAACTACAGCATCCGACCTCATCAGCGATGCATTTATATATATTATGCTCTCGCGCGCGCGCGAGCAGCCCAGGTAGGTAGGTAGGTGCGCGAAGCGAGGCGAGAGCGAGTATGTATAACGTAGAGGCGTCGAGAAACAATAGAACACACATACCAAGTGAGATTCACATTGTCGTTCGGTAGAAATCGTCAGCTCATTACGCTAGCGCATGCATGCAGGAAATCTCGACGAAGGGATCGCATTTGCAGAGAGAAAGAAAGAGAGAGAGAGAGAAAGAGCTAGTAGCCAAGAACAACAAAAACCTCGTGCGAAGCTCGATGAAATATACGCACCGTGTCTCATTTCAACGCTGGTTTTGAATTTCTTTCTCTCTCTCTCTCTCTCTCTCTCTCTCTCTTTCTGTTTCATTCGCTTTGCCGCTCGCAGCTCGAAACCTTCGAACCCGAGAAATTCTGTACGTCCGACTGTGTGTGCGAGTCCACGAGGCTGCTGGACTATACCACGGGTGCGGCCGAACGGAGGAGCCGAAGATATCGTACGGCTGTAGCGCACCAGATAGGATCAGCGGCCAATTACACCCGCCACTAGGAAAGTGCTGCTGCTGCTGCCTGCGCGAATACTTATTATTGCTGCTGCCGCTGATCTTCTACTGTTCTGTGCCATGCATACAAGTCCAGAGGCCGCGAGGAAGAGAGAGACCGAGAGAACTCCCGAACTGAGCGGGATCTTATCTGCGACCGTTCGCAGTGTACGTATGAGTTTCTGCGAGTGTTGATACAATAAACAGCCTCGTGAACAGCATGCAGGCCACGTGGTGGTGCCAAGTGCGACACCCAATTTCTTCACCACTTCCATTCCGTCGATACATAATACATGTATAAATACTTAATATATTTGACTAGTACGAGAGAAGACCTGAGAAACTGATGCAAAGCTGATTGATTCGTGTGATTTCTTATCGCGTAAGATCGAGTGCAGATGTAAGAAATGAGGGATAGCAGGCAGACCATAGAATCATTAGGATAAGAAAGAGTGTATATTCCCAACCGATCCGAGTACTTAAAAGGTCGGCATGAGCGTGCAAAAAACGGTAAAAGTAGTATAAAGATTCCAAACCCAAGCGACAAATATGTGTAAGAGACACATTATCTGGGTGATCATTATTCGTGAGCATTGTGCGTAATATATT
This sequence comes from Trichogramma dendrolimi, assembly GCA_034770305.1. NCBI lineage: Eukaryota > Metazoa > Arthropoda > Insecta > Hymenoptera > Trichogrammatidae > Trichogramma > Trichogramma dendrolimi. The sequence continues at coordinate 3,470,095 of JAPMIB010000001.1, forward strand.
TCATGTTTGCACAAATATAATTATTGCTGCTTTCTGAAATCCGTTGGCCCCGTGCATGTAACCATTTTCTTCTCGACTTCAATTCCAAAAAGTAACTCATTTTAAGACTACAATAAAACATGATCATGTAACCGGGAAAAGTACTACAAATAATATGTATACAATCACAAACAATGGTACAAAAATTAAAAATTAATATAAATATTCTGTATGAACTCAATTTTAGTTCAAACATCAATTGTTTTTGTGCACACCAAGCTGAATTCTGCTTCATAGGGCTGCGCAAACATAAACATGGCAAAGTAGGGAATCTGCCTATGCTAAACTGTATACTATTGTTATTATTGCTGCGTACTTTAATACATGTTTACGTTCTCTCGATGGTGCAGAATTAAATTCCAACCGGAGCACAGACGCCTTACGTGGAGCTTTACATAAATCATGAGTATAGCAGGCGTGAGGGTATTTATGTGAGGCTTTATTTGTATACAATGATACACCAAATACTATATACTTCAAATCATTCAGCTATAGATGGCACGTAGCCTTATTACATGAAACTTGAAATTGAAATAAGTTTAATTGTAAGATATAAAAGAAGATCATCGCGCCACAGGTAGGAATTGTTTTTTTAAAATTTAAAAAAAAAATACGTCTTGTCGCGTCGAGAACTGCAGAAGTGTTCTGAAGTCTCGTAAATATTGTTTTAGCGTCTCACTAGCTGTTGCTATTGTCATGTATGTGTATGTGTTATGTATATGTGCTCGGTGAGAACTGAACAGGTCTTTTATTATGTACAGACGCACCAGTTGTTGTTGGTAATACATCTCGAGGAATGACATTTGAGAGTATCGAGTATGATTCGATATTTTCAAATTTGTTTCCTCGAAAACTTCTCGAGTGGCACAGCTGAAAGGCAGCTCTTTATCATGGATTTTCCCTTTTGGAAAATTCCATGTTTTCCAATAAAGATCTTCAACAAGCAAAATTGTGGGGAAATTTTCGTTGAAGATCATCGCGCCCCAGGTGGGAACTGTTCTTTTAAAATTTTTAAAAAAATACGTCCAAGGATTAATCCTATAATTCCGATGCTTTAAAAAAGGAACCATCGGAAATATTTGATGGCAAAACTCTTCTATTTTCATCGCCTGAAAATACTTTCCCAATCCATGATTATCTTTCATGTCCCACCAAGCCAATTCCATTTGGGACATAATTAAAATATTGTCGTTCCTTTGATGACAAGGGATGACAAGGATAAATTTCCTGCAAAAAATATGAGAAGTAAATATTATTTATTTAAGTTTTTTATTGCTATAATCATACTACAAATGTTATTTTAAGTATTTAGATAGAATAAGTATGATCATTTAATACTTTTGAACGATAATTATATTCTAATTTTGTATTCTAATCAAACCCTTCATATATTACTTTTTTAAATTATTTTTGTATTCCATGAAATGATTCATTTTTCAAAGATATTATACGAAAAATCTGATGCTTGTTTTATAATATTTTTATAGAATTATCGACCGACATAAATGGAGTTAATCACGCCTTTTTTAAACATTCATGAATATGTTTATATCGCGACAATATTTGCTTCTTTTAAATCGCAGATTTTTTGTAAATAACATTCCTTACGTAAATATGGATCATGCTTATTACAAAATAATGTTACCTCTTTTATAAAATTTCATTTGATTTTCTACTGAGATTTTTGAAAAATAAACTTTTCATGTTTAATCTGAATGTTTAAATTTGAATTTGAAAGTAAATACTCATATATTTTGGAATGTTACTGAAATTCGAACAAACGAAATTATTTTTTTTTTTCTCGCTCAATTTTTATTTACTCGGCACAAGTACACTTTGACGTAGACATTTGCACCATTTATAAATATTGTTGCATGCGTTCATTATATTGGTCATACCTAATTTATCTCAATTTGTTTAGGAATAAAAAAATAATTTTTTGCGAGTCCCTAAATTTTCCAAAATAGATACTAACAAATTGATACCGGTATTTGAAAAATATTTAATCGTGAAGAATTGACCAAATTGCAACGCTTTTTTGCAAATAGTGTTTGTTCGATTGGAGTTATGATATACTTTACTCGAGGTACGATCTTAGGGACCAGCTGATTATCCGATATCGAATACAAATAAGATGTCATCCGGTACATGCACTGATATGTTATCAGACTCAAATTTGATTGCGCTTACAACACCGCATGAATAAAGTATTTTATATTTTAATTAGGGAGATACCGAAGCCCGCCTAAAATTATTTATTTCGAGCGCATTTTTTAACATTTATAAACATTATAAAAATCATTATTGACAAAAGATTTAAATTTTTCATCAAATTTTACATCAGAAATCATGATTCAACTATTATTTCATATTCACCCCAGAATAGCAGAAAAAAGTGAATAAAATAAAAAAACTTGAAATCCACCTTTGAGTCCCTAAATATCCATAAGTGACGGACTTAGACGACTGCAATTTTTAGGATTTTCATTATACTCTTCAAGAGCGAATTCTCAGTTTTAATTTCATTTTTAAAGAGGGAACATGCTCGTATATACCTCAATACACAATCACTCTTACGTGAAATGCTGTTGTACGAATGTAAAACGTTAAAAATAATTATTGAAAAGGTTTTTAATTGGTACTTTGCAAGCATATAATGTTTTCAAAAAGTTAGTAATTAAGCGTGAAGTATTATATTGTCAAAAAATGTTGAAAAAATATTACACTTTAGGAAGTTTTACATTCTCAATATTCAAAATATCGAAAAGGACCATTCAAATAGTAAAGAAGAACTGGGTACAATTTATAATTCGCTGCTTTATTGATAGTCTTAAAGAAATAAACGGTAGAATTTTATCGCATTCTTATACAATGCAAAGACGCGTGAAAGTTTGATCCTTTGAAAATATTTTTAAGGTTAATCCTCGACTTCCATGTCAACCGCGTACCGAGACAATATTAAAGTCAAGATTTCTTTAGATGTATCGCATAAAGTTTTGAGGAAAAAAAAGGCTCGACATATTAATAAATGATACACTATAAAGTAGAGCCGTACAAATTACTACAAGCCATACCGAAAGAAGTTACATTTATGGTTTTATTTTGCCAGTTCACATGAACGTTAGAATCTTACGTTTCTTTCGATACTCACCCTTTTATGGTACTACACTAGTCTGGCGTTCTTTCACTAACTTAATAAGCGGAAAGTACGCCGCGGACTTTGTGCAGATACCGAGGCGCACTTGTATATCTCAAATAATTTGATGACATATTAGGTAGTTACTTTTTGCCTCCGTCCATTAAGTGGACCTTAGTGGCTTTATTCCAGTCGTAAAATTGCGGCGTTGAAAAGTAGGTTCGCCGGCTACATTGTACATACATACTGTAATGACATTGTATATCATTTAAAACAATTGACGATACGTGAAATAACGCGGAGCTTTCTTCCGGACGTGTACAGACGCGCGGTGCGTTATTACACGCACTTCGAGCGCGAGTAGGCGACGCACTCACACGCTTCGCGAGATGGCCAATCAAGAGCATCTTCCATATAAGCGAATGCCAACATTAATATTTTTCAATCCTCGCTCAATGTTCATCTTTTTCACGCGCTAATCATTTTCCTCGAAAACTAATCTCTTTGCCAATTGCCGGCAATGCGCGCGCGATCCTTGCGCACTTTTTGCGCCCCCGAGCTCTCTCTCTCTCTCTCTCTCACTCGCGCTAGTGTATAAGAGAGATAAGTATAAAACGATGCCGATGAAAACGCCGCAAATTTGAGAAACACGAGAGCTCTCGCCTCTGCACAACAGTGCTGCTGCTGTCGAGCGCGCACAGGTCGTGTGCGACTGTGTATCTCGTCAGGCCGAGAGTCCGCGCCTTTGAGACGCGTAGGCTGGCAAATTATAATGCCTTATACGGACTGTCGTTTCAAGTACTTCTCACATAACGTCGCGAGTCAGTTAATCAATGACCGTACCTACGCGCGGAGTCTCGCGCGAGACATTTCGTGTATAATGCGCGGTTAGCACAGTTCTCCGCGCGCGCACTACTGTAAACGCGCGCCGCCGCCGCTGCTGGGTGTATAGAAATTTTCCTTCGTTATAAACTGTGAGTTTTCTTGTCGCGAGTTTATATTGATTCGAGGTATATAATGGCGAGAATAACACCGTAATGATTAAATGTATAAAACAAATCGATTTCGCGGTTAACTTTTTTGTGTCACTCTTTATAAAACTAACCGTTTACAAGAGGTTCTTTACTTCTCTCTTTGCAGATATTTCAATGCATTACGCAGTTTGTCTCAATCATCGAACAATTGTTGTTAAAAAAAGGAAAGATTTTCCTTGTATTTGATTTTTGTAAATATATCTGCTCACATAACTGAGGAAAATTGAGCTCCACCAAATAACCGAGTTTTACGATTTAATATGCAGTCAAGCCTCGAGCAATGAGACACGAAATGATTAAAATTTTGATTTATGAATTTTAGCTGTAATTAAGGCTTTCGCAAAAGTGCAGAATGAGAATCTCTATGAGAGTTTCACGCCTTCGGAATCATAGTATAACTAAGACCGTCGCGGCATTATGTATGCTCAACGGTATCTCATCCCTTAATTAACTTTCTACCCGGTCAATTCTCCCCTCCCTCTGAGTCTCTCGGTGCGCGAGTGTATGTGTGTGCAGCGTTCAAGAGAGCACCTTCGCACACATGGACTCGTACTCGCACATGCGCGAGTGTGTACATGTACAGTTAATTCATTCGAGAAGCGCGCGCGAAAGCTCGTTCGCTTGGTATGTTTTTAATTCAGCATAAGTCTCGGTGCTTCTGCTCGGTCGCTCCCTCTCGCCCGGACTTCTTTCTTTCTTTCTCTCTCTCTCTCTCTCTCTCTCTCTCCGCTTCCTCCCTGGTTCGCTCTTTCTCTCCCCGGAGAAAAGACGTTATTAGCAGAGGCATTAATCAGCGAGGCGAGCAGCGCCCGCCAGAAGCGAGGCAACACACAGATATAGATAGAGAGCAAGAGAGAGAGAGAGAGAGAGAGAGAGAGAGAGAGAGAAAGAGCGAGAAAAAAAGAGAAGGAATGCTGGAAAGGGCGGACTTGAGATATGAAACGAAAGAAAAGTCAGCGCGTCCTTCTTTTTCTTTTGCCACCACTAGGAGAGCAGCCGCGCGCGTATACCTCTCCTATGACTCCTATCGTGGCCGCCGCGGCAGCCGCCTGCCTGCCTGCCCCTGTCCTGTACCCCTCCGCTTTTCCGCGAAGATGAAGCTTTTTAATGAAAAGATAGCATTGCCGTTAGGGATGGTGCGGAGAAATGCACGCTGCTTTCTCGCTAATGCGCACGAGCCTTTTATATATAAACTTGGCCTCATCAGGAAGCACCGCATGAAGTCCGGACACGAATGAAATTGCACTCTGCTCGCGCTCTGCTACTCTCCGACCAACCGAAGCCTTTTATTCTGCATGTCTCCCTATACTTATAAACTCGATCGAACGCCTTCAGTGCCGTTGTCAGTTTCGCTTTCTCTTCAGTTGTTTATAACCCAAAAAACTCAAAAAACGTAAGTGACTCGTGTCATAACAAAAATTATATTAATGTATGAATTAAGCAGGTCACTTGACTCCATAAAACTAATAGTGTATCAATTTCATTTTTCATGATCGGACAAAAAAGAATTCCTTACATTCTCAATTAGTAATGCTTGGAAATTCTCATTATTTCCAAGCAAATAATATTATTTTAAACAGGCTCGCGAAGCTTTGCAAGCGTTCATTGTGCGCGTTTGCTCTACCATCGCGCCCTTTTCCCATCTGTGCTACCTCCACCATCACCACCGCGTTCCGGTCTTGTCACTTTGTCTCTCGTCCATCTTGGTGCCTTATTGGCCGGAAACAGATGACCTTGTCTAGCGCTGGGATATTATTTATTTCGTAAATTAACTCGTGACCAGACTCTCATACGTGACTGCAAAATCCTCCGAAGCTTATCCTCACGCGAGCGCGCGCAAAGCTTTCTAAGTATGGTTATTAATCGACGAGAAATCAAGATCGATCGATTTCCATCCACGTGCTTTATATCTCGTCGTCTCATATTGATGTAATCAATTTGATACCAGTTCGGTATACCATACGAATTCGCAATTTTATCAAAAAACCGGCGAAGAAATTGGATTTTGTGGAAAACACCGTTGTGTCCTTTTTTATACTGGAAATCGAGCGATTTGAGATTCAGTGACTAAACCAGAACATGAGTAATGATTTATGCTTATCTTTCACTCTAATTATTTTTTTATATACACATTTTAGTTAATGCTGAAAAGAACACTTTCAACAAAGAAGTAATACTTACGCCCATAACATATGCTGTTATGATTAATGCATTTATTCGTGTAAGCTGAGCGTAATTTAGAATTTTACATGTCTACTTCACTAGAAAATTATCTTCTTTTACATAGATCATCCATTGGATATTTTAAAGTGATGAATGCTTAAACTAATACAGTATATTTTATTCCAGAACAGAGAAAACATCTTTTTTTTTCTTAGAAAGTTCTTTATGATTGGAGTGCGTTCTACTTTGCACACGCTATCAATTCCGTTATACAATTATGTATAAATCGTTTCAATAATTATCAGCCGAGTTTTGAAGTGTTGTTGTTTTTTTTTCTCTCGCTCGCAGCATTCGGATGTATCTTAATTCACGAAAGTAATTGTACTTTCGCGATCTATTTCGCTCCCATATCGAGGCGAACGTTATAGATACGTACAGTTCGTGCGCGTCCGATTCATTGAAATGCGCACCGCAATACGTCTGTAATCAAATCTCATTTCTCTACACCTCGGACATTGTCTACGAATTTCAGCGCGAGGAGGTCGTGATGCGTGTATAGCACAGAGCACACGATATATATGTGTGTACGGTATACGTTTGGGCGAGCTCGTATGTAGCTTTGTGCGTGACAAGCACATCGGATGATCGCTTCACCGTTTCTCATTTATATTTTGCTGATTGCCGTTATTTTTTCCAATTCATTAACTTCGTCCGACGGATTTTGTCGGCGTGCTGTGGTGGCGGCGGCGGCGGCTGCGATCTATATTATATATACGTATGTATAACCCCCCAAGCCCGAAACCCTCTCTCTCTCTCTTTCTCTCTCTTATCGTGCAAGCGCAGCTTTCGCGCATTTTTCCTGGCCACACACCCACCCATACACACACACACACATGCAACGGCGTGCTCGCGCTTATGAAATCTCCAGACGCAGCGAGCTGAAGGAGAAGCCGGAGCGGTTTAATTGCCGAGAAGTTATAAGCCTGCGCGCCGGTTCACCCTCCCGATATATATACGCCCCGGTTAAGACAATGGAATTAATGACGATGAAGGGACGATATGAGCGAACGGAGCGGAGCAAGAAAATATCACTTGTATAACACTCGCGCACGAAAGTATTTTTTTTATCGCGCCGACGATATATTTTGCATTTGGAAAAATTTACTGTGGAGTTTTTTGTTTTAAAAAATTGTAGATGAACTTCTGCATTGAAAATGTTCAACATTTTATGAGAATCTGATGCTTCGTGGTTTTTATTGAAAATTTATTGACCATAATAACTCGACGCAAATTATCATTTAAACACATTTTCAATAGTTATTTTCTATTTTAATAACATCAATGTTAATGCTTGCAATTAGAAATGAATGTAATTAAGGCGTATTTGTTACTAACAATGGCATTCATTGCAAAAATCAGCAAAAGAGTGAAGCTGTAGCGTTTTGATTTTAATATTTATTTTAGTTTTCAAGTTCTAGTTTTTAAGCCTATTCGAACATTGAGCGTACAGGCTCGATGGGCCGTGCGCACAATGTTTAGAATCATTGGGGCCACAGTAGCGCGTCGAAAAGGACGGACGAACACCGCTTTCAGACGGACAGGTCTCGGAGCGGCTGTTCGAGCCGTTCGAATAGGCTGATTTTCCTTTATTTCTCGGTTGCTAGGATGTTGTTACGCTACATCGCTCTCTCTCTCTCTCTCTCGTACAAGACGCCAGATTTGAGTTGACCGTCATTATAAGCGGTTAAAAAGCTCTGATTATACACAAATAAAGTTATCCATTTCAACAAAAACTGCCATATTATTTCACAAAAGTAACAGAAGCCTATTCGTGGCTTTTGGCAAAACCTTGCTTTGACTTGTACTAATATTTAAACTTTATCTTTTGCAGATTTACAGATTTAAAGGTACTCGCCATCTAGTGGTGAAGTATTAAAATTGTATTTTTGTATTGAAATAGGTTGTGAATTGGTCTAAATTAAAAAAAAAATAAAATTTTTATTTTCAGGTCATTTACAATGTGCTCAATATTTTTAATTGAATAGGAATAGAAAAGGGAGCAAAAACTAATAATTTAAAATTTTTTGTTCATTCTTAATCATTATTAATTTTAAGCCTTTCTAGCAAATTTCTGCTCATAAACAATAAATTTCGAACGCATTAAATTCATTTAATCTCGAAGCTTGCAGTACATCCGGGAAAATCTAAATTTTCACATTTTTTCCTCATTTCTCGTTATCACAGAAGTATTACGTATAATCATTAATGATAAAACGTCAGGAATTTTTGTTATTTTTCTACGGAACTCACAAAAATGGATTTCAATGAAATGTTAATTTTTAAGTAAAAACAAAGTATTATTACCTTTAAATGTATCCATAGAAAATCTGCTGAATTCTCAAGGACTTTGGCAGGAATAGGCGAGTTATGTACTATCTGAATAGGTTAATTTCTGTAAAAATGAAAATACAAGTTATTAATACAATGCATTTTTAGATTAACCAATGCAACAAATATGTCAAATATTATGCCCTTAATTCGGCCACTTTTCTAAACTCAAAAAACAGTTCTTAAGTACACATTCCTTCACAAATTTTAATACATAAAAAATTACGTTATGTTACTACGAAAAATGAACTTGTACTGATGTCTCGTATTAGTATACTTTTTACAATTTGTGATCGTAATATGCTTTTGCATATTATGTATATTGTGATCGTAATACGCTTTTATGCATTAATATATTTAACATTAATTCTAAACATCAAAAAAATTGTTTTCGGTGTGGCATCTGTCCCGCAAACTTACTTTCTTTTTATATTATTTCAATTAAAAAAATCAATTACTTACTTTTGCAGAATTTAAGCAAAACGATCTTCAAACACTTATTATTAACAATCACAACTAATTTGTTTTTAATTGAAAACTACACAAACAGCACATTGAAATACGCGAAAAATTGTTTTCAGACAAGACTGTTCTCTTTGGCGTTCGAAAATTAACTGATAAGCGAAGTGAGAAACTAGCTATTTGGCTTCGAAATAATCGGCTTATCATAACGAAAATTCCTGTAGGTCCAAAATATAGCAATAGATAGAGCTGGAATTTTTCTCGGTTCACCTTGTATGTGGTACGATACATCGAATGATCTTGATTTCCATCTATCTATTAACAATTACATTAATTATGAAAAAAAGGATCGAATTATAAATAAAAAAAACAAATAATCCTGAAGATATGAAGGTCAAAGTTATGTGCCCGATAAAGTAAGTGGTCGTCACTTTTCTAGTGCATCTCTGAAAATCACGAAATCAGATTGAATCAGCGATGTATATCAAGATTTCATATAATTGACATGAAACTTTACTTACACTTACAGATAAGTTCATTTGATTTTCAATCAAACTTTTATGGCTTTGCAAATAGAAACCCACAATTACGACAAGAAGCTTAACTATAGTTTTCATATTTTATAGCTTCTTTATAAGTTTTAGGTAGAAATCCTAGCTCTATAATCATCTGCATATTTAAAATGTATGAATAAATAATATCTCAAAACTGAATACGGTTAACCAGGCTCAAAAATGCTAATCTGTGTAGTTTAGGCATTTGATTTTATAAAAACTCACTTCGCACACACGTTAAAGCGCGTGGCTTGATAGCTAACTCGACGCCCTTGACATTTATTGCCACTCGTCTAAGTATAGGCTAGAAAATGATTTGTACATCGGTGTCCGCGCGCGCGCGTCTGTAAATATAGACTTTTGCTCGCGCGACTGGCATGAATCTCGCCAAAGCCAGAGCAGCATAAGAATCGGCAAATTTGAGAAATTTCTAAGATTAAGAAGCCTTGAGTTAGCAAGATCTAAGCCGCTGCTTGAGTATTGCTAGAATTCAAATGAACGGCTCGTTCTTTCTAATTGGTTAATCGTTTTGACAACTAATTATCGAGCATCTTTCACTTCGAATTCCGCTCGTCTAACCGAAATCGTTTTTCACCCGGATAATAATATAGGTCTCATCTATGCCCGCGGCAATTATCGCTTTATAAGCCGTGTGTGCCCGCATTTTTTTTTTGCTCATCGCGAAATAGAAAGAATTCAGTGCAAAGCGCACTCGATAAATCTTGATTAAAAAATTTACATTCGACTTATACAAGAGCCCTAAGGGAAATTTTTCATGGTCTTTGTGAAAAGATTTGAATACTTTTATACATTTTAAATTTCAACGTAGAATCCAACCTGAAACGTTCATTTCTACGTGACTTGTAATGATGAAGCCGAGTCAGCGTAACCACAGATTTTATAAGTTTTACGAATGGATTATAATAATATCAGAGTCTGCAGCTGGATGGTTTTATAATGGATTGCAAGACTCAAAGTAATTCGAAATTGAATAATGTTTGAAAACAGCGTATAAACCATAATAATTTGTAAGTATAAAAGGCGCATGAAAAATAAATAAGTGATGGCCGGGGCTCATTCCACTATGGTTGGCAATGCTGATGCCAATGCTGCTGCTGCTCATGCTATGCAGGAAGCAAATTTTACTCGCGCGCGTTATGTAATTAAATCTCGATGTGATCGGTTTTAAGCGCTCGCGAGCAAAACGTAATCTTGCGCGCGGTGTTGCAGTGCTCGCGCGCGAGCGGCAAGAAGAGAGAGAGAAAGAGCTCTCTCTGAAGAAGATGTCCCGACTACTAGCAGCAGTCCGACTTTGCAATATTAAGCCACGGGTTGCGTCGGTATCTTTAATTGGAAGGATAGAGAAGAGGCGTGACTCTCCGCACGACGCAACGGCACACTCGAACCCGAGCTGCGCGACCTGCACCGTGTCTAGTGGTAGTAGTAGTTGGAGTAGTTGTACGCGCGTCTACTGTTTTAATGATGAAAATCTCGCAAGATAAGACGCACTGCTCGATAGCTATCTGTATATATCTATATATGCGTTGTGCTCTCGATGACTATAATTTCTCGCGAGAGGCATCGATGCATATTACAGTTATTTTCATTTTCTAAAACCGAATGATTTGCTTTGGTCGAGTGCGAAAAATATCGCACTTATATTATAATACAGCGCTAACCGTCGAGTACGTACTTGAGCCGTTGATGATGTTTTTTCATAAGTTCGTTGTGTAGAGTATTTTGCCAATATGTACAGAAATCGACGCAAAGATAGCTTATAATGAATATTTAAATTTTGTATCGAGGTAATAATCGGTTGCGAGGGTCGAGACCCGTTCGATCACTTTTTTGGTTAAAATTAGATCATCTTTGCACGAGAGCTCCAATCTCATTGGATTAATAATTCCCGGCATATAATATGCATCTCATCAAAAAGTATCCCACAAACTCAATTTCGTGCGAGAGCGCGAGCACGGGTCAGGAAAAATGAGAGAGATAATGGAAAAAAAGGAAGCAGAAAAGTGAGCGGAGAGAGGTCGAATACATACACGCATGAACGAGCTATATACGCGCGCGTATATTATAGATTGTGGGAGGGGTCGTGCGCGCAAGGGCACGTGCATATGCACACGGAGAGGAGCAAGTGCACCGCTGCAGCATCGCAGGAGCTGCAAGTGCCACGCTACGATGCAGCAGCAGCAGCAGCAGCAGAAGAAGAAGAAGAAGAGAGTAGTGAAAAGGATGGGAGGAAGCGCGGAGAAGGAGGAGCTGCTGAGGCGAGCAAACAGCTCCACAACAGCAGTGTGCGTATGTGTGTGTGTGTGTGTGTGTGAGTAGCTTATATGAGAGAGAGGAAAAAGCGCAGCAAGACGTATACGAAAGAGAGAAGAGTGTATATACACTTTGTATGTATTACTTAGATATACGTATAGGTGCAACTGCGGACACGTATAATATGCAGCGCATGCAAAAAGTAGAGGGTGGGTCCCCCGTGGCGGCAGCGTATAGCGCGCACACGCTGTGTAGGCATAATACGTATGTGTACTACACCGGGGCGCAAAACTCATATGTGGGATATATAAGCGCTGCACTTCTGCTGCTGCCGTTAAATCAGGTTCCTCGAGTGATCCTGCTTATTAAGTGGAGACCTGGGCGCGGCGGCGGCGTACATCGCGAAATAGACTCTCTTACTCTCTCTCTCTCTCTCTCCCGCTCGAGTCAGCTCCGCATTATATTGCTCCATGAACGAGAAGATGGAGATAGGTGGGTTATATGAACTCTCGATCTCTCTCTCTCTCTTTTACGTCCAGGAAAGCTCCGAGTAAAAGAGAGAGAGAGAAAGAAAGAGGCCGCTATTATTTATATTAAGTTTAATGCAACTACGTGACTGAATCCCCCATGTGCGCCCGCGCATCTGCACACACATACGAGCACACGCACACACGTATATACGAAGAATATATGATGCACTCGTGCACAAACACAAATATTCGTACATAGACGTGTGTGTGGTGTGTGTGTGTGTGTGTGTGTGTGTGTGTGTGTGTGTGTGTGTGTGTGTGTGTGGAGCGACCTCCGTATCATTAGTATACACCTATTATTGCATTTTATAGCGGCGGGTATGTATAGCCCATTTGCGAACGAACGAACGAACGAACGAACGAACGAGTCAAGTAGAGGCTGATTTGTGCGCGGCAGGTTGCAGCCGTGTATGTATATCCTATACATTATATTGTATGAGCATTATATGCATGCCGTGTGTGTGTATATGTACACATAAAGCGCGCGAACCGGCTGGACACTGCAGCAAGATGACGATCAATGCACCCGCTGCACGAGTGATGTTGATATTACACGTTGCATCTCTCTCGTTCGATTCCTTGTGCAGCTCACGCGATGACGTCGATGATGACTGCGGATGCTCCGGAAAATGACCTCATATGTATAAAAACAACAGAATAGCTCGCACACGGATTGCATTGCCAAAATGACTTCATGAAACCCCTACGCAGCTCTACAATAGTCAGACTTAGTGATGTGGTTACTTTTCAAAGGGTCGCATTGTAAATAAAACTACTGTAAGCCGTGAATTTCAAACAAAACCGAAGAACAGATATTTACTCTGCATCGAACTCAAACAGCTGTAGAAAAAATTGTCATACTTTAGTAGAATTTCTCAACGGTAATAATGATCTAATACATGAAAAATCATCCTTTAAAATGTTTTAAAATAATATACCATTTAATAGCTTCTTTTTAAGGATTTTCTATTACAGTCACTGTTATTGAGTTCATTTTAAATTGCCTGAAAATGACAGTTCAATTATTTAAAAAAATTGAAACTATAGTTTTCAACCACTTTAAATACGATAATAGAACTTTGAGTCTTCGCCGCTAGATGGCAAGAACAGTATATCTATAAATCTGCAAGTGGCAAAATAAAATTAATACTCTACTTTTTTAAGACGTAAAGAAATGAAGATTTTTATTAAACATTACATTTAAATCTAATCTATTACTATATTATTAACAGTTCACGCGTTCAGAAATTTCAATAACATTATCGCATCCAAAGGGGGAATATTAAGATGTAACTGCAAAGCGTAGATTACTCGATGCTCGGAGTACAAATATAACGTAAAGATACGAGCGTACACGCGTGCAGCTACACGTGAAAAGTAGATGTTTCTATCAGAGGCTTTAATGGCAGTGAATCTCGTTGTTGGGCTCGCATCGAGCGTCTATATATATGATTTCGTCCTCGTTATCATAAACTCACGCAGTCTCTCTCTCTCTTTCTCTCTGGCTCATGAGCACGTAAAATTGCTTGTTCGCGCGATGCATTCGCGGTGATTAAGTGCTGCTAGCGATTCTGCCCGCGCACAGCTCGCCAACGTGTGTGTGTACAGATAGGTGTACTCGACGTATAATGTACGTGTTCTCGCCAACGCGAAGCATCATCATCGACACGGTGTAAACGATCCTACGATCCACTGTCGTACAGAGCGAGTATAGAGGCAGAGAGTAGTTTCATCGGCGGCGGCGGAGGCGATAATCTAATGAGACAAAACGTCGAATATAGTGTGCCAATCGTAATCGACCCGAGGCTTTGGTTGTACGTGTGCCTGTGAGAACTGCAGCTCGGCTCCGCTCGATCGGCATTATATTTCTCATTAATATTCATTTGGACCGAGCGCGCAGAAGATCGTTATTTCGAAAAGCTCGTTCATAGATTAAAAACGGGCGCGATCAGCGAGCGGCAATAATCACACGTTACGAGAGGCTGCGCGGCCAAAACACTGCCGTTCGGAATGATTCTCGTTCTATATACATATACACGTGTACGGTAGGCGCTCGTTTCCGCGCGAAGAGAGAAAAAAATTTCAGAACGAAAAAAAAAAAACCAAAAAGCAAGACGAAGGATCTCGCTCGGTGATTATAGGGGTGGCGCTATATTCCGACCGGCACATTCGATGATTTACATCGCGGCTGATCTCGAGAGCGCAGTGGCGTCGGCGGTATATACGTCTAGTTCCGAATCCTCCTCTCGTTTTCACATCCGTATAGAGAGAGCGCGTCAACGCACGTTTATGAGAGTTGAAGCCTATGCACGCATGCGAAAGCGAGCCGTCCCTCCAAGCCAGAAACATTCAAATATCCGAGCCAATCATAAATTCATTCTGTACACTCCGAGAGACGAAAATGATCGTTTGTTGCGTTTTTGCTCGTATATCGATAACAGTTATCAGTCGATGCGGTGCGCAACAACAACCCTTTGCCTCGGCAGCTGCCTCGAACTTGTGCCCGTCGGATCAGACGTATAATTAAAAACCGATCGTTCTTGTAATCAGCGAACGGACCAAAATGGCGCAACGTTTATCGATATGCTCTCTCTCTTTCTCTCGTGCACGAATTATGGAGGCTAATCGATCGATCGATGCATCGATTCTGCAAAAAATGACGCTGCTCGGTACGTCGACGTGTAGTTTCGGTCGAATAGTCATATACGTATAATACGTGTGTAGCTTATCTCGACCTATAGACCGTAGCCCAATGCCAGGCGTTGAACAGTGATTTTATCCGCGTTGAAATACACATGAGCGCGGGTCCCGTACGGAATATATCGCGCCGCGCGCGCATTTTCCGCGTGTTTCTAGGACGATAATAGGTCCAGATCCTATAAATACTGGTAGTAGTATAATACCAATCGTGTGGATCCACGTCCGGTGCTCCTTCGTGAGCGCGAGCGCGAGAGAGAGATTTTAGATTTGCGATTATAGAAGGTAATGCTGTTTTCAGCGCACTGCAGCGGCAGAGTCGCGCGTGATGCGTGCACGAGTATACCTATATATTTATAACGACTGAGCAGCGGCAGCAGTGATTCGCTGGCACATCCGAGGAAAATCAAAAATGCCTATCCACGAGATTAAAGCGATCTATTGTCTTTTAAATTATAATCGATGTGTATCGTACATGATAGCTGCTGCCCCGCGCACCACTCTTGAACCTGAAACGTATAGAGAAAAAGAGAGAGAGAGAGAGAGAAAGAGTTCGGATCTCGATTTGCCAGCAGGATGGAAAAGCAACTATACGACGTCGGACTATACACTAGCAGAGGAGCCGTGGCGCGCTTATAAGCTAAAAGTGCTGGTATAAGAAGCTTTGTTTTGCGCTGCGAGAAGAAAGAGGATCGTAAATATTTTTCACACTGGGCCTATATATATCCGCGCGCGTGCGCTGCGATTATTAGGACAAAGATTGGCTGCAGCAGCTTCTCTATCGCTTACGCTCTATCTCTCCTTCTCTCTTTTGTAAAAACATTTACATTTTGGAAATTAATAGTTTCCTCGTTCTCCGCAACATCGTATATCATATGGTATACGAAAAATGCCTCGATCGCGGCGCGTGTTGGTAAATGTGTTTGATTATCGATATCCATCGCAAAATTCATTTTTACTACACGGCCTAGCCTTGCACGCCAAATAAATCTCTATACAATCTCGGCCTGGCTCTTGCGGCTCTTTTCTCTCCTTCGCGATAATACGTATACACTAGGAGCAGCGAAAAAGAGAGTGAAAAAATTGTTATGGCTAAGTAAATACTGATAATGGCACAACGATCACTTCGTGTTTCTCTTTTAGACCTATATACATTGTTACATTGTATTATTACACGCAAAAGCTCGGTGCAGTAATATGCCCTTGATCTATTCGATCTTAATACGAAAATGATTATTATGCATGACATAATTTACCCACGTTAACTCGAGACTACTAATTTCAATTCGAAGCTGCTTGACTCACGGCACACCTGACCATTCCTCCCAGGGGCGAAATGAAACAAGAAAAAAAGGACCAAATCTTAATTATGCAGAATCCAAACTGCAGCTCGCTCCAGAAAGAGAAAAAGAGAGAGAGAGAGAGAAAGAGAGAGATCGTAAACATCGTTTGAATAACGCGATTGACCTAATAGGTTTCTCAATGCCGCCAAGGGATATTACAGCCGGCTCACACACACACACACACATATATATAGAGGTTAGCCAAATTACAGCCTCCGTGTCAGCTCGGAGTGATTGATGTGTCGTCGTATCTGCTGCTGCTGCTACTTCTGATGTTGAGCTTCTCGTTTTCTCCTTCCGAGAATCGAGAGGGCAAAAAATCTTCTGAATACTTATAATCTCGCTCTGACCGCTCGCATTGTTTAGAAAATCACTGTTGTTATATATAGCCACTATCCTGTTATCTCGCGACCATATACTGATTGATTTATTTCGAAAATCAACGACAAGCGAGTGCACAGTGCAGAGCTGATGCTGCTGCGATACAACAAAATGGTCGAGCGAGCAATTTTTTCGAAATTTCACCGCGAATTTATCAAGCTCGAATCGAGATGACTTGAAAATGCACCGGGCCCTCAATTAACACAAATGATAACTGTAAAAATTTCGCTCTATTTTGACTTACGATCGTATACAAGTATATCGAGCTATACGAATGAAATTCTCGCGAATAATCCAACGCGAAATTTAGTAATTACCTTCGTGTCTCGCGTCATTAAAACAAAGCCATCAGTGGGGCCTCGAATGAAATTAGCTGAACATGAAGTCGATATTAAAGAGTCGCCCGTTGCTACATATACAGACAGACACACACACAAGCGATCCGCGACCAGTCCTTGGCTCGATGGATGCGCGCACAATCATTATGAATCACTCGTTCCATATATTAGTCTTCTATTGCGTCTATACATAGTTGTAAAGCATACACAGAGTCTGATATCGGGCCTCGCGTAATCGGCCGGTGCATGCCTATAATACAAGAATAACAAGGCGGGCCATACAGGCGAACCTCGAGCTCGAGTGAGCGAGACAGGGCATGCGGCGATCTAGGGCTCTCGACGAGCGGCCCGCAATAAAGAGAGCTGCTGCTGCGGCGCGCACGATGTCATATAATATATTTAGCAATCGGTATAATTGGTCCTGCAGCAGATTCACGTGCAGAAATAGACATAAAGAGCGCTGCACGCCGGGGCCCATGGAGAGAGAGAGAGAGAGAGAACCCCCTGAGCCAAGGTTGCGAGGATCTACACGCGGAGCCCTGCAGCACACACCGGCTATAGTGTACCTCGGCCTAGGTCGTGACGCAATAAAATAGCGCCACCCACCGGGTTGCGCCGCGCCGACGATATAACTATATCGCCGTATACGTATATGTGAGTGCAGCAGCGCAGTTATCTCGCGGGCATCTTTCCCTCGTGGCGTAGCTGCCGCCGCCGCCACTGCAGCTCTCGAGGGTGCATAATGAACTCGTTAATTAACTATCGGGAGGCTGCATCGAATCTGATAACAGAGAGAAAGTCCAGACCGGCGACCGCATGTGAGTAGTGGAGCAAATGCTACAGGTGTAACACAACGGGCTTATACTACCACCACCGCAACGGCCGGCCGCGCACATTTTTGCCCCCTTCGGTTCACGGCCTCGCGTATTATTATTATCCCGATCCCTTTTTTGTCGTTGCTTTTTTCTTCTTCCTCGAGCGTGACATTTTTATCATTATAGCGGTCATTTGCATTTTACAAGAGTGCGCTTCATTTTTCGCGACGCCGGCGCCGCCGTGTATCGCAGCTACGTGTCTATGTGCTGCAGTGCCGGGCCTCTCTCGAGGAACGAGTGCGGAGTTGGTATACACCACATGCGGCCCAACGAGCCTCTAAATATAGAGGATTATAAGTGATGCGAGGTCGATGGGAAAAGCCTGAGAAAGGCTACGCGAAAGCCAGGCGCGTGTGGATCTTTCCTGCCTTTTCTTCCTTCTTTTTATTTTGCTTTCTTTCTCTTCTCTTTTCTTTTTCTTAATCTTCATGCATCGGCTGAATTAAGTGCGCTATACTGAGACTTTAATGCCGCGGTGACTGCTGTAAATCGCTGCTTTGTTCGCTTAATAATGACCTGTTTGAATATACTTTCATATTATACATGTAATAAATATTTTCAAGCGTCTGAACGGGGATGCACGCCTTTCGTGGCAACTAACGAAATTGCAAAAATACATTCGTTTTCAAATACTCATTTAGTTTTTTTCTTACTTTATTGCTTATATCATGTGATAATGCGTTTATTTTTTTTAAAGTGACCTGATGAATAATAAATATCAGCATTAACTTTTAGAACAATAAGTATCAGCTCGAGAGCAGCAAAAGTTGCAACAATTATTGTAGGAAAATATGTTATGTTTTTTTTGAGATTGTTGTTACGTAACAGTTGAAGGTTCTTACACGCACACACCAAACACTTTACCATTTCAATATCATTTGCAAAAAGCGTTGGTGAATGTAAATATTTGATCGTAAATTCATAAAATACATTCCATTTTTAGTCTACATCGTCATCTGACAGTCGTATAACCCTTGATGGTGTAATTTTATTTTATTTTTTGTTATTAATAACTTTATCCGACCAGCCTTTCTGTATACAATGGTCGCCAATTAAGAGAATTGCGTTTAATAAAATACGCCGGTTATATGAATCAAAAATCCTAACAATGATTTTTCTGTATCCTTATACATATACAATTCACCGCTTAAGTGAATAAACTTTTCGGTTAATAGCATCAAATTTCACAATCTACTCTTAGTAGATTATTACTAAATCGTTATGAAATAGAAAGTACCTCTTACTCTAACGAAAAAAATCCAATCAATGGCCCTTTGCTTAAAACAAAAACTGAAGAGTTGGCAAAGAAATTGGGAAAAGAAAATTTCAAGGCCACTGACGCTTGGCTCTCGCGTTGGAGAGGCCGAGAAAACATTGTGTACCGCAAGCCACATGGTGATCAAGCCGAAGCTGATGTTACAGATGCAAATGAGTGGTTTATTCAAGAATGGCCAAAAATATCTAAAGATTATTAGCCAAGTGATATATTTAATGCCGACGAAACAGGTTTGTACTGCCGAGCATTACCAGAGCATACCTATGCTTTGAAATCCGAAAATACAAAAGGTTTCAAAATAAGTAAAGAGCGTATAACGTTATTATGCTGTGCCAGTATGGACGTGAAATAACGGACCTGATAATTATTGGATCCTGACTACCTGAATCTTAACTACTAGCGAGATCCAGTCGCTTATGGGAGCACAACATTTGCTTCATGGCCACCTAGCGCCCGAAATAAAAAGTATAAGAAGGTGATAGAAAATAATATAAGATATTGTACATTTCTATTTTAGCCAAAAGGCCGAGAAGGCCAACATGCATACAGACATTTGTTGATAATTCAATGTACTTTTCAAATATATAACCCAAATTTTCCTAGAACGTCTGGTTCCAAATCTCATTTTCAAGCTTATCACATAGCTTCCCCTATGAGAAGCCAAAAAAAAGTTACTCTTTTGGTTAGGTCCAGTTTCAATGGCCCTTTTACGCCCAAGAAACTTTTTCGTTCCCCAAAAACTAGCCATAAAATAATGAGAAATTTTACCACGGCGGAAAACGCTTGATTTAAAATTTTACAAAAAAAATATGTACAACGTTTTACTCTTCATAATTATAAGCTCAAAACAATACAAACATGTGGGTTATACAAAATCTACACTCGTAGATGCTTCGTCGTCAAGTTGAGCATAGAAATTCATGACTGCGCGATAGGCGAACTATAGACGTGGACAATAGACGATTTTCATGCAGAGTAATTCGCTACTTCTGTACTTTAACGATTTCGTTCTTCAAATCGTATGAATGCATAAGTGTGCAGCACACGCAAAGATCAAAGCCGCCTTTGCGGCGATGTAATGATTACGCACGCGTGCCCGCGCGTATGTGTGTAGGTGCAGCAGCAACATAGACCCAAGTAAAACTTTATTACAGGAAAAGGAACTGCAGCGCGCATAAGCTATTAGCTACCGGTCGACTGCGCGTCGGACACCCACTGACACTTTGGCGTATACATTATAATTTGCCTCGAGAGCCGCGCGAGAAAACACGAATAGAACGAGACTGCGGGCAACGGATTGGCTGCGCGCTACAACTGTATTACGAAAATGCCCGAGAGGATGTGTAAGCGTGAACAGCACTGCAGTTTCGTTCGTTTACGAAGCTCGTAATGAATTTTCTGATATTTCGAGGATCTGTTTTGGATGAAACGAAGCAGAATCGCCTATTTTTATTTAGCCTTTGCGATAGCAACGATAGTAAGATTGACGTGGTGCGCAGTAGCTGAGAATGCATATTCGCGCTGTGCACCTCAAGCTTCATAATTTTTCAAAGCATCCATCTTAATTAAGGTAGTTTTTTCAAGAAATGTAGCTTTCATTCAAATGTTAAATTGCTAGCGGCTTCAGCCTGATATAGATATATTACGGCGTTACTTATATATTTTATGCTTATTTTTCAATATGATTTATTCATAACGTTTCTGTACATCGGTTAGATAAAAAAGAAAACTCGCGAGATTATCGTAATAATCGTTGTTTTATATGCAATTAGGAAGCACGCGAGTACCTGCAGAAATATTTCCAACTTTGAGTAATTAGCCTTCAAAAAGTAAGATCTTTTAATAACACCTACAACGAACAGTAGCAACTGCAACAAAACTATATAGATGAGAGATTTCAGCATATTGTTACAAAGTCTACATTTATTCGAACGCGTGTAGTAGTTACGAACTGCGGGTTCTGGCATGGCATCTTTAAATCGAAATAAAAGCGGCGAAAGCCGAGCGCGAATCTATGTCTCATTATAAAAAAAATCAGGCAGAATTGTCGATCCTATCTCAAATTACAGGCGCGAGCGCGCATAAAGAAGTATCATACGAGCGACGAAACAACGACGCACCTATATGTATAATATGAATCGCAAAAAGATCGCGGCGAGCGATCTGAGGTGCGTGCCACAGTGTTTGTGAGCGAAATCGCAGGAACGAGCGTCAATGCAGTGCGAGCCTCGGCTGCCTGTCACGCTGCTCATTACCATAGTCTTGCGCATTATCTATATATGTCGTGTTATAAGCAGCTATACATCTGCAACAACGAGTGCACCGCTCCGTCACGTAAGTATAACGTGTAATTATCACAATTAGTATCGCGATCGTGGATATAATTATTGCCGTTACCACTTAGTCTGTTTGTGTTTGCGTTATTTGTGCGAATGTACTGCGAAGGGCGAACTTTCAATAAAGTAATGGTTCTCTTGAATAAATAACATTTGAAATAAATGAATCAAGAATCGAAATTAAAGCTGCATCGATAATTTTCATTATTTTATTTAAATGTAACCCGTGACCCAAAAGAAAAGCCTACCGCACATCGAGCGGAAGAAGAGAGAGAAAAAGATTGACCGATACAATAAGGGACAGAGAGGGAGAGCACAAGAGAGAGAAAGAACTGTCATCTTCTTACCCAGCCGCGTTTTTATGACTCATTAAAATACCACTTTTTATATACGTATCCCAGAGCTAATTACTCTTATAGAAGAAACTGCACGACGACTGATCCCTACCGAGTGATAAAAAAACATTTCGGCTATACTTTTCGCATGAGTATATTTTATGATTGCTATCTCAACACTTCGACTCGACCAATTTTCTATGGCTTAAGCGTGCGAAATCCGAATAGATCGGTGTACGTACGAGGGCATGCGTAATAATTTTACGTTGCTGCTTTTATGCATCGTAATTTACTCCAATTGTTCTTTGAAAAATTCTATATATTGGCTGACCTTTTTTGCTACAATGTCTAGTTGTTTTAAATTGGAATTTCGACGTTGTCAGTCCTTAGGATCGTACGCTCGACGAACAAAAATTAAAACTTTTGGCCAAGCTTATACCTGCAGTATACATCCGTTTACGTATTGAAACGAGGTATTTAAAAATACGACTTACCGACAGAATAGGTGAAAAATCTATATATTTTTCAAGGCCTCGCACAATAGTCGAAATTACATATTCAGAGGAGAACAAAGGGCGCTGTGTGTTTCGCTCGCGCGCAGCCGATTCGTCTCTCAATTTTACGCGTGAGCACGGGGAGTCGCATACATGCGAAAAGGAGAAGCAGCGATGTTCAATATATGCGCGCGCGCGCGTCTTCGGAAGAGCACACTTTTCAATTAACGTGTCGAGTGATTTGGTCACGCGCCCCTAAAATATATATGAAACGCGCGAGCGGCCCGTGTGCCTGTGTGCTGCTGCTGCATAACTTGCAAATTCGTGGGAGCGCGCGCGTGAAAAGGATGATCGAGACGCAGAGAAAGAGAGAGAAAAAGAATTGCTGCTCTTTCTCTCTTGGAGAGCTTTTTAAAGACTTCTCATTCTTTCGAAACCGTCTACTACCGTCGAGCGGTCCGCGCGCATATAAGCGTATCTCATTTCATACAGTGCGCACCGAGTTCTCTCGGCACGGGTGTGTACAAGCGCAACTAGTGCGTCGGTGCACATGCGCACGCAGAAGTGCAGTCAATATCGAAGGCCGCCGCCGCCGCGTCACGCCGCGCACATACATACTAAATACGCGCAACCGATCGCTTGCGTGCGCAACAGTATCATTGTCTTGCAGGGGCCGTATACGCGGGCCATTTTTTTCTCCTCCTTCATCTTCGACTTTATTTTTTGACGCGAGTGCAGCAGCTCTCTTTTACTCGCTTCTCCGTTGTTGTTGTTGTTTTGTTTTGTTTCTTAATTTATCCGACTTGTCTTTCGCACCGGGTGAAGCTGCCGCCACACTCGACGCAGCTTTTGCTCATTATTGCCGACGCGCACAACGCTATACAATGCTATATATCGGTGTCTATTATAAGGAGAAAAAAGTATAGTAAATATTAATTGTAGAACTTTTATAACTATTAGTCGAACTAGTAGAAACTAGTAGAAAATATTGTTTTAAATGTTCGAAAAACTATTTTTTTGATTTGACATAACAAATTTCTAGTTTAATTATGCTTATCTATTCTTTCTTATTTATCTTACGAATCTCAATCTTGTAAATTCACATAATCGAACCAAAACCCGTAACATCCATTGTTCGAAATTGACTGGTATAATCAGCTGTGAATTTCAGTACATTTTCTTACACGGATTTGCTAATATTACTCGAGGGACTGACTTTATATGAAGTGAATACGAGTGCTCGATCGTAACAGTTTTTTTTTCAATATAAAAAAATAGGGCAAGCCGAAATACGTGTACGTGCGTATAAGGAGCACCGCGAAGATAATTATAGAGTTGAAAGTAGCCCAAAAACTCGAGTATAGTACCAAAATACGCTGACGTTTTACTTATAGTAACGTTTTAATATTAAAAATCTGCTGTTGTATGAATCTTGGCGTATAAATGCAGCCTCGTTTGTTCTCACGTCACTTTCTTTACACCGCGAGAAGTCGTTGATTATGGCGTCGAATAGTACATTGCCCTGCCTTTACAATAAAAACTTTTATTTCTAGAAACGGTTATTCTCAATTTCAGTTGTGAGTCTAAAGTACATTTTAGTCTTAGTACATTTGGATTTATATGGTATTTTAAACATACCAGCAAGCAGTGTTGCATTTATTTGATTAAAATATTTATCAAAATGGTTGAAATTAACCGATTAAATATAATTTTTAATTTTAACGAGTCACGATTAATAATTCAAATTAATTTTAAAAACTTTCAAAATTATAAATCAATTTTAATTCTTAATTTGACAAGTGTTAAATTGAAATTAATTTGAATTAGTAGTTGAAAGATTTTCAAATTAATAATTTAATTGAATAATTAATCAAGGACGTTTCCGATTAAAACATAAATTTAAATTTTTAATTTTTAATTTATTAATAAAAATTTAATATAGTATGGTTTATGAGTTTGAAATTCCCAGTTTTCATTACCACAAAATTTATTACCAATGAGTAGTAAATACCGTATTGAACTGATACGGCATTAGAACTCTCACCTTAAGTATAATTCAGTCGATCACTGGAATTTGTCGAGTACAGACCATAAATGATAACTTTTTTTTAGAAAATAAAATCAAAATATGTTGAAACTGCATAAACTACTATTGACTTATTATATGTATATTTTGGCTTTACCACTTGCAGATTTGAATAAATAGAGGTTCTCTCCATGTAGTGGTAAAATTTTAAACTTATAATTACGAAACAAATTCAAATTTGATGCCAGAATGTATTGAAATAAAATTGACGCAAGTTTTTGAAAGATAACAAATAATCATAAAATATCCGCTCTTCAGACTAATAATTTAATCAGTTACCAAATAAATGTAAAAATATTTCTCTCGATCTTTCAAAAAAATCAAAACTTAGGTAGTAAATACAAATTGAATAAAAAATCTATTACTTTAAATTAGAAAATTAAATTTTCATTTTACATTTTAAAATTTGACGTGCAACGTAAAAGCAAAAACCATAGCAAAGATAGTCGTGCCTAAACTAAAATGAAAAAAAGTGTACAAATAAATGCTCGTACTTCTCGTCTCGTTTCGTCGCCTTGACGCTTCGCCATGATTTATAGCGATATTTTGACACAGAATTTACTAGGAAGGATGAATTGATCGGCGCACGCGACTCTTCATTGATAAAAGTACGACGCCACCACGCAGTGTATTAAGCTGCAAGGCTAAAGTCAATCTATATACGTGTATGGATGTATTCGCGAATAAGCAGGCCAGAAAACTACAGCATCTCCTTAATTATTTGTTTTCTTCATCGAATTATTTGATATTATGCTTGATGAAGTGCGAACCGTCTTTCTCTCAAATTTTAGCAGAGAAAGTTAACCATTATGACAAAAAAATTATCTATAATAAAATGTAATGTTCACTGATCTTTTCGCACGATTTTACGATAAAGAAAGTGTTACTTGTAAAACGTTCGAGTTGATAGCGCGAGCGCACAATTGCGCATAAGTAAGCGCAATCAACGGAAAGTGCGCCTGCCTAATTTCGCTCATGTAAAGACGTTTAATGCGTTCATTATGTAAGGGAAAATAAAGCGCGACGCGTTCCACACACATCCGATTCCATTACTTTAAGCAAGTCGCAAGTTTACAGCTGCGTTCGGTAAAGTGTTCCGTACGGTCTCTCATTGTATTCAGATTGTAAATTTTCAGAGGACGAATATAGGGGCCACACAAAGAGAGAACGAAACGCTCATTGGCTATGCATAGGAAGGCGCGTAGTTGCAGCGGCAAATATTATATGTATGTACGGGTTAGTACACCCACGCGTGCGCAGGGCCGCTAACTCGGAAGCGTCCTAGAGAAAGAAAAAGAGAGAGAAAGAGAGAGGAGTTCTGTTGTTACTTCCGCTATTCGACTGTAACTGCAAGTGACACAGTACATATATTTTCATTTTCATAACCGTACTATTATGTTCATGTTTTTACCAGATTTTCATGAATTAAATTGTCATTTTACGCCATTCAAATATGAAAATCAAATAACTGATTTGATTACAATTGTTATGTTCTCATTATTCAAAAAATTATAATAATGATGAATAATTTCAAAATTGTATAATCATTTTGAAAAATTAAAATAAAATTCAATTACAATACATCTAAACGCTATAATATTGCGAATGATTCGTCAAATTATTCGCTATTTTAAGAATCACATAGATGGATAAGTATATGTATTCAGGCCAACTGTCGATTTGCGACCCTAAAAAGGAGAAGCCGTGTCCCCTGATAGTGCGAAAAAAACGTCCAATAAAAAAAATCTCGTTTACCAACGCCCCACAAAACACTCGTTCCCATTATGCGTATTCTCCATTGAGGATAGGTATGCAGATTAAAGATGCAACGCATATAATAGAGAAAGAGAAAGAAAAAACGACTTTTTTGGCATTTTATGCGTATTTATGGTACATCGTAAGCATTGGATACGTCGAACGCGAGGGAAGATCAATATTTGCATGAAGTATTATGCGTGAATGCCGCACAGAAAAGCTGCGCGATCGAGGAGCCGTGACGAAACGGTGGGAAGATACTTCAGAGTTGCATTAGTACCCTCGATTATTTTGAGTTGGGGTGCGTCCACGAAAGATACAAAAAAAGACCCGACAGAAATCGAAGGACGAAGTAGTATTTGCGTAGCGCGTTTCTAACTGCAATATGTGATTTGCATAAAAAATATATGCGTGATGGCTATCATTTTTTTTCGTTAGTCAATATGTAAAATAAATTGAAAATTGAATTCTTTCATCGGATAAATTAACTTCGCTGCATCATGTCGAGGTATTATTTTCCGTCAAACTTATCAATTCTTGGTGGTAGTTTTAGTATCCACTTTGATAAAAATTTTTTTAGAAACTCTTGTAAAAATACAATTAATTTTACTTTGACACTTGCTGATTTAAAGATAAATTTATTCAAACAGTTAAATTATCTAATTGTATCAAAAAACCACAGGAAAAAAGCCAACAAATGGTTATATATGATTCAAAAAATTGTTTTAATTTTTGGTAAATGAAATATCTTGAGATTGTGTAATGAAACTTAGATGCTAATAAACTATTTTACTGTGGCTTTATTTTTGAATGGGTGTCATATTTCATACAATTTTATTTTTTTTTTTTTTTTTAACCAAGAATTTAACATGCTTTTTTAGAAGCAAGTAAATTACCAATGAATTAACAGTGGTTATTTTGTATTCTCGGAAATGTGAATGAGAAAGATAAGCATATAATGTCATCTTGTTCTCGATGTCAAGTTATAGTAGCCTCGTCCCAAACGAAAAAATGTCATTAGTAATTGAAGTGCATTGTTATTCCTGTCGATAAAACGACGTTACATACGAGATCTGTACAGAGCGGCTGACATCAGAGAAATTCGAAGTAACGAATTGGCACGACAATACACGTTTTGTTGTGCCAAGATCTCGTCCATATAGATATAATTTTCGAGAGAGAGAGAAAGTAAAAAACATGTGTATTCGCAATTGATGTAAATCTCATTAAAGCAATCAGGCATTTGAAGCGATGAAAACGACACACATCCTCGCGCTAGCGAGTCTTATAATACGTTTCGCACCCTCATGCACGCATGTCCCTCTGCATACTTGCTACATCAGCGAGAGACGCTCGCTACGAGGCGGCCAGCAGAGTAATATGTACAACGCGTATGTACATACATACACACGGATTATATTATGAAAAAAAGGGTCGCGCAGATATGTGCCGACTCGAAATTTCTCGCGAATACGCGTCGAGGCGCGCGCGTTAAGTGCTGCTGCGTCTTATTATCGTATATTACATGCAGTACGCGCAGCTTGGCTCGACGACGACCGACTGCGAGAGAAGAGAATATTACGCCAACGAAGGAAGCAGAGGCAGCGCGATTTTGCCTCGCTAATGTGAAAACTCAAGGGACATTAAGTGGCTGAAACTAACTCGGACGGTCGCGCGCCCGAGCGGGCTTTGATGTCGAGCCGCAGATCGCGCCTCGTCGTCGTCGTCGTCGTCGTCGTTGCAGTCGTCGTTGGTTTTATATATATTATTATTAAAGCTCCGCGCATCAGTGGTATACATACATGCATAACGGCACGCGCAATGTATAATACAGTGGCATATACATATATGTACGCGAACGAAGTGGACTTGCAGCAGTTGCAGTAGCAAGAAGCGATCGCAATACATACAAACACATAATATGTGTGTGTGTGTACGAATGCACGTGTGCGATTGCAGCCGCCAGCTCTCGGCTGCGTACTACTATGCGCTACTGTTTCCGAGAACGCGTCGTTACCATGACGAGCAAGAAGTAACGCGCGGCTATTATCTATGATGATGAGCGGCGCAGCGGAGCCCACAAGACACGCGGACGCACCGCATGCATACGTGCGTATACGAAGTGAGGCAACGCCCCTGCCGTTTAATTATCCATACGGCCATGCACTTGCTGTACTACTATGTATACACAACGATTGATAATGAGCTCGTCCTTCTTTTCTTACCTTTTCGCACCGCTGTGTATGTATTTATATTGTATATATGGCTCGTTTAGCGATGCGCGGACACGTCGAGGCACGGCGACGACGAGCCGTCTATTCATATTGATCTTCCGCACACAGCTCGTCTGTGCAACTTCTTTTGAGATAGCAGCTTCCCCGACCGGCTACTGCTCCGCGGACGACTCCACTCGTCTATGTATAATAGTTTAACGGATGAGACTCTGCGACTGCGGAGCAGAGCTCCACGCGCATAAACGCACATACATGTATGAGTACGCGCCTTTTCTAACAGCAATTAAAAAAAAAACACCTTTATACCGATGTTGTTACTAGCGCTGCTGCTGGAGCTTGTTTCGTTTTGTAGAGGGAGAAAGAGGCTGTATAATATATCGGCGCGTTGTGCTAGTCTGCATGTCAATGCGGCAGTAATGATGGATAATGCACGAGGATATCGACTCTGTCGCGGATCGATCGCTCAAATAGGCGAGCGAGCTCGTATATAAATGAGTAAGTGGGATACACGTTGAGCAGCGCGTTTATATTATACGATTTTTTGCCCGACCCCCACACACATACTCACGCAGAGCTCGCGTTTCGAATTTGAATTTGTCAAAAAAATTCATCCCGCGTGCAGCACTCGTTCGCCTAACGGTCGAACCTTTTTTGTCCTGTCGTTCGCGATCGCTAATGTTGTAATTTTACTTGTCATATTATGGTCGTGTACAAGTATTGGCATGTATAATTCAACTTGTCGGGTAATTAAAGCTCGCGCGCATTTAATAACATCATCGTTCACAGACTCTTTGATCGATATTTCTTGTTTTTTTCCGTGCACACGCTTTACCATAACGAATCAATCGCGCGGGTAACACTATTTTTAGCATTGGCCTGAGCTGTTGCATTTTACATTCGCATTAGGAAAACGAGCTTAGAAATTAAAATGTACAAATGTAAAAAATAAACGCAGTTTCCGATTCCTCCCAATAGTTTTGCGCCCCTTTCCCATGTATTTTTTGCATCTCAGTTCCTGAAGCAAGTGGCTACATAGTTGCTGCGCGACTCACTATTGTCACAAAAATTGTTAATAAAATTTTATTTGAAAAAAATTGTTAATAAAATTTGGTTGATGTGTGGCGCCTTCGGCAAGCCCTCGCATCACTCGGCGCTCGAGGCGACGAGAGAGCCGATAAGAAAAATTGTACAAAACCTCTTGTAAAATTAGAATTAAGTCTCTTTCTGTTTTGTTCACCACACATAGCCTCACGTGTGGCGAATACCTCGCCGGAACCTGCTAATTTAGTCACAATAAACTGTTGTTTGTTTAATCGCCTGCCTTGCTTTGTTGCTTCCCTTCGTTCACCCAAGAAGAGTATGCCAAGGAATGAAAGGACCTACAGCTTCAAAGGAACTTCACAGATGTATAACTAGATA
The DNA here is from genome assembly GCA_034770305.1 of Trichogramma dendrolimi. Lineage (NCBI taxonomy): Eukaryota > Metazoa > Arthropoda > Insecta > Hymenoptera > Trichogrammatidae > Trichogramma > Trichogramma dendrolimi. The sequence goes on from JAPMIB010000001.1 coordinate 3,500,241, forward strand.
ATGTATAACTTGTACATTTCAAAACTACTAGAATATTGAGTGATTGTATGCGTGGTAGACGATTTTTCGATTCCTCCTAGCAGTAAGATACTAATTGGCAGAAGTTACCGCTAGATGGCGCATGCCCGATTCTCGAAAACTAAAAGAGAAAAATCCAAGTTCTAAGATAAAATATTTTGATGTAAAATTGTCAGTATTGTTTAACAAAATATTTAAACGATGTTTTTAACTTTGTCTTGCTGAGGTGTACAGTATACCAATTGGGTTAAAGGATTTTAGGTAGAATTATTTGATTTACTAACGAGTATTTTTTCAGTCTTATTGCTGTACACGCTCACGAATCAATATGAAGATATTCGTAGATAAAGCCTATATAGCTCTCTAGAAATATGGTTCATACAAAATTATAACTAAATTTATTTAGTTTTGAAATTTCAGCAACGCACGAAGCACCTATACATAGATATCTAAAGTGACGATCGTGCACTCTTCCCTCTCGCTCTCGTGCAGACCTATTCGCTCTTATTTCAATTAAACGTCATATATGCACTGTCGCAGGTGTACACGCACACATATAACACACATGCACATGCGCGCACGACGTGTGTATAATAATTTCCAAACGTCGAGTCTAAGAGATTGCGTTGGCACGCAAACGCGACGAGGAGTCGCAATCAAATATTGTAATCGCAATTCGCATATAATATAATAACGTCGCCCATATATAGCTCTCGCTCGAGCAGCTCGTCACCTTTATATACATATTTTTTTCCTTCTCTACAATCTGTCCTCACAGCGCTACACGCGAAACAGCGTGCGAAAGTTTTCACCTTATTATCTTATAACATCAGCACATAATATAATAAAACATCGCGATGTCGTGTGTGTGTGTGTTTTTTTTTTTTTTTTTTTCCTACTCCGCCCCATTCGGACACTCACTGGTAACCGCCGTTAGGCATTGCTTCGGTGAGGCCGGGGTTAATTGAGCATTTCTGCTACTTCTGTGTTAGTCGTTGTTTTTCCATACATCCCCCATCCATCGCATAGTGATTTGCGACGATTAGGGGTTCAGAGACTCATCTTTTTTTTGTACTTGGTGAACCTCCGATCCTGCGCGAAGCCATCTCTCGATTGTCGTATCCCCTTTTTCAGAGCCGTCTACTGCGTGGTCACACATTGCTGGCGTCTCCTCCTGAGTTGAGTATTAGAACTCGCTGTATAGTGCCCTCTTGTGAGTGTGGTTCTCGCTTCTGCCGCCGATGGCAAGGGCCCGATTGCTCTGTCGGCTACATCTTGTGAGTGTGGTTCTCGCTTCCGGCGCTACCCTTTGAGTCTCCGTGAGTTTTTTTGATACTCCTTTTTCTGTTGTCGTCTTGTGAGTGTGGTTCTCGCTTCAGGCGCCATCATGCGCGCCAGCGGAGCCTTGGCTCCCGCATCCGGCGCCCTCTTGTGAGTGTGGTTCTCGCTTCTGACTTCAGACTTCATCACGGGAGCGTTGTGCTCCATCTATTGCCAGCCTTGTGTGTCCTCGCCTCGGGCTCCTACTTATGGTTATCCTATTCGCTTCCAGCTCGCACAGTGATCGGGGTTTTTTACCGCTTCGGAGGCTGATGACGTAGCCCGGGTCTTCTTTTTGAGTGGTACCCGCTCCACCTCGGGCACGGGCTCGACCACACCGGGGGAAAAATCACGAATGAAATTTTGATTGAAATTTTTTCATGAAAAAAATTTTTTCATGCTAGCCCAGCCGAAACTAACCTTTTTCGTCCTTGCGGCCAAAACGAAAAAGTTTATTTCGGCTGGGGGATTCATGAAAAATAGTATACGCACCTATGAAACGAAAAAGAAAGTCTTTCCAAGAGAACACGTAGGTATGTTCCTAACAATCGCAGTTTAAATAAAAAATGATCCTACATTCAGACTTGGCCTGCGTAGGTATCAATTTAAGGGTATAGCGTCCACTACCGAATTGATCTTTACGAATTAATTGATATTTCGGGGCGCGTAAAAAATTAATATGAACATTTCAGTTGTGCTATAAATAGTTGTCAGAATATATTTGATTTCATTACTATCATAGCTAGTAACCGATCAATTTTGATAATACTGCACAAAGCTTATTGTCGTCCGATCGCCCTGCCCTTATCGTAAACTTTAAGAATCTTTCACCGACATCATAATTCACAATTCCCACTATGATCTTTATAGAGTCCTTGAGAATACACTCAATCTCTTCGGGACGAAAAAATTTCCGTAGGTTCGGGAATTGACCCTCCCAATCGTCGATCAAAAGGTCAAGTTCGTAGAGAAATTTAACTCTAATTTATTAATTTTTTATCTGTCTTTGCTCCGTAATTTTATGGTAAGATTGAAATTATCATCATTTGGAATAATGAGCACATGTTTTATATAGAAAAATTGCTTTTTCTATATACGCGTTTTTAACACGGTTGCTAGTTTGCAAACACTTTCTTTTTTTTAACGCGTTTGATTTTTACTTATAATTTTTGACCAATGTTAATGGCAAACTATCTACTAAGTAAAGAAACATCCGGAGATGATATTCAAAAAACTCAGAACAATTTTTATGAGAAATACACACGATTTGGAGTAGAAGCTCCCTAAGATATTTTTCTTTTTTTATTTCACGAAAATCACAACTACTGCAGTCGATGAGACCCTCTTATAGCTGAACACACTTCGGCGTCGTAATGTGCACCGACTATACACGCACTACGATTCACACACGTTATAGAAATTAGAATACAAAGAGATCGGAGCAATGAGAGGTACGAGTTGGTCGAGTTGTGTGCAGTAATGAATGAAAATCGTAAATCTGGCGTAGTAGGAGGAACTCGCATGTATCACATACGCGGCAATCATTACAATAGCACCATACACTTAAAAACTGGACTTTCACTTTCTAATCGTTACCGATTTGAACAACTTGAAAGTGTAAAATGAGAGACCACCCGGCTGAGGGCGAGAGAGATAGAGATGCATCAACTTTACAGAGATGTTGCCATTAGGCTACTTTCATCTAACTTGGATTGGATGTGACTGCGACCGGTACTGCGCAACGAATTCTTACCATCTTCATTCTTGTTTTCGTTAGCTTTTGTAGAAAATTTTTAGTTCGAAAAATTGATAAACTGAAGTTTTAAAGAATTTTGAAGAAGCAGCAGACTTTGACACTTTTATTGATTTCAGATACTTCACTTTAAAACAAATCGAGACAGAAATATTTTCATAAATGTAATCTTGTATATCTTTTTACCAACATACTTTTATACTTTAATAAATATTTTTTTTCAAATGTGTTCAGTACGCATTACAAACATGTCGGTTGGGGAAATATACTGAATCATAAAGTGATAGTTCCCGAGATATAATTGAGCAATCAGAATGATTGGCGAGTACTCGATTAATGAAATCTAAATAAGATGTAACTCTGGTACAAACGGTATAAGTTCCACACTCACTGGTACCAGAAGGACGATAACCAGTGTCACTAATAACACCCATTAGAGTATTGTTTTCAACGTCGTAAAGCGGACCACCGATGAACCCCTGAAATGAGAAATATGAAAATGAAACAAACCAAAAACCTCAATACGAATAATTAAATTAATCTTACCTGGCATGGTACTATCGGAATACCTGTATCCAAATGTATCGAGTTGACACAAATTTGTGAGCAACGACAATGATTAAGGTCCTCTTCGGGAACCGATGGTTTTACATGGATATACCCCCACACGTATTTTAAATATCGTCCTATTTTTGAGCCACCTATTTTGGTAGTTCCAAATCCAGACATGACACCCTTTCGATTAAAACTATCCCCTTTTTTGTACACATATTGACCTGGAGCCGGTAATTTTACAGCACCTAAATATGGATGAGATTCAAGAGGCAACGGGTACCTCAACTATTTCGAGTTAGCTTCATAATCGTAAATTGTTCATGTATTAATCCTAACTTATACCTTCAAAATGGCTATATCATCTCTAGAGCTCTCTAAGTCAGCAAAATAAGCAGGTGTGTAAGAATGTGGCATAAAAGTAAACTGAACATCACGATACACCGCAGATGTTTGATTTAATAAATCAACAATTCCTGCAACCACGGTAATTGATTCATCCCTGTCTCTGCGGAATACTCCATAAAATATGCATTGAGCAGATGTTATGATGTGCCATTCGTCAATAATACTACCGCCGCAAAAATGTTTAATACAAGTGGCATTTATTACCCGTTGCAATGAAACATAATGAGGGAATTGTCCGGGCAATGCAAATTCTCCTTCAACTTTTTTGAATCTTTCTGATGTTATCAAAAAAAAGTAAGCATATTTTAAATTCATAGGAATATTGAATAAAAACGCAATAGTTACATAAATAAATTTCATACTAACTGCTTTTTATCACCGTTATCAGGTACAATCCAAAAACTAATTTAAGAATACATCTCTTCAACATTTTTGATAAATTTACTATGTAAATATCAATCTGATTTTAATTCAATACTTTTGACTTTAATAAGATGCACGTCAATTTTTTTGAAAAAGTTTAACTCTTAGCATTAGACAATTGTTTTTATATGATAGCAAATTTTGACAGCCGTTTTAATTACCCGTCGAGCGTGAGTCGTTTTAGAGTATTAAAAAATTTTATGATACGTTCGTGGATTACCTTAAAAGTAAAATTTGAGTCGAATTTTGCACAATTAGTTTCAACAGGATTAATAAACACCGAAAATTGTCCTAATACAGGCCTGGATAATTTTTTTATCTGATTCACGTGTAAAGTTCTAATTGATTTCTTAATGATGCTTAGAAAACAGCATTGTGAGCGGATCTTTTCTTTAATCTCTGACTATTAGACCTTAAATAAAACAAAGTTTCTAAACTTCCAAACAATCGAGTACTCACAAAAAAATCAGCTGTTTAGGAACAGCAGCAAGATGTGAAAATTTCTTTACATACATGCAACAATTCAATTAAAAATTTCAAGTAATTCGATTTAAAACAGAAATAGTCGCAAAATCAGTTTGATGAGAACCGACATAAGATGTTAAACTTTGTTTTTAATTTTTTATAAGTAGACTCTTCAATCGTAATAAATAATCCAACAGATGTATTTATAAGTTTAAATGTAGTCTTCGTGTGTTAAAGCGGCCACAATACCTATTGATTGTTACACGCCTCGAGCTCTCGAAACCTCTGCTGTGACTGACTGCATAGAGAGACTCGTACCCAGCAATTATTACCCTTTTATTATATTTATTAAAATACGCCTTAAATAATTATTTCATGGATTTTTATTCAAATTAAGCATTTTCGTAGAAAGAATTATTTGACTAAGCATAAAAAAACTCAAAAATTATGCAAGTATAAATTATGAATGTATAAATCATCATTTTATTATTTATTAAACCCATTCGATCGTAAGTAATCGATTAAATACAGTCTTATATTTTACAAAGGTCTCGATAAAATCGTTCAAACTTCTCGATCAATTTTATCTCTTAATCAGGACATGGGAGGGACAACTTCCAAACCTTTCTGACCAGTTTGACGATGAAGAAATAGATTGGCTTCTCGTGCAGGATGTATTTAACGAGACGGACACTACCGGAGTTCCACTCCTCGAATTCATAATTCGCTCTGGCTACAAAGACAAACTGGAGGTAGTTGAGGGCACCGAGCCAGTTTTGCGTCCTACCACGGCAGTGCACCGCGCGGCTAGAAGTTCCAGGTCCACAATATACAACAACATCTCAAAACTTTATTTTTTTTATTTAAAGCTTTATTAAACCTATGCTGGTTTATTCAGCTTACAAAGATTTGTTTACATGTCAACATATATATGGGTCATTCTCCTACTTTTTTAAAAAAGTGTGCGTGGCGGTATTTCAAAAAAATCTGAAAAAAATATATGTTATTAAACAACATAAAAAAAGACTTTTCCTAAAGTTTTAGCCCAAAAATGTATATTTCTCAACGGGTGCAGCTATGGTTTCTTAGCAAAACGAGGGATTATAGCACTAGCCGATGGCGAGTGAAAGTTTTTACGTTTCAAATTTGACAGGAAATTGTACGAGTTTAATTGTTTACCTTTTGGTTTAAACGTGGCTCCGTTAATTTTTACAAAATTGTTAAAACCTGTTGTCACTTTTCTAAGAGAACAAGGTGTAATACGTGTTATATATCTCGATGATATTTTAATCATCGGTAAAAACCACGCGGAGTGCGAGTGTCATTATTTACTCACGAGCAAGACGCTGAAATTCTTAGGTTTTATTTTACATGACAAGAAATGTCAACCTGTACCGAATCAAAGGTGTATTTATTTGGGTTTTTTGTTCGACTCACATCGTATGGTATTAGAACTACCGGAGAATAGGAAAGCGCACATGAAAAAATTAATCGAAGTCTTTAATCGTAAGAAACAATGTAAGATCCGTGACTTCGCACAACTTATTGGATCTATTATTGCTTGTTGTCCAGCCATAGATTATAGCTTGCTGTATGCAAAGGAATTAGAGCGAACAAAATTGAAAATTTTGAACGAAGCGAATGGCAATTACGATGCCATGATGTCTCTGAAAGATATTGATATACAAGCTGAATTTTGGATTTCCAAAATAATGAATGGCCATAGACTTATAAGATACGAACAATATGATCTTGTTATCTACTCTGACGCATCCCTGTCGGGCTGGGGTGTTTGTTGCGAAGGAAATCGATCCCATGGTTTCTGGACGGAAGAGGAACAAATGTATAGCATCAATTATTTGGAGCTGAAAGCCGCATTCTTTGGTTTAAAATGTTTCGCCGAAAAAACCAAGAATTTAAATATTCTATTACGCATAGATAATTCGACTGCAATCGCGTATATAAATCGCATGGGTGGTACACGCTACGAATATCTCAACAAGATAACACGCGATATATGGCAGTGGTGCGAAGCTCACAATAACTTCGTGTTTGCATCATATATAAAGTCGAAAGAAAACGTCGAAGCCGATGAGGAATCTCGACGAGAAGAAGCAGAAGATGAATATGAACTTTCTAACGAGGCATATGAAAAAATTGTAAAATCATTCGGACACCCACAAATCGATTTGTTTGCGAGCAGGTCGAATAAAAAATGTGATAGATTCGTCTCGTGGAAGAGAGACCCGGAATCAGACGCGATCGATGCGTTCACTTTGTCATGGCAAGACGATTATTTTTATGCGTTTCCTCCTTTCGGCATAATTTTAAAAGTACTGCGAAAGATCAAACGCGACAAAGCGACTGGTATCGTTGTGATTCCGAACTGGAGAGGTCAATCGTGGTTTCCAATTTTCCAGAAACTCTTAATCTAAGGACCATTAATTTTTTCACCATGTAAAACTCTTCTAACTTCGTCCAACAGGAAGCCGCATCCTCTCTCGGAGTCTCTTACCCTGGTGGCAGGAATATTATCAGGGAGGCTATGAAAAATCAAGGGATACCCACACAAGCGATTGAGACCAGTATGGCATCAATCGGAGCGTCGACTATTCGAAGCTACGACTCAGCGATTAAAAAGTGGTGGACATTTTGCCGAAAGCATCACTACGAGATTTTTCAGCCATTTCTACATCAGATATTAGAATTCCTACAAGAGGAATTTAACAAAGGCTTGTCGTACAGTTCATTAAACATTACTAGATCAGCAATCTCCCTGATTGTAATTGCCGATTTCAGCCATGAAAAAAGCATAAAACGCTTTTTTAATGGAGTAGCTAAACTGCGACCGCCGCTGCCAAAGTATAACTATACTTGGGATCCAAAAATAATGTTAAAATTTTTTAGTGATAAACCTAGTAATGATAAGTTGAGTTTCAAAAGTTATCACAAAAATTAATCTGTTTGTTAGCCATTTCTACTGGCCATAGATTGCAAACCTTATCGCTGATAAAAGTGAAAAATATAAAAATTTTAGAAAATAGCATAGAAATTTTAATTACCGATACAATTAAGACAACGAGGAAGAACTTTTGTCAACCTTTGTTGACTTTACCTGCTTTCGAGCGGAACGAAAAGATCTGTCCCGTGTCAACTTTAAAGTTTTATTTAGAAAAAACAAAAGATATTAGAAATTCGATTGATGAGTTGTTTCTGTCATTAAATAAGCCAACTAAGGCAATATGTAAACAATCTCTCAGTGGTTGGGTGAAAGAGGTGTTCAAAGATTGTAATATTGATACGAGCATCATTTCAGCGCATAGCACGCGCCATGCATCCAATTCAGCTGCTAAGAGATTGGGCGTGACCGTTGATTCAATTTTAAAAACAGCCGGATGGTCTCAAACTTCTACATTCGCGAAGTTTTACGGTCGACCAATTATTAGCGATAAATCAGATTTCGCGCTTTCTATACTAAATAATGCATGTAATTGATATAATTATTGTTATTGATATTGTTCCATGTTCAAAATATATATGAAAATATATATCGTCATATAAAATTAAATGATGTTTAATTTGACTAATTTGTCGCCGTAGATTGGGTCTTTGAACAGCTACATCGTTGATCTTGCAGGAGGAGGCGCAAAATACAATTGAACAATCGAACGAACTCCACGAGTGAAGTTCGATTACGATTGTATGAGCGCCTCCTCCAAAAGATCAACGATGTAGTACTCCCTCTTGTGCCTAGAAACCACACTTTTTTAAAGACAATAAAGAACCCGCCATCTGCCTACGGCGCCTCCCGTGGCGTACAGTGGCGCTCGGTTCTCTCCTCATTAATATAAAGATGAGCCGTAGATTTTCTGGGAATTATTCAATGGAATAAGGGCAGACAATTTTACAATTTTCCGGGTGGGACTTTGATCTTTTGGAGGAGGCGCTCATACAATCGTAATCGAACTTCACTCGTGGAGTTCGTTCGATTGTTCAATTAAATAAATCAGTAAAATTGAAAAAATAAATTTGCATTTTTCTGTTTTTTATTTTTTTAAATATGTGCGTGGGGTTTTTTTGGGGTGACACCTCTTCTCAGCAACAATTCGAATAATTTCTTGATGTCCGTATGCACGGATAGCACTGCATAGTTCAATGGTGTGTTAGCCAATTGATTCCTGGACGTCGATTTGCACCGCCTGCTGGATGTCGTCGATTGTCTTGAAAAAGATGTCCGCCGCACTGGGTCTTATGCATATGATATGCAAAGCTGTAGCTCCTCTGTCAATATATGTCTTCTCTGTCCTTTACTTCCAAATGATTTAGCCGCGGTTTTTTCGAATGTTTTTTGTACACATTACAAACATGTCGGTTGGGGAAATATACTGAATCATAAAGTGATAGTTCCCGAGATATAATTGAGCAATCAGAATGATTGGCGAGTACTAGATTAATGAAATCTAAATAAAATGTAACTCTGGTACACAAGGTATAAGTTCCACACTCATTCTGGTTAAAAGGATGATAACCAATGTTACTAATAATACCCATTAGAGTATTGTTTTCAACGTCGTAAAGCGGACCACCACTGAACCCCTGAAATGAGAAATATGAAAATGAAACAAACCAAAAACCTCAATACGAAAAATTAAGTTAATCTTACCTGGCATGGTTGTACCGTCATACCCTTATCCAAACTCATCGAATCGACACAAATTTGTGAGCAACGACAATGATTGAGGTCCTTTTTGGAAACCGAAGGTTTTGAATGGATATACCCCCACACGTATTCCAAATATCGTCCTACTTCTGAGTCACCTAGTTCGGTAGCTCCAAATCCAGACATGACACCCTTTTGATTAATACTATCCCCTTTTTTGTACAAATATTGATTTGGAGCTGGTAATTTTACAGCACCTAAATATGGATGAGATTCAAGAGGCAACGGGTACCTCAACTATTTCGAGTTAGCTTCATAATCGTAAATTGTTCATGTATTAATCCTAACTTATACCTTCAAAATGGCTATATCATCTCTAGAGCTCTCTAAGTCAGCAAAATAAGCAGGTGTGTAAGAACGTGGCATAAAAGTAAACTGAACATCACGATACACCGCAAATGTTTGATTTAATAAATCAACAATTCCAGCAACCACGGTAATTGATTTAAACCTGTATTTCTTGGCACGTCCATCAAAAATGCAATGAGCGGCTGTTATGATGTGCCATTTGTCAATAATACTACCGCCGCAAAAATGTTTAACACATTGATGAGAGAACGTATTTAAATGTTGCAATGAAACTTGATGAGGGAATTGTCCGGGCAATGCAAATTCTCCTTCAATTTTTTTGAATCTTTCTGATGTTATCAAAAAAAAGTAAGCATATTTTAAATTCATAGGAATATTGAATAAAAACGCAATAGTTACATAAATAAATTTCATACTAACTGCTTTTTATCACCGTTATCAGGTACAATCCAAAAACTAATTTAAGAATACATCTCTTCAACATTTTTGATAAATTTACTATGTAAATATCAATCTGATTTTAATTCAATACTTTTGACTTTAATAAGATGCACGTCAATTTTTTTGAAAAAGTTTAACTCTTAGCATTAGACAATTGTTTTTATATGATAGCAAATTTTGACAGCCGTTTTAATTACCCGTCGAGCGTGAGTCGTTTTAGAGTATTAAAAAATTTTATGATACGTTCGTGGATTACCTTAAAAGTAAAATTTGAGTCGAATTTTGCACAATTAGTTTCAACAGGATTAATAAACACCGAAAATTGTCCTAATACAGGTCTGGATAATATTTTTTATCTGATTCACGTGTATAGTTCTAATTGATTTCTTAATGATGCTTAGAAAACAGCATTGTAAGCGGATCTTTTCTTTAATCTTTGACTATGTAGACCTTAAATAAAACAAAGTTTCTAAACTTCCAAACTATCGTATACAAAAAGCTCACAATCAATGGTGAAATATGGAGCACGCCAATCACACCATGACGTGGGGGTGGCAAATTTTGTAATGAATGTCAAAATTGTTTATTATACATGAGTATAATAGGCGAGCGGGAGGTTGGCCAAAAAGTAGGGTTGACCGACCATAGAGAGCTAAGTCGAAAAACAACATGATTCTTTACGTATTTTTGGTCGCTGCTTCCGAATATGACATTTATTTTTCCTTAAAATGACAGCGTCATTGAGAAAAACGAAATTTTCATGAAAAATACGTAAAAAATTTTTTTTAATTTTTTCATGTTCAACTCGCTGTATCTTGTAGAGTTTTTGACATTTTCCGATGAAATTTTAACCGTATATTCTTGAGATCTTTTGCAAGAAAACAAGATACCATACGAGTGAAAAAGTTAATTAGAACCATGTGAATTTTTAAACTTTTATTGTCCGATTTAGCGGAGGGTCAACTACGAACTGAAATGTTGTGTGACGAAAGTTCGAAATTGGATTTTTAAACATGATAACATTAAAATATAGGGTGCAAAGAAGTTTTTGGTAAAATTTCAGCCAGAAATATCAATTAGGAAAAAAATGGCAAGAGTTTTAAGATTGCGTACCGACCGCGCACGTTGCGTCTCGGCGCGCTGGTCTGCCGTGCAACTCGGCGCACATAGGACTATATCCAATGCTTTCTGATAAATTAACACTTTCATAACAATCTAGCTAGTTTGATCACCTTTGCTGCCTTTAATAATTATAAAGTCCAAGAAAAATTTGGAAGATATTTATAGTTAAAGCAAGATTTAAATTATTTAAACACCATTTATTTATACATTTGCAAAAAAATCGTTATCGTCCACATTTTTGTCAACATTTTTGCATGTAGTTGCACAAGCACAAACATCACAACATTTTAAATTATATTTAATACAATTACACAAATTCGTCGTACATGCATTTTTTCCCTTACACGAACAAAAATACTGTTGCAGTAAATCGATCGCACTGGGACCATCGTAATAATCGATGCTAATAACATTATTTGCAATAGACCATCCGTAGTTGTTTAAATCGTTGGCTTCTATATTTGGAATTACACATTGTGTCCAATCGCTAATTTGCCAAAGAGATCGCAAGATATGCTTTTCAAAAGCTGGCTTGGATGGTGGCAATTTTTGATTGATGCACTACTTAATAGCGATAATTATAATTGTACTGATGAATGCGTAAAAAATATTCAACTGTGCATGCACAACTGATCGATGATGTATCCGAAACAACTCAAAACTAACAATGAACAAAATTCGGCTGAGAACATGCATTGACAAACTGCGAAATGAACAAGTTTAAACAAGCAATGCGCTGAGTTGCACGGCAGGCCAGTGTGGCGGCTGCTGCTCTGCCGAGACGCAACGTGCGCGGTCGGTACGCAATCTTAAAACTCTTGCCATTTTTTTCCTAATTGATATTTCTGGCTGAAATTTTACCAAAAACTTCTTTGTACCCTATATTTTAATGTTATCATGTTTAAAAATCCAATTTCGAACTTTCGTCACACAACATTTCAATTCGTAGTTGACCCTCCGCTAAATCGGACAATAAAAGTTTAAAAATTCATATCTCTGGTTCTAATTAACTTTTTCACTCGTATGGTATCTTGTTTTCTTGCAAAAGATCTCAAGAATATACGGTTAAAATTTCATCGGAAAATGTCAAAAACTCTACAAGATACAGCGAGTTGAACATGAAAAAACGTATTTTTCATGAAAATTTCGTTTTTCTCAATGACGCTGTCATTTTAAGGAAAAATAAATGTCATATTCGGAAGCAGCGACCAAAAATACATAAGGATTCATGTTGTTTATCGACTTAGCTCTCGTGGTCGGTTCATCTCGTATCTTGACGTTTTTCGGCGACCTCCCGCTCGCCTATAAGGATCTGTTTACTCAGTGTTTTTTGTGTAAACTCGATGTTGTCGGTCAGGAGTTTTTTGAATGTACTTTGTTTTAAAAGGCTAACAAATTCCTCCGAAGAAATCGTTGTCAATTTATAGTTTTAAACTGGTTCAAATATTTTTATCGTAATGCATAAACATATGAATTAATATTTCAACAGTAAACAATACGATCATAAACGATTTTGGCATCGCCTCTCGACACACTGATCCTTTTTATAATAAAATAAAATTAGTTTGAATGTTGTCATTTCTGATGAAATAAGCCAAAATACCAAAAGATAAATTCTACGTATTAAATTTTCGTGACACTAAATAGACTGATTCATCGTTTAATTTAGGTACCAAAATGAATAAAAGTGAGAAGAAATCCGAAGAAGATGTCTCGAAAAATAATTTAAGTGAACACGCAATTGTGGTTTCAGACAACAAATAACACGTTTGTGATATTTTTCAGAAGGCATTTGAACTAGAATCAAGTATGATAATACACCGAGACACAACTGACAATGAAGAAAAAGATTATTCATGCGACAAGTGCGATAAGAAATTTGAGTTCCGAAGTCATTTGAGTAGACACCAAATATCGGAACCCAAAGGCTTCAAAAATTTTGCATGTGACAAATGTGAGAAAAACTTTGAAAAAAAATCCACTTAGTTTACGCACCAAAAATTAGTACACAAGGATCGCGAAGATTTCATATGAAAAAGTGCGAAAAAAAATTTGAAAATAAATTAACTTTACTCAAGCACAAAAAAATTTTCCACGAGGTTTTCAAAGATTACCTGTGTGAAATGTGCGCCAAGAGATTTGGAAATAAGCACAGTTTGCTCGTGCATATAAAGACAGTACACGAGGGTCGCCAAAATTTAGCATGCGATAAATGTGGGAAGAAATGTAGAAAAAAATCTCATTTATTCTTTCACCTGAAGACACGAGGTATTCAAAGATTTCGCATGCGACAAATGCAAATGAAATTTGGACATAAACATCATTTGGTTTTACACCAAAAAACAGTCCATGAAGGTCACGAAGATTACGTATGCGACAAGTGCGAGCAAAAGTTTGGATATAGAGGGCATCTGCTCACCCACATTAAGACAGTACGTGTAGGTCGCAATGATTTCGCATGTAACAAGTGTGAGAAGAAATTTACACACAAACATAATTTGCTTTCCCATCAAAAGATAGTACATGAAAATCGTAAAGATTTCTCTTGTGACAATTGCGAGCAGAAATTTGGGCGAAAATCAGACTTGTTGAAGCACCAAAAGACAGTTCACGAGGGTCCGAAAGATTACGCACGCGACAAGTGTAAGAATAAATTTGTACAAAAACGAAATTGGATTGTACACACAAAAATGAAGGTCGCAAAGATTAGGCATGTGACCAATGCGAAAAAAAATTTGGACAAAAATCGTATTTTACTTTGCACCATAAAACAGGTGGTCACAAAGATTATGCATGCCTCTATTGCGAGAAGATATTTGGACGAAAATCGAGTTTGCTCAGACACCAAAAGAAAATACACGAAGGTTTCAAAGATTTCGCAGTCGACTATTGCGAAAAGAAATGATTATTGGAAATTGTAAATATATGTAGATAATTATATAAGCGTTTTTCTAAAATTTCAGTAAAAATTGTGCTGAAATGATTACGTATCACCGTTCCACCATCATTACACCTTCGTACACCACAGCGTCTAGATGACAGTTAGATTTATAGAAATTTAGATTTCGTTTACTACTAATTACTACTCTCTGTTAATTTTTTAACTCCTTGGTATCTGCAGTTATTTATGCAACTAGTAGCCCAAATTTTTCTAACGTCTTCTTTAGAACTGTAAATGGGGCGAGAATTTAGTTGTCTACAGGATTTTTGATCGAACACGCGCTAGTAAAGCATTTTGATGAATTTAATGATAGACTGATTATTTCTGCAAAAACAATATGCTTTATTTGAAAACATATTGTTTTCAACAACTTGGAAACCATTAAATAATTTAATTGAAATCAAAAAATATTTTATAAATTTTTTCAAGAGTAGTAAAAGTTCTCTTAATTCTTGAGAATTGCGTCAGCGGCAAATGATAGTTTGCGTGGGGGCGGCATTTTTTCTAATCCGCCACTGCTTTTACTTAGATAACTATAGAAATGTATGCAACTACTAAATACCTTACTAAATCCGAACCAATATTGTTCTTGACGCTTACCAGATGAAGCGCTGATATAGTCCGACCTTTCTTTCAAGCAGTTATGCCATTAAACTTTTAACTAAAATGATCGATTTTTTTAAATTCAATGCCTCTATACAGTCTAATATACACAGCCATTGCATAAAAACTCAAATTTAATTAATAAGCACACAACCTTTCATATGTATTCACAAAAGCTTATTATAACCCTCCCAAACCCGCACAATTACTAACACATATTTAATTATCACACATCATTTATCAATGAGGTTATAGGGTTTTTTAAGATATGCACGTTCTTCACACTACGAATATTGAACATCGAACTTTGATTACTATCACTCGACTGTCGTTTTCGACTAATATATGTGAGGACTGCGCAAGGTGCGACAGTAGCTTCGAGATGCTCCTCCGTATTGTAAGCATCGTTCGGATTTTGAATCCGTCAAAACCTCGAACAGTCGTTTCGGCGGTCACTTGGTCACTAGTTTTGGCTCGTTGCATCGAACAACTACGCCGTTTGAATTTATCGTGTGCAATACTGTGTTGATAATACTGTGACCACTGAACGATGACCGTTGATACTTCGTCAGTTCGTTACTTCAGATAAAAAGGTTATGTGCGAATCAAACTACGTATCGGAGCCGGAGGTTCGTGTTTTATCACATTCATCAGTTGGTGCATCGAAAACATTTAATATAGGGCTTTACTGCGTATGACGACATTCCATTGTTTTATAACCGTTCAACGTTCGACTCGCTAGTGCGTTCGTACTGTACGTATATATCACAGTGTCATAAAAATTGTTTCTTATGCGCCATGCGGTTCGTACTTTTTTTTTCATCCTTTTAAAGAGATACGAGAGTTTTTGACGAGTGAGTCAGCTCGCGCGATCCCCTGCACGTACGCATAGGATAAGTAAATCGGATCATTTTCAAGTCGACTCGCTCGCTTTTCTGCGAATAAGTAAACGCGCGCTCGCTCGCGAAGGGGGCAAAAAAAATGACAGTGCTAAATATCTCGTGCTTCCAAGTAAGGCAAGTTATACAGCAGCAGCGATAGTATGTAGCAGCGAGCAGTGCACTGTGCACACACACTGTGCTCGGCGCAGCTCGCGCGTTTTGTAAATAAAAATATCGTGGCACTTTGTCGTTGACCGATTAATTCATACGGATTTCTGTGTGTGTATCGTGCAGTGTGCATGTATTATACGTTATTATAGATTGGCGCGAACGAGGTAGAAACAGTGAGGGTTTAGTGCGGCTGATGGCTGACAACTGCATGCAGGCTTGCGTCACACGCAGACGAACTCGAATGAATATCACCGTGCCTTCACGCCCGTAGAAAAAGCCGCTACGTCGACGTCATTTTCGTCGTTTCCTGAGCTGCAAGTTACTGTGGCTGCTACTTGACGACACCGCGCGGAGCATTTGTACATTATCATAAGTCAAGAGTACAGCATTTTTCTTGATTGAAATGATTACGTAAGTGCTAATTATGCGGATGTGCAGTGGTACATCTATGTGTAAGTTGATACGGTGTGCGTCGCGATAGATTGCACAGGAGCGATCTGCCTCGAGGATAAGAGATGGATCTCTAAAAAGCGACACTTGAACTTGCGATCATTGTTTTGGCCTCGCTGCAGCGGCTTTAGCACTGCATATTATATCACAGGCTGGTAGTGTAAAAGGCTTGAAGAACGAAAAAAGGTGAGATTCTAAGTTCCAGAGAGGCGATGCAGAAAGTGTCACCATTCATCATTTTTGTTCGTTTATACATCTAATTTTGGCATATTTTATTGGATTAGATAATTATAAATATCGCCAGAATTATCGATCTTCCTGAATTAAATTTGAGGACTAAACAAATAAAATAATTATATACTCCTGCTAACTCACATTTTTCACCCGTAATTACATAAATATATTACATGTAATATTCTCAATTGATACTCGCGTTAGCAATCGGTGGCGGATTATGGAACACGCCAACCACGCCATGGCGTGTGGACAGCAGCGATAGGGTTGGCAAATTATGGAATAAATATTCAAATTTTTCGGTTGATTCAATATTACAGGGAGTTATTTTGAAGTACTTAGTTTTTAAAGGCTCAAATATTTCCCCGATGAAATCGTCAAGTTAGAATTGTAAACTAGTTTAAATATAGTTTTGGTAATGTATAAACATATGAATTGGTAATTCAACAGTAAACAATACGATCATAAACGATTTTGGCATCGTCTCTCGACATACTGATCATGTTATATAGTAAACACAAATTAGTTTGAACGTTGTCTTTCTCGGCGAAACAAGCCATAATAACAGAAGATCAATTCTACTTATTCAATTTCCGTGATACTTAATAGAAAGATCCATCGTTTAATTTAGACGTCAAAATGAATAAAAGTGAGAAGAAATTAGAGGAAATTGTTTCAAAAGATAACTCATGTGATCACGACATTGTTGTTTCGGACGACAAACATAACGTTGATGATATTTTTCGGGAGGCATTTACACTAGAATCAAGAATGATAACAAATATTGATACAATTCATAAGAAACAAAAAGATTACGCATGCGATAAGTGCGAGAAGAAATTCGAGTTCAGAAGTCATTTAAGTAAACACCAAATATCAGAACACAAAAACCGCGAAGATTTTGCATGCGACAGGTGCGAGAAGAAATTAGTGAAAAAATCGACTTTGTTTACTCACCAAAAGTTTAGTATCCAAAGTTCGCAAAGATTTCACGTGTCAAACGTGTGATAGGAAATTTGAAAATAAATAAACTTTACTTAAGCACAATAAAATATTCCACGAAGTTTTAAATGTAAAAAGTGCGCCAAGAGATTTGGACATAAAAGTAGTTTGCTCGTGCATATAAAGACAGTACACGAGGGTCCCCAAAATTTTGCATGCGACAAGTGTGGGGAGAAATTCAGAAAAAAATCACATTTGCTCTTCCACAGACAGACAGTACACGAAACTCGCAAAGATTATGCATGTCTCATTTGCGAGCAGAAATTTGGACGAAAATCGGATTTGATAAGACACCAAAAGATAGTTCACGAAGGTCGGAAAGATTACACATGCGATAATTGCGAGCAGAAATTTGGACGAAAATCAGTTTGGCTCAGACCCCAAAAACTAGTACATGAGGGTCGTAAAGATTTCTCTTGTGACAATTGCGAGCAGAAATTTGGGCGAAAATCAGTTTGGCTCAGACACCAAAAACTAGTACATGAGGGTCGTAAAGATTTCGCTTGTGATAATTGCGATCAGAAATTTGGAATAAAATCGGATTTGATTAGGCATCAAAAGACAGTCCACGATGGCCGGAAAGATTATGCATGTGACAAGTGCGAGAAGAAATTCGGAAGAAAACAGCATTTGCTGATTCATCAAAGGATGGACCATGATGATCGCAAAGATTTCGCTTGTGAAAAGTGCGAGAGGAAATTTTGGGATAGAAGCAATATGAAAAGACATCGAAAAGCAGTCCACGAAGGTAGTAAAAACTACGTATGTGACAAGTGTGAAAAGAAATTTGAACATAAATCTCATTTGGTTTTGCACCATAATATAGTATACGATGTTCGCAAAGATTATGCATGTGACAAATGCGAGCAGAAATTTGGACGAAAATCAGATTTACTCAGACACCAAAAAACTATCCACAAAGATCATTAAGGTTTCGCACGTGACAAATTTGAGAAGACATCAAGTCTCAAACTTATCGAAAAAAATTGCTTAATTAGTGAATACGAATAGTAAATTCTAAAATGTATTAACCCTTTAACGCCCAAAGTGACCAAATTTGGACAACATGTTAAGCGATGTATTACGTGTACTTTTAGTAGTACAAAAAATTTCTAATACACTTTTTCTTACGTAAAATTTAATGTACTTTTCAAATATGGCGTCAAAATTGTCGAAAAATTTGTTGTTAACAATTTATGAACAATTTTGTAAAAAAAAATAAAATTTCGACAAAAAAATCGCCTTTAACTCAAATTTCAGTACGGAAATATGGTTTCCTCGTACTTCTAACCCACATAGATTTGGTCATTGGGTTATAAACTTTATAGAACCATCGCTATTTTTCCGGATTTCCACGTGGAAGTCATAAATATGACTCTCAAAGCCCTGAAAGTCATAAACTTGTTTCGTCAATTTTTTCCTCGAGAAATATCAACTTTACGAAAAAAAGTTATAGAACAAAAAGTGCTTAGAATTGATTAAAGAACATGCCTGAATTTTTTCAGAATTTTTTGAGCGATTTTTGGATTTTTGGATTTTTTTGGATTTTTGCAAACCCCGTTATACGCGGATTCGTTATCCGCGATTCTTCGTATCCGCGGTACCCTCATTTGTGACCCAACTTCAGTATCCGCGGTTTTTTGTTTTCGTATCCGCGGTTTTTTTTCTGGAGGTTAACATTTTGTGCGCGTCAAATTTAAAATTTTTTTATTAATTTTTTTTTAAATATGACTCGACCAACGCCAAAAAAACCAGTTTCAAACGAAAAAAAGCGCGATAGAAAAGTTCTTAATTTGGTCGAAAAGATCAAAATTCTCGACGAGTTGGCAGCTGGTGAAAAAGTTGCTACCCTCGCAAGAAGATTCAACGTCAATGAGTCTTCGATCAGAACAATCCGCGACAACGAGAAAAAAACTCGAGAGAGTGCGAAATCTTTGGGGAAGCATGCAGAACAATGCAAGATAAGTCGCTCGCCTCGTCTTGAGAAAATGGAAGACATGCTCATTGTTTGGCTGCAAGATTTGATGCACAAAAAAATTCCGATCGGTGGAGATATCATACGCGAGCAAGCTAAGTATTTTTACAATCATATTCAAAAAAATAGCGCAGCTTCTTGTACTGAAACATTTTGCGCGAGTCGAGGATGGTTTGACAGATTTCGGAAAAGATTTTCTCTGCATAATGTTTCTTTTACAGGGGAAAGAGCATCAGCAGACCGTGAGGCAGCTCGCAAGTTTCCAGATCAAGTGCGATTATTGATTGCTGAAAAAGGATACGTCGCGGCGCAAATTTTCAACTGTGATGAAAAAGTTCTTAGTGTTGATGAAATCGAGACTATGGTACAGATGAATTCAGAAACTGACGAAATGGTTACAGATGATGAAGAATCAGAACCTGTACTTACGGCCAAAATTATTGGAAAAATTTTAGCTGATGCAGAACAACTCATTGAACGAGCCATAAATCATGATCCAATAATGACTCGCAGCCTTCAATTCAAGCAAGATATAACAAAATCATTGCAGTGTTATGAAAGTTTATACAAAGATTTGATGCGCAGAGCGAAGCAAAAAAGTTTGACTGAGTATTTTACTCGAAAATGAATAAATAATTTGATTTTTTTAAAAAAAAAGTTGTTTTACTCTTTCGTACATTGACATTTCAGCTGGACGAGGAACCGAACCCCCCTTTTCCCATAAGAACAATGCTTCAGTATCCGCGGTTTCGTTATACGCGGTACTTTTTTGGAACCGAACCCCCGCGGATAACGGGGTTTGACTGTATCACCATTTTTCCAAAAATCCAAAAATCGCTCGAAAAATTCTGAAAAAATTCAGGCATGTTCTTTAATCAATTCTAAGCACTTTTTGTTCTATAACTTTTTTTCGTAAAGTTGATATTTCTCGAGGAAAAAATTGTTGAACGTTCTTAGCCGTTGCTAAATGTAACGTTGCCCGGGTTTCAATATCAACTTTACGAAAAAAAGTTATAGAACAAAAAGTGCTTAGAATTGATCAAAGAACATGCCTGAATTTTTTCAGAATTTTTCGAGCGATTTTTGGATTTTTGGAAAAATGGTGATATCCAAAAATCCAAAAATCGCTCGAAAAATTCTGAAAAAATTCAGGCATGTTCTTTGATCAATTCTAAGCACTTTTTGTTCTATAACTTTTTTTCGTAAAGTTGATATTTCTCGAGGAAAAAATTGACGAAACAAGTTTATGACTTTCAGGGCTTCGAGAGTCATATTTATGACTTCCACGTGGAAATCCGGAAAAATAGCGATGGTTCTATAAAGTTTATAACCCAATGACCAAATCTATGTGGGTTAGAAGTACGAGGAAACCATATTTCCGTACTGAAATTTGAGTTAAAGGCGATTTTTTGTCGAAATTTTGTTTTTTTTTACAAAATTGTTCATAAATTGTTAACAACAAATTTTTCGACAATTTTGACGCCATATTTGAAAAGTACATTAAATTTTACGTAAGAAAAAGTGTATTAGAAATTTTTTGTACTACTAAAAGTACACGTAATACATCGCTCAACATGTTGTCCAAATTTGGTCACTTTGGGCGTTAAAGGGTTAATTCTAGTTCTGATATATTGATTCAAGTTCAAAACAATTTTATTGAAGCTAATTTTATTTTGCATAATTAGACGATCTAAATGTATAATAACTATGTTTATTATGAGAATACATTTTTTTTATTATTGTGTGCTTTAATATTAACTATTTAAAAGTCTTTCAGACGCTTTTTTTATATAACCGAAAATTGACGCAATCGCATGCAATACATTTTATGTCGGATGATAATCCAATCCTCATAAATAATTTGTTGCTTATACGAATTTCTCGAGCTCATTGCATTCGAGTAGTTCTTCAGAAAATAGCATATATTTTGTAGCATATATGATTGTGACTTCATTACACCTTTGTTCACTGTCGTGGTTGTTGCTTTATTGTTAACCATTGTGGAAACCGTTTAATTATGCAAGTTGAACTAATGAGTGTTGCTTTCCTCATACATAAATTCTCTTCCTTATTTTATCAATCCACAATCTTATTTTAAGGTTCAATTTCTTATTTTAAGGTTTCGATTTTAATTTCCTGAGTTTTCAAAAATTAACAGCTGCCTTAATTGAACAGAAATTAATAATTTACGTAGGGCAAAACTTTTTTATTCCTCTACTATTAACGATACGATGTTAAATGATAGTTGCTGTGTTTTGACTTCCACATTTACATCTACCTTGAATACTAATGCTTGGAGCTACAAGCTTACAATAAATATTGTTCCATATAAATATGTACGATTTACTTCCAACAGTGCGCATTTTTACAGTACAATATAATAATATATAGTATAATAATATACTAATTTGATTATTTACATAAATTTTCATGGATTTAATAATCCACACAGAATGTAAGCTTCTCATGAAAGCTTACAAAAAAGCTTTCCTGGAAATTTTTCAAAAAACTTCCAGGAAGTTTGTTTTTAACCTATGATAAAATTGCAATAAAAGCTCTTTAAAACTTTCTTGAGAGGTTCCTTTAGGGTTGCAACTTCGAAAATATCTTTTTGGAATTCCCGAATAAGTTTCAAGTTTTACATAATTCCAAAAGATGGCTTATACATAATTTTGTAGAAACTCGCCTGTAGCTAACAGTATCGTTCTATTCAAGTACCCGATCATACTTTAAATTTGTGTTGTCCTGTGTCAGCAATACCATTTTATTAAGATTTCAATCATTCTCATAAGCTTTTTCAATCGTTTTTTTAATTCTTTCATACAATTGATTTTTTTTAGGAAATTATGGACTGTTTGTAAAATTATTACAGTTCATTTTCTGGCCTTTCATACTCGCTGTCTATAGGCAGATTACATCATTATCGACATCTTCCTATTTCGCCTCTTCTAAGGTATTAAAAATTGCAAAACTGATGTACAATTTATAAAATAAATTGTGTAACTCGTTTTTGAACACCATCTACGCCTGACCAGTTGTCATATTTTCTTCTGCAAACATTAACTTTATTATTGCTTCAGACTTTTAAAAAAATTTACATTCAAGCAGTCAATTTTTATCAAGAAAACGCCCCGATTTTTTTTAATAATTTCCATCGCAGCTCATGGCATATTCCATCATCGTATAGCGAACGATATAAAAGTCGCACAATAAAATGTACGCGTCTCAACAGCAGTTTATATATATAGTTATATCGTATATAGTTTCAGTCGTAAAGGATCGCATATAAAAACTCAGAATTTTACTGCTATATTTGAACTATTCATCCCAATCCAAACAATGACTGTCAGGTACTTCAGTGACATTGAATTTTTCAATCTCCAAGCGAAGCCTTTCAAACTTTGTGCATTCGAATAATGTACATTTTATTAGGTTTGTAATTATTTGCCAAAGTTAGTCGTCGAAATTGCTCTAGAAAAATACCTGTATAAAGAGATATTCAATCGTATCCGAACGATTTATCGAGTAATATCAAATTATAATCTGGCTACCAAACACCGATATTACCCGAAACGTAGATTCGACTTCAAGAAATCGCTCTCAAAGTGTGAAAATCGTTGTAAAGTACTAATTTTGAAATGAAATAAAAAGAAGGCAAATTTTACCGCGCAGATGTTTTTTCTTTGTAAAAAAATATGTGTATGTAGCAAGAAAAAAGTTCAAATGATCTCTTACATTTGAAATGCTGTAATTTCGTGCATAATAGGGGTCTTTCGAGTAAAAAATAGTATACGTTTAGCTGCTGAGGGCAACTGACGGGGAAACATCTTGCAGTATATGAGAAAAAGTAGCAAAATATAGGCTAAAAACTTAAATACATACATGCAGGTAAAATCACTTATACGCACTCACTAAGAAATAAGTACATATACATATAAATGGCGTACCGAGCATTTCTAGACACTACTCGCACGAATCTATAGAAGCATTGTAGATACATACGTTCAGCCATCGTTCAACCTATTGTAACGCTTCCTTGCCGATAGAAATAAGTTCGTGTATGAAAATCCCTTTTCAAATGAAGTACGGATCGACAATTTTTGGGAATTTCGATTTAAAATTTTGTCCATTTTGACAACTCCATCTTACACGCGAGAGATCGATCGATTCGATAAAGAAAAAAAATAAAGTACAACGATAACATCGCCCATAAAAATGTTTAAAGCATACTTTAATATGTTATGTAATGCTCGTTTGCCAAAACATTATGAGTTATCTGAGATTTTTCAAATACGATAATAAAACTACGTAATGTGTCTAATAATTACTACGATTAAGGCAACAATTTCTGTTATCAAAATACATTACGTAATAATTTTGTTTTTTCATTTACTAAATATTTTGGAGTTTATATTATCTCCGTAATTGTCTGCGAATTTGTAATCAAAAATCTCAGTACTGATTCAATGGAAAAAAAGTTAATATTATTCCATATATACAACATAAATAATAAGTTTGAAAAAAGTGACCATTAATATTCAAATGATGAAATTTCCAGCTGTCACAGTGCAAGTGCACCTTCGCATACTGATGCCTCTGGATAAATACGAGAAACCAATAATTGCACGCAATTAAGTCGGAACAACACACTCATACACGCGTGCATACGAGAGCCTCGCCAAGGTTATCCGATTAAAATGCCGTCAGCTCGTTCGGGGTGCAGCAGGTACGTGCTATATAATACAGCATTACTATATACATTACAATTTTTATAATGCGCGTGATACACACTTATGTATATATATGCAGCGAGGCAGGCAACCAGCAGGTATATTATAAGTACCCCTCTATGAGTTACAAAAAGGGTCAAATGTGTGTACATGGTATATAGACACCTGTAGAGCAGCATACACGCGCATTTATACAAGTGTAGCGCCCCATGCAAATACTTCAAGAACACGCGATGATGATGAATTCGAAATGAAAAAAAAAGAATTGAAAGGGTTGAACGTCGAGTCGAGAGAGCATATGGTTAACGTGCCCATAAGATCGCATTTCCCCTCGCCATGCAATTCGACAAAGCTCGAGTATATTACTACGATGCTGCGGTGTGTATGTGTATATACCTGCTGTATTACATGCAGAGAGGCTCGCACGCGAGCGATTCTCCTTTTTTTTATTCTTGGTCTCTCTCTCTCTCTCTCTCTCTCTATTCAGATTAGGATTTGACGGGGCGCGTGGCAGCAATCCGCAACGTGTAACCGACACTTAGTTCCCCGAATTTGTTTTCATTCGACGTCTATCGAATAGGCACACGACGAAGCAACTCTTTCGTTTCAAAATTAACCGACTCGCTCGTGTCCTGCCATTATTTTTATAATATAATATAAGTAGCCATATGCACGTGGCGTACGGCTGCGATGTGTCTCGCTAATTGCGCGAAAAATTCCTCGGTGTCCGCATGGACATTGCACGACGACGGCACACGTATATAGCTGCAATCGCGGATATATTCTCGATAGCGCTCAATTACCAATGAATATTGTACGTAAATGTGTTGCGGATATACATTTACGCTATGCATTGCGCTATTTGCGCGAACATAGTCTCGCTCTCGCGGCATAGACCAATATATAGGAAAATCGTGAGCATATATGGACACCGACGTATACAAGGGGACACATATAGAGAAGGACTCTCGTCGGCGCGCACATATTCTTATATGGCGGGGGCGTCATTAAAATCAATACGTGGGCCGTTTCCCTCCCTGACGACGATGTCGAGCTCGCACACGGGAATCTCGTTTGTATATGTAGCCCTGCGAAAGAGAGCGAGAAAGAGACGAGAGAGAGAGAGAGAGAGAGCGAGTGAAGAAAAGCGGGGAAAATTCAGTCAGACGACGACGACGGCAGCTACGACGCGGTCGATGGTGGGGTTGTGCAGCGCGCAGCTATTTTTCGCAGAGGGGGTGAGAGAAAGCCACTCCGCCGCCGCCGCCGCCGCCACCACTCGTGAATGGTAGGATTGTGTTCGCCGTCGCGAGAGGGACCGGAGGAGGTTTAACACTCGACTACACATACGCAGAGGCTCGCGCGCATATCGTCGCACGCACGCACATACATTCCCACAGTGAGGAGTACGATGTAAAGCGCACACTACTGTGAATATATTTCTTCGGCATGATTTTTTTCGTGCGGCATTCAAATTCGATACTTTTCGCGTCACTCGGCTGTAAAAAATCACTTGGCTGGACACAACAAAGGGATTTTTATCATCGTCGTTTTTTCAAGCGCCTCGAAAAAATTGTCAATCCGAATTGATGAGGGCCGCTATACGAGCTCGGACTCATGTATATATGATGAATGAATGTGGACGGGCTGCACACATATACATAGGCGCTTGCCCCCAGCTGAGGGGAGGTAAGGTTGTTATATACGCTCTATATGTACATATCGCAGCAGTGCCGTGAACTCCGTGAAGACATCCTTGACTGCGGAAAAGAAAGGAGAAAGGCGAACTATACATATATGTATAATGCCGAGGGAGAGAGAGAGAGAGAGAGTGCAAAAAGGGGGCGCGCTCTCCCATGGGCCAATAAGAGGCACTTTAAAACACCTTTCGCTTTGCAACCCTCCACCGCCACCGCTGCCTTACGTAGGGTTGAATGCGCCGGAACGTGGCGGCGCGCGCAAAGCACTACCACCGCATTCAAATGGGGACGCCCCTCTGCATAGTCTACAGCTAGAGAGTATGAAAATATGAGCGATAAGAAAGAGAGAGAGAGAGAGAGAGAGCAAAGAGGGTGGCGTATGCGCGCCCCGCGAGAGAGATCTCGAGGTGTGCGAGAGCTTTTTCATACGTATATGGCAAGTAAGGTGAGGTGGGGAGGCTCGCGCGAACCCCGGCTTCGTGCTTTTTTTCTTCTTTCCTTTTCTTTTTCCTTATATGTACCGTGGTGCCTGCTGCCGTGAGAGAAAGAGAGAGAGAGAGAGAGACGCAGACGCGCGCTCGCCTGCTCGCGACGACCAATAACGGCTTTAAAGCAGCTCGCGAGGGCGTTGCGCGCATATCAAATTTTCATATATTATATATAAGTCTGCGGAGAAACACAGCTATACGTAAGTCACGTACGTATGTGCGCGGGTGTCTGCGTGGGCGATAGGAGAAGGCGTCCTCGTTTCCCTGCCCCAAGGCTGCTGCTGCTGCTGCTGCCGCCGCGCGGCGCTTCACGAATGGCAAATATGGAAATGCCTTTAAAAAAGGCTCGGCCTTCTTATCGTCATGGCGTCGACTCGATTTACACCTCTGCAGTTTCTTCGAGCTCGTCACGCGCCTTCGAATTTATGCGTTTTTTGAAGAAAAGAAGCTTCTGCTGTTGTCGTTTGTAGAGAGTATGCGAAATTGACCATTTTATACGCAAAATTGAGTGACAAGTTAAATTAAGCAATATGGATGAAAGAAAATTTGTGTAAACGCGCAGAAAAAGGATAGCCTGCGTTATAGCTATGCGAAGAAAAGCTATATATATATATAGATAAAGGGTAGAAAAGCTGTGAAAGAAGCTCTAGACGCTCAAGACAGAGAGAAAGAGAGTGAGAAAGGGTAAAATTGTCGGGAAAAATATATAAGGTACATATAGAAGCAGCGCACAAGAGTCGAGACTGGCAGTCTTGAGAATGGATATTGCATACTCCAGGGCTATCGAATGACCAATTCTCTCTCGCCAAAGACGACGTAGAAAGAGAGAGAGAGAAAGAGAGAGAGATTCTGAGCTCAAATATGTGTGTGTGTGCTCCAGTGCTCCAAACCAAGTAGTAGTAATAGTACAGCCTGGTGGACCAAAACCTCCCCCCCTGATCTTTCACACACCCACACACACACACAGATGTATTGTACAAGCATTATAGCATACACAGAGTTATGCGGGTGTGTGCGCGTAGTCCGCGAAAGTTCCTGTAATATAAGGTATAACTATTTCACGCTGGATATATTACTCGGTATAAATGCCGTCGACTAAATATACAGTGACGCATTACGGGGTCACGTGGCGTTCGTTTACCCTGTCTCGTGTACGCCTCACGTACACCCAGTACTGCTGCTGCTGCTGCTGCTGCTGGATTATCGTTTTGGCCTTACAATAATACGTTCGCTCTGCCGTTCAACCCTTTAACCTTCTGTATATAAGGAGAGCTCGAACGAGTTGGTATGGATGACAGCCGCCATTAGCAGCGTAGTTTTATATTATATCCCTGGCACCATCGGATCGTCGATCATGTACGAGAGCGTCTGTATATAACTATATGTGTATAATATTGGAACGAGGGGTGATACGTTTCTACGAAGGACTTATTCATTATCCAGGAAAAAAGTACGGTATAATACTGTATAGTGCAGTGTACTATAAATTTGTAGGTCATGCCAAATTGTGTTGACTTGACTTAAAGATATGCAACGATGACTTTAGTATTTTTAGCTCGTAATTTACATAAATAAATCTTGAGTGTAAACACTTGATAAATATAGCCAAAATTGAAGAGATGAAAATTACACGTACTATACAATTCGTACGTAACATACATTCAAGCACTTTGCAAGCACTGTCACAGGAGAAAAAGTTGGATCGTTCAATTTCTGACCAGACGGCGACTGATAAATCTATATCAGCGATCGTCAGCGTTACTAGCCCCACTGAGATCGAGCCGCTGTCATGCCCTTCCTTCTTATTGCTCGTTTGTGTAAAAGGTCCACAGAATGTAGAGTTACCCGAGTGACAAATATCACCAATTTACCAACCCACATGCAAATGCAATTATCATAGATGCATATACGTCTGTGCCGCTCCGAGTCTGCATTCGTCCTGCACGCAGCACGACTCGATTCTCGAGCTACAACGAGCATAATCACATGTATACACGTATTTCGCTCGCACACACGTGTATGCGTGCAGTACACATCGCTGTGATATGCAATGTATATATACGCAGAAAATCGCTTATCCCGCCTGGCGGAAATCTCGCGCTGTCCGTGGGCGTGACCGGTGCTGGCGGCAGGCGCGGACTATTGGCCCCCCACCGCGCCCCCGACAGACGGGAGCAGCAGCAGAAGCCAGCAGCAGAGTTGGTGCACGAACTCCTCGCGATTCCCCCGCACTAGTCTACTCTCGCTATATATATACATACATACAACACATAGTCCCCAGCGGCGTGTGTATATATACGCGCGCTGATACGAACTCCGGTTGCGCGCACACGAGCAGCGGCAACTTTTCCTTCTGCTATATAGTACTGCTGCTCTACCTTTCATATATACATGCGCGAATGTGTATACGATGTATATAGTCGTAGTACACTTTGCCTGCATACCGTATAGTCGGTGTATGTATAGTGTGTACAACGCGCGGCTTCGCAGGCATGTGACTGTGTGTCAGCTTTGCCTGCGCGCGCGCGCGCGCGCGAATTCGCATTCTCCCTCTCTCTCGCTCTCTGTGCAGCAGCACATCGTATGCAGTGCATGGCTCAGGAGCGCAAGGTGGCGTGGTGCTGCTGCTGCTGCTTCGCGAAACTGCCAGCGACTCTTACATACATACACATACTACACTGGGCGCTTCTGCTCGCTCGGCTCTTTACTCGCGTTGCTGCTGACTGCTGCTGCTGCCTCTGCTGTGGCGGTGGTCGTCGTCCTTGTCTGACTCGTGCCTGCGCTGCGCGAGAGAGAACGACTCCCCCACCCGCGTTGCTGCACACACATACAGCACGGCATCAGCACAAGCACACAGCAGAAAGAGAGAGAAGTCGTTTTCTCTCTCTCTCTCGCGCGGTCGGCCGCCCCGACCCGCACGCTATAGGCGCGGACGTTCGTGTGTATATTTTACGACGAGGATGGCTCGGCTGCCGGCTGCTCTTGGCTCGCTCGTATAGTGTTGCTGCACACATGCACGCGACAGCATCGGTGCTACGACGTCGTCGCCGCAGCCGTCTGCGCCGTTGACAACACACAAAGCGCATACTGCATCTTTTATCAGCTCTCTCCATTTCTACTAGCAGAATATTGTAGCATAAACCTACGCAACGAATAAACGCACGTTGTCATCTTGTTTTTTAATACAAAGAGAAAAAAATACCCAAAACATATATTTCTATTATATGTAAACAAATCAATGCAGAGTGTGTTTACGCGCGTTGACGTGTGATGTGTATGTGAGCTGTCTACGTTAGATAGGCAAATATCGAATGGCAATGGAACACGCCTTCTGTATACCGATAAGCCACGAGTCTTGGTGCGTCAGCGTATCGTAAAGCTTTTTGGCGGCACAACACGCAACAGTCCACTCTCGCGGCTGTCAGTCGATGACGAGCCGCCGTCGTCGTCGTGCGTCGTGGAGTGCAAACCTCTCAGTTGCGTCTCGACATCGTAACAATAGTGCGAATCGAATCGAGTTTTCACGATAAAACGTCCATTTCTCTCTTTTTAATAAGCAGAAAAAAAGTGTAAGCGGAAAAAAAAACGTCGAGACTTATATATTATGGTGTAATGTTGTTGTGGTTGTGTTTGTTGTTTGCGTTCTGCGCGTGTACACACAGAGCAGCAGCATCAGCAGCAGCCGATCGTCGTTTGTCAGTAGTGGTGCGCGGCGCTCGTCTTTAAAAACAGCGGCGGCACCCGTAGCAGACATTTCGACGAATCTCGCTTGCCTCGTGCTTTCCTATTATATATCGTATACGTGACAGGTGCAGCATCAGCAGCCGCAGTTCCTTATATACAGGAGCGCTATATGAACATCAATAGCGATTGAATACAGTGTGCAAGTGTGTGCAAGGCGCATCGTTTTTATATTATTGAATTTATCGGGGTGCGTACAAGACAAGAAGTGACAGTCGCGCGTATTAGTACAGTGGTGTAATATACACAACTGACAGCAGTGACAGTAGAGGTATTATCATAACAGCAGCACGTGTGTCTCGAGGTGTTTCGTGTGTTTATTTTCGGTTCTCGTTGTGCTTTTGTTCTCGTCGTTGGTTTTTGTGTATATAATACGCGCGAGTTAATCGTAAGCAGCCCCTCCAAGCAGCTCTGAATGAGATTTGCCCGCGAGACGCCGACAACGACACGTTGGATTTTGCGGGGACGTTGAACGGCTACGGCCTGCTGGTAGAGCCAAGGCGGCAGTCGGCCGCCGCACCGGGTCAAAGAGTCGGCGGCGCGGTGGCAGGCAGCGGGGTGCTCGCAGCGTTGCCCGGCTCGCTCAACGAGAAGGGCCTCGCGCTACTGCAGGACCACCACCTGCGTCTGCAGCAGCACCTACAGCAGCAGCAGCAGTTAGAACAGCAGCAACAGCATCAGCTCGAGCTCGAACAGCAGCTGGCTTTCTACCACCACCATCAGCAGCAGCAGCAGCAGCAGCAACAACAGCAGCAGCAGGAACAGCGTCTAGGACTGGCGACCAGCAGTGCAAAAACGAAGACCGCAGGGTTGGCGGGCCTCGACAGCGAGGCGGTACGCCGCTGGGTCGCAGAGGCAGCCCGCTCGGTACGCCCGGCACTGCCGACCAGCCAGACCCCAGCGGCTCTGCTTCCTTATCTGCAGCAGCAGCAGCAACAATCCACTGCTCAGTCGTACGGGGTCAGTAGCTCTCAGAGGATACCCTCGTCGTCGTCGTCGTCGACTCAGCAAGCACAAGCGTCGCGACGAAGGCCCTCCGACTCGAGCCCGCCATCGACCCCGTTCGCGTCGCCCATGACCCAAACCCCGAGCATGCACTTACTCGAGGGCAGCAACAACGTCGCGGAGGCAATGGTGGCTCAGCAGCAACAGCAACAGCAACAGCAACTCGCCCAAAACAAAGTACCGAAACAAACGAGCCCGACCAACAACAACACCATCGAGGCCTGGCGCTCGATGCAAGCCAACGTAGGCGGACACCAGTTCGGACTGTGGAGCTCGGCGGCAGCAGCAGCAGCAGCATCGGCCTCGCAAGCCGACCAAGTGTCGCAGCTCGTCCTCTCGAGTTTGGCCAGCCAAACCGTCGTCCCGGTATCGACGTCGCAAACGTCAAAGTCAGCTCAGCAGCAGGCGCGCGTCAACTCGTCGGCTCAGCAGCCGGCACAGAGCTCCAGTATGGACGTCGATCAGCCGCTCGACTTCTCCGTCGGCTCGCTGCAGCAGCATCGACAGCAGCTCCAGCAGCTTGCTCGGGCCAGGACTGTGCACGAACAATTGCAGGTCCGAGCTCTGTTGCAACGACAACAGGAGCAGCAACGACAACAAGAACAGCAGCTACAACAGCAGCAGCAGCAGCAACAGCAACACGATAACAACAACGGCACGAACAATGTACTCGCGAAAAATACCAAAATAACTAGCTCCGAGCGGCGAAGTTACAGCGCTAGTGAGGCCAGTGATAGCGCCAGTGAGGACGAAGGTGTGTCGACGAGCGGCAGTCCGAATGGACCTCTTCGAGGACTCGACAGCGGTGAGTTAAATATATGACACATTAATCGATTGCCCACATCTTCGTAATAGATTCGTTCATCTAAAATTTTGCACATATTTCCTCGTACTTCTTATCTCTGCCCATTCCCAGAATGTCAGAAACTCATATTCAAAAAATCACTTGGAGTGACAACATTTCGTGTAAAATTCGTTTAGCAAGTGAAAGACGAAACTCGCGCGATTACGATCGATGTTTCGTCGTAATGGTACGTCAATCGACGGAGAAAAAATTTAAATAACTCGCGCGTGTATGTGTTTGTGCCTCGCGAAATCAAGATCTTATTTTTATTGAAAACGCGATGAAAATCAGGTTCAATAATAAGCGCGAGCGCAACATAATTTTTCGTGCCGTGAGCGCGTGCACGTGACATTGGCAGCTGCGTTAAGTTCTCAATTTCTTTCGAACGTCACACAACGTAGCAGTAGCAGCAGGCAGTGAAGCGTGTGTGTGTATGTATACATGTATGTGTGTGTGTGTGTGTGTGTGTGCACCGAACAACGCATTGTGTGCCGCCTCGTTATTAAATGTATACCTCATTGTGCGTAAACCCATGCAGTATACGCCATACACTCTGATTAGTGTTTTCATACCTTTGACGAAAAGGGGTTATTTTCTCCTCTCTTTTTTTCTCTCTCTCGAAGCTGCGTGAAACGTCACTACTACTACTACTACTACTCGGCGAAAAAATGAACGAGTCTATTTCTTTGACAGATCGACTGCGCGTCTATAAAGCCATATCGTGTCGATTAATCTTCGCACGAGAGGTGCGTTTATATGTTTATTTGCATAATTGAAGCTATAAACTAATACGTTGGAAATGATACTCTGTGAAACATAGTGATTAATGCGTCGTGTGTTTTGTCGTCGTTTTCTTTTTCTTCGCGCTTGTTACATTTAATACTCCACTAAACCCGGGCTAATTTGCACAATTAACTATTTGTACTCGTGTAGGCATCGAAATTTAACAACGCAATAGCCGTTGTTATTTAACTACTCGCGATTATCGCGTCGATGTAAACTTTCAACGCGGCGCTCTCTTTACTTTTTCGACACTTGAAAATTCATCGTAAGAAAATGAAATTTTTTTCAAACCTGCAACTGCATACACTTTTTTAATTGAATAGCGTTTGAGATTTTATTTTTGCGTATGTGTGTGTACGAGTGTGCGTGCATAAAACAGCTGTATCAGCGATTCTAATCTATCAGAGTACGTACGCATCAAGTAAAAAAAATTACTTCCGTTATCGTTGACAATATGACATTGGAAGTGAATAAACTATTTTTTTTTGTGTGTGTCGTAGCGAGAAACGTTCGATATTGATTTTACATAATTGTATGAGAGAGTGAGACTAATAATAAGAATGATCATTGCTCATAATCGGCGTGAATGAAAACGATAAATACCTTGATATCGTATCGAGATAAGCGTAGAAACTAGTAGAATATTATAAATCGTGCAAATAAACGTTATCTCACGCGTCTAAATGTCTGTTAGTTTTATTTACGCTATAGTTCGCGTATATTATATATTAGATTTTTTAAATTAAAATGTCATCAGGTTTTTTAAATGAGTCATTGCCTGAATCAATTGATGAAAAGCCAGGCTTCATTGTTATTTTCGTAGTTTCTACAGGCTCTATATACAGGTTGTAAGCAATCAGCCAGAGGCCTGTCATTGCGATCGCTACCAAATGAAACTTTAATAATATAGATATGATGTTTATATAACGTTGATGACTTAATCTGCCTCCGAACCCTTGCGATTATTTTTTTTTTTTTCATTTGTCAGTCGTTGTATTAGTAATGCGATAATCGCAAAAATGATGCAAAATAATAATGTAAATTTATATTTTTAGACGAATATGCGATCAACGCATCGATTAATCGTTTTAATCGACTCGATCACAATCATCGTCCCACGCAAGTCGCGCCTCTTGCCAAATATAAACTCGGCTTTCGCTTTCTCTACTCCCTCGGCGGCTGCTAATACAAGCTTCGTCGCGCAGGTGTAATGAATATATACAGATATACTGGCTGCGCTTATACATACTTGCCACAGGATGTACTCGGCTACGTGACGAGTCGCGTCGAGTCGACTCGACGACGTCATGGCGTCGACGAACGAGGTCCGCTCTGTTATTAGCACGATTACGCGCGCGCCAAATTGTTCGCCCCGAATCAACGGCGATGAATCGTGAATACATTTTCTGGCGCCTCACGTGTGGCTGCTGTGCATGCGGCTGATTATTATATGCACATGCGTCTCGGCGACTATAACTGCATAATATAATAAGCTTCCTGGGCTCGACTTGATACGAAGGATTATTTTTCTGTCTTCCTCGGAGATGATGATTATTCGTTTAGCCGCGCGCGCGCGCGCGAGTAAGTCCCGCAATTTTTTCGCCTGCGGGCGTTGCGAAAAACAATCGTATAAACTCTTTTTTGTTGTTGTTGTCTTCGTCCGATTCGAGTCTCTCTCGCGCGCGCGCTGTATAACATACGCGACTCGACTGTGCCAGCAATGTGTAAAAATGGCAATGGCTTTTTATAGCGCGCTAGTTCGTTAATGTTTATGCAGTTGTGTGCGCAGCGCGGCATTGCGAAATCAATCTCTTGCGTATTGCGCTATCAGGATTTTGAATAGTGAACAGTTCTCGCAAAAAAAAAGGAGAAAAAAAATGATTCGCTCGAAACGCAACTACTGCTCCGCAATTGCGCCGCTTCGATTGAAATGTAAAAATATCTTACGTGGACGATAAGTACATAATATTAAACCGTTTCTACGAATTCAATTATCGTATATACATTTTACTTCTTGTTTGCATTATATTACTGTAAATGCACGAATGTAATTCATTTTTATAACGAATTTTCACAACCCTGATCTTTTCGCTATTTTATTTATCGTGAACTTATCTGCAAAGGAAGCAATTTTGTTTGACAAAATTTTGTCAAAACATTGGGTTTTTTTTCAACTTTTACAAATAGTTTTTTTTTTGTATTGTCTTGGACTCCCCGTGGGTAAGGTGCTTTAATGAATATTATTTAAGTGCGTTACGCTTTAAACCTCACGTAAACCGTAAAAGTGCTTATACGTAAATTTTTGAACAATGCTTATCTTCAGATGGATTTTATCTGCTCAAGCTCTTTTCACGATAAAAGTCTGAACGGTTGTGCTTTAGTAAATACTGATATGTTAATTGAAACGTTAACGTATTCATTCGTAATGAGATCATTTTAAACCTGATTTCATTATTACGACGCTTTGTCATGTTGAGCCGCAAACTCACACAACGACCGTAGTAATAAAGCCATAATGTTGACACCTAGACGTCAATAACGTAAATCATTACGAATAACCGTATAGCAAAATATAGTCCGGAAAGCATTTTTAAAAACAACAACATCATTTTCAGAGTTAATTATTGGAAACTTATTCTATGCAGATTAAAGGAAAAGTATTTAACTGAATTTGGAAGAGGCGCTTGCGTGCGGAAAATTACCCCGCGATATCATTTCGTTTGGGAAAGTTTATTCGAATTACGTTAATTTGTTCATTTGGCTCGGTTTGTAATTACGTTGAGCGCGGAATTTTTTCTAAGCAATTTTAAAGATATTTACATCCCATGTAAAACGTTCGAGCTTCCACTTTTTGAAATATCTTTGACAATCGAGTTTTATGCAATTTTAGTTGAATCAAGTATCGTAATACAAAATTGTCGCACGAGCGAATTTTTTGAATCAACAAAAAAAGGTAAAAAAATTAAACTCGAGTCAGGTAAACTCGTGCATTATTTTGCGATGGCTGAGAATCATACTCTCAAAGCTCGAAAAAAGCCAAGTATTTTCGCTTGTGTCGACGTTCTTGGAATACTTGCGTTTTAGTTATGTACGTGTGTGCATGTGTACGAGCGCAACTTGAGCAGGCTCGGCTCGCGAGCTGTACATGTATTATAAAGTGCGTGCAAAAAAGTATACGTGAGCTTTTTTCAACTTGGTCAGAAACTGACGGAATGGGTGCAAAAATTTATCTGACTCTATACATGCTCGCTCGCTCGCACGTACACCCCGCGAGTCACTCAAAAAATTAAGGCTTGGCTTCTTCGACTCCGCCGAAGCGAGATAAAGATCACGGCCGGAAACGATATCTCGCGCGCGCACAGGTATATGTGAGCACAGTGCACCGCTGCTTATACATAAATACACATTATATATACGAAAAATCAATTTAAATGTAATCATTATTTGCACAAAAAAATTCATACAGTATATACGTACGAGAGATTAGAAAATTCAAAGAAGTCCCCATATGCCATCATCGATTCATTATCATG
Organism: Trichogramma dendrolimi; assembly: GCA_034770305.1. Lineage (NCBI taxonomy): Eukaryota > Metazoa > Arthropoda > Insecta > Hymenoptera > Trichogrammatidae > Trichogramma > Trichogramma dendrolimi. Next base: position 3,536,853 of record JAPMIB010000001.1, read on the forward strand.
CGTGTGTATCATTGAGTAAACAATGTTTATATATTTCACCGTTTCATCTCTCTCGATATTGTTAAACATCTTCTGTAGTAAATATATATGCGTTTGCGCTCGCTCGGTAGAGTTCCGACAATGTATTTGCAATCGACGGTGGAAGCTCGGCTCATTGATAAACTTCCTTGTAAAGAATTTTTTTATATTTATATTTAGAATCAGAGTCGATTTGCACGATTATACTCGCGCGAATCAGTTATTTTTCCTATGCAAGTAAAGATTCTTGTTTACGTCGATTTTAAATGTCGTCGAAACGCACTTGTCGTTTAATTTACATCAATTACAAATAATTCAACGTGGGAAATCCGAAGAATGTAATTTTTCCAATCGTTAATATATTATAATTCACTCGAACAAGTAAATAATGAACGAACCACGTGTGCGCTTCTTACAACTGCCGTTGAAATCATAAAAATTAATTGTTAAGACCATTTTTGTTTTCATTCATTATACATATGAACCGGAGATAAAAATATTACGATATTATATATGAGTAATTACGATATTCAATGCAATTATGAATTATTGACGATTCGAGCTCGAGCTTTGACACATTAAGGGAAATAACGATCAACAGCTGCGCAATAGATACACAATATTGGGCAGCCGTCGATTATAATTGATAAAATCCAATGGATAAAAATACTACTTATTACGCGCGATGGCGCGATCCGCTGATAAATTAATTATCAAAGATTTTTTTTTTTCATTATAATATTATAGTTATATATATATTGAATAAGGCATGGCTCATTCCGCGCGATATTCGCATTGATAAGATTATAAGTCCACGCAGCTCGGACAGCTTCAACTTATTACGCATATTTTCAATATTAATAATACATTTTTCACGCCGTCGCTACGTGACAGACGCGTGCGTGCTTCGATTAGGAGCCTCGGGTTTTAATTTTGAAGCATTAGTAAAAACTAGAATGAGCTGGCGCGGACACGAAGAGAGAAAAATAATTAATTTGAACTCGTGCATGCAGAACTCATCAATGTTATATATTTTATAATTTATCGGCTGTTGAGAGTCGTTGAGTTTCGATGAGAATCGGCTGATTAATCGATCCTTATCTCTTCTTACGCCGCGCGAGCACCACCGGAAATGTAAGCTCGGCGACGACTGATCGCGCGACACACACGCACGAGAGCTATATACGTCTGACGCAACTCGACTCGCTTTACACTTTGCACTTTCGATTGTAATCCCCGTAGATGTAGCATTCATTTGGCAGCTCGCTCGGACGCAGTGTCGTGCGCCAACCTGTTTCTTTTACTTTTTTTTTTTTGCTACGGCCGTCCTTTAATTCTCTCATTGTGCTGGTTGGCGAGCGGTTCAATTTTTTTTTTTTTTGGCTCTCCCTACGTACGTATGCAGCTTCGGTGGTCAGCCACGCGTATACGCGCGCCTATGTGTGTATCGTAACCGAAATTCTATGATCGATCCCGAATCTTGTGTGAGAACGCGATTCTCATGTACCTTATACACAAGCGCAAGTGTATGGTACATGGCAAGAGCTCACGGAAAAAAAGTCCAGCGAAACCGAGAATGAGAAGAATTTTTTGCTTCGATTGTCACGAATGCCTCATTTTTTGCCGTTCTCTATGTATGTGTGTGTCGGTACATGTTTTATTTTATGTATATAAAATATATATACGTGAAAATCATGCTGTGATTTCGTAAGCTTTGTTTGCGCGATTGTTCGCTGGCGCGCGCGTATGTGTGGGAGCGCGAGAGCAGTTCAATGCTGCACGTCTTCTCGAATACATCGACGCAAGAGAGAATGAGAGAGAAATTGAGCGAAACCAATCGAAATTTTTCGGGTGAAAAAAAGAGTAAAAAAAAACTTTTGCATTTTCGTATCGATTATAAGTAATGACGCTCTCCCACGGCTTGTATGATTTTACAGGTTTAAGATTGCAACAATTTTGAAAAAATTTCAGTCGCGCAGTTAGGTTTTTAGTCCCCGGTGTTTAATAAAATAAGCATCTAGAACTCGATCTACATGCTATATCACGCGTTGCATGTTATATCGGCATATGTATTATTATATTACCATAGGTCATTTCAAAATCCGCTGCACGGTCACAAATTCTCAACACTTCATATCCCCGTGCAGCATCTCGCTCGCAAAAAGCAATTACCATATAACACGTGAAAATGAAAAAATCCGCCAATGTTATATTCTGGAATTTGAAATAAGTGCGAGTGGCACGAAAAGTTACCCAGTGCACTGCTCGCTCGTACATATACGTACACGTTGGCGAACAACAATAGCTTTTCGCGCGAGAATATTTGTGTGTGTGTGTACGCTGCTACATTTGTACATGGTATATATGTAACGATATGATCAGCAGCCGTCGGATAAATCTTGTATATATGTGGTACCTTTTGCCGCATGCACACACGCGTACACCTATATGTATGCGCTTGGCCTGCTGCAGTATTATACATCTGTGTACGGACTGCACACAGGTGAACTCCAAAAGGATTTCCGTCTATTTATGGGTATGTAGGTATGCGCGCGCCCGACTGCTCGAGGGGGTCACGTGTCTATATTCTCAATTCTGTCTTGTGACCCGCACGCGTTCGATGGCTCTCTCGGCATCTCTGGAGGCAGCAGCAGCAGTAGCTTTTATGTGTCTAAGTAGCTGAACCTGTGTGGCTGCCTTATAACCCTTTTCATACCCTCGACTCATGTCAACGAACTCTTTCATAAAAGATCTGTATTTTACAACACGTATCACATTCTCTTTTTGCTTTTTTAGTTATATTATTAAATCTTTACCTTTTCTTAACCCATTTTTATTTCTTATTTGTGTGTAGGTATAGCTTAATATTTTCAAGAACAATAATTTATATTAAAAAATGAAATTAATACTTGAACGATTAACAATTGAACGGTAATCAATGGAACAATAAATTCAAACAACAATAAAATTAATTCAATACACATAATAAACAAAGAATGTTCAAATAATAATTCGCATGAATTTTATCGTCAAAAATGGTCATTAAATGTAAAAAAATTAACGTGGAGGCTTGCCAAAAACTGCTCATAGAATGTTCAGCATTTCTGCAAGAGATTCTTTAGTCATTTTCTATGATACTTTCGAATCATTTTGTCAAAATGTCAGAGGGTACTGCACAGACCTTACAAATCGAGTTCCCATATTCACTGCAAGTTCAGCATCTCATTCGCATACGTGTATTACATTCCACGATATCTAAGTCTTTCATCGCACAAACATAATCGGCCATGCGTATGCAGCGCATGCGATATTTATTGTTTCTTTTCGCCTTTCATTTGTCACATACACACACGCGCAGACATTGGGTCTGTGGCCCGATTGTACGCGATATATAAAATATGTGCCTCTCTTAGCCGTCCAGCAACGGTTCTCTCTTCACCTGCCTCGATCGTGTCGTGGATGTGTGTTGTCATCGACCTCGGCTACTTACTTACTCTTGCCATTCGCGTCATTTCACGTCGCGCCCGACACCGCTATTCACCGCGTGCGTATCGATTTCGCTCCTGTGTCCGTCGCTGCCGCCACCGCCGCGCGCACAGTCACTTTTACTTTTAGTATCGGTACGCGCTCGTATGTGCACTTTTACCCACGCACAGACACACACTCACACACGAGTTTGCGTGACACCGTGGCCTGAAATACATTATTTACCCGGCTTTTTTTCAACCAACGCGTCTATCCATCTTGGCATCTAAGTTGTTGTTTTTTTTTCAAATTATTTTTAATAATCGTATTATTGTATGGACGCAAGCGTAACGGTTACATATCTCTCTCTCTCTCTCTCTCTGCGCGCTTATTATACATGCATGCAAATACTCTCTCACACCGACGAATGTGTTGGCGATGATTATTATACGCGCATAAAAATACATACACGGCTGCTACATGTGTAGCATAATTAATCCTCATTATCTTCATTACGGAAACATGAGCAGATAAGATGCGGCACTGCAGCTCTCACACGTACAAATAGTATATGCACGTATACCGAGCACGACGCACATTACATATGCACACTAGAGCTCGATCGGATGATGCATGCGTCTTCTTTTCGTGCATCATAGCTGCAGCGACGATCGACCGCATCGCAGCACACGCGAGTCCTGTAAACGCGTTCGCGACGATCGTTACGGGCCATATAAAGAAATATATGCAAATACGAGCTCGCCGCTCCGCGTGACTGCGCTCGTCCGCTTGAGCATTTTCGCAGCTGGATACGCAATTAACACCTCGATATAATTCCGCGCTCATATCGGCAAGCCCGAGCTCTTTTCTTTTCACGGGCATTTCTCCTGTTTATCATAACGAATTTCCCCGCTCGCAAATTATGAGCTGGTCGGGTGAAAATTTATGATTTCGCGCGCGGCTCACGCATATTACATTACTCTATATTACGCACGCGCGCGCGCGAGAACATGTAAATAAGTTTTATGTATATATAATGCAGGCGGCGCGCGCGCGCAAAATGCGAGTACATTTATAGCTTAATCGCCGACACGGCGAGTGCAGACCTTGTGTGCGCGATGATCATGGTGTGCAAGAGCTAGTAAGTGTACATGTGTGTGTGTGCGGCAGGAGATCCATGTAAAATACACATTTATACACATAAAAAGCATACATATAGTGGCGGTATTTACTTTCAGATTAAGTTCGCGCTAGGCGCACTACTCATAATCTTGATAAAAGAAAACATACATTAGGAAGTGGCAAATCATTTATTTTCTTCGCAATGACGCGTCGGTCGTGTGTGCGCGCGCGCATAAAAGCAAAAGAGAGTCGTGCTGCAAGCAAGTGTTATTGAAAAATATTACTCCTTTTCTGTTAATGCTTGCTCGTATATGCATATATAAATATACATATATGCGCATGTACACGTATACGCAAAATGTGTGCACAAAGGACGAAACAATCGCGAAGGTCTTTTTGCGTTGGTATATATACGCGTAAACGTGCACACGTCCATAGACGCGTTTGCATAAGAAAGCGTAATTGTGGCAAAACAATCGGGACAAGTTCACAGTCGTAGCCTAGCTTTACGTACACGAGCTATCCACCACTACTACTCCTCGTCTGCCTCGCACACAACTCACTTATTCGGAATCCTCGCGCATATGCGCGACGAATATATATAAATGCACGCCGTGGTGCATAGATCTTTAGCATAGAATTTATTCACATATAAATGATGTACTAAAGGTTACCGTTAAATAAAACTCCCATATGCATGGATACGATGCTCCACACACATACACAGTCGCATATAAGAGGCGAAAAGCACGTGTGGCATACTCGCTGCTGTTGTTATTATTGCACTTTTTTTTATTCGTTATTTATATTATTTTTTTGTTGTTGCCGTTGTTGCGAAGTTAGCTTAATGTGAGAAAAATCCTGCATGTCCTTGCGATGCCGCTTGCGCGCATTCGAAAAAGGAAATGCACACGATATAAAATATGTGTACACATGCACACACATGAGCGAGTCCACATACTCTATATCATAGTAGTACGTATATACGTGTGTAACTAAGCCTCGGCGAGCGGCAAGGAGCTAATGCGCGGCTCGAGTATAATAAGTTATGCTAACGACACGTGCGCAGATTATTATACAGCCACACATGCATACAGCGATGATCGAGAGGGAGAGAGAGAGAGAGAGAGAGAGAACGCTTGGTCATCTTGAATTCTCCGCGCCGCTATCTCTCTTTCTCTTTCTTTCTCGCTTGAATCACACACGTATATAATGTACTATAATGCACTATGCACACATACGCATGAATGACTCGCTCGTACTCCCACCGCATCGCGCCGATACACACTCACGCGTGCGAGCTCGTTTCGCTCATCTCGCGGCGCATGCATTAATGCACGAGCGGCGCGCTCTTTCTCTCTTTTACTCTATCTCTCTCTCATTCGCGCGAACCGACCAACCGACTGCGAATGGCCCGCGTGATTCGAGCTGTGGAAATCAAGCTTGCGTGAAATCACCGAAAACGAGCGCCTGTATGCTCGGACAATGGGCATAAACAGCGAGAGATTTTAACTATCCATAATTTATTCATGCCACGGTTACGGCGATATAACGAGGCTTATTCGCGCAGTCGCGAGAACGATGAGCGAGAGAATAGCCGCACGAGTGTATGTATGTGTGTGTGTACATCGAGAGATCCGCACGAAGCACGAAGTATATATTATACGTGTATGTATGTAAGTATGTAGAAGCGAGGCTCATCAAGGGCTTGTGTGTGCATGCGCGCATGTGCATCGATAGCAAAAAATTGATTAACAACTTTCCTTGAAGAAGAGAGAAAAAAAGAACCCGCACGGGCACACTACTACTACTACGGCTCGAACGTATATAACACATATATACACAAATGCGCGACGCGAGTAAAGTAACTGCACTCTAGCAAATTATCCCCTCGGCTAAGAAAAGTCTGCGCGCGGCTCGTACCACCGCCGTATGTGTATGTGTACGAGAGCGAGAGAGAGAAGAGCTCTTATGCATAATCATCCTCATTATCAGATCGGCATCGCACTTCCATGCGCTCGCGCACAAGTGCATCTGCGCTCGAGTATAAGTGTGCGTGTGTGTGCGCGCTTGTATATACTCGGCGGCTCACGTGCTGCGCTCGTCCGCAAACTATACACGTACGTGTGTGTGTGTGTGTATGTTTATATGTGTCTTTCGACGAAGGCAATCCATCCTGCATCGAAGCGTGTGGTATGCGTGTAGCGCGCAAGAATCGTTATAACCTGTGTGTATGTGTGTACGTTTGTGCATATACTACGTATAGCGAGTTTTTCCAAATACGGAGGGATCGTTCGTTGCCTGCCTGTACTGTGCTGTGCTGTGGCGCGCGTGCAACAATGCCAATGAATATGCTAATGTTCTCATCGTTTATTGCCGCGCAGCTCTGGTCGCTATCAAAGTGGGTCCTTGAATCGACGAGATCCGCTGCGAACTCGACTGCGCGCGCGAGGATAACTTACGCCTCGAGTCTTGCGTATGCGCAATAATGTGCAAAATTACACATGTAAGTTGATCGAGTATTTGGACTTTTTATATATTCATCATGGGTTAAATTCAAAACTACGAACGCGGGAAAGCTCGATTCTTGAGCTTATGCGCGTTACAGATGAATCGTTCAAGTAAGTACAGCTAATATCGTTCGAGGCAGAAATCTCGGATGATTCTCGCGATTGTTTTTCGTTTTATAATGCGACGTATATAGTTAATATAATTAATTCACGCGGGATCGCAGCCGAGAGATAAGGCCGCCGAATCGGCCTTTGATCTCGCGGGTAATATCTTCTCTCATTGATGAATTGCTACAAAAATTTATGTCTACACAGATCGCGAAAAGCCGTGAAATGTGAAAAAATAGCACATCGCTCGAGCTCGCTCAATGGGTATTATACACGTACAAGCAGCACGAGTACTCGCGCGGTGAATCATTATAAAAACATCGCGAGTTTATAAAAGTCCCACGATAAGACCCTGAAAACGTATTGTGAAGCGCGCTTGATGCAAAAAGCTTGTTTCCGACACTCTGCTGTTGCCGCGGTACATATTCATACGGATGAGTCGTGCAAACGTCGATTTTGACTCTACGGCGGTCCTTTCCGGACGGTGCGCGACATACACATATGACTGAGGGATTTTTTACAAGGTCTTATCAACGCCTCGTAGTCGTCATGATCGCTCTTATCGTTCAAATCCCAGGAATATAATATATGTTATAAGTAGAATAGAATATAAGTTGCGTGAGCAGTTCCTTCCACGCTCGATTGTCACTGTTCACGAATCGATCAAAGGAATGTAACAAAACAAATCAGCATATGTTTACTATTATAAATGTATTAATATTTAATTAAAAAAAAAATTATCCCGTACCAAATTTGTCAAAACCGTGTTCTACTTTATACAATTATTTTTACTTTACCACTCGCAGATTTACAGGTATAAAGTACAGGCCATCTAGTGGTGGATACTGGTTTTAAATATGATTTAATTTTCATGAATTTTTGGACAGTTTTTAGGTAAAAAAGTAAATAAGTACTTTTACTTAATTCAGTAATTACATTAATCAAATATCAGCTTTTACATTGAACTTGAAATTTTTTAAACAATGCACGCACACACATACACACACACACACGTATAAAGTGTTTACTCTAGCTCATTATACAGCTCTAAGGATTTCGCGAGAAATACAGTAGTGTATAGCCAATATACACGATCATCGCAACGGTGCGTGCTGTGCGAGGGAGGATGTATGATTTGCACATAGAGAATATACGTACAGTCTGCCAGATCATCCTCATCGATCAGGCACGCAAGGACACTCGTGATTTTCCAAGTTCGCGCGCGACTACTCGACTTGCGTATACATAAATACGATACATATCCTAAGCTATATTATGCTCACAGTCGTGAATATATATCCTTCTCTCCTTCCTCGCGCGTTAGTCCTCGGATTCCGCACTACGCGTTGTTTGCCGCTGCGCGAATATACGTGAGATCTTGAAGGATTGCGAAATTATTTTGCGTATATATATATATATATATGTATAATGCGCGCGACTACAGCTATGTGTACTCGAGTTCTGTTTAACGCGCGCCTCGTGATTTATATTCGAGAAATGAGGAAGGACGCGCTCGAGAGAAAGAAGGGATTTTCATCTAAGGTCTCATTATCTCGAGCTCGTGTTAACGTAGTACGCGATAACTGCTACTGCTGCTGCTGCTACCTTACTTTATATACTTTAGCGCCTTGAAAACTGCGGCTCTCGACCTCGCGACAACAATTTTGACGAGGCGTTTCTAATTTGCAATAATTCTTACGAATGTCTTGTTAATTAGAAAAAAATTGTTTACACGCTTTTTCTGCATAATATTGCTGCTAATAGTAGGGAAATTAAATCGAAATCGCTGACGTGAATATTGAAAAATATTATCATGAATTATCCGGTGCGGCGCTATATTTTACAAATGAAAATCAACTGTAACGAATCGATTAACAATATGCTCGATATCGACGCGCAGTCCAAAAAATCAATGGAGCGTTGAGACACATCAACACTAAACGTAAGGACTCGCGCGATTCAAGATTATGCGCGTCGAGCAAAAGGTCCTAGTTTTTCTTTCATCTAGATCGCGCATGCTCAATATAAGTATGTGTGTAGCACGTTCGTCGTTAATAGCGGACGATCCTCTCGAGCAATCGCGAAAAGACCAGAGAGAGAGAAAAGTCTCAACTGCTCTCATCATCATCATCATCATCATCGTCACCGTCGTCATCGTCTTTGCACTCGTGCTGCTGCTGTTGCATAGGACTTCGCGCGCGCAGCGTGAGAAAGTACGCGGATGCGCGAGCGGCGCGCAGCAGCACACGGAGTGCCAGAGATCGAGAGTGTCGCTCACACATATAGGTACACTCGCGGATAAATACGTATAAGTATACAAGATCGCGCTGCTACTTGGCTTTTGTATGTGTATATATCTATATAGCAACAACAGCACAAGTAGGTGTCAAACGATAATAACTGCACCGCGCGGTGCACTTCGCGCTCGCGCTCCTGTTCCGCACTGTACGCGCTATATAACGTCTAGCTTCGTACTGTATATATATATATACGTTATAATATACGTACCGGTGAGTTTCTCTAATTAGACCTTCGCGCTCGCGGTATATAACATAAGCAATAAAAAACTTGGCTCTCTCTCTCTCGCGCGCGCGCCGGCTGCCCTCGTTCTAGCCTCTCAAGTACAGGGTTCTCTCTCGCTCTTTCTTTCTCTCCGATCGTGAATCACAAAGATTCATTCCGAACTTAGCGAGCGAGATTATTCATCCGAGCGCGTCGTGTGCATATGTATACATGCAACATTATAATATTCCTCTCGTTCTTTCTCGTCTATATGTATGCGCGCGCTGCGGCAGATCAGCTGCACATCAGCGCCGAGAGATCCTTTGATGATTCGTACATTTATCTCGCTGCGAATTACGCGCTTGCATCCAGCGCGGGATTCTCGGTATGATGCATGCATATGCACACGTTCGTACGTATACGTACGGGAGAATCGCGCTTATTTGCTTATGCACACACGTATACGTATTCGTGGATTTATTAGCTCTTTTCCGAAGGCACAACACGATTTGCGCGCACGCCGTGACACGAAAGGTTGAATGTTGCGGATCGGCAGTTGTTTTTCTCAGCGCCGCGCACATGCGGCGGCGGCGGCGGCGGTATAGTTAGCAGAGTTTCGATTTTTCTCAATGATAACGTATTTTTTCTCGTTTGCATATAGACTCGAGTTCAGTGCAATTACGTATATGGGTAAATCTCTGAGAGTGTTCAGGTCCGGGACGAATAACTTTTCATTTTTACTGAATGGATAAATGGCATAAAGCAAGACAAATATAATAAATTCATCTAAGAAATAATCATCCGGACAATACGGGATATATGTGAGTTTTTTAGAATTTTCGTATCACATTAGGAATTTGGGATTTTGAATGGATTTTATCAAGTCCAAAATGTTTAAAAAAAATTTAGTCCAAGACGTGATATATAATTGTTAATTAGTTTATTTACCAAGAGTGGAGTTTTTTAATCATGACAAAATTGATACCAGTATAAAATATTTTAGAGTTATTTCACAAAATTAAGGAATATTTATATCAACAGATTTCGATAATTGCAATATGCGTGAAAAGAAATACTTATTGTGTCCTCGTATTTTGAGATGAATCTCATTTTAGAACATATTTTATACAATCACTGCTTGTATTTACGTGAGCAAATCTATTATTAAATCTATTATTTAAAGTGTCTTTTGAGGGTACTTTTTTGCCCAAATGATTTGTGACAAATGCCACACTCAAAGAGTTTGCTGCTATCATGTACTACATTTATGTGATTTTTGAGTACTTTCTGGTATCCAAATGATTTGCGACAAATGTCACATTTGAAGGGTTTGCTTCGATCGTGTACTCTACTTATATGAATTTTTAGGTTACCTTGAAGTCCGAATGTTTTATGACAAATGTCACATTCAAAAGGTTTGCTACTAATATGTAATGCATTTATGTGAATTTTGAGGTGACTATTGTATCCAAATGATTTGTGATAAATACCACACTCGAAGGGCTGAGTCCGATTATGAACTACATTTATGTGAGTATTGAGGGTACATTTTTGTCCCAATGATTTATAACAAACATCACATTTGAAGGGTTTGCTGTGATAATGTAGTACATTTATGTGATTTTTGAGTGCATACCGGTATCGAAATGATTTGTGGCAAATTTTACATTCATATGATCTAATACCTTTGTATGTCATGTTGATATGTCTTTTTGGACAAACTTTTCCCTCATACGTTTTTTGGCACCTGTTGTTCTCGTAAAATAATTTATTTTTTCTAAATATTCTATCTTCTGTACAATCATCATTGTTCGATTGATATTTTTCTTGACAATTTGGATACTCAGATTTGCAGATAATTGTCGACGGAGATGGTACTTCAAATTTAACATCTTTGCACTCAAAATCTATGATTATATTTTTATCCAACCTCTCCTGTAGCACCACATCTTCATTTTCGTGTTTAACCTAAAATTAAAAATGTTGGTTAGCTTCTTGTAGTTTATTAACAGATAGTAATTTGAATTAACACGAATTTACGGATAATTCATGAAACGGCAATGTTTCAACTTTTTCATCTTTGCAATAGTCCACCGAATCGAAAGCATAACCGTCACTAGCATGTGACCGAGTATCACTTGGCTCTTGCTTTATCCTGAAGAATAATATAGTTTATTAAAATGATCGATCAAAAATTGATTATATAAAATCACGAACATTATTACCTAACTAAGTTGCTGCTGTTTTCCATCACTTTTTTATTTATATGCATTCGCTATAAATTTTCAGGATACACTCTTTGAAAATATTTGAGGTTAAACGCTCTAAGTATCAAAATAATTTGTAAACACGTGCTAGTCATGAAACTCAATTTCGCACTAACCAGTGAACACATCGGTCGTATAATATTAGCAAAGTGATCTTGCTATTGTGATAGCGCCCTGTGAAAACTTTCCCCCTCTGCCGTCGACCGCTTCTATGTGCAGTTATTGTGTGCGCGTGTCGCTTTCTTCTCTGTTTATACACTGTAGTGATATTGAATCTAAAATAATCCATTTCTACTTTATATCGACTTGCCATATACAGCGGTGCCAAACTGTTTCAAATTTAATGTTATACGAGCGTAAATTCTGCCAATAGTTCTTGCAAAAAGCACACTTACAAACCATCGAAATAAAAAATTTGAGGCTTCAATCTGAATTGAAATTTTTGATGATGTATGAAGGAAGTGGACATTGATAATTGTTTGTTGAGGTCTTGGAAATATGGAAAAATGCGTGAACTATGGAAATCTTGATATAGGTATACTGTTTACAGTTTTTCGTTTCAAAGGAAGAAAGATAAGGCAAATCTTTCGAAACTTTTTCTTTCCTTTCATTTAACTTTAGGACACTTGTAGAAAAATTCATTAATGAACGTAATTGAATTTTGATAATTTATTTTTAATCATTTTAATGTTTACGAATTAAAAAGTCAAAATTGGCCCATTTTTAGAGAATAGCTCATAACTTGCAGCGCAAACCGTGCGACAAGCTCGTCTCAAAACATTTCGTATACAATATTTTAAATATAAGAAATAAATTTGCCGAACACGAGAATAAAATTTTAATATTTTGCCCGATCATCATCGTTGCCGCTACGCGTGCGAGGCCCATCGATTCGACAAACTAATTTTCATCGAAAGAAGACGAAATACATCGAACTGCGGATCGAAGGGCGCGCAGGCTATATAATCTATGCATTGGATCGGAGCCACAATAGCCGTATACGTCAGCACGTAAAAATCAGCTGATAAATGATCGAGCGCGCGCGCGTGACTTTATTATCCATCCTTACCTCGGAGATTTGCATAGAGAGAAAGAGAGCGAGAGAGAGAGAAAATAAATTCGGCTTCGAAGTCTTCGGACACAATATGGTTAGCGCGCGTCCCCGACTACACATTACGGCGGAGCGCAGAGGTGAACGATGATGAGTTCCTCGGCTCTGCCGTGTGTTCGGCCGGTAAACAGCAGTGAAGTACGAAGGAACCGCAATGACTGTCCGAAACGAAAAAAAGGCAGCCCGCATGCGACGACGACGACGACGACGGCGGCGGCGTCTCTCCCTCGTGTAATACGCGTAGATCTGCGTGCGCGAATCATTATAAACGAATATCAGCGTCGTCGCACCGCCTGCAATCTTTTCTGCTGCTGCTTCTTTCTTTCGTCTTTTTTTTTCTTCGTAACTTTTTTATGCGGTGCCTATTTACATAGTATCGCGCGCGTGATGGCCAACTGGCGCGCATCCGATGTTTTCCTTTTCAAAAAGACAATTTGACTCGATGTGCTTTGTACATTGAGCGCGACGAAGCTTCCGCGCGTCCACGTGTTGTGTGTACACGTTTGACTTGCGGTTTCTTGCGCTATTATACCTTCACAATGTTTGAGGTACATCGAGGTAATATGCTAAGTGTCCGTGTGTGCCTGTGCTCGCGTGGCTCCAAATTTTTCGTCGGTAAATGCGGTTTTCCTGCGTACACGCGTGTGTCGGGGGCCGTGCGTGTCAGCGCCCCGTATAATGATATCGATGGCAGACGAGCAGCGGCGGATATATCATGAACGCTCCTCAAAATGCGTACGGCTCAAACGGGATTACCGTGTAAATATACGCCAAGATCGATTACGCTCCGAGTCCCGAACGTCGAGCTCGATCCAACCGTTTTGTGGTGTTTATGTCTTGAGTGAATCATCCTTGCACGCTCGTCTTATCTTTCGCTTAAAAATCGGAAAAAAAGAGATAGCGATTCGCGCGCGGAGAAAAGGTATATATCAAGCTAATGCATTGGCTTTGTTCGTTACATATTTCTATATGTATATAATTTACAAAAATAAAAAATAAATAAAAGAAAGTGTATGTTCGGGATATTTTCATTATTTGCTATAGCCGATAAGAGACATTCTCATAGGTATATTCATTATTTTAACTTGAAATTCGCATTTGCCTTAACAGTACAGGTTGCAAAAGAAGCTCGCTCGAGACGATTCTCAACAACACGCCTGTTTAATAAAAATTATGATCAGCGTAGACAAAATTCACAATTCACATTATGAGGCAGTCAATTTTTTACAGGTCGACGCGGTGCGTGGATATCCATGCAGGCGAAACAATTCTTACCGCCACAGTTGCATCGCGCTGGGAAGTCCGCGATATAATTAATCTTGACATATTACCGCGTAATAACTTCATGTTACTCTAGCTATTGCGAATGATTTCAATTTTATGCGCGCGGAACTTCTCCCCGCTACCAACACACGCACACACACGCTCACTCAAACACATACATACGCAGAGAAGCGCCAGTCTATAACTCCGAGCTGGCAATTATGCCAACTTTAATCATTTTTAATCATCGTATGCAAAAATGCACCGCGTGCTGCGATCGGCACGACCACTCACAATTAGCATATAGATGTGTGTATCGTGTACATAGCACTCGATGCGAGCACTGGCGTTCGTTTTGTACGTATCCAGACGAATGCAATTATTCGTCAAAAGGACAATTTGTCCGCGATCGCGCGAGACCTGGGCGCGCTCATCCGAACTCGATTACAACGCGTTTCGTATATAAACGAGTGCAAAAAAGATGAAGAAATTTTCTTCGCGCCCCTCGCCGCAGTCTCTATAATGTATGTACATTGTTGTACTCGTGCTCGTATATATACTGCCGTTGTATACATGTACCACATGCATATACTTGAGCTTGCCCTTTTAACTCGTTAAATTGATCGTGAAAGCTGTTATTACAAATACACGTTGCCGTGAAAAGTTCCTACGTGCATTCCCCCGCGCGCGCGCGCGCTTACGGCAGGCAATTTTTACATAATTAAGCGCGCACCACCCCACTGTGCGATCGAACAATACGCGAAATCCAAAAAAAAGTAGTCTCAACGGAGGAAAAATATACCTGAGCACGTAATAGCGGAGAGTAGAGAAACATACAAAGAGAAAGAAGAGCACACGCACGATTGACATTTTTGCTGCGCTCGCGAATACTCGTCGCTGTTAATGCGTGCAAAGGGACACACGAGTTAGAGTCCTATAATGTATACAGGCCGCCTAACGTAATGAAGTTCACTGTGGTTAGGCACTTAATGTAATTTTAATAACTGGATGATAAATAAACATAAGAAAGAGAGAGAGGCGCGTAATTTGAATCCGGATGCTTTTGCTGCTGCTTTTCGCGCGCGGCCGCCCCGTATATTTACGATGCAGTCTTTTGATAAAACTTTACGGCTCCGTCTTTGCGGAATGCCTGTTGTATGAACTCGCGTAAGCTCGCGCACGCATGCGATACGTCCAAGTTTAAAACGAAAAAAATTCATATTTATTATTTTTACATGTTCGCGATTTTGATGACATATGTAAACTCTTGATTGTTCTATATGTGGATAAATTCATATAACTTGAATAGATGAGTAGATTATTTGCAATTGATTTTCCTAAATCTTCAATGAGATCTTTTACTTTTTTAAACATTAAAAACATTTTTCATTTTACATTAATCAAATTTTTTTTTCAAAATTTTTTGAATTATAACATATTTCACATCAATTTTAACATTTTTTTTGAATTTTGTAACAAATACTTATATATTGTTGTAAGTCGTTTTTGGGGTTCGTTCTCATTTTGTGAAACATCAGATGGTACATTATTTTCCGTTAGATGGCGCGCGTCCGAATTCTCGGAAAGCGCAAGAAAAAGGTCAATAATCAAAGATAAGTAGTGCTGGTTGCTAAAAAATGTTTAGCGCCTTGTTTACAAATGTTTTTTTTTTTACAAAATTGTTAATAAGTACGTCAAATTTTACGTTAGAAATGATATCTCAACACTTTTTAAAACCATTGTAAGTTGATGTAATAATCACTAAAAATATGGTCTAGAAATGGTCAATTCAGGCGTTAAAGAGTTTATTGTCATTTTCAATTTATTTGAATTCGCTTTAATTTGTAAAATAATTTAAACAAAAAATTGACGAGTCAATCAATGGTAATATATTTTAAAACATTTGAATGGGTCACTTTTTGGTCATCAGGTCATTATTATTGTTAAATTAGGCCTTTATTTATGGTAATAAAATTCCAAGCGAAAGTGACGTTAATCATATAAGACGCAAAGAGAGATAAAGTTAGGGAGGCGATATGCAAAATCGCGTATAGGGCAGAGTTAAAGTATTATAAAAATAATGGTGATGATAATGACAACGTAGCTTAGCTCGCTATTTTGATATTATCGATAAGCTCGTGAATTACAAAGTGCAATAAATAGCTGCAGCACACAGACACTCTCCGACAGGGTCACGGACGAAGAAATCGAAATTAACGCTGCACTTCGGAACCACGGCACCAGCAGCAGCAGCAACACAAGAAGAAGGAGGTGGAAGAATACAACTTTATATGCCCACTTTGATGAGAAGATTCGCTTCGATATGCAGAAGGGATGCTCTCCTATATACGCTGGCGAATGCAGCACGCAATAATGTATACACATGCACACATACATTATAGCACATGTACGCAGGCGTACGACTCGTTTTGTTCGCGCGCGCATACGTTATAATACCTTATTAATCTTTACGTGAGCGCGCATCCGAGTTAATTAGGCCATATTTTCGCGTAACGTATACGCGCATGCATACCCACACATGGGCATCCCACATAACAATATTGCGCCGCGCAGAGAGGTCGAGATTTTTAGACCGACATTTAAATTACTCGATTAAAAATGCGCGCGCGCGCATGTATGTGGCCGATGGTTTCGCTCGAATCTCGTTCGCCGCGCATTTGTATATATTTTATATACAGGTATGTACGTGACTGCACACGGACTTCGAAATTATTACGTACGCCGTATACACCGCCCATCCGACGATATATGTATGTATGTGTGCGCGTATGTGTTCGTGTGTGTATAAGTTCGATGCATCGGGATCCGTACTGCACTGCACTGCAACCCAAGCACGTGCGTGCGGCATTTTATTCGGGGCATCGTTCGAGCTTTCGAATAATAAATTCCTCATTGTAAAACAGGTGAAACTCGGTTGAGCTTGCGTTGAAACAGCTTTTGACAAAGTATAACGAGGGTAATCGATTTAAAGGGGAAAAACTAACTACCGATATTTACCGATACTCAATAATAGAAATATTTGCGCTCTGCAGCCTCGAAAATGACAGAATTACTTCAGTCGAACCCTGTAGCGTTCGACTGTGTGCGGCATCGTTGCAAGAAAGAAAAAAAAATTATCGGTTCACACTCGCTGGTAATGACGCTGTTCTCTCTCTACTCGCGCGCATATTATAATAGCGGATGACCGTCGCCGCGCGGAAAGTCCCCCTCCCCCTACGCGCTTGTATACATGCAGATGCAATTATAAATACACGGCATAATATTGGAGTAATTAGGCGCTTGCGCGCTCATTCGAAGACGAGAGTGATTTCGCGCAACAATGAAACTGCCGCGCGCTGCTGTATAGCTAGCTATACTAGCGAGCAGTAGTAGAGTACTGCGGCTCGTCGCGTTAGAGTTCCGGGTTTTTAAACAAATAGAGGCTTGGTCAAAAGCATGTCACGTATTTCCCCGAACTGGTCTTTGCTCTCTGTGCTACTGCTGCTGCCTACCGCTGGAATATATAGGTAGCATGTACGGCTCGTTACACTTATATTTGCGCGAGGCAGAAGCGCAAGCGCGATGTTCCCTCTCGACTTCCTATCTTGTGGCCGCGTAGCTGTGCACATCGATATATTATATATATATACGCGTGTATGCACGATTGTGTTGCGCGAGCGACTCTACGAATGTAGTTTTTCGCTTGATCGACGCATGCCGCGGCCAGTCGTATACGCGATGCATACGCGGATGCATTGGATTTTTCCTCTCCGCTGACTGTAGCTCGCACATATATTTATATTTCTCGGTAAACAATCACACGGAAAGAACAGTTGCAGCATTTTTCTGCAATGTTATAGACGTGCAGTCGGCACAGATAGTGAGTGTTTTCGGAAAATCATTCTCTCTGTACGCAAAACGCGGCGCGCGGCCACCGGCCACGTCGAACCGCCTCCGGCAGCATACATATACATACGTATATAAAATGTTATAAACGCATGCACACGCACACGCAATTGATATGCACAAAAATTTTTATGCAAGCTCCCATCCCGTGTGTACACTTTGTGAATTCGCGCGTGCATCATGGGAAACTCGGTCTCTCGTGCGTAGCTGCACATCGCGATAATATTTTATTACTTGCAACTTTTTCTCTCTCTCTCTCTCTCCTGTTGCTCTCCTTTTTTTTTATTATTCTTATTTTTTTGATAACCGCGCACGTAATATAAAACATATACATATATAGCGTAAAAGGATAGTCGAGCCCGGCTTTATATAAAATATGCCTACCGATGAAGATATACAAAAATTTTCAGACGAATATAATGTGTATGTACGTATAATGTTACCTCTCGCTATACATATAAGTACCTCGGGATCACGCGCGCGCGCGCAGGCTTGCTCGTTCGCGAGCATAATTATGAAATTACATTTGCATAAGAGGTGTTTAAAAATCGCTCTCGAGATCGCGCACGTATGCGCACTAACTGCGTGTGCACGCACGCACTCTGCTACTCGGGGCTTCTCTCTTTCACTCTTCTGTATATATATACTCGCATCGCGCACACAGACAGAGAGCCCGCGCGCGAGTTCGAGAGCGCGTGCGCATCGCGTCGAGCTGCACCGTGTGTTATTTATACAATATAACGAGGGTATTGCATATATGAAATATATGTACGTGCATATATGCGCTGGTTGATGCATAAGCAGCTAAGGTTCATGTACACATACGAATAGACACACACACACACACACGTATATAGCACGCGCGAACAATGGCAACGCGCGGAGCGGTGTAAAAAAATTTATAATTAACCAAAGCCATAAATATAATTTTTTTTTTGTACCTCTCTCGTAATTGTGCGGAATATGACTTTATGGGCTTTACATAAGTAGGCACGCGTTCGCGCGTATCGCCATTATACGAATCTTATCGAACTTCTCTTTCAGGTTCGGATGAAAAAAAAAAGAGGAAAAAAAAGACGACCGATACAATAGACGAAATGAGTGAAAATAAAAGAAGAAGAACCCGCGATTTCGTCCGAATAATGAAAAGATGAATCTGCGCATTTGAGCATTTGCATTCTGTGCAGACAGACGTGCCGCCGTATACGCAAGGCTCAAGCGAGCAATAGAATCTCGTCTAGCGCGCTACTTCCGGCGAATCCTGTTAAATCATTTCCGCGCAGACTATAGCCTCGGAGATATGCAAATATATTTCACGAATAAAAGCGATAAACACCTCACACATACACGCGTCTATCGAAAGGTTGAGCTTTCGCGTCTGTGTACCATCCCATACTCTCTTTTTCCTTAGCTTTATCGTCGCGAGATCGCTCACTGGACACGATTATATTGCCTTGCAAGTGCGAGCTAATGTTTTTTTTTTGTTCCATCCGCGCGTCCCGTTTATACCTGCATGATTTGTGTGTACTCGCTTGCGCGCACGAATAATACAGACGTGAGTAAAGAGGAACAGCAGCAGCAGCAGCTGCGGATAGACTGCAAGGCGCTCTAATGATAATTGCGCTCGTAAATTTGCCTACACACATACTCCATACCGTTCTACGTGCGTTGAAAATCATTTCAAGTTCTATATTACTAGTAGCCGCGCGGCGAGCAGTTTATTATTTTTCCATCGTGCAGCAGCAGTAACAATACTGCGGTCGTTTTTTGCCTCTCGACACAAATAAACTCTCGTCCGTTAACGAGATTTAAATTTATTGAAAATCAACCTGCGCGAGATAACTCATTGAAAATCTCTATACGACACGGCTTTCCGTTTCGCTTTTTCAGCATCGATTCGCCGCGTCGCGCAAGATCTCAACTATAAGTCGCCGAACGGCCTCGTTCACTTGGCTCGAGCACAATTGAGACACGCAGCAGCACACTTATACACTTACACACACACACGCTTACAATTACGACGTGTATGCATTCGCTCTCATATCGTAATTACAGGCAATCGTGGCCCCCGCGCGATGACTATGGAGCATTTATGTAGTGTTTACAAATCCATCGCGCGCCAGTACGCTTCTAACGATGTACAAAATGATCCTATTCTAAAATGCTCCAAGTGATAAACGTCGGTCGCTCTGTCGAAGAGTGCGAAAATCGCGCCCAAGTAAGTACGTTTACGCCGCGAAGCGAGAAATGCGATATATCGCGACTTTATTCAAATAACGCTGGATCGAGCGACGCCGGCATTTTGCAGGTCATATAATATTCTATACTTTTTCAGCGCAGATTTGAATATCACGCTGGGATTGCGACTTTTGCTCGGTGGCTTATTTTCGATGCTATCTCTGCCTCTTTCTCTCTTTCTTTCTTTCCGTACTCGCTCGAACTGCAGTTTTATGCGAGGCGCATTCCATACGCGTATGATTGCATGCATTTCATATACATATTGTGACCGCTCTATATTACTGTAACCTGATTGTACACACATACACACGATATGTGCAAAATACGCACAATTGAATACGCGCGCGCTGCGAGCTGCATATTATATACATAATCTTGAAATCGTATATCCATATAAGCGGACAAAAATGTAAATGAATTTTTTTGTCAGTTATGTTTTTCTAAATCCGAGCTTGTGCGCGCTGATAATTTTATTCCTCTGACCTGAATATTTCATCGAAGAATATTCAACCAAAATTCTCGTTACGTACGCACGGACACAGTAATAATACGAGGGAGGGAATCGAACTTGCGTGTGTTTACATAATTTGCGCACGGGCGCTAACTCTGCAACATCGGGATCGATTTGCTAAGCAAAGACAATCTTCGACGCGCGTGTATATTTTTATATATACACAAGAAAGGAAAAATATGAGAATATTTCCATGCGCCTATCGAGTGAAAGACCATCCATCTCACTCGAATTTCGCTCTCTCTCTTTCTCTCTCTCTCTCTCTCTCTCTCTCTATCCACGTCCGAGTAAAAGCCCGGGAAAAGTTCGTGCGTGTACACACAACAAAGCAAGAAGCGATGGGGAAACAATAAATGAATCAATCCCGGGCGCAGAAATTCGAGAACTCGCCCACGCCGCAGCGGTAGTATAGCATACAGCAGCACACACACGCGTCTATTATATGGAAATCCGAATAAAGGGAAATATGCGTACACAATACATTTTGCCGTTCGCTCTAGATTACTTCTTATGCTCGTATATTCCCCAAAAATGAGAGACGAGTATAAAAGGGTTGGCTGATCGAACTCGTCGTCGAGTCCCGCGTTAACCCCGCGGCGCACCGAGTATAGAGTTCTCTCGCATTTCGAGGGCAATCTTTTATCCATTTATGTATACATAATACGAGAAAGACCTAAGGGACGACGAGAAAATTACTCATTTTATTCAAAATAGTACGAACGTGATCAGCAGCGCTGTACATAATATTCCGACGAATCTCTGTATATAAATTACGATGTCAAAGGGTGGCACGAGAATCCAACGACGCATGACCAGACGAGAGAGAAAGACGAGAAACAAACAAACAATATACATGTAAAATATACATATTTGCTCTCGAGGTCGTATGCAGACACCCAAACCATCTCTTTCTGTGGCGCATGATAATATTACAATTCAGCGCCTGTGTATGCATGTGGGAGATCGTCGAGCCGACACAAACGCGGTAAATTTGTCGCAATACGCAGAAACGATTAGCTCGTGGAGAGAAAAAAAGATTGATCGTCGGCTCGGAAAAATGCCGCTGCCGCCGCCACAGCCGGACTCGACAGCTCATCGTGTGCACGCTTACATATGCAATTTCCGAACGCGATCGCGTGCAATATATATTATACACACATTTTTGCCCACTATACGAGCTCGTGCACTCTTGAGTGTACCTGCGCATTTGTCTATGCGGATATACAGATGAATATTACGCGAATAATGGCGAGCGGTTGTATATAGTAAAGTAACGATAATGGAATTCTCGAGGATCGTTTATTCTAAAATGTTTGTGGGAGAAACAAGTTGCTTTGAAATTTGGCAACAATCTGTAAACTTTCTACACATGTAAAGAAACTTCAACTCGACCGGTAGAAATACGCAACAATCTCTATAGCTAGTTTTTTCGAAAAAAATTTTCGATTATAAATGGGTTTTTAGTGCTGGACACTATACTAAATCTACCATACTTGCTTACCATACTTGATATTGAAACCAGTACTTATATATAAATATTTTCACTTCGCCATTTGTAGATTTACAGATAAAGGTGCTCGCCATCTAGTGGTGAAGACCTAAACTAGTCAACATTTTTTGGTGGTCCGACGGTACTCGACTCAAAAACTGTGCTTTTACTTATACTGTTATTTTTATTTTGCCGCTTGCAGATTGATGTAAGGTCCAGGTACTCGCCATCTAGTGGTGGAAACTTGAAATGGTTGAAAGCTAGTCAACATTTTTTGAAGCAATTAAATCGTCATTTTTAGGCCAGTTAAATTGATATTAATAACATAATTCGAACAGAAAAATGAGTAAAAAGAAGTTAATCAATTTTAACGTATTTTAAAACATTTTTTTAGTCATTAGGCCATTATTTATATAGAACGTTTCTACAAGGGAGAGGGACTGACGCTTATATCGCCTTTAATTTTCCAGTATTTCTTCGACCACTCGATTCATTCAATCGAATCCATGCAAAATTCAATACAATCCAATTTCCTTCGCAACAGTCAACTCATTATTCAACATTGATATCGATTATTGACGTCGGCTAAATCAAAAGGCATAAACGCTTACATGGTAATGAAACAAACGAGTCTTTCGATGATGGGCGCATCCGCAGCTTGAACCTTGCGTATACGGTTCCGTTTTATGTATACATATGAAACGCATTAAATGCAACTGCGTATAGGCGCACGTACGCGCGTGTGCCATATACATAACTACATTTTGGTCAATTTAACCATTTTTTGCTACGGAGAGACCAGGGCGGTACCCGCTAAGTTTACAGCAGCTTCCCCAAAAGCTCATTTTATTCTCTTCCGCAACAGCGTCTCTCTTTCTCTCTCTCTCTCTTGCTTCTTTTCGCAGCAAACACTTTCTTGCGACCATTAGTTATACACCCGGACGTATCCTCCTCTCATCTCGCCTGGGCCTTTGTTTAGGGCCTCGGTTGCCGCCGTCGCAGCCGCCGCAGCGGTGCCGCAACGCGTCGATCATCTCATCATCATCTTCCTTTTGGTTTTTCTTGTTCTAAAGTCGATTGAAATTAAGCACGCGCGCGCCCCTCTCTGCTCGAGAGAATAAGTCGATCGACGTATTATACATTATGTAGAAGAGGAGATGGCGTAGTAGACGCGACGATGATAATGCAGCAGAAGCAGCAGCAGCCGGGGCCAAAAGTGGTGACGGATCGTTATGTGCTCGAAGGCGTTCGCTCGACGCGTCCTTGCTTTTTCTCCTGGACGCGTGCATATATGCACAACGAAACACTCGACGCGGTATGTATAAGGATCATTAATCTTCCCGCGTGATACTTTTTGTTTAATAATTTCACACCCGTATACAGGTTCGCGTGTAGTGCATATATACGATCAGCCGCTCCGGCACTGCTTTGCTCCTTTAATGTGTACAAAACGCCGCTCGAGCTACCGGCTTCGTGGTTTCGAGCATCTCGAACTTCACGTATGACTTTCCGATTTAAAATTATACTATCCAGAGGTGGAATCGCAAAGTTTGATATTATCATTAAAAGAAAAAATCGACTTTAATTCGGCCCGCTCGCAAGGTTAATATGTCACTTTGCATGTCAAGCGTACATTCGCAACTTTTATACCGACGGATCTATAAAAGCATCATCGACGTATGTATACGCGAGATCATAATATGCCGCCCGCGTCCAAGAGCGCAATCTACATAATCAATAAGACTCGTTATTCAATGATCGCACGCGGGTTCGCGAGTGATGGCATCGGTGCACATTCGTGCGGCAGGACACGCAACGCACGCAGAGCGAGAGAGAGAGACGCGCTGCTATATACATGATGTAGGACATGCGATGATACTCGAACTGCATCGCACGTGAATTGTAAAGCCGCGGATCCGCATCGATTAATATACTTTCTTGTATATGAGAAGCATCCCGAGATCGCATTATGCATTGTCCGACTTCGATAATTACGGCCCGACCGCCTGCCGATGTCTATTAAAGCGAGACGAGAGTCGAGAGCTTTTTTGGCATTATTATTGTTCATGGTCTAGCCTATATGTTTGTGTGTGCTATATTTTGTTGCTGTGTGTGCCATATTGATGCAAGAATATAATAAGTGAACTTGTTTCGATAGTTATCCGATCGATATTATTCTTATTGCTTCGCAAAAATTGGTGTGTTTTCACATCAAAACTTTCAAAACTAATTTGCATAATACGATTCAAACTTTATCGTCGAATATCGAGTTCTTAAATTGATTAATTGATCTCGAACATCAAAGTCTCGACGATCGAGCCATTAATACAAATAAATCATTGCGAATCCAAGTCGATATAATTGGCCCACTCTGCGTGGCATGGCTTTATCGTACTACGGCCCATGATGATGCACAATATACAATACAATTCCGAATGCACACACATACGCATTTATAAATATTCCATTTGAATTGAAAACGTATATAGTTATGAACCGATCCACGGCAGCAGCCGACTCGCAGTCCAATTTCCACTTCAAAAGCTGAGCAAGCAATTAGGATTCAAGCTCGTCGAGAATGCAATATATGATAATTTCTCACGATTGTTTTTTTTTTACCTCCATCCGCGGAAATGCATGGCATAAATAATTCGCCCACAGCAGCTCTTTCGCTTCGTTATTCAATTGAAAAAGATGTGAAAAGTCAAGAGTTCTCTTGGCACCACTAATTAATAGATTTTTTCAATGCCACTCGCTGCTACTGATGTTCGGAGGCTCGAGCGTATGTGTGTGTCTGTGCGCGCACTGCGCTAGACAACCACTTGAATGCTTCATTTATCATTTTTAATATTTTCACTTTTGTATACGCTGGCGGCTCGGCGTTGTTTATACATGTTTATCCTTATCGCAGCCGAGAGTCTCGAGTCAGCTACTGAGATTAACATCGAACGATGTTGGGATATACATATGAAAAAAGAAAGAAGATTATTTTTAATTATGTGAATTGATACGCGGTGAGATAATTAGCTTACTAATATACAAGAGCGTGCGCTTAGGTTCAACTCTTTTCCATATGCAATAGGCTTTTAATACCTGTTGAATAATTGTGTCTCGAGCGTTTGGTAATGAGAGCTTCGCGCTGCTACCGCCAGCAGAGAGAATGCCGTTGTCTGAAGCCGCGCATATCCGAAAAAGATTCGTGTACGAGATAAATTTTATAAATGCCGATTTCTCGCCGAAGCATTTGAAATACCGTCACCTAGCTCGTAAATATATTCACGGTTCGGCTGTTGCGCACCTGACGAAATTTACCTCACACTTTGACTAATTACCATTTGGTCGTCTCTCATCCCAACCCCCTTCATCGCGGCGATCGTTGCACAACGTCGTGAATGCGTAATTCAATTTTTACGACTTCTTCGACGTTTTTTGACGTTCTCTCTCTCTCTCTCTCTCTCGGTGCGCGCGCGTTACGCATGCCAAATCAATTTTCGCTCGCGCCTGTGTGTGGTTTGTCGTGCGTGCGTGGGTATAGGTGCGAGTCGATGCTAAATTCATAGTGCACTAGCGCAGGCAGCTACAGCACACAGCACAGAAGCGCAGTGTGCAGGCACCGATGCGCACGCGGAGCCCCTTAAAAACAGTAAAAAGGATTTAAGCACGTAGATACGGAAACCTTTTTAATATTTATCGTCGATCGTTTTCTGCTTGGCTGCCTGCGTCGCAGCGCACAGACCATTAGCGATTCGTCGAGCAAACGCGCGCAGTTTCCCTGAAAAATATTAGAATACGCACACACACACACACGCGACACTGTGCGGATTGTGGTGGTGGTGCTGCTGCTGCAGCGCGGGCTGATTGGTATCTGCGCGTGTGGCACATTATATTTCATTGGGAGGTGCCGGTCTGTTCGCACCTCGTATACACACACACGCGCTAGGACGCCGAGACGCGAAACGGAATACCAGATGTAGCTGAGAAAGTCTCGTGAGTGCAGCACGGCACTATAACACATCGGAAGGACAACGGCACGACGAAGGCGAGAGTAAAAGAGGAAAGAAAGAGAGAAAGAGAAACGAGTATCTGCATGTGTGAGTGTGTGTATCGTTTTGGTTTATCGGCTTTGTCGATCTTTGCACCTCGCGCTCGCCCAAAGGTGAGAGAGCACAAGATTCCCGACGCGTGCTCGATCCTCTCCGCAATCATACACATATCGAATCGAGCTTGTGTATCGCCGCTGCTATATGCGACTGTGTATAAGCATCGTATGTGCATATATCATGTATAGACATTACATACGTACGCGTATAATACGGGAAACCGCGCCTCATTTCTCACATGCATACACCATTTCGATACAGGTAGGTATATATAATGCGAAAACGCGTTGAAATTCTTTATTTCGGATACTTCCGGGCCCCGCGTTGTGCGTTGGTAATTATATTGTTACAAACCAGTGTTTAGGCTTGGCACGTTGAGAATAATAATTTTTTTCACGATTCCTCGTGCACACTTTACATTTCATCGAATGCCAATGGTAATGACATGGCTCTTTCTCTCTCTCTCTTTCCCTCGATGCGCTTAATTTATGCAGCGATTCGCGCGCATTACCCTCGCCGCGCTCACTGATGACGCTGCAGCAAACGGCAAGAATTCGCAGCTGTGCAAAGAATCGCAGAAATTGAAAATAGCGCGCGCAATTTTTTGTCCCGTCTGTGTGTGAGTGTGCTGCGCTGCGCTTCGGCCCCGTGACTACACAACTCGCTCCACAATGCATGCATATAATAATGTAAAAATCGAGAGAGAGAAAAAGAAGAAAAAAAGTGTATATAATGCTCGGCGACGGTGGCCGCGGTGGTGGTATACGATGTGTATGTGTTATAATAGCTCGAGGCGGCCGCGCGTGTGCACCAGCTCTAACAGGAAACATGGCCTAATGCCTTGATGTGCCTTGTCCACTGCTGCTGCCGAGGGATAATTCGTTCACCTTACTCCAAATTGTGTGCCTCCGCCACGTAAGACGTGTTGCTCGTCCTCCTTCTTCTTCCCTTTTTTTTGTTTTTTTTTTCTACCTTCGAGCCAAAATCGCACGTGGCACAGATGAATTATGATGTCGGTATTAGCACTGATGCACATAACATACAGCTATACTGGCCCATTAGGTGCGTCAAGTCAACGTTCTTTATTAAATTTTTACTTTTTTGTAAAATGATAATATCAAGTATGTAGAAAATTATTTTTCAATTTTCATTTTTCCTTAAAATTCGTTTCAACGTCTATTCACTCTCAAGCTTTCATCTGCTAGGTGTATTTGGAAACGAAAAAAGTGTACTAGAGCTCGTCATTATCGATGAAAGGGCGCTCCTACATTCATACGAATTTCGTGTTTTTTCTTTTTTTTTTCGGGCAATCATCATCCCACACCTAATTCGAAGCGAAATTTAAACAATTTTACTTCTTTCTCGAGAAATCATGAATTATTCGAGACATTATGTGCATTCTCGAATACCAGTACACTACCTTTGTCAATTATATAATCAAAAAAATTCTCACCAATACTTCGAAATTTATCTTATTTTTATTTTTATGTTTCTTTTGCAGATGCGTGCGAGCCGATGACAGATCGAACTTATGGTAAGTCAACCACAAATAAAGTTTATTCAATTTTGTTTCTATATTTTCAAGTACTATTTTATACTAACTTTGCAATGCATGTATTTTCCTTTCCTAAAAGAGCTTAAATATGTTTACGGTTTTTTCCACGTTTCTTCGCTGAAAAGTTTGAGTCGTACGATGACGTACCACAAGATATATCGCGTAATCGATGTTCTCGTCGCTTTTCGAAAAGCAAAAAGTGCATCTCACCCGCGAAGATACGTGTGTATACGTGGCGGCATTTCGTGGCGCAGGTAGAAAATTTTTCACGACTCGATATAAAAAGATTAGAGACGTTCAAATTGTCTCTCGCTCTCTTTCTCTCTCTCTTTCTCCGTTTCTCTTTCGTGCTGTATATAATAATACAACGAGCCCGGGTGTCGGGTGTCACTTTGTGCGCGCATGGGAGATCACAAATGACCGTCCGCGCTGCAGAGTATAGTTACAGATGCGGATAGCGAGCTCTCTCTGTCTCTCGCGCGAGCTGCCCGGCAAAAAAGTGTGAATTCCTCTCGGCGAGCAGCTACTGCACTTGTTTCAGCTGCGAGATATCTTTGTGCCAGGATTATATGAAGTGTGTGTGAGAGAGAGAGAGAGAGACGGACGTGAATTATTGCGAAACGTTTTATGCATTGCATAGGTGTGCTGCCATTATAGTACGTGCGCTGTGTGATAAGTTTTTGTTGCGCGCATACAGAGCAATTCGCATCGCGCGGAGCAAACTTGGCATTTGCGAGAATTCGGGATTTAATAACGACGCGTGAATTTAATTTTCTCGAAAGCTACATTTTTCTAAAATTACATCGATATCGCATGAATCAACTCCATTGGACAGCGCGAGAAAATTAATAATACGAAAATCCATTAGGAGCTATACACAACTAGTAGTACACACGTACAAATGAATTAAATTTTACATTAATACCATGCGTACAGGTGTGCGCGCGCGCGTGTGTGTGTGTGTATGACAGCATTTATTAAGGGCGAGCAGAGAAATTCTGCAGACTCTCCATCTCTTTTTGAGACACCCGCAGTCACATAATTGCACCTTATAGTATTTGCAGGTGCTGCTGCTGTGTTTCGTCGCCATATAATATCATACGATCGCACTCCGAGCATTTGATAGCTATGAAACAATGAAATTGATGAAATTGTTAAATTTACAAAAGTACATTCATTTTTATTATGGTAAATCCATTCAACTTGTTACATGCGGAATCGGGCGTAGCACATGTCAAACGAAAAGCAATACATATAAATGCGTCCGACTACTTCATCATTTCGAACTCCCAACATCCAAGAGTTGCTTTAAAATAAACAGCCTCGAAGCACTACATAGAGAAAGAGAGTCTCGGCGTGGTTGTATCGAATCAACAGGTTTCTTACATGTAAAAGAGTGTAAAACGTTTGGAAAGCAGTGGTATATAGAAAAGAAGAGCACACACCCCACATAGGCGCATAGAGCAGTAGTGACTCGTACACGCGCGCGAATCTTTTAGTCGTTATATAGGGGTGGAGATCTGGAGCGAAAAGCTCGCAAACCCTCACCCACACCCACTACTACTCGGCACGATCGCGCGTGCGAGAAGACGTTGCGTACGTAAAAAAGCCCAAGTCTCTCTGCTCTATTAGATGTATCGTTCGTCCGGGGGATCTCTGTATACAGCGCACACCGGCACACGGACGTCAAAGCTCGAGCCGTATGGATATATATACGCGCGGGGAAAGTCAAGTCCACCCTTGGCCCGAACACGCCCGCGCACAACACGCGTTTTATACATTCCCTCTTCTGTATATGGCGTGGGTTGCGGAGGAGCGTGAAGAGACAGACGATTAGGACTTTGGGCGTATGTATAGCGCCTTATAGCTTCTCTCGCTCTCGCTCTTGTATTATATCCGGGATCCCCCATGGAAAACTTAAAATAACATCGTTCCATAATTCGGCTTGCCGTCACCGCCGACAGTCCTTTACCTTAGATATACATGCCATGCTGCAGGCTGGTGGAAAACGTGTATTCTCCCGCTGTAATGCGTGTGCCGCTTTTGCGGACGAAGATGGTGAGAGAGAGAGGGAGAGAAAGAGTGAGATTCTGTCCCGTCATCGAGCGATTTGCACGGCCATTCTTTGGCCGGGCATATACCGCGCTTGATATAGATTGATGTACTCGCCGAATCGCGCGCGCGCGCGAATGTATATTATACGCACGCATTTACCAAAGGGGGAAATTTCACCGATAAAGCGGATTCTTTGATAAGGCGGAAAAATTGAGCAGTTATATAGTGTACACTTCCTGACTACGCGGCTGTATAGTCTAAAATTGATCCCATAAAGCGAGCTATACAGATTACACAGAGAGCTTGAACACAATCGGCATCGAGAACGGAAAAGTCTCGATTA
This sequence comes from Trichogramma dendrolimi, assembly GCA_034770305.1. Classification (NCBI taxonomy): domain Eukaryota; kingdom Metazoa; phylum Arthropoda; class Insecta; order Hymenoptera; family Trichogrammatidae; genus Trichogramma; species Trichogramma dendrolimi. Next base: position 3,567,416 of record JAPMIB010000001.1, read on the forward strand.
ATAAACACACGCGCGGAGCTGTCTCTCGCGCACCTGACCTCGCAGACCGACTGCAGCAATGCACGCGTTTCGGACTCGAGTATATAGCCATGCACACATGCACACACGAGCGCGCAGGTATAAATATAGAAGTTGAGCACCCCTTTGACAGTGCTCATTACAGCTGTGTCCCGCCCTCTGCTGCGCACAAGCAGCATCGCAGTGCAACAGCAGCAGCAGCAGCGGTGTACGGGTAATCAGCAGAGGCACTTGACTTTCTTTCGATAGCTATATATACGTACGTACATGTATGCTCGCTTGCTTACTGTATGCAGCAGCAGCAGCTACAACTCGAGGGTGGGAGCGAGCAGAGAGAGAGAGAGAGTCCAGTGGAGGCGGTAGCTGACCTCGCCCGGGGCCTTTACTTTTCGTCCTTTGTCTCTATCTCTTCTTCTTTCCTCTACCTCCAGTCTCCTTACGTTATTTCTTCTTCTTTTTTTCTTACTTCGTCTTTCACTTCTCTCGTTCATTTTTGCCTTCGCGCGTGCACACATACACCCATGCACTCGTTCGCATATGCAAGTTTTGTTTTCATTTATTTATTTATTTTTATTTTTTCAATTTTTTGTTACCTCCTGCGTGAGTATTCATACATATAATACGTTGCATACGTGCAATAGGGGCAGTGCGAGAGAGGGAGGGAAAGAAAAAGAGCACTAATTTAACTACCTAGCGCATGCACACGCGCTCGCTTATTTACAATGTAAGCCGCGCCAGCGCGCGGCCAAGGTTTTGTTCTGGATTAACGCCGATTTGAAGCATGTGTGTGTGTGTGTATGAGCTCTACATGACCACGCTGATGAATTTACAATGACAGGAGGATATCGTTTTTTGCCGCAGCTGCATCATGCGCGCGCGCACAGTCGAGCTCTCTCGTATAAATGTAGCTTTTTGCGTATGTGTGTGTATATATAGGCCGATGCATAATTATGTACGTGATAGAGAGAACTCGCGCGAGCATCCGGTTTACAGGTGTATTCGCTTTTGCGATTCGTCCCCATCCGTAGCTATCTGCATTTAGAGATGGAAGTAAAATTCTTTATCGATTTGAATGATTATTTTAGAGACTTGACTCAATCAAGTTGACTAAAGGATGTTGACGCTTTTACGTGATATTTATTTAATTTTTATCATTATACATAAAACAACTTTTATATGATACGGATCAAATTTTTCAATGAATTTATAATATTAATAACTATTGTAGTACCCGAGCAACAGATATGAAAATATGTACTGCTTGAAAAAATCTAAAATTGAATGTGGAAGCACACAATAAAATTAAAAAAAAATGGTATTATGAATGATTAATTTTACTTACACGCTACCTTTAAATGAAGTCTTCGTTGAAAATTAATGTATGAGTATTGCATCAAAATGCATTTTGTGATATAGGTCATTTTTAAAACAAAACTAAATCAAAAAGATTTGATTCTGTTTCAACAGAAACAGAATAGAACTGCTTTGAACATTTTGATTGAAAATTAACGTTTAAATAATGATTTAATTGCTCAAAAAATGTGTGAGATTTCGATCAAAATTAATGCCAGCCTCTACCACTAGATGGCGAACATCTTTGACTGTTAATCCACAAGAGGCAAAGTCAAAATAATTGTATAAGTCTAGACAAGGTCGTGAAAAAACACGTTTGACCTGAACGATCATGGGCAGCATATATCTCTTTGATACACACGTATCTTGACTAGAACGACGAACAAAAAAGCAGCTGAAAAGTCGTTGACGTAATTTACATCATGATCTAATGCAAAAGTTCTCGCCAAAATACGCGTTGCATTTAAAAAGCTCGCGTCGTTGCGCACGCGCCTCATGGAACGCGGTGTGCGACAAAGAAAAAGCTGCTGCTGCTGCTACTGCTCAGCGCTCACGGTAACTGTTTCTACGTTGTAGGATGGCAAAAAAGCGCCGAGCGCGGCCCTTGTGCATACGGAATCCAGTCGTCCTCGCGGCTGTCATTCGCGCTGCGATTTCGTCAAGCTGCGTGCACTACCACAAGCTCGTATGTTGTCACTGCCGGGCATAATATTGCGCGTGTGTCGCACACGAGATTTCCCATCAACATCCTCGAGAGCCTCTCTCTCTCTCTCTCTCTCGTCTTCTCCTGGCTCGACCATGATTCTCGGAAAATGCCATAAATTCTTTTTTTTTTAATCCCCCCTCATTGCCGAGCCGGCGAGCAGCTATGGTATAAAAGATAGCTATTCCCTTTCCGTTACGTTATGGTAACGCTACAGATAGTACACGTATATGTAGAGCCTAACCCGTTCCAACTCTTGATCCGAGGCAACGTATTATACACATTGCGCTATGCGCTCGCGAGACGCGTACATACGTTATATGCGTGTAGCATACATCAACTCGTACTAGAAAAAGCTTTAACGCCGCTGCTGCTGCGCAGTCCATCGTCTGGCTCGGCTATTTCTCTCGCGGAATCTCCGTCGACTACTGCGAGAGACTATAGGGGGATTCCAGCAGCTCATTAGGAAAATTTGTCCGTTGTCGTCGTCGATCGCGTAAATAGCCTCTAGGCTTTCGCTTTACTATGTGCTACTGCTGCGCAGAGCTCGAATTGTACGGTTACCTGTTTCTACGAGCAGCTACGCGATGATCGCGTATACGCTCAAGCTCGTGTCTCAAGCAACGAGTCGCGACTCGTCGTCTACTTTTCACGTTTCTTCGTTCAATAAACCCAATGTATACGAGGGTTAACGCCGAGGACAAGGAAAATTTAGCCTCGAGGGTGGGGCTCGTTAATCGGCCGTCGTTATATCCGAGACTGCTGCTGAAGAAGCTGGAGCGTCCGAGAAAGGAAGCGCATACACGTGCGGACAAAAAATATAATACGAGCGCAGACCGAATCTCGAGATCTATTTGTCTTACTCGAGTCGTCGAGAGATCGCCGCGCCGCGGCTACTCCTTTCTTCCCTCCCTTCCCTCTTGCCACTCTCGCGGTATTCGTCACTCAAAGTCAGGCGCGCTCCGTGCAATAATTCTATCCCTATATACGCAAATTTGGAGCACGGCAGCGGTGGTGGCGGCGGCGGCGATGGCGGCGAGCGAACGACAAAGGAAGCCGCCACTGCCGCCTGCAGCATATTGCACGCACAGCCGGGCGCAACGTGTCGTCCTCGTGAGCGACGAATTTGCTCGTTATCCTGCCTGCATAATCTTCCACGTTGTTCTCTCTCTCTCACTTTTATACATTATACAAATGGCTTTTTGCGCCGACACCCATTCCGCGATTCCAATGATATACTCGATTTTATACTAATATGTTTGTGCGTACTTCTTGTACTGCAGCGACAAAAAATTCACTTCAAAGACTCGAGCGCATCACTTTGCAAGATTTGTTGTGAAACGCAGGAAAAAGTCTCATAGTCTTATACGTATCACACTCGCAGACGCGATATATTTTTGAAAGTGTCATCGCGAGTGAAAGAGATTTTTTCTTATCTATATCGTTTGAGATTCAAATGTTTTTCCTCTTGCGTATAGACACACGATATAATTTGCATCGGGGGAGCTAGATCACTACTTACATAACTTTTTTTTCAATGATTGCTGTTTTTTAATTTTCCGTGTTTACGGAAAACAGTGGAAGGGGCTATCAAGGGATGCTAATTGTTGCTTCAAAGAAAGAAATTTCCGGTTCACAACATTACTTTAAAGTGCCTGTTAATATTTGAATTTTTATACAAAGAAAATAATAACAAAATGAATAACAGTTTAAAATATTTTATTATTCATCAAAAACTTGAAGATGTTCACATAAAAGATTTCCAATATGTCATAGCGTACTTATACAAGTGAGAAGTCTACATATGGTTCAAATTATTTATCGGGTCAAATCTTACATTTGGTTTGCTACTATCATGTACTGCTATTACGTCAATTTCTAAGATATGCTGGAATCCAAATGATTTATAGAAATTCTTGCATTACTAAGGTTACTTTTTTGTCAAAATGATTTGCTAAGATTATGAACTGCATTTATGTGAATATTGAGGTAATTCTTGTATCCAAATGATTTGTGACAAATCTCACATTCGCACACCAGTGTCCAACTGAGGCATTTTTAACCACACCAGTACAGTGTACAGCGGTATTATGGCTTATATTAGAAATAAAGTTCAATTAGTAATTAGAGCTATTGGTAGTAGTTAAATAACTATAAGGCCCCTTCATAAAACCCTTTTACAAAAAAATACCTTCATCTCTACTTTTAACAAATGGCTCAGTAGTGTTTTTTAAATGAAATTGTTGTGATTTGTCGTTGAATTTGGGCAGATGACGTGTGATGTATCGATCGCGAGTTTTACAACTTTTTATTACGTGATCAAGTATGGGTATGATCTTTTGCACGCTGAGTGCGCTGAAAGGGGCTAGTAAGCTTTGTTATAAAGCTTTAAAGCTCCGCGATGACAACGCGACATCGTCGTTGCATTCGTGCTCGCTCTCGTATACTGTACACAGATACGTGAAGCTGGCAATTATTGAAAAGGTGCTCCAGCCGCTGCCTATACGTGCGGCCAGTCGACAGCTAGCCAGAGGCTGTATTACGTGCACCGTACACAGATGAACTACATAGTGGTACACACGATGCACACTCTGCACACATTATGGCGCGTTTACGCGAGCGCAAACTGGTTTAACTAATACACCATCGTGTGTTTTCCCAGCGTTGCTCTAGCTCCAGCCCCTGCATCTTAATGTATATCTAATTCAAAAATCAACTTGTGCTTTATGGACTGCTGCTGCTGGCAAGCTGCTCGTTGTTGTTGTTACAAGTTTGCTGGTGCACATGCATGCCTATACAATCTTAGACCGCTAAGCCGAGACTTTAAGTCTATCATGCATTCGAACGTATTGATCTTGACGATGTTCATTAAAACAGCTTCACGTTTAGAAGTGACCAAGGTCTGCGTATTTAGACGAAACTCATGGATACACGTGTGCTTGCGATCAATCAAATATCATGAAAATTTAATAGTTACCGCGGGCTCGTCCATTTGGTCATTTTCTACAGTCGTCCTGATGACCTTCTTACGCGTTGAATTCATTTTCTTCGTCAGTTCGACGATAGTTACATTAACGCGATACACGTTGCGTAGCATAGTCGCGATAATTTAAAAGCAATTATGTATTTTCAACGTAATATCGATCGGCCAGGGCGGTGGCCGCCACGAAAGAGATCGGCATTGCTGAGACTCGAGTCGGCGCGGCGACTCTGTACACAAGCCGATGCGCTCAGGGCAATCACAAATGTATTCATTCAAATGGTATGCGCGCGCTCTTGGGCCATATACCCGGGGATCATCGCAAATTTCGGGGGCAAAAACGGGCGCGAGTGCCTACATTTATATACGAAGTGAAATACCTGAAAATATTTTCGGCCGCATTCCATCAAAAACAACAATGCAGCAGCAACGGAGCGGTGCCGAGTAACAGAGGGAGCCGCGAGGACGGCTCGAGAGTGCGGAATCTCGTCACATACCCATGCAAATCAATCGTCGGGCAGCAGTAGCAGCAGCCCGCGGGTGATGGGCATCAAAGCCACGAAACGAGTCGTCGAAAATTCTCGCCGCTACCGACGCCGCCGCCACCGAATCCGCGCAGGTATATATAGTATATAAGCTGAATCAGCGGCACGTATGACAATGAGTATATATATAGAAAGGCTCGTGCAGGGCAGCACCTACTCTGCCTTCTGAGGCTCTCGTCGACTCGCTCCTCAAGAAGATCCGGCCGAGACCTATTATTTAGCATAGCCACTTTTTTCCGAACGATGCTGCCGCTGCTGCGAGTTGCGCGCAGCGGCGGCGTTTGTCTTTGTACCCTCTCTCATTCGCTCGCTCTTGTTCTCGCTCTCGGAACGACGATGATGATGACGATGCAACGGCAGCCAGCAGCAACAGCAGCCCCTTCCTCTCGTCTTGTCCTTCTATCTCTCTCTCTCTCGCGAAGAGGACTTTTTTCTTTCGTTTTCTGCCCTTCCTCTCGCTCGCATACTCTGTCTCTCTTTCTCTGTTTGATGCGTATTATGCGCGCTACCTCGGCGTTACGTATGTATAACTTTTCTTTTTTTCTCTCTCGTTCTCTTTCGCGTTTATGTATGCGCTCGTTGGCTATATACGCCTGCGATCGCAACGGCAGCAAAAGGCGCAGAGGCAAATCATCATCCTCGTGTGCAACGATGAGAGAGTACGAGAGTAAGAGAGAGAGGTAGAGAGGGGCTAATGGACGCTCGATCGTACGCTTCATTATTGTAATTTGACTACTATTAGCTGCGGCAGTGCGCAATATTGCCTCTCGCGAATCGAACGATTTCCGCTTGTGCATTATATTATATTGCGAGAGGCCGAGAGGCCACAACGAGTTGATTATTGTTGTATCTCCTTTGGAATCGTTATTCGCGCTTGGCGCTTCTCTTCTCTTTCTCTCTCTCTCTATCTTTTATGTATATCTGCGCTCTTGCACATCGATATAATTATACATTTTTAATCCTGGACGTGGCACCTTTCACTGCATCAACAATCAATTCATTCGATATTAATTTTTGGAAGTCAAGCACACGCTGAAAATTAGTTTACTTCTTTGCTTTCGAACTATATCCTTAAAATTTGTCCGCAGGATTCACGGTCCACACCGAAAAATCACCTTTTCCATTTTTCTGCTGCTCTCTTTCTCTCTTGTCAGCCCTCGCACGTGGGAATAAACGAAGAACTTGGCAGCGGTAGATCTCGCGCACGTACTAAACGTATAATATACATTCGCGTTCTCGCGCGCCAAGGTGGTACTCGAGCTGGCAGTAGCTGCATGAGCAGCAGCAGCAGATTTTTTGTGTCGAATTCGCGGCTTCGTGCCGCCGTATACAGAGTGGGCCTCATCACGAGCTGCAGAGCTGCTGCAGCAAGGAGACGCCAACGCGACGTTTATTAAATTCGAGAGACAAAAAGCAGCAGAAACGGCTCGGGCGAGTAAGCTCGACTCCTTCTTTCTCGCTCGTTTTCTCAGCTTCTTGCCTATACGTAAAAGAGCGCTAACTGATTCGAGTTATAGTGCAACACCTCGTGCGAGCTCGCTTATACAATAGTCTACGTGGTGGCAGAAAATACGACTTTTTGCCACCACCTGCGCGGCGATGAGCAATTACTAGCCTACTCACAGCTCGATAATTTCCGTGCCGCTGCCGTCCTTGTTGTTCTGTACCTGCCCACCTGTGCTAATTGTGTCGACTGGACTTGTAAAATGTATTATAATATCGCACACATGTATACTTATAATATATGTCTCGACACGACAAATACTTTGTATGTTTTTTATTGTCTTCGCGACTTTGTTTTTCATTTCGAGTTTTTTTATAAATCCTTACAAGATGTCTAACTCGAGCTGTGACATGCAACTCATTTTAATATAGGTTCACACGAGGATAATTTTTCCAATTCGTGAAAACGATTGTAAAACTCGAGTATTTAAAATTGCAATTTATTGCGATACACCTTGTAATATCATACAAGGATATGATAAAGTACATAAAGCGCAGCGCGCGGCGGAGCAGAGTATATAGCTTATTCATATTCAAAAGCGATGTTTAATCAAAGGGCGCTGCGCTTCCGCAGAGAGAAGCCGCCGCCGCAGCCGCGCTTATAAATCAAAAACATTCAAATCTGTCTTGCATTTATATAAACACAGTCCGAGATTAGTGCCTGTGCGAGAGTATGGTATAGTCGCCTGTGAGAATCATTCGTTTCCTCCCCAAAAAGCCATCATGAAAAGCAATCACCGTGTGGCGTATGCATATTATATATTACGTTTGCAAGAATCGTCAAAACAGAGAAGAGAGATGAAAAATAGAACAAGAGCAAATTGGCGTACGCCTACCTGTGCGCAGAGCGCACACAAGGATCACGAGAAAAAGGGACAAAACGAAAGGTCAAAAAAAAAAAAAAAAAAAGAAGAGAAAGAATATCGCAGCCGCACATAAATCTGCGCAACGTATGAGGCGGCGCAGCGGCGGCGTAACGCTATCATTACACATCCGCGCGCGAGCGAGCGAGTGAGAGAGAAAGAAGAGCGCTGACGAGCTCTTGGGAGGCTCTCCTCACTGCTGCTCTCCAAAGAGCGAGAGAGCGAGCGAGATGCCGATATTTTAATGAATTCGCCGAAGTCGAACGAAATCCCTCAGAAGCGGAAGAAGAGAGCCGGAGCTCGCATAAGCAAAAATCATTTTTTCGAAATGTATATATCTCTGTGTATGTATATTATATACCTGCGCCTACGGTGAGTAATACGACTTTTACCTGCTCGCCGGTCCCCGTGGAGCGCTCGAACGCTGTAATTTTGACGATCGCGATGACAAGGCGCAGGGGTGCATCATCGGGCTCAGGCGACAACAACAGGTATATATACGGGTCGCCGCCGTGGACTACACACGTTGCGCGCATCGCAAGCGAGCGAGCGGACTTTAATGAGCACAGCCAAAGAGAGAGGGACAGTGGCTTATTATTTGCAAAGAGCGCGAGATGAGCTCGGAACAATATTTACGATAAATCATTACGTTTTCCATACGAGTGTGTGTGTGTGTGTGCATGGGTATTTGTGTATTATAAATATGTGTAGCTATAATCTCGAAGAAAGCCAGTGCGATTAATTAAACATGTGTTGGTTTTATTCCGTCGTTTTTCCTCGCGGTATATCTCAGCCCCACGCGCGCACATGAACGTTCGAACGGAAAATGGTAAGCGCACGAATCTGTTTATAAAGTCACGTTGTGGATTTTTCACTTTTATTATATTGCGATATAATTATTAAGGCTAATTTTAAATTATAATTAACTGTCAATTAAATCAATTAGATCTCGCGAACTAGCATAAACATAACAATTAGTTTCTTATATACACACAGACAAAAAACGTGTTGTTGATGATGATCATCGTAATATAAGCAAAAAGAGGCTGCATAAAAAATTTAAAAGTTAAAATAAAGGAGAAAAAAGAAGAAAAAAAGTATATTACCCCGACAGATTAGACGGATGCTTCCTACGCGCGCGTGCACCTGCGGAGTGCGCAGTCTCGTGCATGCTTTCTAAACGCGAGCGCGAACAGTAGAGAAAAGTTAAGGCACTTATAATAGAGAATCCTCCTCTCGTTGCCGTACGTATACGCTGGTTAACGCGCTATATGCCGAATTGCCCGTGGCACGAGTGACTTTTATGATACGTATCCCACACTTTACCTGGATAAGCATCGAACGCATATATATACCACACACCCACATTATTATACGCTTTTTTTCATTAATCAGAATGCAGCAGCCTCCTGAATATGCGACTATCGCGTGCGATGAATAATATATAAACATACGTACACCGTTGCCCCGCCGATGCTGCGCGTGTCGTGTGTATACAACCTATCTGGAATCTGCGTTTAACGATTCGACTATTATACAGTTTTAAGTCGTTGCTTTTCGCGATCTTGATTCCAGGCTCAAAGAGAGAGCCTCGAATTCACCGCGAAATCTCGCTCTCTTCGCGCCATATACTGTTGCTGCTGTTTGCTATTAAAAATGTTAAGTCTTCAAGCTTGAGCAAGATTGATAATTAATAATTTATGCCGGCTCCTAAGTATGAAATTTAAAAAAATGCCTATTGGGTTGTCAAATACTCCCTGCAGTTTATTTACTACACGAATCCAAAGATTAATAAAAGATACCAAAAAGTCAGCGGGCCGAAAATATTAACAAAGTGTTTGCGATTGCTATACGAGGGGTAAGTAATAAGGTTGGATCCGAGCTCCCAGCGAAGAAGTCTTTGCCGTCTCTCAGCTGCAGTGCATTCGGTGTAGTGTACTGGATTGCTGTGCAGCCAGTGCAACCACACAACACACACACAGCATCACGATCGAGGCTCGATCTTAATTTCGATCGAGGCTGTATTGAGACGTCGCCCGGTGTATATAGACCTCGTTTTTATTATTTTTTTTTTATACATCGTCTCGGGCTTTGAGGCGAGAGCCTCGTCGATTTCAATAGGCCACGCACAAAAGCCACAGGCCGCGCTGATCGGGCTACGTGCATATTGTGTACAACATAATGAGCGTGGAGTTAAAAAGGTCGAGAGATCCGAAAGAGCGAAGAAGAAGCAGAGCAGAGGAACCTTGGGAGCGCTGCAGTATATATTATCACGGCCCCAAAAAAGCACGCGCGGGATCGAGCGTTACGAATTTTAATTTCGAATTGGCCGCGTTGTGTCCCGAGAGAGAGGAGATAATGTACAGCGCGATAATGATTACATTTCTATCGCGTTCGTGGGGATGCAGAAATTGACGATCGCGGCATCAAAGGATAATGTACGTTGCGACGTGCACGTGTTGCGATCATCGAGCTGCCGTCCGGGTTTCGATGATACATGGCCTTTTTCATTACGCGCACTGTTGGTAATGCGAACTTTATGTAAGGGCTATCTACTTACAGACTTACACTACACTTGTCGTCGTCGTCGTCGTCGTCGTCGTCGTCGTCTTTGTGTGGGCTTCATCAGGCCGCGCGGCGCAGCGCACGACAGATCGTTATTTGCATTCGTCGTCGAGTCGTGCAGCAGTTTATCATGCACGATCCTCGCGTGGACGTAGTCGCGACAATGGATCATCAGATCGTAGAAAGAGGCAAGAAGAAGCAAGAAGCGGCAGATCACGCGACGGATCGAGGAAATTCCAGCTATACGAATTAAGAGCAATATAAGCTCTTGCGGCTCTCCTGGCTGTGCGCCACACTATACGTACAGCTGTCTTTGCATTGCTAATTTTATGCCGCGCCGTCGGAACAGTATCAAAGCTCGGCTGCTTCTTTACGCATATATTGTTGTTGCATGCGTGTGCATGTGAATATACGTAAGGCAGGCAGGCAGGCAGTTCTAAACGAAGCTTCACTGCAGCTCGTACGAATGCGGAAACTCTCGCGTGACAAGACGACAATTTGCCGATATCATAATACGCAACATGCAGTGTGCCACGTCGAGGCCGCCCCGGCAAAAGTAAGATCTCACGAGAATCGAGCTAATTATTCACACAATGTGTATCGTGCATGCGGCAGCAGCAACAGCTCGTATAAGACGAATGCGCAGACAGACTTGCACAGAGCGCACCACGCACGACGAGAGATATGTATGTCTGTGCGCAAAATGCACGAGAGAGAGAGAGACGATCCAACGCGATGTATGTGGTATTTAAGCTTTGCATGACGTTCGTCTATTTATCAAGTGCTTCAGCAAGCAGCACACACACGCATGCACAGACGTGTATTGTTTATTGTATATAAGGTCGCAGCATTGCGACGCGATCAGCCGCCGCCGCCGCCGCAACAATCACCTGCGGGCGATTTTAATCTAATTTGTATCTCTCGAGTTCTGACGATCTTTTCTTTCCTTTCAAAAGCCGCGCGTATACAGCATAGTCTTATAATTTGTACCGCCCGTGACTACCGTTTTCGCGCGCGGCCCTCGGAGCAGCTTTTGTGAGAAAATAAAACAGCCAGTTGAGTTGAGCATTGTGTATATCGCGGGTGGATGAATCGCGCGTGTATACTCCTTATAAATGCATTGATAAATCGGCCTGGTCTGTCCGAAATCCCTCAAAAGAAACTCAATGCATCGAGCGCTATTCAATCGTAATTTTTCTTCCTCCGCTCTTTCTTCTGTCCCTCTTATTAAAGATCGGACTCGTATGCAAAAAAGTCGAGGATCGTTTCAATCGTATATTGCAGGTCTCCGTGGCGACTGCATCACTGCATTCACGCACACACGTGCGGTGCACGCGCGCGTATAACTCGCCAACTGTGCCTTACGATGATAAAAAAAAAAAGGAAAGAGAGACGATCGGTGCGGTGCAGCGAGCACATATATACACTTGGCCGGGCGAGTATCGTATTAAATGCGGTGTATACGGTCGGTACTCGGGTACTCTCACTCGGTATAAAGTCCGTCGAGTCACGGGGCGCGTGTGTGCATATCATCAAAACTTATGATCTCTCATCGAGCTTACAAATTATCGTACATGTCCTATAATGAATCAAAGTCTAGAGCGCGTATATGGAGGGCAGCGCGTGGTACTCTGTGCCTATATGGTAGTCACGCACACCAATATACGTATACGCGACTCGATATATAACCGATTAGTATGTGCGCGCAATGTACGAGAGAAGAGAGAAGAGAGAGAGAGAGAGAGAGAGAGAGGAATCGAAGGACGCAGAAAGGACAGACTGTACCACCCGTGCTGGTTATGGAATTATAAATATGAATACGAAATCGATACGTTGGCAAAAAGTAAAACCACGCATACACACGCAAATACACACAAGATGCAAATAGTGCATCTGTGCTTAATTTTGCTCAATAGCCAACTTAGGCCTCGTGATTTTGATGTCGTGCTCGAAACAAATCGATAAATGTAACTGAACACAAAAAAAATAGATTAAAATTAATCTAAAAGTGGAAGAAATGTTTTTTCCTTGCACATAGGAGAACACAATTTCGTGTAAAAGCATTAAAATTAATGTGTTTATATTTACTATCAACAATTTTTATCTTTAGCGATAACAAAAAAATTTTTCAACTGTGCTTTTACTTATTATACAATTATACAATTATTATACAATTATTTTCACTTTGCCACTTGTAGATTTAAAGATACAGGTACTCGCCATTCAGCGGTAAAAACTGACAATAATTATCATTGTGTTTTTATACTTTTTTTAAGCAGTTAACACAACAAATAAATATGAATTTCAACATTAATTTTCAACGACGATTTCATGTAAAAGTTTGTTGAATAAAATTCAGTATCAGTCACTTAAATTTTAGTGCCTGATTTTCCATTAGAAATTTGTATTAAATTAAAGATTTATTTTACAGTTTAAATATCCATAGGTCAGTTAAGGCAACATTCCATTTTGAACATTCATCTCAATTTTTTATTTTATCGCGTCTGAAATATAATTTATTATTTATCAATTCGGTAGTGTGACGCTGTACCCTTAAATTGATACCTACACAGGCGAAGCCTAAGCGAAGGATCATTTTTTATTTAAACCGCGCGATTGTTGGAATCTTTGATACGTATTCTCTTGGAAAACTCGCGAAAAATTATTTTTATTGTACCTAATTGAATAGGAGCATCTAAACGATGATTTCACATATTCAATCGTAATAATTATTATTCAATTATTGTACACCGAACGAAAAATATGGGCTCAGACCGGAGTTCACGAATTTTCCTATCAACGTTTCCAACAATCGCGGTTTAAATAAAAAATGATCCTTCATTTAGGCTTCGCCTGTGTAGGTATCAATTTAAGGGTACAGCGTCACACTACCGAATTGATCATAAATAATAAATTGAATATTCATATTTACGCTTATACAATAAAGGTGCCGTATTCCAATCGAGTACAAACTTATTAAATTTATTCGAATTAAACGATAGTACTTCATCTGGCCTGTGAACCGCGCGTGTGCAGATCGGCACACGTGCGAGCGAGAGACGTGGACGATCATTCGCTGATCATACACTGAGCGCGTAAGGCAATTTCATTTGCCTGAGTGTGTGTGCAACTCAACCGAACAAATTGATAAGCTCGCTCGTACACGCCTTACGTTTGCATTGCTGCTGCTTCTGATGCCAGAAAGAAAAGAGGTCGGGCTCTTTCTCTCTCTCACTCCATCTCCACTAAGTTCGGAAAACTATTTATTATACACAAGAGCATGATGTGCTTGCGTATCATAATGTATCTGTCACTTGTCTTGCATGCATGACGTCTCGGACTCAATGAGCATGTGGATGATCTTTTACAGTAAGTAGCTGCAGCTGCTCTATCGCATCTACCTTACGAATATCAGTTGTATACAGTTGTACATTAATATGTGCACTTATTTATTTAGACGTCGCTATTGAGCGATTCGGAGGTGATCAGCGCGCGGGTTCAACGATCACGCCACACGATTGCACGTATCTCTCACGGAGTTACAATTGTTGCGATCGCGGATCCTAATCGATCCTCAAGTGGAAGTAATTAACTCATTGCAGTGTGTAACAATAATCGCGATCGGACTTGCACGAGAAAAAAAAAACTCGAGCCGTAATGTGTATCGAGCTTGGGTGCCACCGATATACCGATACGTATAATATAGCCGCAACAAAGTTTAATACATATAGAGACCGGCTGATCGGCTCATACGGCATGCCGTCATGCGCAAATACAAGTACAATATAACACAACGATTAAATGCGATCGTATTACTACATCATTCGTTATCAGGCCCGCCGCCGCCGCAGCCGTGATTATATGGGAATGAGAGGATCATCGGCCGTGCAAAAAGATGATGATGATTCTCACGTGAGTCGGTACCATTAGCATAGGCCGCGAGAGAGAGAAAGATCCGCAGCCGTGGCGCACGTATATATACGGGTGTGTATACGTACCCCCCACAGCGCCGCCCGCTTGATTTTTGCATCCACACGCGCGCTCGAGACTATTACATACACACATCCGTGCAAGCAACAGCAGCAGCCGCATATGTATGTATTTATACATATGCAAGTTGCGCGCGAACCAAGAGATGATGATGAGAAAGAAACGCACGATAACTGCCCGCGCGTACACACATATATACACACGTATGCACACACACCTACATTTATACAGCAGGTATATCAGCAGCAGCGGCAGCAGAGCCGCACGCGCGCACACAATATCAGCCTGTATATGAATTGCCAGTCAACTTGGCCGCTCGCAAAGCAAAGCATTGATTTATATTATAAGATGCATAACTGCTGCAGCTCTCAAGCAGATATCTGCTGCTGCTGCTGCAGCGCCTCTTTGCCTTTGATTATAATGCGATATTTATTCCGAAATGAGAAACGACGACTGGGTCCACGAGAGACTGACCGACCGACCGACGTGCCTCGTTATGCATTATACGCGTACCCGCATGTGTGCATACAGCGATATGCTAATGTCATCCGTTTTTCAGTCCACCCACGTCATGCGCGCGGGCGAGCTTATATATTTTGTGTATGCGATCGCGAGCTTAATTCTGCTTCGACGTTACGTTACGATGTAATGGTCCGTGTGTATTAATTATTGTAATTATTAAACGTTATAATTATTAAATACATAAGAGTCATAAACTTTATCGAAATATGATACCTCGTTACGGCTAGGGCAATGTCGAAGGCGGTTGTTGTAAATCGCGGGACTAAACGTCTTCGCGACACGCAATGACTTCGCGAAAGCTCGTATTTAAATTTCAAGTTTACATGCGCAGGATCTCTCTAAGTCATGCGCGGCGAAATCGTATCCACGCATAAACCACACGTGTGCGAATGCGTGCAGTGGCATACATATCGAACCAGTTCGTTTCCATCGAGCCCGGACGAAGAAGGCGCTACTACCTTTTTCATCTTGCATCTGTCTGTCTGTCTCTGTTTCTCTCTCTCAGGGCTGTATTTAAATCTCACAGTCTCGCAAGTTTTGAGTCGGTGTGACCCGGTGCTGCTGCTGCGGTCTGGCGAGCCCAAATAAAAAACCTTAGAAGAAGACGACGAAGAAAAAGAAGAAGGAGAGACAAGGACGCGAATTCCGATCGCGGGCGCCTCATTCACTCAGCGGTTAAAGAGGGCGTTTTCGTTTCGAGCTTTGATTTATGCCGCGCGCGGCGAGCTAGCTATATATGCTCTCGACTCGACTTATACTTTTGCTAAAAACGTATACGTATCGCTCCCCGTCGCTGCAGAATTATACATTTATGCAACGCAAACGATTCCCGTGCTTAATTTTCTCATTTTTCGTGTAGTTTTAATAATTCTAATGAGCGTCCAGGTGAGTTCGAGATCGGCAACGGTGATACGTGCAGATATAAGTGTTAATTTACGAAGTCGGACTGAACTTTTTCATTCGAGTGTAAAAAGTCGGGTACTAATAAATGAAAAGATTATCGACGATCGTACGCGGCACCCCACACTACTACTCATCGTTCAAAATGCAAATCGGCATTAACGATGTTAATTATAAGTAACATCGCGTCGCCAACACGCAACGATACATCGTTGTACAGCTATAACGCATAGACGAGAAAAGCTCAGGTTACTTTTTAGCTTATTGCAAAATTTTCTGCTCTAACCGTACACGCGCCTCTGGTTTATTATAATTTTTTTTAATTAGCAAATATGTCGGAATTATCTCTACTTTGCGCGGCTTATTTAATATTCAACTCGCCTCGGATTCTCAAGTATATACCACTGCAGATCTTTGAGGCGCGAGCGCACCACCTGTGTGCCGCCGCATCTTCAAATTAGAATTTTATCAAGAAATTGACCGGCGTGTACTACACGATTATGATGTATAATGGGCAAAAGGCCAGACTATACTCATTTTAAATTGCATTTGTGTAAGGTAATTAAAGTCGAGCTCATATGAATGAAACATTGATTCCATTACGTGATCTCGTTAATATGCACCTGTTTATTCAATTTTCTTATAATATGTTTTTTTCTTCTATAGCTCGAAGCTATAGAAATTACGCTTCCTCGAAACAATGTTTCGAATTTAACTAGATTTTTATTCGCACCTCGTCGCGTGTGCGGCTTAATATCATCGCCGCGCGCTGAATTATTTCACTCGCATTACATTACCGAACGCGGATGAAAGGAAGACGTCAAACTTCGTTGTCAATTAATATCCTCTTGAAGCCCGCGAGGCACTTGTGCTTATTGTACGCGTAATATGAATGGACTCGATCGTCGCGATCGCGTCGGGCCCCGAAAGGCAAAACGCGCAACGATCGATCGATCTGCAGCGCGCGCGTGCGAGCTCGCAAAAGTTTGTTTATTGATCGAGGACAATTTTTCAGGGCTGTCAGTGGACATGCGGGCTCACAATGACGAAGCCCTGCGCCGCGCATATGCACGGAGCAATTATGGTATTGAGCCATTAAAATTGAATCGCTCTATCAGAGGCTTGAAAAGGCGCGAAGAAACGTCTTAAAGAGTCTCCTCTCGAGTTCTCGCCCTTTCCCCATTATCTTCGCTCTCTGCACTCTCGGAACAAGCGCTAATGTTTTCATCTCGCGGACGGAGATGAATATCGACTTGACGCGAAGGTGAATAAAGAAAAAAAAGAAAAAAGGGCCGCCGGCGGCGAATCGGAACAACGAGCGAGTGAAATTACGACGGCTTATACTCGCTCGCTCTGGTGACAATACTGTATATAAATATAATATGCTTTCGCGCGCGCGCCAATGCTTGTGGCAATTAGGGGACTGGGTTGATCGCGCATTATGAAAAGGGTAGAAATGTTTCCACTCACTCTCTCTCTCTCTCTCTCTCTTCCTCGCGAGCAGCCCCAAAAGCCCTAAAGATTCGGCTAATGATCTCCCGGGGGCAACTTTGCTTATAAATACATTTCATTGTGCGCGCGCATATTATATGCCCTTTTGCACCTTTTGCGTTTCTCTCCTCGGCTGTGATGGCCGCGCGTGAAATGCTTTGTTTCTTATTAATGCTAGTCAGCGACGAGACGAGAGATTTGCGCGCGATCTATTGCGATTTTTATCAACGTCGTCAGAGCCATTTATAAACGATACCGTATACCTTTAGAGGAAATCAGCAACTTGTTGCCCAACACAAAATTAATTGTAGCTGCTTGTGTTTCGAATTATGATTTTGAATCCTGAAACTGTTTCCATCTACTCGCGCTAGATGGCGTAACGAAACTCGCAACAAATGTAGAACTGTATCTTGAATAAATTCCCGAGCAAACTATTCGAAAAACATCTATGTGTCAGTTAGTTGATGCGTGTAATATAAGTTCGCTCGTCACTGGACGAGCTATTATTCAATTATTATCATTGAATATCGACGCGTAAGTAAATGGCATCTTCGATCCATAACTGCACGATGATCTTTTTAAATTAAAATATTTTGATCGAGCCTGTTCGAGAGATCGGATGTATCGACAAAAGATCGTAAAAATATACAACACGATGGAGACGCATCAGACAAATCTTGATCGTTTCGAGTTTTCTTATCGAAACTCCATAAGTCGGTCATCAAGGATGTGAATATCTCCGTCAAAAGATTAAAAACTGCGTTCACCGCAATAATAATAATAATAACAATAATGGAAGCTTGCCCAATGCAGCTCGTATATAATTGTTGTTCATCTCTCGTTCTGGCATAGACATCCTATACACGGCATAGCAGTAAGTTGGCACAAAGTGTACTAGGGAAAAACTATTAAATATACATCGAGCGAAATGATAATTTCCTCGCGAATTCAATTAAACTCGTCTCGCTGCTGCGGCTATATATACCTGTACGCTCTCTTGGAATAATATACCGAGCGAAACACGAAGACAATAAACTTTTAAATGCGATCTTATATACAAGTCCGGCGGCAGCAGCAGTGTTGCTGCCGCCGCCACCGCCGTCACTGCAAAAAAAAGAAGAATCGCGTGATGCGTCGTTTTTTTTCAATCTCGCACACACACATACACACAGAATTCAGTACAACTCTATACTCGTGGATGTATACCCTCGTTTTTTAATTTTATGGCAAAATGCGTGAGCGCTTTTTTCTGCGCCTCAGAGGCTGCCTCAACCGTATACCGATATATATCGATGAGGCACTTGGATGTATATATAATCGCGTTTTATATATACTGTTGGCACTCGGTCTCGATGTACAAAGCAGCGACTTGGCTCGTGTATTTTTTTCCATTAACCTCGCGTTTACGTGTATATATATTTAATACATCCCTCGTACACGAAAACTAGGCACTTCCGGGCGTCGTTTTGCCGCTGCCTCGTTTTTATTATTTCTTACCTCTTCTTCTGGGGAGAGCCGCTAATCCACGAGATCACGAAAGTCGAGAGTGTATTCCTCTTTTTTTTTTAATTTTTTGAAGGTATGAGGAGAAAGAGAGAAAATCGAACGAAAGAGAACATACCCAAAGTATCTCTACCTGTATACATACACATGAACACACAGTCGACACAGACCGGGGAAGGCTAATCGCATATTGACCCGAAGTGAGCCAAGTGAGTCTCTCTCTCGGTTGTGTATTTACCGCAAACAAAGCAAATTTTCCCGGTAAAAGCCGGTGAGAAGCGCTGATATATTTTTATGTACAGTAATTGCTTCTCGAAATATAGATTAGAAATTATGGCACACGTACACATAACGAGAGCTGGATGGAGAAGAGAAGGCAAGCAGGCGCACGCGCGCGCAAGGGAAATTATTTCAGCTAACTTCCTTTTAAAATCGTGCGATCAATCCTACTTTGCGGTATATTACACCGAGCTGCGATACGAATTTTGCGTTCGTTCGAGCAAGTATTTGCAAAGGATCGTCGCGAAGAAACAGTCGGCCCGCGATCGTGTGCTCTCTATATAAACCATGGCCCAACGTTGCAGCTCTCGGGTTAAACGTACAGCAGGCGGTTTATGCTCGGCTCGAGCGCGTATAATAAACGTCACGACGAGCTTTGGCGTTTGGGTGCACGAGCGAGAGACTCCGAAATATAACGAACAGCTAAACGTCGATGGGAGGGAGGGAGGCTGCGCCGTATATACCCCGGGTGATTTACAGTAAAATATTCATCCTCGCGATTGTTTCTGCCTCGTGTATATAGCGAGCGCGCACACGTACAAAGCGCGTGCGGGGGTACACACACGAGACGCAACTACGTCTCTTTCTCGTGCGCGCTTGTGTATTACGTGCGCAAGCTGAGGGCACGTGAGAGCTCCCAGAGAGGGAGAGAGAGAGAGAGACACGCGGGATAATAATAAGTGAGTGCCAAGGTGCAAAAGCTGCTATATGTGCTGTATATACACGCGGCTCCCACTCACTCGAGCTCGCGCATATCTCGGCCTGCAACGTCTCAATAACGCGTATATGCGCGTGTCTAATATATGGCCCTTAAATCATCATCCGTATTCTCTCTCTCGCTCGCTCTCTCGTGTTGTGCCGCCGAAGCCGCAAGTTGCCGATGAGAAGACTACTCCGCCCAGCGAACGTATCAATCAGGAGTATGTTCCTCGTTCTCTTGCTCACTTTTATACACACACACACACTCGTTGTGCTCGGAGCTGCACTCACGTAGTGCTGTGCTATAATGTGCAGTACGTCGCTCTCGCTCCTGAAAATTGCCGCATATGCTCCCTCGAAGCACCACTACTACTCTACCATAGATCGCGCTAAGCTTCTTCTCGTTAATCAAGCGTATAATACCAAAGTTGACTTTTCGAGCTTATTAAATCGCGCGCGAAACTATCGAGTAGTGCGCGCATAGTGTGCGAGTGAGAGAGTAGTATACTCGACTGGAGTTGTTGCGTGACGTGCGCACTTCAGCGCTTCGCGAAGGCTATATATATATATATATATATATATATGAGTAAGTTGCACCCCCTGCGACTTTTGTGCACAGCGACTTGCCTTATTGCCGAGGTGATCGCTGCGAACTGCACACACACACACACATACGCATATAGTAACGCAGTCAACGTGAACGTATATAACACGCTTTGTCCGCAAATTAAGGGGTTACAACAGGCACTAATTCCATGTTCCGCTTTCACTTGGCTCTTCGATGGGCTGTGTGTAGTGCGGATACTTATACACAGCACCTTTATGATATTTAGCTTCGATTCTCTCTCATTGACTTGTGTGACACTCATTGTGCGTATTTCACGTACTAAACTCAAAACTGCCGTGTAATTGACTCTCTCTCTCTCTCTCTCTCTCTCGAAGACATACTACTTCGTTATTACAGAGTAATTCGTAAACGATCCCCTCTAAGGGTCGTGGGGATTCATTCCGACTCGCGTATTACTTAAGCATAAGTCAATTTTTTTTAGACTCGTACTCGTCAATTTTTTTTTTTTTTTTAAGGAGATCATTTAGTATGCAATTGTTAATTATTAACCGAAAATAAAAAACGATATTCTCGAAAGTAGCAGCAGCCACGCTCGCAAGAGTCCGCGCAAACTTCGCTCTTACATACCCCGGAGCTATAATTTTATGCACTCCAGAAGTGCGCATTTTTTTCTCCTTCTCTCTTTCTCTCTCGTGCTCGCTCGCTTCTTTCAAGCAAGTGAATGAATAAATGAATGAATGAGGTAAAAAAATCTTCTACCTTACGGATGCATAATACGTTTCTTCGAAGTCGAATAATACACATTTTTCTACATTCGATATATATATATATAACGTGCTCGCAAAAAATTTAAGAGAGTAAGTCGAAAAACGTTTGCGCGCGCATAATATATAATGCATATACTATATGGGTCTGAACGCTCGATCCGTGGACACAACTCGAAAAATAATAATAATGACGATAAAAAAAAGTACAACGTAAGCGATATATAATGGCAATAATAATGATAATATATGTATCGAAGGCGGGCCAGAAGCAATTCGAGCCGCCGCAAGTGTATTCGTTCTAATTAGATCGAGCCTTAATATACCATTTCGAGCTTACGCGCGCGTAAAGGTGCGAGAGAGAGAGAGAGAGAGAGAGAGACAACGACGACGACGAAGACGATCCGTTGTTCGTGGTAAAGAAATAAATAGAGTCGTAAAAGCGGCCCCGGTCCGGCGGCCGCACATGCATGCATATAAAACTGACTCGGGGCATGCAGATGAAGGGACTATGCATACTATACGTGCCTCGATCTTTCAGCGAATTTTCAGCGGATCCGTCGACGCGGTATTATATGCAAATATCTCAATATACCAGCTGCTACTGTACAGGCTGTATAGTTTTTTTATGAAGCCGGTGCGCGCGCCGGCCACTGATTAGAAAATTTTTATATGCTGCTGCGCGCGTGCGAGCTTCTCGGAATTAATTTGCTGCGTTATGCATCGCCCGAAACGAAGGAGAAAATATCTTTGACGAATCCGCCGAGACTCGAGAAAGAAATATTTGCCTTTACCTTATATCCAGGAGGCTGCGGAATCGATACCGCGAATATTTGAAGAAAATCTCATAAATTAGCAGTTTGGAAAATCGTTGCACGGCGCGTCATGCATGTGCAGCTGCTTGGTACGTTATATATTAATGGCGCATGAATATGCTGTGTGTACACGAGGTCAGATACTTGGTGTACAGTGTACATGTATAACTAAGCACGCGCTCGCGAGTCTATATATATTGTATAATAAGTAATTCGAGATTTATGATCAGAGCTGTATATATACGATCGCGAGCGGCTAATACAAACGGCGCGCGCAGCTCGCGCCCGAGCGAGAGAGAGCCAATTTACTTTTGCAGCTAATCGCTATGTTAATCGCGATGCACCGCGACTGCTGCTGCCTAAGCTCCCACTTCTCTATTCCGGTTTACAACTTCATAATATTAATCTCGCAGCTCGTATATACGTTACGAGTTACAAAGTTCATCCCCTTCGTTCGAGATATCCACTAGTGCCAACAACAACAACAACAACAACCACAACAATTTCACAATAGTAAAATATACATCGTGGTGTATGGAGAATTGCAGGACGATTTAATATATATTGTTGCACGCAGCGACGACGATATAAAAACTGTATCACGCTGGAACGCGAGTGCTGTATGGCTCGACTCGATCAGAACGTATATTAACGATTTCTCGGAGACGCGTGTGCATTCTAAATCGACGCGAGAGCTTGGGACGTCAATTCGATAAGTCATCGTCAGACAGCGTCTGGCGCACTGCAGCAGCTCGTTATAATCGCAAATCTCCGAGCTTTTTTCGTCCGATTCTTTGCTGTGTACCAGTAAGGAAATAAGCGTACTGTATGTGACATCGCGTAAACTCGTGTGATACACAGCACTGCTGCTGCTGCTGTGCGGCCATCGGCTACTGGTTTTCGCGCATTAGTATAAAAGCGTCGTGTGTGTGTGTGTCGTGTGTTTATGCGATGAGCACACGGGACAGTACATTACGCATTAGCGCAGAGAAAAAGAGAGAGAGAGAGAGAGAGAGAGAGATAGACACCTTTGAACGCGGCTGGAAATTCATCGGTGCAAAAAATAGATAGCGGTGCGTTGCTTGCCTCCATATACTCGGCGTGCGGTGGTCAGTCGCATATAAGAATGTATACGGAAGATTTTCCTCTCTCTCTCGTTCTCTCGACTCTGGCCTTATGGGGGTGGCTCACGCGAGCCAGCGAGGCGAGTTTTTCTTCTCTCTGCGCGCATACGATACATATATATATTGTATACGCGCGCAGCTCGCAGCACACACACACACTATATACAGCTGGTTCCTAATCTACGATCGCAGCAATTTTTTTTTCTTCATTCCATTCGCTTATACTCGATCTTCGCGACATGACTGCGTATATACTATATACCCGTCGAGAAGCAGCAGCAACTTGGGTAATGAGATAGCGCAACTGATGAATCCTCGCTCGTCGTTTATACAAAGCGCGAGCTGCATCTAACAGTATAAAGTCTAGCTCTGATCGAGCTTTTCCATCCGCCGCTGCTGCCGCTGCTCGCTCGCTCGCGCTTTTCTTTCCTCGTTACCTTCTTTTTCTTTACCTTCTTTTTTTTCTTTCTCTCTACTGAAACATACAGATAAATATATATATATATATATAGAGAGAGAGCGAGCTGCTGCGCATCAGGGGCACGTGCACCTGCTATACAAAGTAATCGAACGAGCGAGGCAGCAGCAGCAGCAGCGTCGTTGAATTATTCCGCGCGATCGAGTGCAGCGCGCACCTGAGTTTTTGTGCTGACCGATGCAGGTCTGACTGGAATATTCCCGCAATGTAGAGAAGCAGTCCCGCGTGGATCGGATGAATGGCTAATCAATTTAAAAGTGTGATTAAACTCCGCGATTCGACCTAAGCTCGTGGTAAGCGGGGAAGCGCTGATGCGTATACACGCTCGATACATACATAAATCGATCGAAATTTCTCGGTAAAATTTATAAAAATTTCGAGCCAAGAAAATGAGCTAATACGCGAGTCGTAAAACGCATCGTGCGTAGCTGCTGCTGCTGCTGGCAACGATTCGAGACTCCGCATACGAGCAATTAGACAACTGCACGCATACACGCAGGTATAACACGTGCGTTAGGGCTCGCTCGGCAAATTAATTAGAACGACTGATGTTTCGTACATTATCGAAACTCCGCAATCACGGAGAGAGAGAGAGAGAAGGAAATGATATTACGTGCTCTATGCGCGTATACGCATTTACACACGTAAATCTTCATCATACACTCGCTATAAACAGAACGTTATAATGCTCATATACTCGTAAAGGTTGAACTTCAATCTCTCTCTTGTCGGACGCGCGCATAGAGGGGGCACACGCGAATATGTCCTGCGATGCACGAAGAGAGACTTATATCTTGCGGATACTTATGCAGGTTCTTCCTCTTTCGCTCGTGACGCCCTTTTACGATGGTAATTCAACTTCTTTCCCCTTTTTCTGACTTTTTTTTCTTTCTCTCTCTCTCTTCCATAAATCAAGCGTACTTAATAAAATACGTATACACCATCGTGATATAAACTAATGAGCTCTCGGAGCTTCGAGCTTGTGTTACCGGTCGCGCGTAGAATATATACGGTACCTCCGGATTTTCCTTCGTTTCTGCTGCTGCTGCTGCTGTTGCTACACATGCCCTGACGTAACGCTGTATAAAAAACAAAAAACTCGTCGAACGTACGCACACATACACACGTGTTCAAGAGCTAGAGAGAGAGAGAGAAAAGCTCGATAAAAAATTCGTTCGTGCGAAATTAATTTTTTCGATAATTTATCGCGCAAACAGAGTGCGTGAGAGGGACAGAGAGAGAGAGAGAGCAAGAAAGTGGGAAGCATATGCCACCCTCCGTGAAGCTTGGCAACATCGTGTACAGCGAAAAAATCTTACCTCCGCAAGAGAAAGAAAATAGCCCTGTGCCTGCATGCGTGTATGTGTATACACGATATATAAAAAGAATGTAAAGAGCGTAAATCGCAGTCCACGCACAGTCGAGCCTAACAGGCCAGCGCGCGGAAGTTTGCTATACGCCGTCGCCTTCGTCGTCGTATTTTCTCCTCTCATCGATTCGTCCTGAACTGCGCGTGTGTGTACGGCGCGATAAAATAAGTAGAATAAACATCAGAAGGCCGGTATGTATCGGAAAGAGATGAGAGAAAAAGAGAACGGAGCAGGAGCTTTGGGCTCTCGCTCTCGCATGCGCGCGCGACAACGACGACGCTACACACACATACACATGCACAAAAGAGTGGTGGGCAGTACTCGTCACGTACTACACTCGTGTCCTGTTGCCCCGTAGTACTCTACCACCGGCGCTGCTGCTGCCGCTGCTCCTGTCGTCGCGGGGGAGCAAACAATTCGTCGGAGATTCGCCGGGATCACGCGGGGGTAGTAGCCGTGCCCGGCCGCCAGTCGTTCCTTACTTCGTTGCTTCGCTCTCTCTCTCTAGTCTTCGTTGCTTCGCAAATTTCCTTTATTTGCTCGAGCTCGCGCGCCGTAGCCCAAAGCTCGGACAAAAAAATGTTTCAATCTCTTCTCGACTTGTCGAGAGCACACGTGCTTGCTCACTTCTTCTTCTTCTTCTTCTTCTTCGTGTGGACTTTGTGAATACCGAATGCAACGTATATCGAATATGAATATACGGTGCCGCCCTCAAAGTGTGCCAACGACTAAAAATTATCCCTTAAACTTTTGAATCATTTATCGTTCAATTCACTTAAATAAAGAAAAAGAAGATAAATGTTGAAAAAGCTGCTCCGCCAGCTCGCGTGCATTACGATCGTTCGTCTTGGAACTGTATAAAAATGATCGCCCACTGCTCGGTGGCAGCCGCCCCCAGGAAGATGAAAGGAAAAGAGAAATACGACGGCGACGGCGGTGGTGGCAGTGGATGGCAGCAGCGCTGCAATTTTCCGACTGTCCAATCTCCAAGTACGTGGAGGGTGAAAAGCTGCTGCCTCGTCGCTGTGTGTGTGTGTGTGTGTGTAAGTGTGTGCGCGGACGCATACGGCGATTACGTAAATTTCGCGAGTAAAGCTCAGTCAAGAGTGAGAGAGAGCGAGAGAGAGTCTCGATTTTCTCTCGAGGGCTTTTGTCACTGCAAAAACGGATCTAAGCAGCTGCCAGTACCAAGAGGCTCGACGGCGGTGGCGCGTTCCTGTTATTTTCCAACTGAGCTGCTTTCTGGTGCCGGTGCTCTCCCTCCACTCTGGCGTGCGCGCGCGAGAGAGAAAAAGAAAGCATAGTCGTCGAATTATATCAAAAGGCCGCCACCGCCGCATGCCCGAATAAAACGCCAGTCGCGCGCGAACTGAATAAACAGAAATTTTCTTCTTAAAATGCGGAGTGCCTCGCTCCCGATGCAGGAAAACCCTTTTATTTTTTGCTAAGACCTTTAACCGTCCTACTCTTTCGCCCTTTTTTTGTGCGCCCAGGAGTTTTGCTTTTTACGAAGCTTCCTCATATTTTATCCCTATCTTGTTCCTTTGGAATATAAAAGCCATTTAAACTAATATTTAGTCCATTTTTCGGAGCTTGCGATCATGAGTCAACATTCATATTCGGCTAATGACCAAAAAATTACCATTTAAAAAGTTTTAAAGAACATGACCATGGACGACTTGTCCAATATTATGTTAGAAACATTAAGCGCATTTTAATTAATCTAAAAAAAACAATTAAACTGTTTCAAAAATTTAAACCAATTTTCAGCTACTTTAAGTAAGTTCTAAGTCTTCGCCGCTAGATGGCGAGTACCTGCTTATACATAAATCCGCAAGTGGCAACGTAATAATAATTATATAAGTCAAAGTGCTTTATTCATAAATAAATATATATATATGGTTGGATTGATGTATTTGCGAGGACATGATAACCAAGTTCAAGATATATACATGTAAATTTTATAATAAAAGAAATAACAACAATTTTTTATATTTGGGAAAAAGCTCGGAGGCATAAAAAACCCAAAATTTAAATATTTATAAAGTCATGATTTTACATATATGAATATAATATAATATACGAATAGTAAAATGAATTTGGTATATGAGGAAAACGCGTGGAAAAATAAATACTTACAAAGATTCTCAGTTTGTAGAAAATCTGCAACTCGCTATAAAAGCGAGGACAGATTGTGGGTCTGCCGATCGATTAGTATTTTTATGATTTTTTACTTTTTACAAATATTATTTTTCAAGACACTTTTTCCGTATAAAAATTTGATTCTAGGTTAAACAATTAAGAAACAATAATGGAGTGAAATCAAAAATTACGCCTTACTCGGACGAGTTCGTAAAGATCAATCTCGATCTCTGTTTTTTCGCGACTTTGTTTTTCTTTGAAAATACCTGAAGTTAGTCGTAGTTCGTATCGACTCGAACAACGGTTCTGCTATGATGATGAAGGAGCACATTAATCTCAGTGGTTTAATCTCGGATAGAAAAATAGTCAAATCTATAATGGCGCCCAGGCTTTTGCAGATATACTGTATTCGAAGTACGTAACTTTATGTATTCAATGTTCGATTTGCTGACGGAAATGTGTATAAATTGCTCATCTCTCTCTCGTGTGTGCGGGTGGCGCCGACAAGTACCGCAGCTCGAGGTCTGCGGACTCTCAAAGTAGGCTGAATCTTACATCGCGGCAATACATGAGTGGGGTTCGAGAGAGCGTTATATAAAAGCGATTTAGATTGGTTATTGGCGGAGGCCAGAGAGAAGAAAAGAATCGCGTTTTTTCCCTTTCGTCACTTTGAATGGGAAAGGAACCGACTGTACGTGCGGAGATTTCGCTCTCCTATACATATGTGTGTGTAGCACACGAATAGAAAATATTAAATTTACTCAACCGTACGGAAAAAAAGATGCTCGCTCTCTACCCACTCGCAGGAACTCTCCTGGTCAATTATGATGTACATATTTATTTTGTATACATATGTATCGACGGCTTTTGTCTGCAGCGCTCATGGGCATTATATTTTTATAGAAATAAAATGCATCCGATTATATTTTCAAGTGACACATATTGAGCGATGTACAATGCACATAAGATTGATATTTTAAGAATTCCGTCGAGTCTTTCATTACTTTTAATTTTTAAATTTTATTCATTTTTTCCAGGTGAGTTGAGACATCTCTATATCAATCATCCTCGCGGCAAACGTAAGTTTTCGATAAGAACATTATTTTCGTACTGTGAAATCCGTCAATTCATCTGTTTTTATTAGTGTTAATTTCGATCATAAAGATTATCAAATTCGAACAACAAAATTCCAAAAAACAAAAGTTGTTTTTTTCTCCGCTTCAGTTTAGAGCTCAATTAGATTACGGGTTCTCGTATTATTTATCCATTATCCAACCATAGATACACGATTCACCTTCAAGTTCAACTTGAGAACTTGAGCCGAAGCGTCGTCGTTGTCGTCGGCAATATATCTCTCGTTTCTTCCGAGACCTGCGCGTCACCCCCCACAGGCCCGTTCGAATCTATTTATTTACGCACTTTTAAAGGCGTGCCTCGAAAGCCCTCACTTTCCATTTCTCACCCTCTTTCTCCCTCAAATTGGCCAGGAATTGATTTTACCAAGCCAATGTAGTTTAACGTGGCGTACACGTATGCTATGTATAAAAGGCGCAGCGCGATACAAGCGCACGGTGGAGACCTGCGTATGCCGCCCTTGGTCGATGGGCAACCACCATCCCCATGCGGGCGTGCGCATGCGACGACGACGACGACGACACCTTAAGCTTTTCGAGACTCTCGTGTTCTCTCTCTCGCTCTCAAGTGCAGGGGAAAGTAGATGCTGCCCCCTTCCTACTATTTTACGTACTACAAACGCCTCTTATTTTCTGCCCTTTTCGTTCGCATTTCGTGATATTTTAAAAATGCGTAATTACCACTTTCAATAACTCGAGCTTTGCACGTTACACATTGCGACTGGAACGCAAAGATAGTCTACTTCTGTCTCTCACGTTTCAAGTTTGACTCGGCTGGATTATGCGCGCGCTTTGATATGCCAGCGCATAAATAAGCGTTGAAGGGCGTATTTCACATGTGTATCAAGGTAAAATGATGCACGCGAGCTTACATACGCCAATCGTCGATCGCGAACTATGTACATGCAGCGACTGTGCGCATTTATAACCGTGCCACATCATCGCTATTGGAGCGAACGAGCGAGTCACGCAATAATACATATATACGAGTAGAAGATCGCGTTCTCGAAATAATAGGAACGAAATCGAGGACGCGTCCGTCCGCGCGCTCATCATCCTTCAACGACGACACACGTGTGCGTGTATAATGTACATACATAAACACATTAGATATATATAGGATGTGTATCGATCGGTCACACGTAGAGGAAGTCGGCGCAATTAATCGATAGCAGTGCGGAATTTCGATGGAAAATTTATGCACCTATTTAACTCGCGTCGATTCGTCATTGATCCAGGCGCAGTATAAGACATTTATGAATTGAGTGCAAGCGCGTCGCTGCTGCTGGACATTTATTTATTTACAATTTGTCGTGCGCAACGCAGAGAAAGAGACTACTACTGCCTCGTCGCAGAATTTTAATTATTCGAATGGCTTTTCCATGGACTTATTCGAAAAATTTGCAGCATTCGCGCGCTGCTGTCGCGTTCTATTTAAAAGGCGAATGATAAACGTATTAATAGCGAGGTTCTTGAGCATGCATGCATGCGCCACGTTGACGAGTAGAATCGTTTTTATTTTTATACATGTAGTGTATAAAAAAAAACTGGCATGTGAATCGAGAGATTCTCATGCTTAAGTTACCCATTATTGTGATTCAGAAGTAAATAAAGTTGAATGCATTTGATACGTCGACGATGCGATGATGCCATGACCAATATCAAAAAATAACAATGAACAGGTCAAAAAATTTCTATGAAAAAAAAAAAAAATCTTAAATCCCCGCTAGTAAAAAAAAAAGAATAATAATATCGACATTTCTCACCCGCGTACACACACGTAGAAGCAACGAAAACGATAATACACTACTCGCTGCACCTTTCTCCAAAATATCTCGGTCCTCTCGCACATGTGTGTATAAGTTGCGTATTTAAGAACGCGGAAACTCGAGACCTGCTACGAGTCGCATTATTCAGTCCTGAGCCATATTGAATCGTCATGCGCTACGTACATGCAGCATTTTGCTATACGCGCGTCGCCATTGTCCTGTCATTCAATCTCATCATCCCCCGCGCGTTGAATAAAAAAAAAAGATGGAAAAAATCAACTGCCCTAGTCTCTCTCTCTCTCTCGTTCGCGATTTTGGATTTTCGATTCGATGTACGCACACACAACGACGACGACGACGAGCTCTGCGGAGAGATTATCTGATCCCTGGTGCAGGCGTGAGATCATCTCCCGGGCACATGTGTAAGGCGGCTTTCTTATATTCTTCTTTTTCTTCGATATACGTATGTGTGTACTGTTGCAGTTTGGCTGTTGTTGTTGCGTAACAATCTCTACCTGCGAGATGTTTTTTCTCGCGAGGCTTTTCTCAAATTAGCCCGGTGATGCAGGTTTTGTGCTCGTACCGTATATATGCATGCGCCTGCACACATGGAATTTATTTAATCCGATTCTTCGTCGGAAAATATATCGAAGGATTTTTTTTCGAGAGTAAAGTTTATAAATAATAACAGCAAAACGAAAATAATATTTTATTCATAAATAAAAATTACACTCAATAAAATTTTAATTAATTAACATCACTAGTCTGGTAGAAATGTTCAATATCAAAAATATAGTCTAATGACTTTTTAAAATGTTTCAAAATACATTGAGATTAATTGGCTTGTTTTGGTACAACAATTTTATTGACATAAAGCGCATTTTAAATGACCTGATATAACCATTTAACTCTTCCAAAAAATGTATACCAGTTTGCAGCCCTTACGTTCCGTTTTCACCACTGGATGGCTGAATCAAACTGCCTCTGCATGTAAATCTGCAAATGACAAAGTGCAAATAGTTCTATAAGTCAAAGCATAGTTTTTGGAAAATTATATTATTTTCTATGTTTCATGAATATTTTGAAACACTTCAATTTGATTTTCTACTCATATACTGGGAAGAATCTTAATTTCTATCAACGCATTATAGTCACAAAAGAAAAGTAAAGAATATATTTGAAATTGTAGCAGCTCTGTACGCCGACGCGGAAATGTACTTCAACTGAATTATTAATCGCGAATGAAAAAACGAAGGCGAGAACAATAAAAACCGAATCTATTTGCTCTACGAACGAAAATCCCTGTACGAATCTCAATAGTCCTAGGTAATCGGTGTACTATATAAACATAAGTACTCGTTACGATTTACCGGAAAGAAGGAATAATAATTTGGCTCTGATTTTTTTCCTTTCAATTCCTCGCCCCGGCGCTTCGTACATATACATTCGTTTTTCAAAAATACCTTAAAAAATAGAGGTAAGAGATGAAGAAAGGAACCCTTTTGATCGAAACTCGCGCGCACAGTGCACAGGCTGATCAAATGAAAAAAAAGAAGGTAAGTACAGAGCCATGTACATAAGAATGAGGGTCTGAAAAAAGCGGCCGAAACGAGAGAAAAAATCAATTTCCGAGATCAGGGTAACCTTAGTCTCTCTGCCCGATCTCTCTATGCACAAAGAGCATAAAAACGTAATATTACGTCAACTTCCCATGACCTAGAAATAGGTGAAAAATTTTCCAATGTATGTGCGGACAAAAAAAAACAAATGAGCATCGCATTTGCGCGCGCAGTGGAGCCATTTACTTACCCAAAAAAAGCGCGTAAATTTTTACCCGTTTTTTCGTATTTACGAAAGTACCTTCGACGCAATCATTTTTCCCTCGTCGGCTTTACATTCGTCGCGTCGTGAATATGCAGGATGCGCGTTTTTTTCTCTCCCCTTTGCTTCACCCCTATATGTATAAAATCGAGGCCTACTACGAGCAACGATCTTCCAGAATCACGAAATTTACCTGCGTCGGGAGTTTTTTAACAAAACCGACGCGCCACCATCATCAGTAGCGAGAGACTCGGGTGATTGTCGGGTTTTACACAGTACCGAGGATAAATATTATGCAGGGGAAAAAATATACGTATGCACGATGCATAGAAAGAGAGAGAGAGAACTTTTCTGTGCTTAGGATTTCACCCTGAAATAACGCTTTTTCACACAGTTTTTTACAAAAGGGGGTCGATGCGCGAACGCATACACGCACACACATAATCGATGCTTGCTTCATTACATTGTACTCGACCTCACTTTTTTAAAAAAGCAGGCAAAAAGTTCAACGTAAATTCTCACATCTCGATGCTTACGTATACGTATGTGTGTCGCGTCATGCGTGTACTTGTGAGTTTGCATTTAGTTTTTTTTTTTTTTTTTTGAACAGATATGTTATAGATGTTTCATATATAATACTTGGAACAAGAGATAACAAAGGAGGGGTAAGCAAAACGTAATCTGCGA